>JAWQEG010000831.1:1695000-2378871 GCA_033782935.1 Petrolisthes cinctipes
ACAGTAGGGAGGGGGAGCCCTCTCCAATAAAAATCCATGAGTCAAACTTGAGTGGACAATGCAGAGACAGGCAAAAGTCCATCTCCCTCCGGCGGGACAGGCCTCTGTAGCTCCACAAACCCAGGAGCTGGCGGATGCAGTGGAGCGTGTTAGTCCCAACTGCTTCCTATCTGTCCTGCCAGCAGGAACAAACGGCAGCATCTATGGAGGGTGGTCGGTCTAAAGCTGGTACAGGACGACGCCTGGCATGAGGCCGAGCACTGGAGGCCACAGCCTTAGCCAGGGCTTTGCACGCTCATTCCCATTGACACCTACATGGGCCGGGACCCAACAAAATGTGACTCTGCGGCCACGACGTCCCAGGAGGACAATCAACTCAAGAATGGCCAGTAGCAGGGGATGGGAAATGTTAACATTGCCCAAAGCCTGCAAGGCACTACAGGAATCGCGAAAAACAATAAAAAAAGGCTGCAGGATAGTAAAATTTACTTGGAGGACATATAAAATAGCCGAGAGCTCAGCAGTAAAAATAGACATGACTGGAGGGAGCCTGCTGCCGCGATAAAATTCAGGAAAGACCGTTCCAAAACCAACTCCAGCATCAGACTTCGACCCATCAGTGTACATAGGGAGGGACTCCCTGTGAGTGGAGAGATGTTAAAAATAATGGGAGCGAGCCACTGGAGGAGGAAGAGATTCCTTCTGTTCTGAAAAGCATGTGCAGGCATGAACTCTTGGAAGAAGCCATGAAGCCACCCTAGGGACCCACAGGACAGGACAAATCTGTAATTAATGAATGCCAATTCCCCCATATCCATCCTGACCCGGTTGACAAAAGGCCATGATGTGCGATGATTTGAGAGGCAATATTAAAACATGATATCAGATGACACCGCCAAGCAGGGAAGGGAGTCAGGAAGTCAATGTAACCGATGCCAACAGCAAACTATCAAGGATCGGCGACAGAGATCAAGAGGTGGCTCATCAGAGTCAACCAGGAGACTGGGGATTGGGAACGACTTGAAGGCTACGGTCGCCAGACGTATCCCAGCGCTTATTAATAGAGTCTATGACTCTGTGATGGGTAGCTGTGGCAGAGGAGTACACCTCACACCCATAGTCGAGTTTTAACCTGATAAGAGCACGTTATAGGCAGAGGAAGGTGGTCTGATCAACCCCCCAGAATGTATGGCCCAGGACCCTCAACAAGTTAAGAGCCTGGAAGCAAGAAACCTTAAGTGAATGTAAATGGGGAACCCAAGTCAAACATCTGTCAAAAAAACTTCCAAAGAGCGAGCCTCCTCGACACAAAGTATCTGATGACCATACATGGATGCGGAAGAAGTGCATATCAACTGTCTTGGCAGCAGAGAAGTAAAACCAATGAGAACCAGCCCAATGTGACACATTGGTGAGGGCAAGCTGCATGCCCCACGGATATATGGGAAGCAGCAAAAATGATCGCCAACTCGTCAAGATACATTGAGTTGGCTATACCGTCCGGGAGGGATGAGGCAATGGCATTAATTGCTACTGCAAACAAAGTGACACTGAGGACGCTTCCCTGGGGGATGCCCTCCTCTACTATTACTGTGCTACGGGTGCAGAGATAGCTGTACAAGCCCTCACACAAAAACTGCAACCACTGAGAAACTCCTTAAAAAAGTGCGGAAGGCGACCCCACAGGCCATATTCATGGAGTTGCTGCAGGATGCCTTATTGCCATGTAGTGTCGTAGGCTTTCTCAAAATCAAAGAATACACAGATCAGGTGTTGATGTCGTGCAAAAGCCTCACATGCAGCAGCTTCTAACCTGACCAGAGCGTCTGTAGTGGAACGGTGTTTACGAAAGCCAGACTGCGACGGAGACAGAAAACTACCCCATTCCAGAAAGTATACCAGTCTGACATTTACAATCTTCTCAAATAGTTTACAGAGACAGGAGGTCAAGGCAATAAGTTGGTAATTAAGGGCAACACTAGAGTTCTTGCCCAGCTTGGGGAAAGGAAGGATGGTAGCAACCCTCCACCCAGAAGGGAAGACACGCTCCAGCCAGATTCTGTTTTAAAAAGGTAGAAGAAATGGGATTGCCTCCTCACAAAAGTGTCGCAACATTGAATATTGGATTTTGTCTGGCCCAGGAGAAGTGTCGTCGCAGAGAAAGAGAGAGAGCAAAATACAGGTCTCTCAGGGTCTCTCCTGAACACTTGGGTGAGTGGGGTTTTAGTATTAATTGAAGACACATAGGCCTTCCCAGATGCACATCAGGCCTCTTTTAAAACTCATTTAGCCCGAGCCCTTGCCCGTCGGAAGTCCTCTAAAAGAGTTGGGTCCCCACTATTGCAACGAAGGCGAGAGAAAACAGCGCATTTCTCCCGCACAGCAGTGGTGCAGACTGGTGACCACCAAGGAACAGGACATCTGGGAAAGTGGCCATAAACTTTAGGGATAGAGTTGAGAGCAGCAGAGTGGAGCATATCAGTGAAATATGTTACAGCCTCGTCAGAGCTACAAAAAAAGCTACAGAAAAGACCGGAGAAGATAGCTCTCTAAAAAACTGCCAGTCAGCCTTTTCTAATCTCCACCTAGGTAGACGAGACTGCGGTTCGTACCTGGTATTTTCCAAGAGTATAAGGAAATGGTCACTACCATATAAATCGGGCAACACACTCCAAGTAATATCTAACAGAGCAGTGGGTGAGCAGAGGGAAATGTCAATGTCGGTAAAAGTCCAAGTAGGTCTATTAAAATGTGTCACCTCTCCCGTATTTAAAACCTCTAATCCCTCATCCTTAATAAAAGAAGCCAATGAAACACCACTGGGATTGACTAAACTGTCACCCCACAGAGGATGACGACCATTAAAATCACCCAATATAATAAAGGGAGAGGGAATGTCCCGTACAAGACGGATGAGATCACCCCTCTCAACTGCAACACTGGGAGGAAGGTATAGACTGCACACAGTGTAGTGGCAGTCCATAAAAACCTTAACTACAACAGCCTGGAGCGGAGTGTCAAGCTCCAGGCTCGTGCATGGAACATGGCGACGAACTAGGATGGCAGAGCCACCATGGTGACCCTGGCCTCCAATTTAATTGGAATAAAATGCAGAGTATACTGGAGGACTGTCAGGAATGTAGTCCCCAAGTATTGTCTCTAGGAGAGAAACACATGCAGGAGAGAAGCGAGAGTGAAGAATGCGCAGTTCCTTCCAAGAGGCAAGCAAGCCCCGGCAATTCCACTGAAGGACCTTGAACAGTGTTACTTTAGTACGGATTTTTGGGAAGCCTCACGGAGGGACTTCACACTACCACCTTGACCAGATGATTTTCTCAAACGACAAGAACGACAAGAAGGTAAAGGTGGAGGTGCAGGGATATTCTTTGAAACAACCACATTGGTATTGTCTTGTACAGTAGTGGTGTCACTGGCACAGGCAGATACATCAACATCCATAATACATGTGGAAGAAACACTCCGCTGCTCAAGTGGAAGAGAAACTGTATCCTTTGAAGTCACAATATCCGAGGCATCCACTTTCACTTCACGCCCATCCTTGTTTCCAAAGACGGGTTTGCAAGGGGGAACATATGTTGAATCAAGAGATTCATCAGAGACACGAGAACGCTTCTGGTGAATTTGAGAGGAAAGTATAGATGAGTCTACAGAGACGGTTGCTTTGCAAGAAGGAACGTTCATGGAATCAAGTGTCTCTGAGTGAAAACGAAGATGTCTCTGTTGTAGTTTAGTTGACTTGGGTTTCCTTTTTGGAGAGCGTGTGGCAGACTGAACCTCTATCATATGGACACCTTTAGTTAAAACCTGAGAATTGTCATCAATTGAAGGGTCAGCAGAATGAGTGTCTGATACAGTTTCCAAGAAAGAGAAACAATTATGTAGTGAAAGCGTAGAAACGTTCTCACTAGAGTAAGAAGCAGCTGCTTCTTGAGAGAATTGAGAGAGTGCTGCAACCGATTCAGGTGTTATCGACGTGGAATAATGAGGGCGAAGGAAGGACGCTTATGTCCTAACATCACCATCCTTCTGTCGCCAAAAGTTGAGTTGCCGTCTGGCACTACCAGTGCTGATGAATTGGGTGTTAGCCAAGTGGAGGATGTCCTGCTCGAGGAGGTACATCTTACATTGGCAAGAACGTAAGGGGTAAGCATCCCTACGGTAAAAGCAGTAACTCTCTGACTGACACTCAGAAGTAGGATGTGATTCAAGAGCAGAACAATTATTACCACACCGGGAACGGTTGTTACAGTTCCTCCTCCCATGACCAAACTCATAACAGCAGAAACACTGAAAGGACGATCAACAAAAGGCTTCACCTCAAAAGAGGTGGGGTGAATGTTAATGCAATATGGGATATGCGAGCCATAGAAAGTGAGGATGATCATATTTTTACTGCCTTTCATCCTTGTTACTTGTTGGACACTATCTGGGCACTTAGCGAAAATGTCCTCTTCTGAGAATTCATACAGGTTCTCATTGTATATACGTTCCTTGCTATAATTATATGTTCGATGTGGTTTGATGGATTCAAACATGCCATCAGAAGGACAGGGGAGATTGAGGAGCACCATGGCCTGTGTAAGATCTTTGGCTCTGAGTAAAACACCCTTACCATATTTTTTTTATGTGGCCCATCGGCAGTAATCCAATTTCTTTTTTCAAATACCTAGAAGCATGGATAAGGTTACCACGCCCCTCCCTGTAGTAAGCCACAAACCAAAAGGGTGTAGGAACACGATGCTCCTTTGGGACATGCTTAACACGAGTCTACAGAATCATCGAAGATGTTAGGGTAGTAGTCACTGTCACTGTCAGCTACATTTATGGACCTCATCATCTGAACCTTACAGTGAGTGTCCCCCAGAGACAGAGAATCTTTTGCCCCAAAAGCTGCTTTGGCAGCAGCATTTGTATTAAAAGTAATATAGCACCGATTAGATCTGCAGTCACTGTCATAGGAGATTCGGATACGAAGAACCACTACAAAACAGAGTGGATAGCGCCATAGAAAAGGGATGCAAGCACATTTGTCAACATTAACGTGTCCAAACCGCTAAAAGGGTTCGTGGACACAACAACCGACCTGCTTGGTCTACTCTTATTTGCAGTTTTTTACATACCACCACGACCAGAAAGTAACATCTCGAGGGCCTGGTCGACTACCGCTCAAGGAATAGATTGGAGCTTTTCGTTATCCATATAACATTATTATTATTAGAATGGCCCCAGGAGACAAGAGCTACTACCTACCAGGCAGATGAGGGGACCGAGCGCTGGTCGCTAGGGGTGGGGTACCTTTTCCCCCACAGGGCCACTCGTTTTAAAAAGCAGCAACAATGGCTCGAAAGTTTGCCCACGACGGTGCTGAGACACCCTTCTCCAACATCTCCCGGCCCAGACACCCAACCATCTAACACAGGACGGCCCCTATAGGGCGGTCCCTCTGGAGGGCAGCACTGTTGGCTCGTACTGGCAACCTATTTCATGGGAACCATTTAGTCTGGTCTTTCACAAATGACCTTTCTAGCATGGGAAGCCCTCTCTCCCCGAAATCGGGGCAGAGCAGGGACCGAAACCCCCTCTAGCCTAGCTCGCCAGGTCTCAGAGTCAAGCAAGCCCCCCCACCACGCCAAGGTGACTCTCTCTGGGGAAGTGTAATTGTACAAAACATTGCATTCTCAACTCCATCAGTGTATGCTTCCTCTTCTCAGGTCGGGATGCATCATTCTGTCACTTCCCTAATGAGATAAAAAGTACTTTCAGTGATTCATATTAATAATTAACTGGTCAACTCTGAATTGTTCTTCTTCATTCATCTTTCTCCCTTACTACGACTTATGATCCTCAAACAGAATGTGTCTGGGCATTTTTAATTTTATTGGATTTGATTTTGGACTTCTTATTCTTTTAATTCCCTATAGGGGGCAATTTTCTCTGTTGATATAGGCATTTCTTTAGGAGTTATGTCGCCCCTTTGGTTCGCCAGCCACTTCTATATTATCTTTCAGTTGTATGTAGTTGCTGTACCTGCATTTCTTCTGTTTCTTTCATATTTGCTGTCCAACCCTTTTATCACCTTCTTTTCATCCTACAGGGACTTCTAGACCAAATGCATTCTTATTTCATCCTCATTCAGCCTCTCATTTCATTTATAGACACATCGTACATAAGAAGACAGCTAAAGGTTTGTACTTCATTATCCTGTATAATTTATTTATGTAGCATAAGTAGTTTACAAGCTATTAGCCGTCAAATGCGTTGTTTACATAGTGACCGAGAGTGTGGGAGAAAGGTCCTGACTGTAGAGCTGCCACGGTAGATAAGGTTCGCGGTTAAAGCGGTCTTCATGTCTTTGATCCTGATCTTCCTCAATATTGAAAGAATATAATAGTATACTATTTAAAACAAAGACCAATGGAGTACTTAAGGTATTTTTCTGGAAAGAAGTGAAGTGATGAGAGATGTAAAAGTCCTTGATCGGGTTTCCACGAGGCCAAAGTCACTAGTTCGGCACCATTTCGGCTATAAGGCAGGTATACGCTCACACTACATCTGCAGGATATATCTTCTTTTATCATCTGTCAGAGTGATGAGGTGGATACTAATATTTCTTATATATATATATATATATATATATATATATATATATATATATATATATATATATATATATATAAACCAAATTTGTCTTTATTTTATATGGTAATGATTGTTGTAAAAGTGTAGCCTAGCGAGTTTCACACAATCGACGTTGTTGGGGGCTTAGTGAGAGGGATTCCCGTGTCGTGGACTAGTGAGTTCCTATCCTTACCCAGGTACAGTACCAGAGGGACTTTGGGGTATTGGTACTTTCGTTTCCGCATGGCCAGTATAAATGAAGCGAGAGTCGACTAAGCAGAAACTGTGGAGAACTGGTAGCTTGTGGGGGCTTGGTGCAGAGAGAGAGAAGGCTCGTGATTATGTCCGTTTTACATATCCAGTCTAGTTAAATACTATGATATAATTTCTCCTTGCATATATTTCTATTTGTAAACTCATCTAAGTTAATATAATTGTATTGAAGTGTTAAGTGAGTAAAGGTACTATGGAATTCCTGTCAGTATTAAAGTAACGTGTTTCACTCTGTCATAACTCAGAACTATAACTGTTAAGTAAGTAGATGAAGTATCATCATTATAATTATGGTGTTATTAATTGCATTACTATAATCAATGTTGTATTTGATTATTAATAATGCATTATTATTACTATTATTTCTATTATTATTATTATCATTTGTGCGTGGCCCCATGAGCTCATAAATCTAGGTAAGCTATATATTTTTTTTCTGTACATTTATCATGTGTTGAGTGAGTAATTTATTCTTTGAGGTACAGTACGGGAATACCTAATTTAATATAATTCATTGTATTGTGTTTGTCCTACTACTTAGTGTTGATAATAATTGTCAATTGTTTTTACTTTGTGTTTGGTTTTACACCGAGTAATATAGAACCTGGTTTGTTACAAGAGGGTTTATTAATATTTGTTGCTTTAATTAATTATTTATTCTTAATAGTCAGATTGGCCATTCACATTTCTCCCTCTCGTAACATAAATAATTGGCGACCTCTTGCCAGAATTCCAAGTATCTTATAAACTAATTCTTCACTCATTATATTTTTGTGATAAATTATTACTGTGATTTATTAAAAAGAGGGTTTAATGTAGTAGAGATGAGATGTCTGAGAAGCATGTGTGGTGTGACTCGAATAGACAGAGTCAAGAATGAGGAAGTGAGGAGGACAGGTGTCGTGAGAGAGCTAGCAGGCCGTGCAGAGCAGAGTGTGTTTAGATGGTTTGAACATGTGGAGAGAATAGAGGAGAATAGAATGGTAAAGAGGATAGAGGGCTCAGATGTGGGAGGTGTAAGAAGGAGAGGAAGGCCACAGAGAAGATGGATGGACACCGTGAAAGAAGCTCTGAGTGGAAGAGGTATACCTGTAGAGCAAGGTAGAGTGATCGCGTGTAATAGAAACGAGTGGAGGAGGGCTTCACGGTCCTTGGAGGAGTGGCTTGCATCGAGGGTGGCCGATGGCCATCTGAATGCTGGAGGGGGAGTTTGCCCTGTAGTGAGGCCTTGCTATGGATGTAAACATGACTGTACCCATTGTAGTCCCACAATGAGATGCGGTTGTGCGGTGGGGGACTCCCTCCTCCAACAGGGATCGGGGGGTTTGAGATGTGGAGTGTGTGTGTGCGGGGGGGGGGGGAGTTCTATGTTTGGGCATTTTGTTTCGGAGGGTGTGCGACGTGACGAGGCTACCTCCAGCGTGGAGATTAAGGCCTGGTATTTGTATGTATGTATACATTATTACTGTGAATTTTACTGTAATTTATCATTGGTGTCGTGTGCATTTTATAATATTGTGTACCATACATTATTGTAGCCATAATGACTAGTAGTGCTGGGCAAGTTAGTCAGCAGGTTGGTATGAATATGTCTGCTCCGTTACACATTGTTACACAGAAGGACGCTTTGGACTTTGTAAGTTCTAAGCCTACTAGGGAGAGTGTTGAGAGACTGCAGAAGGCTGAATTGTTGTTGGTGGTACACTCATGATACATAATATCTGACCAGGGAGTTAGCCAGAGTCGTAGTCTGACGAAGGCAATTAACTCAATCAGACACACTCAAATACCAGAAAGCTTTAGTGTTCCACTCAACAAACTTTTGGGGCATCAATGAAACAACGAATTAATTACACTTAATTTAGCTGCTACTAGTGATAGCCGAAAATTTCAACGACTACCACAGCAGCCTGCAACCATACAATACAGTATATCACTGCTACTAAAAATGATATGTCTAAAACATAAAGATGATGATTGTGTTTTTTATCATGGACAATATATTCCCAATACTTGTATTAATGCACAATATATAGTCATTAATTATGCAGATATAAGTTGGAAAAAACACATTATTGTATTCCTTGGCCACAGTATAGGCTATCATGAACCCGTGCAATGAAAATTATTTTGGGTATGTTATCGCACACAATGTATCGTTCCAGAGAGAATCTCTGGCTGATTAATTGGTAAGTTAAATAAAAAAAAAAAGCTGTTTCAAAGATGCTCCGAACTTTGTTCGATGAACGACTAAAGCTTTCTTCTGGTATTTGATCGTATCTAATTCAGGTGCCTTCGTCTCGCCAATACTTTGGCCAACTCCCTGGTCAGAGATTATGTATCATGAGTGTACGGGCGTTAGGGTTACGTGTTGAGAGTGATAATGTATTCCCACTTGTTAACTCCATTTGTAATTATATGTTTGGTACCAGTGAATATGATTTTGCTGATAGAACTGATGTAAGCGTTTCTAATGGCGGATGGCACTCTCGTGAGAACGTGAATGAACAGACAGTAATACAGACTAGTACAATTGTTGACAGTGAGCAAGCTAAACGTGACCATGAATTCGGTATGATGCAACTGCAGATGCAACTCCAATTACGGGAGAGTGAGGCTAGGGAAAGGAGAGAGTTGCCGGAGAGTGAGGCGAGAGAGGAGAGAGTTGTGTTAGAAAGAGATAGAGCCTGAATGGTATAAGATTGACCGTGGTGTACAGCCAAAATCAAATAACCACCGACACTTTTCTTTCATCGTGCAAATAAATCAGTATCATATAAAAATATAATCAAACAAAATCTTGTACGGACCAAAGCAAAGACTACAAGGAACAACAGATCAGATGGCAAAGTCATTAATAGCCAGACAGATATTAGACACTCCAGCACAGCTGTCCTTCCTTCCTTCTCTACACACACACACACACACAGACACACAGACTAATTATCTACTTGATCTGACTGAGATCATTTTCTCACTCTCCAACATACATACATACACACGTACACAGAGTCACCCAAGCCTGACCAATCTCCAATGACATCTCTCTGCTTCAAGTTGTGGTAAGAGGATATAGCAGAAACCATTAACCCCTTCCTCTCTCTCTAGTTTCAGAGAGAGAGAGAGAGAGAGAGAGAGAGAGAGAGAGAGAGAGAATGGGAGAATAAATGAATAAGGAATAAATAGGGAGAGAAGAGGAGTAGACAGACATACAGAATTAAATTGACCATTCACATGCAACACAGTCACTCTATAGCTATTTCTGTAAACTATTGAGTTTGAAATGTATATAAGCAGAGGAGGTACACTAGGATTCAGGATACCTACACTGACTCCCTAAGGGCTATAAACTGTCTCCATAGAGAGAGACACATTACCATATAAGACAAGGCACATCAATATAATTCCCTGTATAGAGATAAGTATATAGTAATAAATTAAGCCCTAAGAAACTTGTGAAGTCAATTACCTAAGAACACCACAACGCCGAGCTCGCTACCTAATACAACAACAACAACAACAACAAGTACTACTACTACAACTCCAAAACAAGGTACTGTATCAGATCCTGAACGAGTTAAAGGCTTAGAGGACTGGTACATTTGGCGGCAGCGGTGTTTTTGCAACAAAGGCAAATTGCAAGGTAAAGACTTCACGGGAGTACAGTGACTAACATAGTTCAAGGACAAGTTGAAGGAATTTACTTATAAATTATCTCAAGTAATTTCTTCTGTGGGTATAATCTTACGACCTCTAACAAGGGAGATAAACCACAAATTCTTCACCTACAAGAGGCACCTGCTTCAACATAACTGCAACTCGACCTACATGGGGACCTCATCTACTTCACAACAAACAATCATCACTTCATCACTACCATATCGGCATCCCTGCGTAAATTCTCTCGTCAGGACAATGCCACGACCTCCATCACCACCATGCTGACGCCTCGTTACATAAATTCTCTCGTAAAGGCAAGTCAACGTTCATCATCTTCACTCCAATAACGACTGTTAGTGTGTTAGTCTGCGAGCTAACTAATCATCTCTTCGCCTATTCACCACATCGTCGCCTCGTCAGACAACACCTCAACTAGACTTCAACTCGTCGTCATCGTCGTTGCAACTACATTCAACTAAAAGTAGGTACGCATTACATGTTACAATACATTATTTTTCACATGTCCACGAACATGTTAGAAAAGAATTAGGTTCCTCATTAACAGCCCAGAAAAAGAAAGTGCCAAATTAAAACAAAGTAAAAATATTCTCCCCATTAATCCAAACGTATCATAACTAACTTCGAATATCCCTGATAATGATTCATTAGCCTCCAAGCTAAATTTCTCTACCTCCCTAAGTGTCGTTTGTGGTGCCAACACATTCGAAAAACATTTTCTGCTTCTCCAACCTTACCCCCATTAAACACTTGATCTGGTATACTATATTAACCTGTATTTTCTCCAACAATGGCTACTCCTCCACAATCTTCTACTGTCTCTGCTCTTCATACAACTTCTTCTGGCCCCACTACCTCTTCTATGCAACAAATGACAATCTTACCCACCCACAATTACTTAAAGTATTATACGGGAGATAATCCAAGATATGGGATTCATCTCTTCTTGCGTCATTTGGAGGATGTGTTTTACCAAGCGAATATAGAGCAGGACGCACATAAGATACGATTCGTGAGAGAGCATATTGCACCAGATAGTCCAGCCAGTTATATGTTAACTACAAGTGCTTTTTCTGATCCAAAGAATTTAACGTCATATGCTACATTCAGACAGTCACTTATTGATGTTTTTAGGGATGGTCAAATACATAATTCATTATCATGGGTTCAGAGAATGATTATAACAAAGGCAGAAAACATAAATACAAGTGAACCAGCAAAAGCACTTGCATTATCAGGGTCTCTAGCTTTGAATTCGAAGGAATCTCGTAGTATACATCGTGCATTACAGATTACTCAATCCATGGGTACGAAGATTTTTAATTTTGATGCCACACCTACTCAAGGGGAATCACAGGGAAAACGTTGCAAACACTGTAACAGAAATAATCATATTACCAGTGAATGTTTTAACTTACATAATACTAAAGGCAATTATCAAGGGAAAAGTAATCATAAATACTGTCATTTACATGAGTCAAAGTCGCATTCCTTAGATGAATGCATGATCCTTAACAGAATGAAGCGGGACTGGCACAATCGAAACATGATGTATGAAACGAGACCGCCACAATATTAAAATAGCATCAAACGTCCCGAAAATAAAACTGTAGGCCCTGTTGTCGCATTTACCGATAATGTACTATAATTCCCTGTCCCTAGTATCAAATAGTAACACTCCATTAATAATTAGACACAGGCGCGGCAGTTTCCTTGTTAGCGGATAATTCCTTTAACATATTGTGCAAATTAGGTCCCCAGCGGCATTTATAAACTAAGATTCAACAGGTGACATAGAACTGTCAACCATGACAGGCAATAAATTACAGGTATTAGGGACACTAACCCTTCCTGTACGGTTAGACAAGGGAACTAACCATATACAAATTGAATTCTATATAATACGAAAATATAAACTAGGTTTATCATACCTTATCAAACAAACCATATTAATTAATCCTAAACATAAAATAATACATTTTAGGAATTAATGTATTCCAATACAGGATTGTCCAGGCCAATATATAAGTCCATGTCATGTTTACCCTATACGTATTGAAAATGAGGGAAATAACTCCGTTATCATAAAGGCCATTGCTGCATATCATACTATATTAACTCAAAATTTCGTCCATAAACTGAAGGTAAAGCTTCCATCTCCTGTACAGTTACATACTAGCGTTCTATTCTTAATAGAACCAGTAAAATAATATATAACCAAGGATTAATTTACTTTAACTAATGTAAACAGTGAAAATATCACTGATATTAATAAAACATCTACCAATATTCATGTAATGAAAGGAACATATCTATGTGATCTGTACAGATGGAAGTTAGACCAAATACCACAAGGAAACATTGTATTGGTTCTAACCGAAGGGTATAAAGTGATAGTCACATAAGGGAGCAACTTAGAAATTTTGTCAGTGGATGCGATTTTCCACTTTATCGTGATAATCTCATCACCATACTAGCCACATATTGAAATGCGATTGCCCTACCTGATGAATCCTTAGGATGAACAAACATGATAAAGCATACCATTACACTAACATCCCCTCAACCCATTTACTCGAGCATATAGACTACCGTACCTCATAGTAGGCAGAAAGTTGTAAACGAAATAATAAATGAAATGATGGATGAAGGCATTATTAAGAATTCTAACTCCCCTTTTAACAGCCCAATGTTTTTGGTTTAAAAAGATAATGGTGAATTTAGGCCAGTAATTGATCACAGAAAAAATATATAGTGTTACAATTAAAAATAAATATTCCCTCCCTCTTTTAAGATGTTTTGTCTAACATTGGTGAAACAAAGCCTATGATATTCTCCACCTTAAACTTGGTCAGTGGAAACTGGCAAGTAGCATTAGATGATAAGTCAACCCATTACGACATTTAATACTTCCCATGGTTATTATGAATACATTCGTAGACCATTTGGGTTATGTAATACTTCATCCACATTTCGGCATATGGTCAATTTTCGTGTTGGTTTTATTAATACTGTAGTCATCGCTAATCTAAATGATTTGATTATTTTTCTATAGACGTACACTCACAATAAGTAACTATAAAGAAGGTTATACAGAGATTACATTAGGTAGACCTCAAACTTTAAATGTCTAAATGTCATTTTCTTTACCAGAAAATTAAAATTTTAGGTTATACATTAACCGCCACTGTGCTCCATACACAATCTGATAAAATACGAGCAATGAAAGTATTCACTATTCCAAATAAATGCTACTAACGTAAAATAATTCTTGGGTTTATGTTCTTATTATAAAATCTTTGTACAGCATTTTTCACAAGGAGCTAAACCCCTAAATAATCAACTCGAGATTTCGTATGGATGCCAGAAAAAACAGCTGAGCTTTGAATTATTAAAGGTTAAGTAATGTCAGCTCCAATATTTGCGTTCCCAAATATTCATTGCCTTTTATCAAGTGTACAGATGCTTCTTCAGTAGGCTTAGGCGCTGTACTTTTGTAAAAGATAGCTGTGGGTCTATGTCAGGTATGTGCTAATGCTTAGAGAATATTAAATGCGCAGGGAACTCGTTACTCTGTAACAAAACAGGAAATTTTAGCAATATTATGGGCACTTCGTACTTTTAGAGAAATCGTATTAGGCTATCCTTTACAAGTTTTCGCGACTTATCAAACGATCCTTGGCTTACTATAACCTCAAACCCTAACAGGAAAATTAGCCAGATAATATCTAACCATTCAGGAATTTCTCCCGCATATCGATATTAACTATTTTCCAGGACGATTAAATAAAGTATCAAATCCCTTAAACAATCATCTAGTCCTTTAGTTCCGAGGACACTCATGGACTTTGACCTTAATGCGGTTCGTAAACATTAGCAAACGGATTCTATGATCAATGTAATAAGATATTCATTAAACCCTGAGGATGAAAATAATGGACCAAAATTACCCAGTCACTTAAATATTTTTTCCCTTCATGGTGACATTATTTACAGAAAACTTAGGAAACGTGACGCACAAACCAATCACATAGTGATACAACGAATAATAATTCCCTCAGTATTAATTTCCCTTATATCATAATGCAACAGGACATCCTGGGAGAGGTAGGTACCTGACCACTCTCCATACAATATACTATTAGCATAAACTAAGGGTAGATGATGAAACACATATGTCACTCAGTGCGAAACATACAATGCATATCAAGGCCATACATTTGGACCTCTGCTCCATGACGGGAATCCCTAATCCTGGACGAATCATGGGACATAGTAGGAAAAAATCTACTTTCCTTACCAATTTCGAATCAGGACACAAATAAGTTATTGCCTATGGTTAACAATTTTCTAGATATCTAGTGGCGGCACCACTACGATAAAAACCGCAAAAGTAAGTGCACATATATTTAAAAACCAAATTCCTATGCCCATATACATGTCCCGATATTATAAAAGGTATCTAACTTCTACTATATTAAGCAAACGTTTGTATTAACATCTTTCCCAGCATCTAATGGGATAAAGTAACGGCAAAACCGTAAAATACTAGAAGTACTTCGTGGCACAGAAATAATGAAAATCCCTCCACATGGGAAGACTGCATCGATATGACGGTCAATAAACACTACAAAACACGGAAATAAAAGGAAAAACTCCACATGAAATGCTATAGGGCGTACAGAAACGTCTTCCATATGATATAACAATTGCCACACAGAAGCCATGCTACAACATGGACAACTACGCTGAACGACAGTGAGTTGCATTTCAACAATTTCATCATGATGTACAAAACAATTTATAAGCTTGCAGGGAAATAATCCAGATTCGCCGATATAACAAAACAAATTATAGGCTTGCAGGAATAAAATGCGTAATCGCCGATATAACAAACCAAATTATAGGCTTCCAGGAATAAAATGCGTAATCGCCGACATAATAAAGCAAATAACTCAAATGTTCACTCCATGTGATAATATAATAATATGGGTACCCAATCGAAACTTCACACAGTCATCTCTTAAGTAGGTAATACACTTATAATGCAGCATAATGTTACCAGGCGGGTGATATTGTTTATGTAAAGAGAATAAAGAGATTGGTAAAAAGCATGCAAACCAATCAATATCTCTGAACATCAACAATTTCCTCTTCCTAGTAATATTACCCCTACTATTGATGGTAATATAATAAACAATTACATACAAAAACTCCGATCGGTTTCCAATGAAATATAATATTTCTTTTTACAGATGTGGCCCAAATCAACCTATAAACCTGTTTTCATGTCTATACTCGCGGCGGCTAGCAGATAGAAATGACGTCTTAAAATCCGAGAGCTCTCGTTTACAATTTTATCAAACAGTTGAAAAGAAAAGGAAAAGAAATATATATTAGTGACGAACGATATGATCACTATTTCTTTACAGGATATCTGAATTATTACATAAATTTTTTGCCATTGAGCAGTGGGTACTGATAAGGTATTTAATGATACACTAGTTTTGTTTGACAGGTATCACACAAATGAATTTACCTATTTAAATGCATTATCTTCTGTAAGGTCCTTTCACTATTGGGCGCCCTAGGAATGAATTCAGCGACTCAGGTAATATTGCTCGCTTATTATACAAAAAATATAATGGCTTAGAGCCATCATCACAGCCCAGAGTGTGATTTAGATAATTTTTAAGTGAAATTTCATGAGCACTATTTGGTACTGCTTAGATAGTGGTATACAAGCATTATTCCATACATAAAAGGTTGGGGGACAAGCCGTTGCCAATCAAGGTAAGATAGAGTAACAGCTATATACTGTATTAGAGTGTAGATCATTGCACAGAAATTAAATATGATTTATATAACTTTACATGACCAACGAAAGAAAATAACTACATATATGGAATAATCACATCGTGTTTTTAAACTTCTATTTATTTCTGTGAGTTGGCAGGAAAATGAATTGCAGGTGAGGAACTTAGAGAGGAATGACAACCATTTATAAAGAGAGTATTTACTGCGGGTAAGGTAAAATCAGCTCACAATTATTACCACTCCAACAGCTACGAAATGCAATGGTAAAATCATTGATGAAATACCATCTTACTTACTATCTTTCATGAAATGTTATTATACAGTCTTGCGTAGTCTTTTAATACAAGATCATATACTCATTATTATTCCCATAAAAGGTAAAATGTTATTCACAAGCTACTCACTTCAACAATTCCCAATGAAAATTGAAATAATCCTTTAATATTCGATTTTCATCCAATAAGTATTATTCCTAGTGATGATGTCATCAGTGACACACAACTCCTCAAGTGCCATGTTGCAAGTCTTCATTTAAATGTTTGCCCTGCATATATATTTGCATTTAAGTCTCCAATTGATGCAAAATATCCACTTGCTTGAAATCAAAGTAATACTAATCAAGCACTATATGCATGTACAGCCGGCTCCACTGCCGCGAGGGCCACTGCAGTGTTGTCAACACTCCCTCTCCGAGGCTTGAACCACAAACTTCGGTCCGAGACACACATCTGAAGCACTCACTAGTGAGAGAGAAGGTAATGATGGTTGGCAGGCTTGTATGCTGAGTGAAACGAATGACAATGAAATAATAATATGTATGTGAGCAATTTTGTTTTTATGTGGATGCAACAATAGGCACTAAATTATTCCTGATGTATTATTTTGCTATATTTCATAGTGCGAATTTCAAGTGTCAGCGAAGTCAGAAAGGTAGAGGTTGTTGCTCGCAAATGTCAGAGTGCTGAGTTTTACCCCGGAGCAAGGAAAAGGGCTCTCCTACTTAATATGTCAATATTATCAGAACATCCATACACTAGCCACAGGTGCATCTTAATAGTTAATCAAAACCTGATTTATCGAGCATTACAATGTAATATTCCGCACTATGAAATATAGCAAAATAATACATCAGGAATAATTTAGTGCCTATTGTTGCATCCACATAAAAACAAAATTGCTCACATACATATTATTATTTCATTGTCATTCGTTTCACTCAGCATACAAGCCTGCCAACCATCATTACCTTCTCTCTCACTAGTGAGTGCTTCAGATGTGTGTCTCGGACCGAGACACACAATTAACATTAATTTGCCCGAATCACCCTACACATGGTATGGTTCAAGGCTACTATAAAGAAGCAGACTCATGTGAAATACGATCCAAGGGAATCGTTACCTTGCCTAGTAAACATAATTTGCTTGAAAACATAGCACAATCTCTTCCACCTTTCAACATATTTAATTTAAAGTCGACTTGTTTAACATCTCCTAATTCATTGTCAGTTGTATCAGACAAAATGGAACTATTATGTTACTCAATGAGAATAGGATTCAAACATCCTTATTATATAATTTGATTCCTCCAAATATTGATCACAATAAAACTTGGTACCAATGTTTATTATCCCATGTCTTATCTTTCTGGCATGTACTATAATATTTATGTATTGTATAAGACAGTCTACTATACTATTTTTGAATTGTATAAGAAAGAACTATCGAGGTATACTGAATTATCTTGTATTGAAAAGAATAGGACTGTTATTTCACAGCCTCAACATAGTGTTACAACCCCAGTTTTGGCTCGTTTATGTCTAGGGGAAGATTAGGAGTTGTGAACAGCTTGATTTATAACTCTAGTAAATATGTTACTGTAGTCAGTGGAGTTACAACTAATGAAATTAAGCGGGAACCTCACTCCACTCCCTCAATTGATGTTTGCTCAGAAAGAATAATGTAAACGAATGACTAATGAATTTAACATGTATATTATTACCATCACCAAACAATTACAATATTTACAATAAGACAAAAACAATAATAGTAATGACGTTAACGTTTACAGACACCAAATGACACCAATTAGTACACCAAATAATAGAACACAACTTGATTAAAGTTAAACAAAATATAGTACAATAGTACACAGCTCCAAGAGCAGAACAGAGATGGTATGCAATGGAGTGAGAGTCTATGTCTTCACTGCCTTGGTCCGCAGAGGGCAGTGCTTATATATTCTCCTATTGACAATATGATTGGTTGAGTCTGGAGACCAAGTCTCCGATAGGTTGAGAGAATGTAACCATGTTTCCGATTGGTTGAGAGCATGCAAGGTGGTCTGTGGTTGGTTGATACGGCCCTCACACCTGCGCAACCTGGTAGGTTTAGTCTGGGTCAGTTTGAACCAGTTTGAGGAGACGTCCAACAGTGGTGCAACTAGGTAGTTTACAGGAAACAGCCGACTCCTAGTTGTCGAGTGTTTGCAGGTTCGTCACAATAGCAACACGGCTCCCCCCTCATTAATGTGTGAATCTTTAGCATAGGTTAGCTTATATACACACAATAACATGCACCTAGCTAAACACATTAATTTTAAGATGATTTCTTTATATACCAATGTATTCATGTTCATGTATTACTATTCATGTATTGATGATAATGTCTATGTTAATTTATGTATAAGGTGTGCCAATGTCTGATTGCCTATTTTTATGTTACTATACATGTATTCATTGTTAATATATTAGGTATTATGTACCCTACCAATATTGTGAACTGGCCTTCTATTAAATAAAGCATAAAGCATTAACGCCTGGAGGCCAGGCTGGTAGCGTGGTTCGAGCGAATGTACGGACCAAAGAAAAGACTAGAAAGAACAACAGATCAGATGGCAAAGTCATTAATAGCCAGACAGATATTAGACACTCCAGCACAGCTGTCTTTCCTTCCTTCTCTACACACACAGACACACAGAATAATTAACTACTTGATCTGACTGAGATCATTTTCTCACTCTCCAACATACATACATACACATGTACACAGGGTCACCCTAGCTTGACCAATCTCCAGTGACATCTCTCTGCTTCAAGTTGTGGTAAGAGGATATAGCAGAAACCATTAACCCCTTCCTCTCTCTCTAGTTTTACAGAGAGAGAGAGAGAGAGAGAGAGAGAGAGAGAGAGAGAGAGAGAGAGAGAGAGAATAAATGAATAAGGAATAAATAGGGAGAGAAGAGGAGTAGACAGACATACAGAATTAAATTGACCATTTACAGGCAACACAGTCACTCTATAGCTATTTCTGTAAACTATTGAGTTTGAAATGTATATAAGCAGAGGAGGTACACTAGGATTCAGGATACCTACACTGACTCCCTAAGGGCTATAAACTGTCTCCATAGAGAGAGACACAATACCATATAAGACAAGGCACATCAATATAATTCCCTGTATAGAGATAAGTATATAGTAATAAATTAATCCTTAAGAAACTTGTGAAGTCAATTACCTAAGAACACCACAACGCTGAGCTCGCTACCTAATACAACAACAACAACAACAACAAGAAGTACTACTACTACAACTCCAGAACAAGGTACTGTATCAGATCCTGAACGAGTTAAAGCCTTAGAGGACTGGTACAACCTTATGTCAACTCAACCCCCTCAATTATTATCATGAGGTGTTGCAAAATCATACACGTGTTGTTCTTTATTACCAAGATATTTACTACGATGAAAAGAAAGTGTCGGTGGATATTTGATATTGCCTGTATATGAGTCAGCTACTCCTACAGTTACACACCGCTCTATTGACCCTGCGAAACTTATCCTTAGTTTTGATGAGCAGCATGTTGCAGAGTTCTTGGATAGGTTTGAAAAGATTGCAACAGGTAATAGGTGGTCTAAGGAGGCTTGGTCGACGTATGTTCAAACAATACATACAGGTAAGGGTCTTAGAGCATTTGACTCAGTTTCTTTTGCACAGTCACAGAATTATGAGACACTCAAACAACCTGTATTCCGTTCCTACGATTTGAGGCCAGAAGCATATCGACAGCATTTTAGGGGATGCCATAAACGACCTAATGAGACTCACAGTGAATTTTATAGAGTTCTGACAGAGCAATTTAATTCTTGGATGAGTAGTGATCTTGATTGATTAATAGATGCCAGTAAGCATCTGGCGGCGCAACGACTAAGGTTATGTACCGCCCAACATAAAATGTTCATCTACATCATTAATAAAATATGTACACACTACATACACTAAGTAGGCTTCACTAGCCCGAAAGGGATAGGCAGCATGATTAAAAGTACATATAAACTAAAAGCACATTCTTATTAAAATAACAAGTAAAATAAAAAAATAAAAATAAAATAAAACCATTGATCTATTAAATAAGCCATAAATATAATAAAATTCACAATTTGTGGAGAAGGCCAGCCTCCTCCACATAAGAGAGGGTGTTCCCTCCCACACTACAAGTCTCCTTCCCGAGCACATGGGAGAGACTATAAGAACTGTCACCCACCCGGTACTCGGAGAGGTGCCTACGATGAAGGTCCCCAAGGCTGGGACACTCGGCAAGAATATGCCTCACTGACAGAGGGACCAGTCAATCATCACAGTAGGAATGGGGGGCCATCTCCATTAAAAGAAACATGAGTCAATAGTGTGTGGCCAATGCGGAGACGTGCAAGAGCCGTCTCCCACCGGCGGGACAGGCAACAGTAGCTCCACACCTCCAGGCACTGGCAGATTCCGCAGAGCTTATTAGCCCTAACGGCACCCCATCTGTCCTGCCAGCAGGAACGAAGGGCAGCATCTGAGAAGGGTCGAAGGTCCACTGCAGGTACAACTGATATCAAATAACCACCGATACTTTCCTTCCATCATGCAAATAAATCAGTATCATATCAAAATATAATCATATAGTACATTATGTCAACTCAACCCCCTCAATTATTATTATGAGATGCTGCAAAATCATACACGTGTTGTTATTTATTACCAAGATAATGACAGTGATGGAAGGAACGTGTCGGTGGATATTTTATTGTGGCTGTACAGGATGACGCCTGGCAAGAAGCCGATAACTGGAGGCTGCAGCCTTAGCCAGTCGTCAGCCCGCTCAATCAAATCGACACCCACATGAGAAAGAACACAAAAAAAATTAACTCTGCCATCACGACAACCCAGGAAGACAAGCCACTCGAGAATGGCCGACACCAGGGGATGGGAAGAGTTAAAATTGCCCACGGCCTGCAAGGCACCACAGGAATCGCTAAAAAGAGTAAAAGTTGGCTGCGGAAGAGTAAAAATCACTTGGAGGGCATATAAAATGCCTGAGAGCTTGGCAGTAAAAATGGACATGACAGAAGTGAGCCTGCTGCCTTGACAAAAGTCAGAAAAGACAGCCCCAAAACTAACTCCAGCATCAGACTTTGACTCATCAGTGTACACAGGGAGGGACTCCATGTGAGAGGAGGGATGTTCTAAAAAGAAGGAGCGAGCCACTGGAGGAGGAAGAAATTCCTTCTTGTCTGGAAAGCAGGTGCAGGTGTAAACCTCTGGAAGCCATGAAGCCATCCTGGGGACCCGCACAGGACAAATCAGAAAATCATCAATGCCCATCTCCTCCATATCCTTCCTGACCTAGAAGACACAGGGCCATGGTGTGTGAGGATGTGAAAAGTAGTACTGAGACATAATATCAGATGACACCGCCATGCTGGGAAGGGAGTCAAGAAGTTGATGTAATCGATGCCAACAACGAACCATCAAGGACTGGAGACGGAGATCAAGAGGTGGCTCATCAGCCAGACGTACCTCAGCATGATGAACAGGGCTATGACTCTGAGATGGGCATCAATGGCAGAGAAATATACCTCACACCAATAATCCAGTATGAACTAATAAGAGCATGGTATAGGCGGAGGAGGGTGGCCCGATCAGCCCCCCAGGAAGTATGGCCCAGGACCCTCAACAGGTTAAGAGCCTGGAGGCAAGAGACCTTAAGTAACTGTAAATGGGCAACCCAAGTCAAACGTTTGTCAAAGAGAAGACACAAAAAGAGAGTCACCTCGACACAATGTATCCGATGACAATGCATGATCCGGATCGGGGTAGACTGAACCGATGAGGCAGAAGTGCATAGCAACTGTCTTGGCAGGAGAGAAGCGAAACCCATGAGAACTAGCCCAATGTGACACCCTGTCCAGGGCAGGCTACATGAGCCGTTCCGCCACTGACATACGTCCCATCCTAGGCGTCCACCCCGATTCGGATTCATTCATGTATGGTCATCGTATATGTTGGTGTCGAGGAGATTAGCTTTTTGGGTCTTCTTTTGGACAAACGTTTGACTTGAGATCCCCATTTAAGTTCACTCAAGGTCTCTTGCCTTCAGGCTCTTAACCTGTTGAGGGTCCTGGGCCATATGTCCTGGAGGGCCGATTGGGCCACCCTCCCCCATTAATACTATGCTCTTATTTGGTCAAAACTCGACTATGGGTGTGAGGTGTACTCCTCTGCCACGGATGTCCGTCTCAGAGTCTTAAACCCTGTTCATCATGCTGGGGTACGTCTGTTGACTGGACCCTTCAGGTCATTCCCAGTCCCCAGTCTCCTGATGGACGCTGATATGCTACCTCTTGACCTCCGTCACCAGTCCTTGATGGTTCATTGTTGGCATCGATTACATCGACTTTCTGACTCCCTTTCCTGCTTGGCGGTGTCATCTGATATCATGTCTCAGTACTACCTTTCACATCCTTGCACACCATGGCCCTTTGGCTTCCGGGTCAGGAAGGCTATGTATGAATATTGATGACTCCCAGATTTGTGCTGTGGGGGTCCCCACCTGCTTTTCAGAGAAATCTCTTCCTCCTCCAGTGGCCCGCTCCCTCTTTATAGAACATCCCTCCTCTCACAGAGAGTCCCTCCCTGTGTACACTGATGGGTCAAAATTCTGATGCTGGAGTTGGTTTTGGGGCTGTTTTTCCTGACTTTTGTCGTGGCGGCAGGCTCCATTCTGTCATGTCCATTTTTAACTGCCGAGCTCTCGATCAATTTATATGCCCTCTAAGTAATTTTTACTCTCCCGCACCCATCTTTTACTATTTTTAGCAATTCCTGTAGTGCCTGGCAAGCCTTAGGCATTTTTAACTCTTCCCATCCTCTGGTGTTGGCCATTTTTGAGTGGCTTGTCCTCCTGGGTCGTTGTGGCCGCAGAGTCACATTTGTTGGGTCCCGGCTCATGTGGGTGTCGATGGGAATGAGCAGGCTGACGCCTTGGCTGAGGCTGCGGCTTCCAGTTCTCAGCCTCCTGCCAAGCGTCATCCCTTACCTGCAGTGGACCTTCGACCCTACATAGATGCTGCCATTTGTTCCTGCTGGCAGGACAGATGGGATGCCGTTGGGGCTAACAAGATCTGGGTTTGTGGTGCTACATCTGCCTGTCCCACCAGTGGGAGACGGCTCTTGCCCGTCTCCGCATTTGACACACACTATTGACTCATGGCTTTTTAATGGAGAGGGCTCACCCTCCCTACTGTGATGATTGTCTGGTCCCTTTGACAGTACGGCATCTTCTTGCCAGGTATCCTATCCTATCCGCCAGCGCCTTGGTTTGTGGAGCTACAGTGGCCTGTCCCGCCGGTGGGAGACGGCTCTTGTCCGTCTCCGCATTGGCCACACATTATTGACTCATGGCTTTTTAATGGAGAGGGCTCACCCTCCCTACTGTGATGATTGTCTGGTCCCTTTGACAGTACGGCATCTTATTGTCGAGTGTCCCAGCCTTGGGGACCTTTGTCTTAGGCACCTCTCCGAGTACCGGAAGGGTGACGGTTCTTACAGTCTCTCCCAGGTGCTCGGGGAGGAGGCTTGTAGTTTGGGAGGGAACACCCTCTCCTATGTGGAGGAGGCTGGCCTCCTCCACAAATTGTGAATTTTATGATTTTTAAGGCTATTCTTTTTTAGGTATGTTAAGTTTAATGTTTCTTTCGTTTATATTTTATTTCTTTTATATATTTAACTTAAGTAGGTTACTTGAGTAATATGTGATTTTTAGATGATATGGTGTTTTATTCATGCTGCTTCTCCCTTTCGGAGTAGTGAAAATTATTTATTGTTTGTACATATTTTATTAAATATGTAGATGACCATTTTATGTTGGGCGGTATATGGCCCTAGCTGTTGCACCGCCAGATGCCTAGTGGCATCTATTATTCAATCAATCAATTACTACTACTACTACTACTACCACCACCGTGTTACTATTAGTATTACTACTACATATATTATATAGACTACTAGTACTACTACAAGTAATAATATTATGATTACACCTTACTACCATAATACTACTACTACTTCCACTGTGGAGTGGTACACTGGTGTGGGCTGTGTAGAGGTGTTGTAAGGAATGAGGTAATTTCCTCGCTGTGTTAACTGACCATTATTGGCAATGTACATGCAAAATATCTTATAAAAAACTAATTATCTGAGTTTTATAATGCAAATAAATATTGTTAAGAAGATTAATTTAAATTTTCATAGGCAGAAATAATGAAATAATATTTATTCTAAATAATACAACCTACATTCCACGCAATGCGATGTCATGGTGACTCCTTCGTTGTAAATTTACATATTACATCCAACCCCAATTTTAAGAGACATAATGCCTAGAATAGTAATTTACCAAATAATTATTGATAGAATAGTTCATTTGAGAATGAGAACGGGTAAAATTTAAAATCAAATACAGTAACGGCATCAAAGCAAGTTGGCACGAGTCTTGCCTCCCTGTCATTGTTCGCTGATGTTAGATTTGAATATTTATCTAATGTAGAATAGCACTTAAAACACCCATACTTATAGAGCATTTTCTGCTGAGAATAATGACATTGGCATGGCCGCTTTCGAATGTGGCAATCATCTGATTCAAGTAATTGATGACCATAAACTCGGAGCATCAGGCATGTCTCGAAATGTCAGTAATTTCAAACCTGCAAGTAACCAGATGATGAAAACATATGAAAGTTTGCCCAAAGAGAACAGACCTTCACTATTACAGTTAGGCTTCCTGAGGATCACAATATACATACCAAATAATTCTGTCATCTCTTACCCAAGGCTCTTCTTTAGGTCCGGAGGTAAAAGTTTTCTATTATGCTATGATGATATACCTTAGAGAGTGAGATGATTGTTCAGCATTGAGCATCATGGCGTTGGTCATGGAAAAAGTCCTGAGAGAGGAGAGTATTATCACGAGGTCTTCCCTGGGCAGTCGAGTGACCACCAGTAGCCTCGTCGACCACACTAGTAGGCGGCCCTTGAGGGACCACTCAGCGAAGGTGGCGAGGAACGTTTGGTCGTCACTCACGACCACTACCACCACACACCATGACATTCTCCTCAACTGGGATGTTGTGAACATACAAGTTAAAGAACTAAAATACTTTTGACAGAACATCTATCTGACATGATTATCCTTCCTTCCTTTACTCTTGCTCACAATGCGTACCCACCCACCAGTCAAAGCAGACCACCAAAAGCACATGGGTACAGTAAATCAGATAACTATAGATGGCATCTACGTTAATTAAGGTAATTTGAAAAATATGTGAGTGAGTGTGTGGAAGGAGTCTCGAAAGCTATTTGTTTTTTTAAATTTATCTTATTTCTCCAGGATTCTGAGTTTCTGACTACTGTCACCCAAGAATTCACCCTTGTTTTCCTTCTGGACACCGTATATTATCTCCTTGTCGATCCTATGTGATCATAGAAAAGGTGGTTGAGTGGTTAGTGTGCTGAACTCGTAACCTATAGGTCAGGAGTCGAGTCCTTTCAGGTGAGGGGTTGAGAATATTTGCTCTTCCAAATCGAGTTTCAGGCACTAACTATAAGGCCATCGAACGTCGTAAAACACCCTCGCTGGTACTGTACACCATAACAGCTGCATTATTTGGGAATTACCCTCATTTCCCTCCCTCTGTGGCTAGGAGCCTGTTCGGAAGTCGTGACGGGAGTGTGTGTGTGTGTGAATAACAGTTGACCTGGGCCACGGTAACGGGCTTGATGAAGCCTATGTTCAGTGTCAGAACATAAACAAAAAGTGGCTGAATGCAAAAATTCAAATGTTTAAGGAACATTACAGTTTTAAAAATATAAATTTCACTGACTCGGAAATTGAACCCTGATCTCTCGCTTGCTTGGCGAGCATGAAAACCAATACACCATCAACACCTTCCGCGGACCAGTTGCTGGCTCATCGCTTATATAGGATACAAATGGGTCGATGCTTCACTTACATAATGAGGATCCAAAGCAGATGAGTCAAGTCTGAACCACGATATCCATTAGCCTGCCTTTTCTTTAACCTTGACT
The DNA here is from genome assembly GCA_033782935.1 of Petrolisthes cinctipes. NCBI lineage: Eukaryota > Metazoa > Arthropoda > Malacostraca > Decapoda > Porcellanidae > Petrolisthes > Petrolisthes cinctipes. The sequence continues at coordinate 1,721,810 of JAWQEG010000831.1, forward strand.
TCCACTTCCTTCAACTGAGGTGAGGGAGGTACAGAAACTTTAGTATGGAAATTTTGTACATCCATCCCTATTTACTTCCATATCTACATTATATCTATTTTAAACCCCTAACCATGGGTGACGACATAAAACGACACCACCAAGTGTAGGTAACCGCGAGTGACAACATAAGTCGCCAACACAGTTTTTAATTTTGTGCGCCCCCTAACATACTTGTTTTGCCTACCAACAGAAGGTGTGTGTGCCTAGGGATTACCCTGAGGCAAACCAGCCACTAGCAGTCAGTGTGGGAAGAGTAGTGAGTGAGCTTGTGAGGTTGTATTTTCAGCACTCTGCTTCTGTGCTAATTACCATATATCTATGTAAGCACGACAATTACATTATATTTCATATTGTTGGGTTGAAAAATGGGATTCTGACATGTTTTATAACGAAATAAGAGCGTGAAAACGTAGTTAGATATGTAAATAGAGTGTAAAAGTGAATTTTGAGTTGAGGTCATTCTGAGCTCGCTACCCATCCTACTGATGTCCATTTAGTCTTCTCAAGTACATCAAGAGGCAGCTAAAGGTTTGTACTTCAATAGCATGTATCAATTATTCATGTAGCATAAATGGTTTAAGTGCTATTAGCCGTCAAAATGTGTTGCTTACATCGTGATCTCAAGGTGGGAAAATGGCCCGGGTGAGAAAGCCGGCCACACTCGATAATACCCGCCATTAGAGGGTCAATCTATGCATACTAGCTTACATACAATCCTTAAAATTGGCACATATTTGTATACCAACTTAATTAAATATACTTTACTAAGTACTGTACCAACCGTACTTACTTAAAATTACATATCCTTTACTACGTACTGTACCTACCGTATATATGAATAAAACCCACTCTTGTTGACGGAAAGAATATATTTATCCAAACAGTTTCGGTGGACACTGCCACCATCTTCAGTGATCTAGAGAGAGAAAAGGAATGACACAGATAGTACAAAGACTTGAACTTTATACAGTTATATACTTATATATAATGGTGAGGTTTTTTTGTCACACGAGTGATGTAAATATAGCCTTCAAATACACCACCACCATTTAATCCATGGTAGTAAAAAACAAATGTAGAACCCCGTCAAAAGCAGGCATATATATAATTCCATGTATAGACTGTGATCTAGTTTATATAGGAGAGACTAGTAACCTTGAGACTAGAATTAAGGAACACAAATATGCCACTAAAACTTTTAATGTAAATAATGCTATTTTTAACCATGTTTGTGAAGCCAACCATAGAATTGATTGGCAAGGTAGCCATCTATTGTACGAAAGTAATGATTTTAGAAAACGTAAGGTTATTGAATGAATGTGCATTGAAAAATACCGTAATTTCAACCTTAGTGATGGAATGTATAAACTTGATCCAATAATGAGATCCCTGGAGGAAATGTCCCTTCCCTCACCACACACCTCACCTCACCCACACCCAGGTGACGCCCAAGGGGATTAGCACCTGACTTACCCCACCGACACCTCCTTCTCTCCCCTCTCCACAAACTGTATATAAGTTCAAGCCTTTATTCTATCTGTGTCATTCCTTTCCTCTCTCTAGACCACTGAAGATGGTGGCAGTGTCCGCCAAAACTGTTTGGATAAATATATTCTTTCCGTCAACAAGAGTGGGTTTTATTCACAGTATTTGATCTATACGCCAGTGTGATTTCACCACCATCTTACCTGGTATGTATACTGATCATTATACATATTTACTTTTTCTTATGCATTTTTACTTTTATACCTACTTAAGTACACTCGCATACCACAATCTCTAGCCCACCTGAGTTTGGGGCGGCGATATGGCTCGGATCCTTTCTGGACGACAGCCCACTGAAACTATCACAAGGTCAGACCCGCACCAACAGAAATTCTTTGAAAAATTGAAAAGGGGTCTGACTCACTGTGTCATGTAAACCTTATATACAACTCTTTCTGTGGTTATACTATACAATAGTATTTTGGCTGCAAAAATCAATAAATTTCCTTACTGCATTTTAATTCCTCAAATACTTGCATGAAAGAGGGACACAAAAGAATATACAAATAAGCTTTCAAGAATTACAATTAAAACGAAGCACTTCCATACCACCCAGTGAACACACAGTTTTTTTTTTTTTTTTTTTTTTTTAATTAATTGCGCCGTAGCGTCAATCAACAGGTAGGCAACAATACATACGGGTAGGCGGGACCCATGAGAATACAATGACTACAACCACACATACACACGCACACACACATACACACACACATCACACACACACATCACGAAAACATAACAGAATGGAGCACAAGCATACAGACAAATATTTACACTATAACCTACTTAAATCCACAAAAACTAGGGTGGCGTACCAGAAGTTCCTCCAGAACCTGGTGGTTCAGCAGGTGTCGACAAACCACATCAAGTGGCAGGCCCCGGGGCAGCAAGTGTTGGACAGTGGGGCAGGCCAGGCAATAGTGCTCTACAGTGTTAGCACGAGGTGCTCGACACAAGCGACACTCAGTGAAGGGAGGCTCACCCTGCATCCCAGCAACCTGCCACGGTGGCCGGTAGCCAAGCCTCAAACGAGCAGAGACTACATTGTGCCTCCGAACCATGAGGCCTCGACGACGGTAGGAATATTTGTGATGGCAGACAGACTCATAATGTGTGATGGAGATGCTGAAGGGCCTCTCTGCATCCCTGCGTCGCTGTACAGGGAGGAGAGCGGCGGAGCGGACTTTAGAGAGGTAACATGTCAGGGAGAGAGGACGTCCAACACCACGAGGAGGCAGATGGCAGGCTTCCTTTGCGAGTCTGTCAACTGTACCATTGTGACGTAAACCTACATGGGATGGCACCCATAAAAATTTGACAGTCAAGTTACGATGACGCAATAAGGACAAAAACGATAAAATCTGCTGAACAACAGTAGAGTGTGTGGGCTGACCACTAGAGAGAGAATGAAGGGCAGGTCTGGAGTCACAAAAAATGGCAGCATTCACTCCACGTTGACAAACAAGACTAACAGCATCAAGAATGGCATACAGTTCACACAATGTTGAGCTAGAGTGGTTACAGAGACGACGGCCAACCCAGCCCCCTGGAGGTGACTCCATGTCAGGTGAGAAAACAGCACAACCTGCTGCACCATCCACTTGCAATGAGCCATCAGTGTAGAGGCAGTATGGATCTGTGATGGAGGACGTCACTGTTTCTATGTGTTCCAGAGCCAACTGCCGCTGTAGAGAAGGCAGTTCCGACTTGGAAGTAGGTGTGAAGTTCACATCAGGTGTTGGTAGCATCCACGGAGGGGGTCCTGGGGGGACGTCGGCCACCATTATATCTATATTAAGACTACGGAGCATAGAGGAAACAGACCTTATAAGAGTACGTCCAGCAGGCAGTATGGGAGGGACCGGGTAGTTTGGTCTAAGAGAAGTTCTGACTAACTGAGAGTAATGGGGTGAAAGATGTGGGAAATGGAGGCACTTGACAGTGAAGCAAGTAACATTAGAATAAATTTTCTCCACTAACGGGGGAAGACGCAACTCACGCTGCATGTTCACTATCCTGGTCGACATTGGACAATCGAGAATTATTCTCATTGCTCTATTCTGAAATTTTTCTAAAGTTTCAAGAGTAGCCCTGGGAAGTTGAATCAGAGCAGGGGAGAGGTAATCAACAACTGAACGGATAAAAGCAATATAGATAGTCCTGGCTACTGGGATGGAGATGCCCGAGGAGTTGTTAGTGAGCCATTGAAATGGCGTAAGTCGGCGCTGGAGACGACCCAATAAGTCCTGGACAATGGGATGGTCTTGAGGTCTGGCAGGGACAATTGGCCAAATATTGACTGGTGCGCCCAGGTAGCGATACTGGGAACACATGGGAATGACAGTCCCTCCAATGGTGAACACTGGCCGAGCTTGAGGAAGGCGGCAGGTGAATATTCTGCTCTTATCTGGGGAGACAATAATGCCACAGTGAGAGGAGGACACAGAGAAGGAGTCAAGAAACCGCTGGAGATCCCTTGGTGAGGTAGAATGAACACAGATATCATCAGCATAGCACGTAATTGTAGTTCCAGGTATATCAGGGAGAGAAGTGAGCAGCCGATGCATCAGAATATTAAATAACAATGGGCTGTGAACACCCCCTTGAGGCGTACCAAGATGAAAACTGCGCAAAGGACTGAGCGCACCACTGAAAAACACACGGGAGGTCCTGTTACTCAGGTAGCCCCGAATCCACCGTAATAGATTACCCTTTATCCCAAAGTCAACCAGTTGATCCAAAATGACGTCTCTATTAGCAACATCGAAGGCACTTCGAAGGTCAATGAAGGCCACCACACTGTCCCTGTTAAGGCGAGTGTACAGGTCGACTAGGCAGTGGTGTGTGCTCCGTTGGGGAAGGAAACCAAACAGCCATGGAGAAAGGCGATCTTGCAGTCTGTACATGAGACGATTGAGTAAGATTCTCTCCATAACTTTACAAAAACAGGAAGTCAGGGAAATAGGCCTGAACTTCGCAGTGCCGGGCTTAGGGATGGGTATTATTGTGCTGCTGGTCCAGGCTCGTGGTACACAACCATCACGAAGACAAAGATTGTACAGTAGAAGTAGAGGGTTCCCAGGAACTTGTTGAAGTAGGCGCAGCACAGCATAAGTAATACCATCATCACCAGGGGAAGAAGCTCTACCCCGAGAGAGAGCACGTCGCAACTCCTCCTCAGTTATCACCTCTGCATCATCGTCATCATCTTGCAACAGAGCAGACATTAGACGTAGCCGAGAACACACAGGTATTCAGTGTGTGTGTGTGTAGCCTAAGTAACATCAAGATTCTTCCTCAGAAATGTTTTCCTTAACGTGATTAATCTTATGTATTTTGTATAATTATCTAGAACTATTTTTGTTTTAAATTGGTGAAAGTTCATTTTGATGATAGTGACTCGTCCTGAAGCTCAGTGTTTTCCTCAAACTCATTCTTCATTCTTTCAGTCATTCTGCCGTGTGTAATCTGATTAAAATGGCGTTGCTTTTCAGATATTATTAATTACTTCACATTAAATAAAATCGATATTGTTGTATAGACCGAGCGTTTGATAATGAGATAACACCGTATTTGTATGACAATGGCATGCAGTGTAAATTAATTTTTATATCAATATGCAGTAATTACAGTCCCCTATGTATCCATGCTTTGGCTGATTAACATTAACAAAAGTAAAGTGAGATTAACATGAAAATGAACATGAAGAATATTGCGTGTGTGACCCCGAAACACCAGCAGTGTGTCTCCTCTCCGTATGAAAAGATGTAATTATTGCAAGATAATATTGAGAACGTATAAAATGTCAGTTGATTAATGTGTAGGAAATTGTTGTTTGTTATAGCTCTATACTGTATATGTTTTAAATTGTGTTTGGTCATCCTTACATTATGTTGCGGTGGAACCATCATTATTTTTAGCCACTGTGCTTAGACGGCCACATAGGTGAACAGATATTGTCTACTGATTCTCTCTCTCTCTCTCTCTCTCTCTCTCTCTCTCTCTCTCTCTCTCAATATAGACACACACGCTCTCTGAGTTCACTTGCTAATTTGAAGTGTGTTGTTTAGTTAGCGATTTCATGAATCCTCTGGCAATATTCTTTCGTGTGCTAGTTCATTATAAATTATGGGGATAGTATATTGCAATAATTATATACATAAATGTCATTCACACAGCCAAAATATGATTGCGTAGCCTTAAAAATTAATTAATTATACATGTCAAACAGGGAGTTAAGCTTGTATCGGTTCAAAACGTATGATCGTGCTTATGTGGCATCTTAATCGTTTGAGTGGGCTGTAGTCCAGTCAGGATCTGAGCCATATCTCCGGCCCAAACTCAGGTGGGCTAGAGACTGTGGTGCCCATGAGTACTTACGGTCTACTTACAAATTAAGTAAATATATTTTTTAATGTTCTGACACTGGACATAACCTTTTTGAAACCCGTTACCGAGGCCAATGGTCAATTACTACCCAGTCACAGAAATAGAGATGTGAGGGTATATCTTGTAGTGAACCAAGTGGTCTGATACTCACTGCTGTTCTTTGTGCATCACGCATCCCCATCTTCACCTGTCTCATTACCGCCTAGCATCTGGCTGGTGGAGATTTTAAAGCCTCTCAGAGTCTCAGTGCTCACTTTTTGACGCGGGCTGATAGCAACAACACCACTCTCGACCTTCGCTCTTCTCGCTAACAGTCCCACACACGTGTCACCAATTTACCTACACCAGACACCCTTGGTTCACCACAACTACTACTAGCCACCACTGTTACCTAGAGAATAAACTGTGCCTTGTACATTGGGTGTTAACGTTCCCCTTAACGTTATATCTGGTGACCCCGGGAAGAATTAACACATAGAAGAAACCCACATGATAACGACGTCATCTCTACGTGTCCAACGCCAACGCAAGGTACTCCTACACACCTGCCCTGGACCAAGCCTTACGACGACCTCAATCTCCTGGCTACCTTCTACGTAACACTCTTCAAGCCACGTGTGCCCATAGTCAAATCTCCAAGCTACCCAGCTGCATCACTACACACCTTGGTTGCTACACGACGCCTCTTCACAAGCTATAAGCCTCCTATCACGTCTCTACCCCCATCTAAGCCACTCAAACGCCTCTAGACTCGGAGATACAGTGATAGACGCTTGTACGCCACGGACGACCACGCTTCCAGCCCACAAGGACCCCTGTACACATACATGCCGCCCTCCTATTATGTTGTTTATATTTGAAGTCAGTGTTAAAACCCCTAGTGCTCTTACCTCTCCTTTTTTTTTATTAACGTAGCTTTATTCCTGTGTAACTTGCCTCTATTTTCTCCCCTCCCGCTATTGCCTAGCCAATTTTTCTGCCCTCATTAATTATCTTCCTCCCAATCCCCACGTGCGTCCCTAGCGACCCATTTTCACTGCCCCCAAGCTCCACGTGCTACCCCAACCCCCCACACTCTCACACACACTCTCAGGCTACCGTGAAGGACCTACGACGTGACCAGCGTGCTACTTCGGGCCGCACCTTCGCCAGCCGGACGCCCTACACAACGGGACTTGAGTACCATTTCATTCACTTTCCATTCTTTCTCTCGGTGATCCCTCCCCAGTGTTACTCCTCTCCATTTTTCCCATATCTTTTGTATATTTTTTGTACCGGCCCATTGCCTCATGTTTTTATATTGTGTATTATTTATATATGTACCATTTCTTCACCTTCACCCGCACACCTCACCCACACGCTCGCCACATCCTCTCGACTCCCAAGGGAATTACCCTGGCCTCTTCTGTACCTGCACCCCTTTCTCCCACCTTTGTGCCACACCAACGGTCCTTTGTTTCATGTGTGCTATCCATGCACCACTCTATTTCGGTCTGCCCTAACCTACCCCATTGAGACTACCGTTTTCTGTCGCTCTCTTGACCTACTCTAACTCAGTCTCCCCTGAGTTACTATAATTTTCTGTGTCCCTTCTTACGTGTAAAAATAACATACTTTACCCCTGTCCCCCATCGTGCTTCCGTTTTCTCTCGCTCCCGCTACCCATCCACCCACTCTTCTACCGAATCATCAACCTATCCACCCACACACCTTTCTACCTATCCACCCATCCACCCACCCACCTATCTATCTCCCTACGTACTACTCCACCATCGCCTCATACGACCCCACGACACTCCCATCACAACATCCACCCACTCCACATTCATTTCAATACTGAATTCACACCAATAACATGGCCACCGCTTCTCCCACTATCAATAACACCATGACCTCCTCATGTCCCGATAATAATAACCCAGCGTCACCTAACATGGCTCTCCACCCTCTATCCCAACACTCCACCACTTCCACAAACACTAATCCGCCTGCGCGGACACAGACTCCCTACGTCCCTCCTTTCTCACCAAACATACACTCATGGTTCCGACACATGGAGACGTTATGGTCTACCTCTACATTCACGAGTGAGGACAAATTCTACGCTGTCCTTCGATCTCTACCCGCCGATATATTTGATGATATTCCATCGGAAATTACTCAGCAGCCCTCTTATGAAAACCTGAAAGACACCATGATATTATCTCACGATATGTCGGAAGCCCAATACATGAGGGCCCTGGAAGACATCCAGATGGAGGGGCGCCGCCCGTCAGCCTCGTTAAGACATCTATCCACATATCCACAACTAGTCTGGGTGAGTGCCAGCACTTCACCGCCAACATAACTAATAACTAATACGCCACCCCTCCAATACCGTTACCTCCACCATAACAACACATACCAACAATATTCACCCACCAATACCAACACCTACAACAGACACAACACCAGCAACCTATACCTCCACCACAACAACACATACCACCAATATCCACACACCAATACCACCACCTACATCAAACACAATATCATCAATCTGTACCAGCACCACAACACGGCATGACACTCCCCTCACAATACCACCACACCCTGACTCGATTCACTAGCGCAAACCTACACCTCTATACAACAACCGCCTACTCAACAACATTACGCCCCACCTCCACGCATATTACCGCCACGCCAGTGCCAGCCCCGTGCCACCACGCAGCAACAGTATGCCCCACCTCCACGCAGACTACCGCCATTCCAGCGCCAGCATCCTATCACGCCTCAGCAACAATGGCAACATTCATGCGAATACCACCAGCGGTTTGGAAGTAACGCACGGAATTGCCGCACCCCATGTCAGTGGAATCCTCAGGGAAACGAGTAAGGTGGTTACAACACAGTGCCCATCACTCGACCGCCCGCATATTTTCCAACCACTCAGGGCCCTCTAACAATGACTCAACGCCACATCACAGCACCACACCTGACTCGAACCTCAGCACAGCTGCCAATCTCGCCAACATGCCACTCTCACCCTCGGTACCACAAGCACCTGGTAACATCCCAACGCTCCACCACACCGCTCCCACTCTAATGTGGGTGGAAGACCTCGTGTCAGGGGACACCCTCGTAGACTCAGGCTCAGAAGTTAGTGTTGTCCCGCCCAGTGAAAAGGATAGGAGGTGCCAAAACTCTACTGCCTACGACCTACTCGCGGCGAACAAGTCGCCTATCGCAACTTATGGTACCAGGAGCAGGGGGGTTACTCTTATGAAACAGGAGTATGTCGTGTGGCCTTTCGTCGTGGCAGACGTCCAGGCACCAGTCTTCGGTCTCGATTTCTTGACGGCTCATGATCTATTAATAGACGCTAAGAGACATCGTCTGATTCACCAACCCACGGGAGCCACCATCCCCACCAAACACTGCCAACACACTTCTCCCACAATAACACACATCTTACACTCCAACACATACCAACATATCATGCAAGAATTTCCACAAATAACTCTAAACACGTCACAGGCCCAGGGATCCGTGTTTGCTAAACCTTGTAGGATGCCTCCAGAACACCTCGAAGCTGCCAAGAGGGAATTCCATGTGATGCACCAGCAGGGCGTGGTCAGACAATCCCACAGTGCCTGGGCATCTCTACACATGGACCCCAAACAACAGGAAGGAGAGTGGAGAGCATGTGGAGACTATAGGGCTCTTAATGATGTCGCCATCCCCGCCAGGTACCCTATCCCACACATTCTTGACTTCCATTCCAAGCTCCAGGGATGTGTGGTATTTTCGAAAATAGACCTGGTACGTGCCTTCCACTAAATCCCTGTAGAGGATGATGACATCAAGAAAACCGCCATTACCACACCATTTGGGTTATTTGAGTTCCCGTTCATGAACTTTGGGTTATGTAACGCTGCACAAACTTTCCAGAGGTTCATGGATAAGGTACTGCGAGGACTAGGCTATACTGTTGTCTACATAGACGACATACTGATCGCATCCAACACCCACATTCAACATCAGCAGCATCTGAAGGAACTCTTTTCTTGCCTACAGCAACACGGGTTGAAAATCCACCATTCCAAGTGTGTTATTGGGGCCAAGCACCTGGATTTCCATGGCCACCGGGTCACACCCTATGGAATAACCCCACTACCGCAGAAGGTGGAGGCAGTGAGAGAATTCCCCCTACCTACGACAGCCAGGAAACTAAGGGAATTCCTGGGCGTGGTTCATTATTACCACCGGATTATCCCTCATGCCGCTACAGCACTGGCGCCGCTCCACGAACTGTTGAAGGGGCTCACCAAAAATTCCCAGAAGAAACTCGTATGGACACCGTCAGCTGAGGCAGTATTCACAAACATTAAGACCAAGCTTGCTGACACTACACTCCTAGCTAATCCCACACCTCACGCACCCACATCTACTTACACAGACGACGCTATTGGAGCGGTCCTGCAACAGGAAGTGGACGGCATACTGAAGCCAATTGCCTTCTACAGCAAACGTCTGGACCCGCCACAACGCAAATACAGCGCCTTTGACAGAGAGCTGGTGGCAATCTACGAGTCTGTAAAACACTTTCGCCACCTCCTTGAAGGCAGGACGTTTCACATCCGCACAGACCACAAGCCTCTTACAACAGCCATGCAGCAGCTGGGTACCAACTGGTCCCCACGGGTTACACGTCACCTAGCTTTCGTTTCGGAATTCACTACCGACATTCGCCACGTCCGAGGAGAAGACAACGCTGTGGCAGACGCTCTGTCCAGATCTCCACCAGCACAAACAATCGTCGCCACAATTCAACACATCCTGCCTCTGGATTTCCCTGCACTTGCAACAGCTCAACAGTCTGACATACACCTGCAAGACCTCTTAACAGGCGACACGGGGTTACGCCTGGAATTCCTGACAGCTCCAGACGATACCACCAAGCTCTGGTGCGACACATCCTGCGGCACGCCACGCCCCTACATACCGCCACAGTTCAGGGAGGCAGTGTGCTCTCACTATCACTCGCTCAACCAACCAGGGATTGCAGGAATACAGTGACTTGTGAGCCGTCATGCAGTACGGCCCAGCATGAAGAAACAGATCAAGGAGTGGGTTACATCATGCCTGCCCTGTCAACTTGCTAAAGTTGGTCGCCACACCCGCCCACCCCTTCACCACAGTCCCCACCGCCAGATTCCACACAGTACATGTAGATATTGTTGGCCCATTGCCAGCATCACGGGGGGCACGATATCTGCTCACGTGTGTGGACAGGACGACTCGCTGGTGTACCGCTACTCCCATGAGTGACATAACCGCGGAAGGTTCCGCCCGCCACTGCCTCAGTAACTGGGTCGCCAACTTCGGCCCACCCTCAATCATCATCACAGACCAGGGTACCCAATTCGAGTCAAGGGCGTGGCAGGACATGCTTAAGGTCATGGGAACTAAACGGCAATGAACAACTGCCTACCACCCCTGTATTAACGGGATGGTGGAGCGTTTCCACCGCCGCCTTAAAGACGCCTTCCGAGCCCTTCAACATGATCAATGGACTGATGCCCTTCTGCTCATACTCCTAACCATACGTACGACCATTCCCCAGCGGAGCTGGTGTTCGGAGAAGACCTCCGCCTCCCTGGCCAGATGACCGCACCTAATGTAGACACTTCTAACCTCTCATTCTTACCAGCACTCAAGCGCGCCATCGCTAATGCGGCACCTACGCCTACACGTCAGCATACCAGGCCTACCTACATACTGAACCTTTACTCTTACTCAGGACAGACTCGCACCGCACACGACTTCAGCAGCGGTACACCGGACCTCATCCTGTGCTCGCCAGGACAGACGCAACAGTCACACTAAACACACCACATCGCACCCGCCATACACACACCCTACACCACACCCAACTCACCGCCCACCACTCCTACCTACACCACACGCAGTACCAGTCACTCACGCACACCCGACACCACACTCATCCCACCACCCACCACTCCTACCTAGACCGCACTTAGTACCAGTCACTCACGTACACCCTCAACACACTACACCATCATACCACACCACACATCACCAACCCATAACACCATCACCTACCACTATCACCATTCCAACCCCACCGTCTCATTCTCACGCTCACACACCATATCCTCCCATCCACACTCCTCCACAACCTGCCCCACCTGCCACGCTGTCACACACCCACCAACACTCACCACCTGACACTCACGGCACCCGAGATTATCACTCGCCTTCATCCGCCACCCCCATCACTGACACACAACCACACATCGTCATACCCATACCACCATCACATACCACCTCACCACCTCATACCCCCCCTCATCTCCCTATTGTGCCTGAGTCCCACACCACTTGCCCCGCCTCATAGTCATCCCTCTCCTAACCATTCGCCTCCACCTATAACACCATCTACTTCCAACCACCCCCCCTCACCCGACCGGTACGTACCTGTTACCCATCCTTCACCACCTACACCCCCACCCTTACCTACTCCTCCCCTACTAGAACCTGCTCTACCTACACCACCACCCGTACCCCTCCCTAAACCCATACCTGATCCTGAACCCCCTAACCCCATACCTGACCCTTAACCCCCTAACCCCATACCCGAACCTGCTTCACCTAACCCCTTTCCCAAGCCTGTCGACCCTCTACCAAATTACTCTATATATATATAATCCCTCTTAATCTCCCTCAGGACCAGCCTCCTATTATTCATGTTGTACCTGCCACACACCCTCGTCCTGTCAGCCCCCACTGCCGACCACGGACACCTAAGCGTCCAGTCACACCCCCCTCACCACAGCAATTGTTACGGGAGGACGAGACAGGCATGGTACCTGAGGGCTTCATTACACGCTCTGGACGCACTATTAAGCGCCCCCATAAATATATCTCCATTCTAGCCAACACAGACATGCACCTACTCTACAACCAGTCTCACACATCTTGCACTTAATACTAAAGACACACACGTGCCTTTCTCGACCATACGACAATCCACACCTCACACGTAAACTATTGTACAACACGCCCCAACCAGCATGGCTCATGACTGTGTTGTAGCTCTTTCCCACTTTTTTTTATATGTTGTTTATATATGCATTTTTTTTTTGTCTATATGGAGGCCATTCCTCACATTTATGTATTTATTGTACTTATTTGTTTTACCCTCGCTCCTCTCAAAATAAAAAAAATTTGGGGAGGGGGTGGTACTGTAGTGAACCAAGTGGTCTGATACTCACTGCTGTCCTTTGCGCATCACGCATCCCCATCTTCACCTGTCTCATTACCGCCTAGCATCTGGCTGGCGGAGATTTCAAAGCCTCTCAGTGCTCACTTCTAGACGCGGGCTGATAGCAACAACACCACTCTCGACCTTCGCTAACAGCCCCACACGCGTGTCACCAATTTACCTACAGCAGACACCCTTGGTTCACCACAACTACTAACCACCACTGTTACCTAGAGAATAAACTGTGCCTTGTACATGGAGTCATCAGTCGTTCCTGGGTGTTAACGTTCCCCCTAACGTTATAATCTCAAATACTGCGGCTGTAATGATATTCTTACTTGCATAAATGACTACTTACTCACCTTATACACTTACTAACCTTTATGTATGCAAATATATACCTATAACATGCCTACTCAGGGACCATTACTGCAAAGTGGTCATTTTCACCAAGGCATACAGTAATCTAGAAATTTCATCCAGGTATACAGTAATCTATAACGGATAATATTATTAGTATTATTAGTCTAACAACATAACAAATCTAATGGAATCAACTCTATCTTACCCGGCGAGCCTGGGCAATAACCCTGGAGAGCTGTACCTGTGTCACATTAGCGTCCTGTCCAACCATCGACACCTCGAACAGTCCAAGACCCCACGCCATTCTTAACTCACCCGACTCCTAGAACACCACACCAAATGATTAGCCAATCTATTTCTTCTCTCTAATACTGATATTGAACCATTATTGCTTACTTGTATGGATCATTCTAACACATTGTTCATCTATGGCATTTCCGTGCAAAAGTCAATGACGCATTATATAATTAGATAACAATTATATGATCTAGATGAAATACTGCCTCAATACTTTGTTAAGAGTAGAATGGTTGGCACAAAATATAAAAGTTTTATTGGCTGCACGCCACTAACCTTACCTTTATTGGATAGGGTGGTATCAGCACCATTAGCTATGATAATTTTATACCGGTTGAGGAAATCAGCATACAAATATTAAGTCTTCTATGGTAACCTATACCATAGAAGGTATGTACCGGTAAAATACATAAATATACTCAGAATCTATATATCTGTAACTAGCTGAGACCAAACTGCTATGACTAACGCTTGTGCATAACAGAGGAGGGCAACTATTTATCCTGCCTCCAGACTAGGTCATTAGTATCTGCTGAGTAGTTTGGGAGCAACGTGTTATTGATAAATACCTAGTGTGCCGCCGCCTTAATTTTGTGTGTAAGAACACTTTGTTTATTATTTTTTTTTACTCATAACTTCTTACAAGGTAATAAATTTAGTAATTATGCATCTTTGAACATAAATATGAAAATTAAAGATTTAATTCAACTAGGCTATACTGTTTTCATAGCAGCTCAAAAAAATTGTTAGGCTGTATGTATTATTAAACAATAAAACGATGCATTCATTGTATACATATATTTATATATACCTTCCCTTGTCGAAAGGATCTACAGAAATTTTCCTCAATCTCAAGAAATTTTACCCTAGAATCTAGAGATATTTTGTCAAGGACATCTGGCAAAGTTTCTTTTCTGTTTTAATAATTAATTAATTAAGGGTTTAAATACAAAGGGAGGGATTATTCATATTTCAGTCAGGGTAATTTAATATATATTTGGGTCAATTGTAAGAAAACAAAAATTGTAGAAATTGATAGAGACTATTTCTTGTTCCATCTACGCTCTGCATACTATTCGACTTCCCTGCTGATTTGGCAAAGACGACGGGGAACCATTTATTTGTTGTTGTTGTTAATGACGATGCTGTTCTGATCAAAAGGGGTGTCATAGTGAAAGGGAGTTACAGAGGGTGGTGGATGAGTTTCAGTCCGTGTGTAAGCAAATACAACTGAAGGTGAATGTTGGTAAGAGTAAGGTGATGGTATTTGAGAGGATCAAAACAGAAGTAATTGACTTTGCTACACCCTATACATTGGCTGTACCAACTGGGACTGAATGTGAGATAACTTTAGGGGGTGAGAGGATGGAGGAGGTGAGGGAATTCAAGTAACTGGGAACAGTTCTGTGTAAACATGGAAGGAGAAATCAGGGAGAGAGCAATGAGGGGCAGGCAGGTCATAATATTACTGAGGATGATTATGAAGGGTAGAAGTGTGAGTATGGAAGTGAAATAGGGACTGAGAAATAGTATAATCCTGCCAATACTGACATATGCGTCAGGGACATGGACATGGAGTAGGGCTCATCAGTCTAGAATAGGTGCTGTGGAAATGAGTTACTTGAGAGGAGCATGTAGACTTACAAGGTGGTATGGAGAAAGTAATGAGTGTGTATATGTATGAGAGATGTAGAATAGGTGCAGTGGAAATGAGTTACTTGAGAGGAGCATGTGGACTTACTAGGTGGGATGGAGAAAGAAATGAGTGTGTATGAGAGGTGTGGTATGAGTGAGAAGGCAGTTGGTATTGAGTGTGGAGTGGTTGAGAGAGTGAAGTGTAATACATTGAGATGGTTAGGACATGTAGAGAGAATGCAAAGTGTGGAGTTTGTAAAGAAGGTGTATGGAAGTGTGGAGTGGTTGAGAGAGTGAAGCGCAATACACTGAGGTGGTTTGGACATGTGGAGAGAATGCAAAGTGTGGAGTTTGTAAAAAAGGTGTATGGAAGTGAAGTTGTTGTTGTTGTTGTTGTAGTTCCCCAGACTGTCTGGCCGAGCAGTCCCGAGTCTGGTTGACCGAAGCCGTGCAGATGCTCGGACCACCAAATGGGAGTCAGGGTGATAGTGAGGTCTGTTTCTTCGAAGGCAGCAGACGAGGGGACTGCTGGCTCACGGGCATGTATCCCTGGGCCAACATTCCCACCGTCTGTAGTCTTCCTTGTTGTGCCACCCAATCGGGCGATCTCGTCGGCTACCCAGAAGGAATGAGAGATAGTAAGGAGACAGACAGAACAGGCCAGGGTGTGGTAGAGGATGCCAGATTCCTCATTTCTGGATAGAACCAGCCCTCACCAGTGTGTTGCTGAGTAGTTGAGATGTGTGCTGGGTAGTTTACATTAACACATCTCCCCTTTCCAGTGTGTGCTGGGTAGTTGAGGAGTGTGCTGGGTAGTTTTTTACATCAACACATCTTCCTCTAGTCATCAACATGTCTTCCCCCAGCTTACAAGGTAGCATGTTATTTTTGCTCTTATAGCCAGGTACCTATTTACTGCTAGGTGAACAGGGACATTGGGCGCTGGGAAATTGTCCAACAATTCCACTGACCCAGGAATTGAACCCGGGATCTCTCGCATGCCAGGCGAGTGTGCTAACCGCTATACCATCAGCACCTCATGGAAGTGAAGTTATGGGACCTGGTGTGAGAGTATGTGAGAGAGAAAAGTGTGAGGGGGGAGGGGGGATGGAGAAAGTGAGGAGGGAGTGCGTTAACAGGGAAAACTGGAGACTCTTCTGCCGTGGCCACCCCCTTGGTGGGAGTTCCAGGAGGGAGCGAGGCATCGGAGCTATAGCTAGATAGATAGAACAGGACACATAACAAAACACAGAAGGACACACACACACACACCAGCACACATAACAAAACACAGAAGGAAACACACACACACATACAACAAGACACATAACAAAACACAGAAGGAAACACACACACACACACAAAACAGGACACATAACAATACACACAAGGAAACACACACACACACACACCAGGACACATACCAAAATACAGAAGGAAACAACACACATACCAAAATACAGAAGGAAACAACACACACACACACTAGTACACATACCAAAATACAAGACGAAACAACACACACACACACACACACACCAGTACACATACCAAAATACAGAAGGAATCAACACACACACACACACACACACATAACAGGACACATACCAAAACACAGAAGGAAACATTACAACACACACACATACCAAAACACACACACACACACAGCAGGACTCATTAAGACAGACTCAAAAACATCAGCCTACTTAGTAACAATTTCTTTCAGTACCTCAGTGTAAAAAACAATGGCGAAGGACATGGATAGTGAGACGTATTAGAATTTAGACAGGAAGATAGAGGGAATCAGTGATGGGGTGACAGAGAGGAGGGAAGGAGCTTAAGAAGGAGTGGGAGAGAGGAGGGGGGGAGTGAGTACGGATGGACCGGGGTACAGGAGGAAGAGGGAGGGAGGGAGGGAGGAAAGGCGAGGCGGTAAGAGAAAGAATAGTGACGTCACTTCATGAATTTTGCGATTTTAGACCAATGGCGAAAGAACGATTAGAAGATCAGTGACGATTATAGTTATTTTGTATAAATAAATTTCCTTGTATAAGCATACTACAGAAGCAGATGAAGAAGCGAGCGGTGTGTGACTGTTATAATCCATTAAAAAATCTTTTGTAATTCTTGCCTGTGTGGAGAAATAGAGGCATGATGACTCAGCAGTTCCCCTGCTTACCACTCATTCATAACAGTTTAACCCAGCAAACTCAGATACATAATCAACTACTATTTAGAACTCTCGCTGTTAAAAGCAATATGTTGAATCGTACGTTTGGCAGCTACCGGCGCCATCCCACATGGAGGCAGGGGCCTGGCAGAGAGGCTAGAAGCCGCTAGATTGACCGGACAGGATTATTATTTTACTCAAGCCTCGTGGGAAAATAAAATCTTCGAAGAGCCGCGATTTAACACCGTAAGCTTGCATGTCCGGGAGGTAAATGGCAGCTGGCAACTTTGAGAAGACACAGTACTATTGCGGACAGGTGTGTTTCACCACCCTCCTCTGGCCAACCCCATGATATGGCAACCTCGCATCCTTGAATATATGAGTTGCCAACTAGATCATTATTATTAATCATAATAGTATTACCGAAATTAGTCGATTAATCTTTCATCAATAATCCTAATGGTTATACCCGACATGAAGGTTTGCCTGATGTATCAGAGGAAATTTAAATGATGTAGGAAGCCACTTTCTTTATACTACATGAAATTTAAGCATGCAACACAGGAAACCTGAAGACTATTATTTTCATCTCTTCCTTTTCCCTGAGGAGTGAACCCCGAAACATGGTGCATGTCCTCGAATTGATTGATCCGCAAGGTAACAAATACAAAGAGAATTTGCCAGATAAATACCATCTTCAATAATGGAATGGGCATTCGTAAAATTATATTTGGTTGTAATAGTTAGTGTAACGGGTAGTTACGATATTATCTTCACTGGGGGTTAATGGCAAATAAGTTTGTGTTGGTCAAGTCTTGTCTATTTATTTCTTCTGGTTTTACATTGCATATAAAGTTTCATAGCTAACCTGGAAGCTAACCTCGAATATGATCATGTGACTATATACATAAAGGTTTCCTGCTACAATACTCCCCCCTTTAGTGACGAGGAAGGACGAATGAGACAGTGTATAGGGTGAATTAGAAGATGCAGTTTCTGGTAGGAGTAGCAGGAAAGCTGGTTTTTTCCCTCGATCTGTTGAGACCACGTAGGAGGATTCATTATAGTTAATCGTGATGGTTTTCCTTGTTCGTTTGATGACTGCGAATGGGCCCTCGTATGGAGGTTGTAATGGGCGCGTGTGTGCACGTGCGTGTGTGCATGCATGGGTGTAGCGCGCGTGTGTGCGTGTTGCAGCAGTGCCAATGGAAGTCAATGAGTTTCTGGGCTTATGATTTTTAATGTTGACAAGGTCGAAGTTTGTCCCAAAATTGGCACCCAAAATGGCTTGTGCTTGCGTATGCGTATGTGGGTGTGCGTCTGCACACATGCATGCGTACGCATGTGTGTGCGCGTGTGTGAGTGCGTGTGCATGTGTGTGTGAGTGTTGCTGCATTGCCAATGGAAGTAATGAGTCCCTGAGCCTACGATTTTTAAAGTCTACAACAAGGTCGAGGTTTGTCAATAACTTGGCGCCCTTAATGGCTTGTGAAACTGCTACGACAGAAGGTCCACTTAATGCAACGGCGGAGGGTGAATCCCAGCTGCAGTGTTTGCTGTTTGTAAACCGGTATCTGGGTTCCATTGGCAGCGTAGAAGTGAGTGATTGGTGGCAATGGCTTCAGCTCCGGTGGCATGAGGGCAGTTGCGTGGCTAAATTTGTTGAGACTAGATGCGATGCCACTTGCTTTGAAGTTGCACTCTAGTCTTGAGAACCACATGGTCGTGAGTGCAGAATGTAGGGGCTTTGAAGGACATTTAAGCTTCAATGTCGTCGTTATTTGCCATGGTCACCTCGGGGTCACCAATTGTAACGGGTAGTTACGATGTTAGTGAAGACGTTATCTTCACTTGGGGCTAATGGCAAATAAGTTTGTGTTGGTCTAGTCTTGTCTATTTATTTCTTCTGGTTTTACATTGCATATAAGTTTCATAGCTAACCTGGAATATGATGTAAGTAATAAAACCCACACTGGTAGACGATATATATATATATATATATATATATATATGTTGGTTACCATGATGTAGTCGTTGTGGTAGGAGCACTGGTGGGTGTTGGTTGTAGAGGTGTTGAATCCCGTTGTGTAGTTGTTGTGGTGGTTGTGACTTGTGAGTTTGATATCCAGCGTCAGTAATGGGCCAGGGGGCGGATGCACGAAAGACATTAGCGGCCGTTAAGTTTCCTTAGCCGCCATTTTTGCCCTTAACTCACTAAGGAGGTATGCACGAAACACCTTAGCAGCAATTGTGGTGGCCATCTTTAGCCTTATGGCTAAGGGTGGTCGAGAGCACCCTTTAGACGACCGTAGGGTTGAGTAGTAGAGCGTTGCGCTGCCGACCTGCCCAAATTATCGTACAGTTATGCCGAAATTATGGTACTTTCCTCAAAATCATGGTACGCTGTGCACATAATTATGGTATTATTATTGTACTGTGCTCAGTGCACTGAGCTGTTTTGCCACCTGGTGGCAGCTGTTGAACTACTGGTTGATACATACAAGGCGGGATTTGTGGATAATTTTTTTCTTCCTACGTACTTTATGTACTTTTTCAAATACAAATATTTGTCGTATGCCTATCAAGTTATTGGCTTGTAAGTTATATTAAAAAGTATAATTGCCCGTTGAAAAAGCGTAAAACAGCAACCATTCTCTACACGTATTTAACTTATACCGACAATATACTATTCAACACAGGTCCCTTATGATTGATGTAAGACTATTGCATGAAAATTTTGGGTGAACCTGCTTTCTTGCTCAAATTTTATAATTTTACCACTCACTGCCCTAGCATCTTATGACATATTTCCCTGAAATGTAACAAACAAGCATGTGAGCATGTGCAGTGTTGCATCATCCGAGATTTTCGCGCCAATTGGGCTATTTTAAAGCTGCAGGGGACATAGACTGATTGATTGATTTTTAGATGCCAGTAGGCATATGGCGGCGCAACAACTAGGGTCATATACCGCCCAACGTAAAATGGTCATCTACATCATTAATAAAATATGTACACACATGAAATAGGCTTCACTACCCTGAAAGGGATAGGCAGCATGATTAAAAGGACTATAACATATTCATGTACTCGTTATAATTATTAGATGCTGGATATTTAGTTTTGTTAAGATATGATTCAGTGAAAACATGAAGCTATGTTCATGAAACTAATCTTCTGTATTGTGAAAACTGTATGAAGCTGTTTTCCTCCGTTCGAGATCGTTGGGAATGATTCATTATACAGGGTTATTCAAAACTACATTTACAAAATGACAGGGTAAATTCCTGACATGATGTTAAACATAGTTCCATATATATTTTTCAAAAATGTAAAAAGTTAATTACAGACATGAAAGCCAAATCCATTGCCGTGGGCGAACGATCGAACGCTTTAAAATTAACTCCTCCCCCCACCTCATCCCCTGCTCGCTCTTAAGTGGACGAGGCAAGTTTTAAAACGTATGAAGCAATGAAACCCTTATCGATCATGGGATTCAAAGAGATCCGTTGGCTTTTAATCGATCCCAAGGCTTCGAGTTTCTTGTAATGTCAGATAAGTTAGTAGTATCGCCCTGCTGGCATCTACACGTATCACTCGGTAAGTGTAACTCGACCACAAAACAATACCCGTGATCGATAAGGGTTTATTGCTTCATACGTTGTATTAAGTTCCCTCGTCTACCCGAGAGAGAACACGGGGTGCTGTGGGGGGTGAGCGGTTAATTTTAGAAGTGTTCGATCATTCGCACACGGTAATGGATTTGGCTTTCATGCCTGTCATTAAATTTTTAATTTTTTGAAAAATACATATGGAAATATGTTTAACACTTTACCCTGTCATTTTGTAAATGTAGTTTTGAATAACCCTGTATATAATCCGAGGTGATGAAGGAGGAGAGAGTGAGTGTGGAAGGCAGTTCTGTTCTGGATCTCGCCCAGTCAAATACCGGTGGTGGTACAGGTCACTACAAGTTCCTTCATTTATCCCTCTTTCTTGATGATCATAGCTATCAGTTTACGAGCTCTTTTCTACATATCCTCTTGACTTATCCAAGGAACCTTATACCGGTACTCGACTGGGTGACTGACTATTGGTGATAACCCATACTATTCTCGTGCCTCATTTCTTCACCTTGGAAGACCTAAGTGCCTGCAACCATACAGCTCAGTGTCATTTTGAGTCTTTACAGGTGCTTCATTGACTTTATTCTCCCTAACGTCCAGCTTAGGTTATTCTTTTTGCTACTTGTTATAGTTATATGTGTGTGTAATTTGGTGAGCTATCGTATTGGTGCCACCCAACTTGTCATTATATTTTGTGTAAATATTTGTGAATGTTAGTTTAAGTGGGGATATTAATTATTAAGCTTTAAGACTGTCTTCTAAATATTTTCTTGAATACACCTAATACCAAGTTGGTCACACTGATGTGCGTTTCCCGCTGAAGTCATATTGACTTTGGAATTTGTTTATGTATCTAAAGCTTGACTTGGCACCCTAATAATAACTTTCAGAATTTTAAACTTTAACCATAATATCCCAGGTGACTAAGACAGTCGTAAGTGCCGAACCAAGGTTTGATATGTAACAGGACATATAAACTAAAAAGCAATTTTTTACTAAAAGAACCTGACTATCTTAAGTAAAATACATAAAAGAATCAAAATTAAAAACATTTAACTATCTAAAAAGCCATAATTATCATAAAGTTCACAATTTGTGGAGCCACATGGGAGAGGGTGTTCCCTCCCACACTACAAGCCTCCTCCCAGAGCACGTGGGAGAGACTGTAAGAACCGTCATCCATCCGGTACTCGGAGAGGTGCCTACGACAAAGGTCCCCAAGGCTAGGACACTCGACAATAAGATGCCGTACTGTCAGAGAGACCAGACACTCATCATGAGCCGCCTAATCTCGGCGGGACAAGCCGCTGTAGCTCCAGAAACCTAGGCGCTGGCGGATGCTTGTTAGCCCCGATGGCATACCATCTGTCCTGCCAGCAGGAACGAACGGCAGCATCTATGTAGGGTCAAAAGTCAACTGCAGGTACGGGATAACGCCTAGCAGAAGGCCGAGAACTGGAGGCCGCAGCCCTAATCAGGGCCGGGACCAAACAAAATGTGACTTTGAGGCCACGACGACTCAGTGCCAAAGGCCTGCAAGGTACTACAGGAATCGCTAAAAATAGTGAAAGTAGGCTGCGGGAGAATAAAATTCACTTGGAGGGCATATAAAATGGCCAAGAGCTCGGCAGTAGAATCCATCACTGTACACAGGGATGGACTCTACTCACTATTCAAAGCAAAAATATCATATGAGAACGTGAATATATTAGTAAACTAGTCAGCAATTAGTTTGAGTTTTCCATAATATTATGTGTAATGAGACATAATATGTCCACGACGATACGAGGTCTGGACAACTAACAACACTCATACCTTGATAATCGTGTGAGTTGAAGTATAGCCATCCGTGAGTAGAAGTGGAAAACATTTACGATCGGGAAGAGTGTCCAATATCTTACCAACTGCCATACCAAAATTCCATAGGAGTTCGTTCTGTGCTGAAAGGATATTGAATATATATTCATGTGTGATTTCAAAACAAAACAAATCCACATTGCATAAAAACGAAATATGCAACTGAAATAGGAATTTTATGTGACCGCGAAAATGACATTGCTTATACAAGGTCCGGTCTACATAGGAAGCAATGCTGAAAAATCGATATATTTTGATCATAAGGCCTCAACATGTGTGTCTCACAGTATCAAGTCGTGTCTATAGAGTAAGCAATGATGAAAAATTAATATATTCAAGTCTCAGGGTGTCATCATGTGTATATCACATTAACAAATCTATGGCATGGATGATATGTGCGTGAAAACTGGATTATTCGCCTAAAAGATTTCATGGTGAAAGCATGATGTAAAAAAATTACAGTCATTTGAATGACAGTTTCCAAAAAGGTCGCATAGCAAACTTGCTCGAGATGTTTTGACACATAGTGTACATTTATGTTACCATTTATAACATAGACTGTAAGAAGATGGCAAGCATCTCGATTGTTAACTCTTGATTAGGTTGCAGACTTCCCCCCAGGGCCCCCTCTGTGGATACTACCAACACCTGATGTGAGCTTCACACCTACTTCCAAGTCGAAACTGCCATCTCTACTACGACAGTTGGCTCTGGAACACAAAAAAAAAAACAGTGACGTCCTCCATCAAAGATCCATACTGCCTCTACACTGATGGCTCATTTCAAGTGGATGGTGCAGCAGGTTGTGCCGTTTTCGCACCTGACTTGGAGTCACCTCCAGGGGCTGGGTTTGCCATCGTCTCTGTAACCACTCTAGCTCAACATTGTGTAAACTGTACGCCATTGTGGATGCTGTTAGTCTTGTTTGTCAACATGGAGTGAATGCTGCCATCTTTTGTGACTCCAAACCTGCCCTTCATTCCCTCACTAGTGTTCAGTCCACACACTCTACTGTTGTTCAGCAGATGTTAGTCATTTTTGACCTTATTGCATCACCGTAACTTTACTGTCAAATTTTTATGGGTGCCATCCCATGTAGGTTTACGTCACAATGATACAGTTGACAGACTCGCGAAGGAGGCCTGCCCTCTGCCTCCTCGTGGTGTTGGGAATTCCCTGACTTGTTACCTCCTTAGAGTTTGCTCTACCAGTCCCCTCCCTGTACAGCGGTGCCGGGATGCAGAAAGGCCCTTCAGCATCTCCATCACCCAATACGAGTTTGTCTGCTGTCACAAATATTCCTACCGTCATGGTTCGGAGACACTATGTAGTGTCTGCTCGTTTGAGGCTTGGATACTGGCCACTGTGGCAGGTTGCTGGGTTGGAGGGCGAGCCTCCCTTCACTGAGTGTCGCTTGTGCCAAGCGCCTCATGCTAACACTATAGAAAACTATTATCTGGCCTGCCCCACTCTCCGACAATTGCTACCCAGGGGTCTGCCGCTTGATGTGGTTTATCGACACCTGATGAACCACCAGGTGTTAGAAGAACTTCTGGTACGCCACCCTCATTTTGATGGATTTAAATAGGTCGTTATGTAAATATTTGTCTGTACTCTCATGTTTTATTCTGTTATGTTTTCGTGTGAGTGTGTGTGTGTGGACATTGGAGTTTCATGGGTCCCGCCTGCCCTTATGTTTTTTTGCCTGTCTTTTGATTGGTGCCACGGAGCAATAAAAAACAAAACAAAAAAGCTCTTGATTATTAAAAGAATGCCTTTCTGTTCTTTGCCTGGCTTCTCTCCAACATCGTCATGTGGAGCATAAAGGTACAGTCGCAAACCGTAGTTTCGCCACCCCCTGGCTGGCAGGAGGGCGAGGTCAGTGTTAAAGATAAGCTAAAAGATCAGAAAAACTGGTTTATTGAGTTGGCAATGAGTGTGAGGCTCACTTTCCACGAAACTTTAACCTGAAGTCATGGAAAACGAACCTAACATTGTCTCGTTACCAACTCGATACACCAGTTTGACCAATCGTTCAGCCCAGGATCCATATGACAGATGGGTCAGCTCATGTGCACCTGGCGTTAGTCCCTGGTCTCAGTAAGGTAGTATCGTGGCATAACGCTTATCAGTCTTCCACTGCAACTTTGGTCGTCAGAACCGACACTGTAAAGGAGGATTGAAGGAAAGATTGCAAGCCATGAGCCCAGCAACACCTCCACCTGACAACACCACATCCTCTGCCACTTGTGTCGCAGGGTTAAGTTGTTCAACTTCGTGAAGCGTTATGTTATGCCCTTTGGAGGAAGGGCGAGGAGGCTACCAACATTGCCGGACTTGATGGTGGTAAAGTCTTCGGCTCACTCCACGCCCGTGGGAGATGGACGGCCAACGCCCAACCATTGCAGCCACGGCAGCATCAGGCAGACATCGTCACCATCTGTACCAAGACTGCTGATTCTTTAGCTGCAGAAGGGCTCCTCCAAGACATCTTCAGGAGAAATGGCTTACCACCAATCGCCATTTCTCCTGATCTACAACCCCCACCCGCCCAAGAAACGAGGAAGCAAGCCAGCACGGCAGAGGAGGAGCAGAGCAGACGCATCACCAACCCTGACTATGGCCCACCCCACCTTCATCGATTAATGCTGCCTCGTTCACTCAACCTGGGAAATTGAGAGAAAATACTATGGTACCACCCCCTGAGCCTTCCCATCAAGACCCTGAGATGGAGGAGGAAACAGACACCAATACCTGCTCCACCTCCGTCACTACCAAAGATGGCAGATGGCAGGGAAGAGGAGGAGAAGGACAGACAGTCCAACAACACCACCACCATCTACTGTCACTGTGGAGTGGTGGATGTCTGCCTCTCCACGTTTCGACCTCTTCTGCCAGCAAAGCTCACGATACCGGGACCACGACATCTTCCAGGTACGTTAGGTGTGGATAAGCAGAGTGACACCGTCTGCTTGTCCACTCTCCAAATGGTCATCCAAACAGACCTGCCTGCTGACCTCCACCTCACAGAGGAAAAGACATCAGTGACACCTACTATTTTCCACATACACACCCTGACACACAATCATACACTTATCCAACATACTCTTTGTCACGAGTCGATTGATCGTGGCATAATAATAATATTCGTAGCATAAAGAATGAATAACTAGGCGGAGTTGAACCCACTGGTTACGTTAGGTTGCTTCCGTATTGTGGGATATCTATGCAAAGTCATAGGGAGTGAATCAATTACTCACGGTGGCACCCGCACGCCACCTATAGGGGATAATGGAAATGACCTATGTAAACAGAACACCGAGAGGCAAGCGCCGGGACCACAACCCACACATAGGCTCATATTACCTTTATTATATGTAAGTTAGCAATAATTAATCATGTTCCTACCATGAAGGCCATCATAGGTCAGCACAGATTTAAGCTAACAATGTGCACAGGTCACCATATCCATAATAGTTCTGTATTAAAGTAATTAGTGTTATGTTTTGTTTCTTTGCAGCCAGGAGCATTCGTAAGTTGTACCTAAATAAAGGATAATCAGCACCTATCCGAATGTCTCTTTGACCATGCTCCTGGATATCTGACAAGTTAAGGAGCTGATAAGAGTATAGTACCACTCAGTAGACGATGGCAGCATCATTGAAATGCGAGGCTGCGGGATGCACGGAGGTGAAGACGGCCGACGACATGTTAACATGCATTGCACTGATGCAGTTACATCAGAAGAATGTGCATGAGGCTAGCGACCCACGTCAGAAACCACCTACAATCAACCACCCAGTTCTACAGCAAGGTATAGGCGAAGAGGAGTGGGCTGCATTCACCCGCAGGTGGGACATGTTCCAAAAGGGGACTAATCTCTCACTGGGTCAAGTCACGGCTCAGTTACTGGCTTGCTGGTAACCAGAGTTGGAAGCCGCCTTGTTCCGGGAAGTCCCAACAATAGCCAGCAGAGCTGAAAAAGAAATTTTGGACACCATGAAACTCCTAACGGTGGTGAACGTGGCATTGAGTGTGAGACGGGCAACACTTCTTCAGACAAAGCAAGACCCAGGGGAACACGTCAGACAGTATGTGGCAAGGTTACGTGGGTTGGCCAATGTCTGTCAATGGAGTAAAATGGGGGTCTGCACTACTGCTACATGCTCAGGTACCGTAACCGTAGACTACACTGAGGATATCGTCAAACTGGTCCTTTTAAATGGCCTAGCAAACGAAGAAATTAGAAAAGAGGTTCTCGGGACAACAGAAATTGACACTAAAACACTAAATGAAACTGTCTGTCTAGTTGATAGCAAGGAAACCGCAGCCCGAGCCATGGTGACTGACAACCTTAGAGTGGCAGCCAGTAGTTACAAGAAGATGGGTCGAGGTCAAACCAACCAAGCATCCCCACGGCCAACACACGATTACGGCGAGCAGGACAAGATGAAATGCAAGATACGCTGCCAATGTGGATCTCTCACTCCCCAGTTCGGTAAGGTGAGGGGCAGAGTCAAGGAGTTCAAGTTGTGTCTCGAGTGCTGGAAAAAGAACCACCCACGCACCCGCAAGTAGTCTCAGCCAGTATCATGCGAGTCTATGGAAGCGTTGTTTCACTATGTGGCCACCACTGAGATGAGCTCCGGTTTGAGTGGGGCCTTGCCGCATCCAACGTTGAAGTTGTCAGTAGCTGTGGACGTTGAGGCATACACCAAAATGAAGACACCGTGCCCACCACGTCGTTCTGCTACCATCACCGCCATCGCCGTTTGAGGTGCTCAAACCTGTCTCATGGGACTGCAGATCATGAAGAATTTGGGTTTACGCCAGCAGCAACTTACTCAGGTCACCAAACGCATTCTTGCTGCCAATAATGAAGAAATAAATGTGCTGGGTGCTGTATTCCTAAAGCTGTCAGGCTGCAACCAGAAAGGCAAGCAACTAGAAACTGCCACAGTGGTTTACGTTACAGACTCCACCAGTCGGTTTTACCTGAGCCGAGCAGCATTGGAACAGCTGGGAGTTATCGAGCCAGACTTTCCGAAGATTGGCGCGACAGGCCCTGCAGTGTGCGAAAATACTGTAAGTACACGCCACCTCCCCACTTTGGCAGGATGCGGGTGCCCACTACGCACCGCACCACCTCCCCGACCAGCCAAATTACCCATGGTGCCGTCACCAAAATCCTCGGAGGTCATGAAGGACTGGCTCTTGGAGAGATATGCATCATCAACGTTCAACATATGCCCGCACCAACCTCTCCCTGCAATGACTGGCCCCCCAATCGAGATCAGGGTCGACCCTGACGTTCAACCAGTGGTAACCAGGAGACTTCCAAATGTCCCAGTCCACTGGCAAGAGGAAGTGTCAGAACAACTCAAGAGAGATGTGGCACTGGGTGTCATAGAGCGTGTGCCTCCAAACACGCCTGTGACATGGCTTCACAGTACGGTCTTAACGCCCAAATCGGATGGCACACCTCGCCGCACTGTTGAACTGCAACCACTAAATCGCCACAGTGTAAGAGAGACCCATCACACCATCCCACCCATTAAACAGGCGAAGGCCATCCCACCTAACACATTCAAGTCCGTCACGGATGCATGGAATGGGTTCCACTCCATTGAAATACGGCCAGAGGATCGGCACAAAACAACATTTGTGACTGAACAAGGCAGGTTCCGCTACTGTCGCGCACCAATGGGGTTCCTTGCATCACAGGATGCCTACACACAGCGGTACGACACAATCATTACTGATGTACCCAGAAAGACCAAATGCGTGGATGACACCATCATGTGGGACACAGACTTGAAGGAACACTGGTGGCGAGTCATCGATTACCTGGAGCTGGTAGGCAGAAATGGTGTGATCCTTAACCCAGCCAAGTTTCAGTTCGCCTCGACAGAAGCGGAATTTGCAGGATTTCAGATCACCAAGACTGGAGTGAAACCGTTACCTAAGTATCTGAATGCCATTGCAACATTCCCAAGACCCTCCAATATTACAGATGTTCGGGCTTGGTTTGGGCTCATTAACCAGGTGTCACACTATGGCAGAACCACAGACATGATGGCACCTTTCAAACCGCTCCTCAGCCCAAAGGTCAGCTTCAAGTGGGACTCAGAACTGGAGGAGGCATTCCAACGTTCTAAAAAGGCCATCGTTGATGAGATCGAAGCAGGAGTGGAGATATTTGATCCCGGTAAGCTTACATGTCTCAATCCCGACTGGTCAAGAACTGGAGTGGGATATTGGCTCCTCCAAAAACATTGTGGGTTTAACAGTAACATTCCCGGATGTTTTGCAGACGGATGGAAGATAACACTGGCCGGATCTCGCTTCTTGAGGGATGCTGAAAAACGGTACGCACTGATCGAGGGAGAAGCATTGGCAGATGCATGGGCACTGGAAGACAGTCGTTTCTTCACCATGGGGTGCCGTGATCTCATCATAACCACCGACCACAAGCCACTAGTGAAAATCCTCGGGGATCAGGCACTAGACGACATCACAAATCCAAGGCTCTTCAGATTAAAACAGCGCACACTCATGTGGCAGTACCAGATCGTGCACGTCCCCGGCAAGACCATACCAGTGGCGGATGCAACGTCACAGTATCCATCAACCACAGACGAAAATGACGAAGCCAATGTAGTGAACGCTCTGTCCACAATACGGATCCCAGCAAGACTCACTTGGGGCAGTCACGTGGCGCAGAGTCAAGGAATGCACCTCAACAGACAACGAACTTCGAGTCCTCATGCCACTAGTCGAATTCGGGTTCCCACCGTCCCGTGATGATTTACCAGAAGATCTGCAACCATACTGGCAATACCGTGAGAGATTATCTCTGGTAGATGAAGTCATCATGATGGATCACAGGATCGTGATTCCACGAGCACTGCGGAACGAGGTGTTGCGGGCACTCCACGCTGCTCACCAGGGCACGAGTCGAATGCAAGGTAGGGCACTAGGAGCAGTATTTTGGCCCGGCATCACCAAAGAAATCGAGAGCACACGTTCCAGGTGTCATGCTTGCTGGGGAATGTCGCCTTCCCAGCCGCTTATGCCGCCAATACAACCATGCGTACCAAATAAACCCTTCCAAGCCATCGCAGCAGACTTCTGCGTATTGCATGGCATCGGTTACCTGGTTATTGTGGACAGGTTCAGTGGCTGGCCACATGTTGTCGCATCTAGGTCTGGTGCCAAGGGCTTCATCTCAGCTCTCATCAATTACTTCGCAACATTTGGGGTACCAGAAGAATTGAGCACAGACGGAGGCCCGGAGTTCACTGCAAAGGAAACAGCGGTGCTCCTGCAACGCTGGGGCGTGAAGCATCGCCTATCATCAGCACATCATCCTCAGTCAAACGGGCGAGCAGAGGTAGCAGTCAAGTCGATGAAACGCTTACTAACGTCACATACGGATGCAAATGGCAGCCCTGACACTGAGGCAGTGGCAGCAGGCCTGCTTCAGTACCGTAACACACCAGACCCTCAGACTGAAATGTCACCAGCGCACATTGTCTTCGGCAGGAATCTTCGGGACCTGCTACCAATTGCTCCAGAAAAGCAAATATTCACCAACCCAATGGTTCATCCAGTATGGCGCCAGACATGGGAAAAGCAGGATTAAGCCCTCCGACTAAGATTCGCCAAACAAGTTGATGATCTACGGCACAACGTCCGGCAGCTTCCCCCTTTAGTGCCCGGTAATAAGGTGGTACTACAAAACCAAACTGGAAATCACAGCAAGAGATGGGACAGAACCGGAGGGATCGTAGACACCAAGCCATATGACCAATACGTAGTCAAGGTCAATGGTTCGGGTTGGCTTATGTTATGGCTCTCAAGAAGGCTAATATTTGTGCAATGATTTTGTTTTATTGATAATTAAATATATGAATATTCGATTATAAAAATATGTTAGGTGGATTCATGTATGAACTTCATATTTATTTTATTGTCACGAACATTATTATTCTATTTTATTCATGTATTTATTTTTGTGAGCCTGCGACCCAGTATGGAGGAATTCGGGACCCGTAGTTTGAAGAATCCGGGTTTAAAGAAGTGCAGTTGAATATTTGTCGTATAATAAAAGATAATTTCTTTATATTGTTTTTTCTATCATTGTGATGCTGAGAACATTATTCTGAAGTTTAGCATAAAACACTGTGTTCAGTAACCTATAGAGAGATACATGAGCATCACGTTGATCACCATTACTGTCCTTGTGGTACTTATTGTGTCATATGTTGTTCTGCGCAGTAATGCTGGAACTAAATAAAAGTAAGGTAATGTATATCGAAACAGATTTTAATAAAAAATACCTATAAGTAACTTAAAAAGAAAGATATAATATATTTCTCTTTCCTGCAAATGGGTTTAACAAGTTAACATTCTGACTAGCAACAAACTGGCAAATGGCAATGCATGAAACCTATAGTCATTCAGTTTTATAAAGGTGAAATGCTGTGGCTGGGATAATAATGCGTATCTGCCAACACTTTAATTCTAAATAATAATTAATATATCTTTCCCCATAAATCTCTAGTTGTTTTCTAAATTCTTTACATAATGACCCCGTAGCGGGGTATTGCCTGCATTGGTGATGTGGGAAAATAGGGTTTTGGCGCCCCTTCGGCCCCAGCCACTAGCTTTTAGTTTTTCAACTACCACTCTTTTCTTTCTATTTCCTTCCTGCTTGCTGTCTCGCCTCTCTATCACCGTTTTCTGGCGCTATATGACCTCACTGTTGCGTGCCTAATATCAATCAACCTCTACATATTGAGAACCAAAATACGATCTACAACATAATCTCAGCCGTAGTTTTTCAGGGATACAAACGTCAGACAACTGGAGTTTGTAGTGCTGACTGTAACAGCCAGAACTGTGGCCGACTGTACCTTCTCTGCCTCAACGTGGTGTTTCTTCCATGTATACCAACTCCTTGCCCTCGTCCAACCTTCCTGCTTTTGCCCCAAGAAATGCCTATGTCAAGCTCTCCTTCTCTGGGAATCCATCTACGGACACAAAGTTGCGTTGGTTGTCTGATGTCAACAGGGCCTTCCAGCTGCAACGTGAACTGGCTGAAGTGAAGATGGCTGCTGTCACCTCCCGGTTTGTCTACATCTCTAGGAAGCGTCAGGATATCATTGATAGAGTGAAGGCTGGTGAATTTTTGTCTCTGCCTCTGATTCTTGAAGACTCACCCGAGAGGCCTCGTAAGTTCCCCAGCTATATCCTTACCCGTTTTCCTATTGATGTTGACCCGAAACTTGCTAAGGGATACCCTGGTGTGTACTTTGCCCGTCGTTTTTTCCAAGATGGTTCCCCCATTAGCCGTATTGTTGTTGTCTGGAGTCAACCTGATCCACCTCCAAATGAGATTTCCTTTGATTTCCTCCCTTGTCTTCCACCGTGTGAGGTGAGGAAACTTCATAATGACCAGCCTTGGTGCTACAGGTGCTGGGGAGTTGGGCATATCTCCCGGTACTGTTCTGCCAGGCCGAAGTGTGCATGGTGTGCCGCCGACCATGATTCCAAGACGTGTCCTGTCAGGGGAGAACTATCACGTCCTGCTGCCTCCACCTCTAAGCCTTCACCTCCTGAGGATACGTCTCGATGGAAGTGTCCACGATGCCTTCAGCCAGGGGTTAACCTGTGGCATGGATGTACTCGACGTCAAGTCCAGGCTCGTGTCACTACTATTGCTCCGCCTCCACCACCACCACCACCACCTCCACAGTCTGCTCCTCCTACCAGCCATGCCTCACCTCCAGACCTGGCCCTCCGCAAGTCTGTTGCTACCCTCATGGCACGATGTACGGCTCTCGAGAACCGCTTTTCTGCCCTTGAAGCCAGGATTGATGGGCTAGTTGCCGCGCAGGCTGCCAATGACTCCAAACTCTCCACCTTGGTCGAGGCTCAGCAGGCCATCATCTCAACTGTCACTACCTTACCGAAAAGATGGATACTGTTGCATCTCGCCTTGAAAAGCTTTTCGGGTCAGTCCCTTCTCCTGGTCCATCTTCTTCTCCAGGTCGCTCATCTGCCCCCACTCACCGGACTTCTACCTCCAAATACAGAGTTCACTAGTGATTGCCGGCTGGATGTCATCTCCTGGAATGTATGTGGTATCACCAGTTATGCTAAGCTCACTCAACTCAAGGCCTATGTTTTTCGTCATCATCCCAGTGTTATTTTTCTCCAGGAAGCATTTCCAGGACGGCCGCTCGCTGCTGGGCAAGCTCCTCCTCTCTCAGGTTATGTGCCATATGTTCATCTGGTAAGGAATGGTCTCCTGACTTACATACATAGCTCCTTGCCCCATCGCATTCTCCGTACCTCCACTGATCCTGACATGACCTTTCAGCTATTTGATGTTCTACCTGGGAATGGAGTACTACAACTATGTAATGTCTATTCTGCCCCAGCTAGACTCACTCTTGAGGCTCTTCCTTCTCGGACAGTGCGTGGTACGGTTTATATGGGAGATTTTAATGCTCGGCATTCTGATTTGGGTGATGGTTCTGGCTCTATTAATTGTAACGGTGTTCGTCTCCTTTCATACATCCGCAAGCATCATCTGACACGCTGGGACACTGGAGGTGCCACTCATTGCCGGGGAGGTACTCTGGATTACATCCTCTCGTCTGGCCTGATAGCATCTCAGGTCCAGTGCTTCTCTGTGCCAGACTTATTCTCTGATCACATCGCTCTTCGGTTTCATTATACTCTAACTGCTGGGTCGAGTGCTTCAGCCACTCGTTTGCGTATTGCTGTTCCCCCTAAATATTGCCCGACTTACATCTTATTCATGGCTCATGTATTCCCTACATTTGACATATCATCAGCTGAACAGTTGTACTCTGATCTTGTATCTGCTACTCATGACTTTTATAGGCTATACGTCTCCCGGCCACACCTCCAGCATCGCAATACTGCTCACTCCTGGACGCTGGATGCACGTATACAGGAGGCAAAGGAGGAGGCTGAACGTGATGGCCTATTGTTTCAAGCCAACCCAACCCCTGACCTGCTCCATCGTTACCAGATGTCTAGGGACGCTTTAGTTGCCTTGCAGGAGTGTGCTCACACTGAGTCTTGGCAGCAGTTCACGGACAGCATCAACCAGCAAACAAGTGTGGCTTCTATGTGGCACCTCATCCGTCGGGTTGTTAAAAAGACACCGGCCACTGCTCGTCATCACACTCCCGCCGACTATGCCCAACAACTTGTCGATGCCTGGTCAGAACAATCTACCTCAGCCAGTCTACCCATCCACATACAAGATGCACTCACTTCCCGTGCTGCTTTCCATCGGCTACGTCTAATGTCTGCTCTGTTGCAAGATGATGACGATGATGCAGAGGAGATAACTGAGGAGGAGTTGCGACGTGCTCTCTCTCGGGGTAGAGCTTCTTCCCCTGGTGATGATGGTATTACTTATGCTGTGCTGCGCCTACTTCAACAAGTTCCTGGGAACCCTCTACTTCTACTGTACAATCTTTGTCTTCGTGATGGTTGTGTACCACGAGCCTGGACCAGCAGCACAATAATACCCATCCCTAAGCCTGGCACTGCGAAGTTCAGGCCTATTTCCCTGACTTCCTGTTTTTGTAAGGTTATGGAGAGAATCTTACTCAATCGTCTCATGTACAGACTGAAAGATCGCCTTTCTCCATGGCTGTTTGGTTTCCTTCCCCAGCGGAGCACACACCACTGCCTAGTCGACCTGTACACTTGCCTTTCCAGGAACAGTGTGGTGGCCTTCATTGACCTTCGAAGTGCCTTCGATGTTGCTAATAGAGACGTCATTTTGGATCAACTGGTTGACTTTGGGATAAATGGTAATCTACTACGGTGGATTCGGGGCTACCTGAGTAACAGGACCTCCCGTGTGTTTTTCAGTGGTGCACTCAGTCCTTTCCGCAGTTTTTATCTTGGTACGCCTCAAGGGGGTGTTCTCAGCCCATTGTTATTTAATATTCTGATGCATCGGCTGCTCACTTCTCTCCCTGATATTCCTGGAACTACAATTACGTGCTATGCTGATGATATCTGTGTTCATTCTACTTCACCAAGGGATCTTCAGCGGTTTCTTGACTCCTTCTCTGTGTCCTCCTCTCACTGCGGCATTATTGTCTCCCCAGATAAGAGCAGAATATTCACCTGCCGCCTTCCTCAAGCTCGGCCAGTGTTCACCATTGGAGGGACTGTCATTCCCATGTGTTCCCAGTATCGCTACCTGGGCTCGCCAGTCAATATTTGGCCGATTGTCCCTGCCAGACCTCAAGACCATCCCATTGTCCAGGACTTATTGGGTCGTCTCCAGCGCCGACTTACACCACTTCAATGGCTCACTAACAACTCCTCGGGCATCTCCATCCCAGTAGCCAGGACTATCTATATTGCTTTTATTCGTTCAGTTGTTGATTACCTCTCCCCTGCTCTGATTCAACTTCCCGGGGCTACTCTTGAAACTTTAGAAAAATTTCAGAATAGAGCAATGAGAGTAATTCTCGGCTGTCCAATGTCGACGAGGATAGTGAACATGCAGCGTGAGTTGCGTCTTCCCCCGTTAGTGGAGAGAATTTATTCTAATGTTACTTGCTTCACTGTCAAGTGCCTCCATTTCCCACATCTTTCACCCCATTACTCTCAGTTAGTCAGGACTTCTCTTAGACCAAACTACCCTGTCCCTCCCATACTGCCTGCTGGACGTACTCTTATAAGGTCTGTTTCCTCTATGCTCCGTAGTCTTAATATAGATATAATGGTGGCAGACATCCCCCAAGGGCCCCCTCCGTGGATGCTACCAACACCTGATGTGAGCTTCACACCTACTTCCAAGTCGGAACTGCCTTCTCTACAGCGGCAGTTGGCTCTGGAACACATAGAAACAGTGACGTCCTCCATCACAGATCCATACTGCCTCTACACTGATGGCTCATTGCAAGTGGATGGTGCAGCAGGTTGTGCCGTTTTCTCACCTGACCTGGAGTCACCTCCAGGGGGCTGGGTTGGCCATCGTCTCTGTAACCACTCTAGCTCAACATTGTGTGAACTGTATGCCATTCTGGATGCTGTTAGTGTTGTTTGTCAACGTGGAGTGAATGCTGCCATTTTTTGTGACTCCAAACCTGCCCTTCATTCCCTCTCTAGTGTTCAGCCCACACACTCTACTGTTATTCAGCAGATTTTATCGTTTTTGTCATTATTGCATCATCGTAACTTGACTGTCAAATTTTTATGGGTGCCATCCCATGTAGGTTTACGTCACAATGGTACAGTTGACAGACTAGCAAAGGAAGCCTGCCATCTGCCTCCTTGTGGTGTTGGACGTCCTCTCTCCCTGACATGTTACCTTTCTAGAGTTCGCTCCGCCGCTCTCCTCCCTGTACGGCGACGCAGGGATGCAGAGAGGCCCTTCAGCATCTCCATCACACATTATGAGTCTGTCTGCCATCACAAATATTCCTACCGTCGTCGAGGCCTAATGGTTCGGAGGCACAATGTAGTCTCTGCTCGTTTGAGGCTTGGCTACCGTCCACCGTGGCAGGTTGCTGGGATGCAGGGTGAACCTCCCTTCACTGAGTGTCGCTTGTGTCGAGTGCCTCGTGCTAACACTATAGAGCACTATTGCCTGGCCTGCCCAACTGTCCGACACTTGCTGCCCCAGGGCCTGCCACTTGATGTGGTTTGTCCACACCTGCTGAACCATCAGGTTCTGGAGGAACTTTTGGTACGCCACCCTCGTTTTGGTGGATTTAAATAGGTCATAATGTAAATATTTGTCTGTATGCTTGTGCTTCATGCTGTTATGTTTTCGTGATGTGTGTGTGTGGTGTGTGTGTGTATGTGTGGTTGTAGTCATTGTATTCTCATGGGTCCCGCCTACCCGTATGTATTGTTGCCTGCCTGTTGATTGACGCTACGGCGCAATTAATAATTAAAAAAAAAAAAAAAAAAAAAACATCTTTCGTGTTCCAGACTTCAGAAAACCATTCCTCTTGGCAGTTGATGCTTGTGATGTGGAGGCTGGAGCAGTCTTACTGAAAAAATTGGAGCAGGGTGTTGACCACCCAATTGCCTACTTCTCCAAGAAGTTTAATCGTGCTCAGAAAAACTATTCTGTTGTAGAGATAGAATTATTGGCGTTATTTCTGGCCCTACAAAATGTTTCTCTGTATTTACCTCCTTTTGGACCAGAATTATTTGTATATTCTGATCACCACCCTCTGCTGTTCTTACTTAAAATTTAAGTTTAAAAACCATCGGTTGACCCGGTGGAGCTTATTGTTGCAAGAGTACAATTTAGCTGTTCACCATATTAGGGGCACCGACAATGTGTTTGAGGATTGTCTTTCTAGAGCAGTGATGGTGACCTAGAATTTTGGTTAAGAAATTGTAATTTTGTTCTTAGGTTTAATTACTAAATTTTGTCCATATTAGTACAAAATATTCTTTAGAGGGGAGGGTGTCACGTATTCGAAAACTGTTCGAAACACCTACTCAATATTCCGATTAGAAACTCACCAGGTGTCGTGGGGGTTGTCATACTTTATTACTTATAGGTTTACTTATATCACGTACGTTTGGTATGTATGATTACTGTATATAAATTTTGTAGTTTATTTACCATAATGTTTTTATAAAGAGAGAAGGTGTGTGAATGCTGTTTCTTGTATATAACTTTGTGCCTGCCAACAGTGCACGAGTTGACGTGGTGAGAACCTTCCGGCTTTCATCAGTAGTAGTTCAGAGTAGAGAGTCAGAGGTAGACCATCCCAGCATACACACACTCTCTCTCCTCTCTCCTCAAAGCAGATAACCGTGTTGGGAAGTATTGTCTTGTTTTAAGATTTTCTT
This sequence comes from Petrolisthes cinctipes, assembly GCA_033782935.1. Classification (NCBI taxonomy): domain Eukaryota; kingdom Metazoa; phylum Arthropoda; class Malacostraca; order Decapoda; family Porcellanidae; genus Petrolisthes; species Petrolisthes cinctipes. Next base: position 1,759,890 of record JAWQEG010000831.1, read on the forward strand.
GTGTTTAATTATTAAAGAAAATTAGATGGTCTGAATTTGTTTGGTACTTGGTTCAGTAAATCCCTTTCGGAAGATAGTGAGTTAAGTTTGCTGCATCAGTATTTGTATAACTTATTCAGTTAATCTAGAGAGCAAACTAGTAAGTCTCCTAGCGAATAACAGGCTAAAGAGCTTGGATGCGTTAAGGCTACGGGCTATACTTTCCGTTGTGTCTGCGAAGGCTCACAGGTGTTACATAGGTAGGCTACTCAGTGTATCGAAACCTGGGTAGTTGAACCTGTGCTGAGGCTACGGCCTTGGGATTATACTAGCCGGAGAGCAATAAGGTAAGTCTCCCAGTTACTGGTTTTTTATGTGTACTCGGCTTGGCTGAGGTACCATCGTCTGTTTGACCTAGTGAATCAACGGTGGCGACCTCGTATTGGGTGGAAGTAATAGATTTTATGTTACCGTGGCGTAACACTATTAGTCCATGAACTTCCAGTTGTACGGTAACCAAGTCTTCCACTACCAAGACGGTTCCTCTATGTTCCACCAAGGCACCAGGTTTTAGTGCTTTGGCAGGAACTGTATTTTGTTGAGCTAGTGTAACAAGCACTACACTCACCAAAAACAATAATAGTATTTTGTTCCCCATCTGTAATATGGAAACAAATGTCCATTATATAGTTTTATTAGCAGACCTAAGTTTTTGGCTGTATATATTTGTTGTACTAGATGTGGAAGTGGAATGTATTTCTTGTGGATGTTCTGTATTTGTGCTATGTGTGTCATTTAAGTGAATCTTTTTACACCTATCTACATGCACTGTTTCTTCCTTCCCTGTGCTGATATCCTAAACTTATATTTTATTACCATGAGATATCTCTGTTATTTCATATGGACCTAAGAACTTGGGAGTTAGTTTAGACAATCTATCTGGGTGGGGCTTTTATCATGACATTATCCCTTATAGCAACATCTATTGTTACAGCTTGAGCATGTTGTTAAAGCATCATCTCATGCCTACTACCATGTAAATGTTTCCTGACATCCTTATGGATGCTATTAAACACCTGCAGTTGCCTAATGGAGTAGTCATCCATATTATATGCTGGAGAATACTTACCAGTAAACATGTCATATTGAAGTCTCTTATCGGTTCCATATATGAAATAATGTGGGGACTTACGCCCGTAGTTTTAAAAAAATTGAGGGCCCTTACTTGAAAAAATCGTAGTTTTAAACACCCCTCCCTATGAGGAACACTCACTTGCCACATCACAAAACCTAAATATTATTGGAATTAAAGGGATGAGTGGCTAGGGAGGGTGGACCATGCCTTATTGAGACCCTGTATTGAAATATGAAATAAAAATAAAAATAATATCTATACACATGTATTTAGAAACAAATTTGCAAGTAATTGCAACCATATTTTCGTATTTATAACACATATTCATCTACGGGGCAAGTTCCAGTTACTTTTCTGAACACCATAAGGATACGTTGGAGTCGATTGGACACTATAAACACACCCTGGTCCTCGCCGTTCTTCACCGCTGACTGGTGAGTCGAACCACCTGAAGTTTTTTGGCCATAAAATATATGTTAGTAACTTATATATTGGGATATTGAGACGTCCACCAACAAAAATTGTCGAGAGTGACCGTATTGCATAAGGGCAGAAATGTTGACAAGGTTCAATATATGAAATGTGATCCATGCCAATACTTCACATTTCGTGCTTGTATAAAAAAAATTGAACAGAACAATATGACACAGATGGTTTATGTGTTAGAACAATTGATTAATGTAGAGTAATGTATGCAAACCTGCGTTTATCATACATGTATGCACTTGAAATGTTGGTCCAATCCAGTAACTTAAGTTACAGGAAGACAAAAAAATCTGGGTTAGTCTTCAACACAACAATCAAATTTAGGCTTATTATCAAGGAAATTATTATAATCTCTCCATTAATAATGTTTGTTTTAATATTTGATTGGATATAAGTAATATATAGGGTGGTTATAGTCCCAAAATTTCATATTGTATGAGTATATTATATAGTTTTTAAGTGATTTATTAAGGTACACTCAGGTCAGTGATACTAAGTAAACATGTGTCCATATAAACAAAGTACAGTATGTATGTTATTTCATCCATCAGACGATCCTCACCTGACCTAACCTAATATCAACTGTGAGGCTGTCTTCTGGAGTCTTGAAGCTCGGCAGATTGCTGACCTAACCGGTATGTAATTTAAAACATAATTTCCGAAGGGTAATAAATATATCAAACCACTCAAAATAACTCACAATACTGTATACCTACAGAGTACCGGGTACTGAGTGAAAATGATTTCTTTTGGTAGTACTGTATGGTAAATAAAAGCATTTGTGTCCTTAATTGGTACTACAGAATTTTTGTGGCTTTTATGCATTTCTTTGTGAAATTTAAACAATTTAAAGATATTGAGACAGAAGTGTCTCTTTCCTTGCATTTTCATATTGTATGAGTATATTATATAGTTTTTAAATGATTTATTAAGGTACACTCAGGTCAGTGATACTAAGTAAACATGTGTCCATATAAACAAAGTACAGTATGTATGTTATTTCATCCATCAGACGATTCTCACCTGACCTAACCTAATATCAACTGTGAGGCTGTCTTCTGGAGTCTTGAAGCTCGGCAGATTGCTGACCTAACCGGTATGTAATTTAAAACATAATTTCCGAAGGGTAATAAATATATCAAGCCACTCAAAATAACTCACAATACTGTATACCTACAGATATGTTACTATAGCATGCAGAGAGAGTAGAGAGAGGACATTAGTGGTTGTGATTAACTTGCAATGTTGAACGGCAATCAGTGGAGTGAGATTGTTTGACAGAGTCAGAAATGAAACAGTGTGTGGGTCACGGCATTTGTATAAAGAAAAGCATGCAGTTTAAAATATGCAAATTCCAGGTTTGTTTATTCATATAAGATGATGAAGGGTTCAAGATGTATTTTAGAGGAATAGCATATATCCATAGAATGTAATATACAGTAAATTACAGTGGTGTGTAATACAGTATTTATGTAACCACAGTGAATGTACAGGGACAGTTGTGTTAACTAATTATACTGTAATTTCCCAATAGGTTGCCCGATACCACAACATCTGCAGGCCCTCATAACTTTGAGATGTATGGCTACTGGTGGACATCAACTGACAATTAGTGACTGCTATGGAGTGTCTCAGACTAGTGTCAGCAAATGTCTGTGTGTGTGTGTGTAGTAAGAAAACCTCTGTGGGTAAATTAACAATGCTATATTACCTAATGAAAATAAATATTTATTCTGAAAAATTATAATATATCACATAAATACACTCATGATATGAAAATGTATGTATGACAAGAAAAAATATAAATAAACTGTAATGTGTGTATATTAGAAACACCTTTGTGGAACTGCACAGCATTGTATTACATAATGAAAATTAATATTTATCCTGGAACAATGTGACTAGTTAATAACAGGTTTTGTATCATTAATTCTATGCATCACAGTGAATTATAAGAAAATATAAGTATGACAATATATTGACCATTATCAGGAAATAAATAAATATAATCTGTATTACCTAATGTATTATTACTGTATTACCTACTGAAAATATATATAAATGGAGACTAGTTATTAAGAGGCTTTGTATCAGTACAAACATTCTATATATCACAGTTATATAGCACATGAATACATGTCTTAATGCAAAAACAAAAAATAATTGTCCATGATTTTAAGATGAAGTACTGTATTAGGTATACAGCATGTTCGTGCATGGCACCGATAAACTTTAAAAATATATCCTCCACTGGAAAAAAGAAAACATATTATTCTACAGTGAAATGCTAAATTAATGGTTTTTTTTTAATGTTTAATGTTCACGGGCCATTCAATAACAAGCGGGTCGCCAGCTGACATGTGTGTGCAGTGTTCGATTTCATTGTGCGGCTTCGGCGTGTATCATGTGCGTAATATACCCCAATTTCTTCTTACTTTATGTGGACATTTTCTTATATCATATATCTATTTCGAATATATGTGCTTTCATATAATTTGTGCTGGAAAACGTCCTCAATAAACAGTAAATAAGGGTTTCCTCGACTCATCCAAACACTACCAACATTTCAGGATTGCCACTCCATGCGCAAATATACACAGAGCGACCACATCACCTTACAAGGGCTGCCAACTGTGAATGTAAGGGAGCAAGTGAGATAGGGAGTGTTTAACGCTAAGGCAAAATTAGCCTCACTCACACTAGGGTTAGTGAGAGTGTCGAGGGTAAGGGACCCTGAGAGTGTAGTTTAAAACTATGGGTGTTACCCACGGATGAATTTATGGACTCATTGATGGAGGCTGCTGTAAATTATATCCAGTCTTCCCATGAACCTTGTATAGGATGAGCTACATGTCGCAAGACTTCTAGTATCTTACGATTTGTTCTTTCAGTAAGACCATTACTAGCTGGATGATATGCTGTGATGAAAGTCTGTTTAATATGATATTGGTCACATATGTTACGTAACAAACTATTAGAAAATTCTCTACCATTTTCTGTTAGTATCACCTTAGGTGTAGTGTATTGGCAAAGTATGTTAGTTACGAGCTTGTGTGAAACCTCTTCTGCTGTCTTTGTCTGCAAAGGAGTTATAACCACATAACGTGAAAAATGATCTACGCACAGAAGACAATACTTTGAGCCTTGATGACTCATTGGTAAGCTTAATATGTCTATACTAACTACATCCCATGGTTGTTCGGTATAGGGTAATTTAAAATATGGGCTGGACCCATGGTATTACCCTTATGAGCATGACATGACTCACAATTTCTTATGTGTTTCTCCACGTCTGCGCGGAAAGTGAACCAGAAGTATTTATGTCTAGTTTCAGCTATACAACGATCCCTCCCCAGATGTCCGGCTTATAGATGATTATGCATTAATGTTAGTACGGTCTTAATGAGTGTATCAGGGACTACCACCTTTGAAGAAATGTCAGTTTGTTTGTCAAGTGTCCTGAACAAAATGTCATCATCTACCTCAAACTGTCTTAGTGGAATGGGTTATTCTGGTAGGTTACTCTCGTCACCTTAAACCAAAGCATAAATGACCCTTGACCAAAATTTGTCTTTCTTCTGTTCAGTTTTAACAATCTCCACATTAGAGTCTACTTCACTAATAGGGGGAATGAAAGCAGCAGCTGATGCATTACGAGATAAGGCATTTGCAGCTCTATTAAAACGCCCAGGAAGATATTTAAGAGTAGGATGAAATTCCGAAATAGTTAGATACCATCTAGCTAATTGTCCTGCTGTCAAATATTTACCTTGAAAGAGACCACAAACAGGTTGATGATCCGTGTATACGGTAATAGAATACCCCAGAATTATTTCCCTGAAGGTTTTTAATGCCTACATAACTGCCATCGCCTCCAAGTGAGTTACACTGTATCTCTTCTCTAAGTCATTAACAACACGACTGGCGTAAGCACATAACTTGCAACAACCTTCAGTGGTGTGTTGCATAAGTCCTGCGCCTAGGCCATCTGTTGATGCGTCAGTACAGAGAGTGAAAGAGAGGTTATAATTTGGATAACTGAGAATTGGAGCAGTTGTGAGCTTAAGTTTTAACTGATCAAAGCTATCTTGTTCTGTTTGTGACCTTAAATTCTATATTTTTCTTTAGGGTCTTATTAGTGGGCTGGCAATTTTAGCAAAATTCTCTATGAATGACCTGTAGTATGAACATATTCCAAGGAAACTCCTTATTTGTTTTACTGTAGTAGGTTGAGGGAATTCCTTTACTGCTTTAATCTTGGAATCCAAAGTGTGAATTCCTTTGCTGTTAACTTTATGACCCAAATATTCTATTTCAGCTTTAAGGAATTTACATTTTGACAGTTTTACCTTTAATCCAACATCCTGCAATCGTTGTAAGATTCCTTCTAATTTTTGCAAGTGTCTATTTACATCAGGGCTGACAATAATTTAGTCATCTAAGTAAGCATCAGCATCTTGAGTCATGTCGCTGAATATAGTATTTATCATCCTTTGGAAAGTTAGGGGAGCATTGGATAATCCAAAGGGCATTCTGACAAATGACCATTAGGGGTGCTAAAAACAGTAATAGGTTTGGATTGGTCATCTAATTCTACTTGCTAATAACCACCAATTAGGTCAAGACTACTAAAGACTCCGTTATTTTCCCAAATTTCCATGAGGATATCTTTAAGTACAGGTAATGGGTACCTATCCTTGACAGTTTTCTCATTTATCTTCCTTAAATCAATAACAGAGCGAAAATCACCCGTTTTGTTAGTCACTAAGAATAATGGGCTGTTATAAGGACTGTTTGAAGGCTCAATGATCCCTTCTGTAGACATGTCATCCACCATTTTATTCATTACTTGTCTTTTATTATGAAGTAATCTGTAAGCTTTTACATATACTGGATCTGTGTCAGTTAATGATATGTGATGTTTAACTACAGTACATATACTGTTGTTTTCCCCAACTGCTCACCAGGTAAGGCAATAGCCGACCTGTGATTCGCTAATAGGTGTAAAAGATGTGTGCGATGTGAAGGAAAATCATTTACTTGTACAGTTGCCAAAGGGGTACACGTGGCAACGCTGGACACGTTTGGATCACATCTGATACAGTACAGGATGATTCAGCAGGGAGATTGGTCTCATTCATAAGTGCAATTCGAATAATATTATGATGCCACATCTACGCCAGACACAAAACAAGGGGTAAAGAAGAACCTTTAGGCAACTGTACACGCTAAGGTAATTCATTCATGGTTTGCTTGAGTTGTAATTCATCAACAGTGTGAATGTTGGCTAAGAGAGGAGATTCTGTTTCCATCTGTATTTGTTTGAGAAACACAAGAGAGTCACCCATGTATGTACCTGATTTTATTTTCACAGGTTGTTCAACCTTGTTAAAAATTAGAGCTTCAATTAAATTGTCTTCTTGTACCAGAGAATATATGGATTCCATACCGACATTATTTATTTTACAAGTTTCACTTAAAGATATGGTCTGATTTCCTACATAGTTTTAACTTTTTACTTTTTACTTTCACCTTAATCATAGCAAACCCTCTACTTGGTAGGTTGACTTTACTTTTGACACTGCCTGCCAGTCTAATCTGTGAGTCACTGCGTGACCCCGTGCACTCAACCCCTGAAGACTGCTTGGTCGGCACCACACAAGGGTACAACCGACCTTGGCACACTATTGACTGAAGAGATATTACAATGTCAAGGTTATGTTCTATCAATTCCTTTAACCCCAACAACCCCGCTGTGGGTAGACTATAATTTTCACAAATATAGAAGGTGCATTTTAGTCTTTGACCATTCGGAGAAAGTGTAATAGGAAATTGGACCATTCCTTTAATGTTTAATTTACTACCAGACAAGGCAGTTAAATTTAAGTCTGATGGGTGAATAGCCCATCGTTCCTGTGGGTTTTCCTTTAACAGCTGTTTAAGTGTTACTTCAGATATTAATAATATACAAGCTCCTGTATCAACAGCTAATGAGGCATTTGTATCCCTAATGTTACAAGGAATTGATAGTACATCAATTTTACCCAAGGCAGCAACAAGTATAATTATTTGTTTAGGCATGATTACACTGACGTTTTTTTTTTTTTTTAATCGTCACCTGTATTTGCTCGTCTATTATTTACTTGGTCTCTTGCATTTAATGTGACTCTACATTCATCTATGTTATGTGTTACACTATTATGAATAATGCAATACTTTTTACTGGGCTTGCTGTCACATTCACTTGTTACTTTACTGTTATCCTTATATTTAGCATTGGAGCGATTATCCTTATTAAAGTAACACTTATCTGGGCTGTGTCCATATTTTCTACAGAGCTTACAATAAGGTTTCTTTTTCTTTGAGTTCTGATTTATGAAGTTTGTAGTGCGTTGTGTCTGTGAAGTGCTTTGGTGTGTGTCTGTGTCAGTGATAACAGCTACAGGTAGTGCTTTGGTGCGTGTCTGTGTCAGTGATAACAGCTACAGGTAGGGCTCTAGGTTTATTAAGAAGTTCTTTTTGACTAACTTTAGCTGCATATTTGACCAATCTGTCACTTGGCTTATATTCTATATTCGCAGCTTCAAGTCTGGATTCTTCTGTTAAGAGCAAAACATACTGTATGTATTCAAGAATCTGGAATACATTTTCCCCCTTCATGTTACCCTTTCCGTCAAACCAATCTGACCCTTTTAAGAGTTGTTTAGCATCGCTAATGGTCGAACCTGCTTAAGCTAGAGTCGTACTCGAAGTAGCTGTTCCACAATTATTCACTGTTCTTCTAACCATTCTGTGTACCCATGCACTTTCTATTGTACTTAAACTTAAGTTAGTGATTATTATGATTACGATTTATTTATGGATGCCACTAGGCATCTGGCGGCGCAACAGCAATGGTCATATACCGCCCAACATAAAATTAAATAATTTTCACTACCTCGAAAGGTACAAGCAGCATAAATATAATACCATATTCCAAAAATCATATTTTAATAAACTAACCTGCTTAAGTTAAATGTATAAAAGAATTAAAATATAAAGGAAAGAAACATTAAACTTTACCTACCTAAAAATTAATAATCATAAATATAATATAATTCACAATTTGTGGAGGAGCCCAGCCTCCTCCACATAGGAGAGGGTGTTCCCTCCCACTCCACAAGCCTCCTCGCCGAGGACATAGGAGAGACTGTAAGAACCGTCACCCACCCGGTACTCGGAGAGGTGCCTACGATGAAGGTCCCCAAGGCTGGGACACTCGACAATAAGATGCCGAACTGTCAGAGGGACCAGACAAAAATCACAGTAGAGAGGGGGAGCCCTCTCTTTTAAAAAGCCATGAGTCAATAGTGTGTGGCCAATGCGAAGACGTACAAGAGCCGCCTCCAACCTGCGGGACAGACCGCTGTAGCTCCACAAACCAAAGCGCTATGGGTGCTGCAGAGCTTATTAGCCCCGATGGCATCCCATCTGTCCTGCCAGCGAATTGCAGCATCTATGTAGGGTCGAAGATCCACTGCAGGAACTGGATGATGCCTGGCAGGAGGCTGAGAACGGGAGACTACAGCCTTAGCCAGGGCGTCAGCCCGATCATTCCCATTGACACCCACATGAGCCGGGAACCAACAAAATGTAACTCTGCGGCCACGACGACTCAGGAGGACAAGCCACTCTAGAATGGCCAACACCAGGGGATGGGAAGAGTTAAAATTGCACAAGGGCTGCAAGGCACTACAGGAATCGCTAAAAATAGTAAAAGAAGGCTGAGGGAGATTAAAAATCACTTATAGGGCACATGAAATGGACGAGAGCTCAGAAGTAATAATTGACATGACAGAAGGGAGCCTGCCGACACGAAAAAAGTCAGGAAAGACAACTCCAAAATCGACTCCAGCATCAGACTTTGACCCATCAGTGTACACATAGAGGGACTCCCTGTGAGTGAACGCATGTTCTAAAATGACGAAACGAGCCACTGGTGGAGGAAGAGATTCCCTTTAGTCTGAAAAGCACTCTCCAAAGGAAACCGCCTTGACATGGTGAGGGGGCTTGCGTGTCTCTGAGACCTGGCGAGCTAGACTAAAGGGGGCTCCGGCCCCTGCTCTGCCCCGATTTCGGGGAGAGAGGGCTTGCCATGCTAGTAAGGTCACCAGTGAGAGACCAGACTAAATGGTTCCCATGCATTAGGCTGCCAGTACGGGCCAACAGTGCTGCCCTCCAGAGGGACTGCCCTCTAGGGACCGTCCTATGTTGGATGGTTGGGTGTCTGGGCCGGGCAAACTTTCGAGCCATTGGGGCTGCTTTTTAAAACTAGTGGCGCCGTTGGGGAAAAGGTACCCCTCCCACGGCGACCAGCGCTCGGTCCCCTCATCTGCCCGGTAGGTAGTAGCTCTTAGTTCCTGGGGCCAACAACATTAAATCAATGATATATGGATACTGAAAAGCCCCAATCTCTTCCACGAGCGGTGGTCAACCAGGCCCTCGAGACGTCACTCTCTGGGCGTGGTAGTAAGCAGAAGTCTGCAAATAAGAGTAGACCTAGCAGGTCGGGTGTTGTGTCGACAAACCCTGTTAGCGATTTTGACACATTAATGTTAACGAATGTACTTGCATCCCTTTCCTATGGCGCTATCCACTCCATTTTTAAGTGTTTTGGAGTAGTTCTTTGTGTCCGAATTACATATGACAGTGACTGTAGGTCTAATCGGTGTTATATTACTTTCAATACTAATGCTGCTGCCAAAGCAGCATTTGAGGCAAAAGATTCTCTGACCGTGGGAGATACTCACTGTAAAGTTCAGATGATGCGGTCCACCAATGTAGTTGACAGTGACAATGATTACTGCCCTAACATCTTTGATGACTCTGTAGAGCATGTCCCAAAGGAACGTCGGGTTCCTACACCCTTTTAGTTTGTGGCTTACTACAGGGTTGGACGTGGTAACCTTATCCATGCTTCCCGGTATCTGGAGAAAGATACTGGATTATTACCAATGGGCCACATAAAGATATATGGTAAGGGCATTTTAATCAGAGCCAAAGATCTTACACCGGCCATGATTCTCCTCAATCTCCCCTGTCCTTCTGATAGCATGTTTGAATCTATCAAACAACATCGAACATTTAATTATAGCAAGGGGCGTACATATAATGAGGACCTGTATGAATTCTCAGAAGAGGACATTCTCGCTATGTGCCCAGACAGTGTCCAACGAGTAACAATATGATCATTCTAAATTTCTATGGCTCGCATATCCCAAATCGCATTAACATTAACCCCACCTCTTTTGAGGTGAAGCCTTTTGTTGAGCGTCCCCTACAGTGTTTCTGTTGTTATGAGTTTGGTCATGGGAGGAGGAACTGCAGCAACCGTTCCCCATGTGGTAATTGTTCTGCTCTTGACTCACATCTTACTTCTGAGCGTCGGTCAGAGAGTTACTGCTTTTATTGCAGAGATGCTCACCCCTTGCGTTCCCGCCATCGAAAGATGTACTTCCTTGAGCAGGATATCCTCCACTTGGGTAATACCCAATTCATTAACATTGGTAGTGCCAGACGGCACCTCAACTTCAGGTGACAGAAGGATGGTAGTTTGAAGACATACACCTCACCTAAACTGCCACAGAGATGCCTTCGTGGTTCCTCTGAGGCACTTGACTCAATAAATGTTCCTCCTTGTAAGGCAACCATCTCTGTGGACTCATCCATAGTTTCTTCTCAATTTCACCAGAAGCGTTCTCATGGCTCTGATGAATGTCTTGATTCAACAAAAGTTCCTCCTTGCAAGCTTCCTTCGGGATCATCAGAGGGGCGTGAAGTTGATGTGGATGCCACGGATGTTGTGACTTCAAAAGATTCAATTTCTCTTCCGCTTGAACAGCGGAGTGATTCTACCAACTGTATTCTGGATGTTGATGTATCTGCCTGTGTCAGTGATACCACTGCTGTACAGAACAATACCAATGTAATAGTTTCAAATGATATCCCAGCTCATATGTCTTCATCTTCTTCTAACATATCAGGTGCTTCAGGGACTCGTCTACGGGTCCCAATTACTGCCCCAAGTACTACTCCTTGGGTTCGCTCTTCTTCTAGTGGCCCAGGATTAGACAAATCTTATTGTTTGAGTAAACCCTCAGGTCGAGATGGTAGTGGGAAGTACCTCCGAGAGGCTTCCCAAAATGCAGTACTAAAGTAACCCTGTTTAAGGTCCTTCAGTGGAATTGCCGGGTCTTGCGTGCTTCTTGGGAGGAACTGCGCGTTCTTCCCTCTTGCTTCTCTCCTGCATGTTTTCTCTCCAAGAGACAATGCTTGGGGACTACATTCCTTCCACTCCTCCAGCATACTCTGCATTTTATTCCAATTCATTTGAAGGGCAGGGTCACCATGGTGGGTTTCCCATCCTAGTTCGCCGAGATATTCCATGCACGAGCCCGGAGCTTGACACTCCGCTCCAGGCTGTTGCAGTTAAGGTTTTTATGGACCGCCCATACATTGTGTGCAGTCTATACCTTCCTCCCAGTGTCACAGTTGATAAGGGTGATCTCAACCGTCTTGTACGGGACCTTCCCTCAGTCAACCCCAACCCTCCTTCCCGTGTACTTGGGAGAGATTGTATTCACCGTCACCCAACAGGTACTCGGAGAGGTGCCTACGACGAAGGTCCTCAAGGCTGGGGCACTCAGCATGAAGATGCCGCACTGTCAGAGGGACCAGACAATCATTACAGTAGGGAGGGGGAGCCCTCTCCATTAAAAACCCATGATTTAATAGTCTGTGGCCAATGTGGAGACGGATAATAACCGTCTCACACTGGCGTGACAGGCTGCTGTAGCTCCACAAACCAAGGCGCTAGCAGATGCCGAGGAGCTTGTTAGCCCTGATAGTGTCTCCATCTGTCCTGCCAGCAAGAACAAACGGCAGAATCTATGTAGGGTCGAAGGTCCACCAGGAGGCCACAATTTGGAGACCGCAGCCCTAGCCAGGGCGTCAGCCCGCTCATTCCCACCGACCCCCACATGGGCCAGGACCCAACAAAATGGGACTTTGCGGCCTAGACGACCCAGGAGGACAAGCCACTCGAGAATGGCCAACACCAGGGGATAGGAAGAGTTATCATTGCACAAGGCATACAAGGCACTACAGGAATCGCTAAAAATAGTAAAAGAAGACTGAGAGAAAGTAAAAAACACTTGGTGGGCATATAAAATGGCCGAAAGCTCGGCAGTAAAAATTGACATAACAGAAGGGTTGCCTGCCACCACTACAAAACTCAGGAAATACAACTCCAAAACCAACTCCATCATCAGACTTTGACCCATCAGTGTAAACAGGGAGGGACTCCCTGTGAGTGAAGGCATATTGTAAAAAGAGGGAACGAGCCACTGGAGGAGGAAGAGATTCCTTCTTGTCTAAAAAGCAGGTGCAGGTGTAAACGTATGGAAGAAGCTATGGAGCCACTCTGGGGACCCGCACAGGACAAATCGGAAAGTCATTAAAGCCCATCTCCTCCATAGCCTTCCTGACCCAGAAGCCAAAGGGCCATGGTGTGCAAGAATGTGAAAGGTAGTACTGAAACATGATATCAGATGACACCACCAAGCAGAGAAGGGAGTCAGGAAGTCGATGTAATCGATGCCAACAACGAACCATCGAGGACTGGCGACGGAGATCAAGAGGTGGCTCATCAGCGTCCACCAGGAGACTGGGGAATAGGGACGACCTGAAGGCTCCGGTCGCCAGACATACGCCAGCATGATGAACAGGGTCCAAGATTCTGAGACGGGCATTTGTGGCAGAGGAGTACACCTCGCACCCATAGTCGAGTTTCGACCAAATAAGAACACGGTATAGGCGGAGGATGGTGGCCCGATCAGCCCCCCAGGACTTATGGCCCAGGACCCTCAACAGGTTAAGAGCCTGGGGGCAAGAGACCTTTTAATTAAGTGAATGTAAGTGTTTGTCAAATGTTTGTCAAAAAGGAGACACAAAAAATGAGTCTCCTCGACACAATGTATCCGATAACCATACATGAATAAGTCCGGATTGAGGTGGACACCTCGGTTGCGGCAGAAGAGCATAGCAACTGTCTTGGCATGAGAACCATCCCAACGCGACACCTTGTCGAAGGAAAGCTGCATGCGCTGCTCTGCCACTGACATTCGGGAAGCAGCAAACCAGACCGCCAGGTCGTCAACATACATGGAATTGGCTATACCGTCAGGAAGTGATGAGGCAATGGCATTAATTGCTACTGCAAACAATGTGACACTGAGGACGCTTCCCTGGAGGACGCCCTCCTGCTGTGCAACGGATGCTGAGAGGGCTGTACCAACCCTCACAGAAAAACTGAGAAACTTCTTAAGAAAGCGTAAAGGCAACCCCACAGGCCATATGCACGTAGCTGCTGCAGGATGCCATATAGTGTCATAGGCTTTCTCTGAATCAAAGAATACACAGACAAGGTGTTGATGGCATGCAAAAGCCTCACATGCAGCAGCTTTCAACCTGACCAGAGCATCTGTAGTGGAACGGTGTTTACGAAAGCCAGACTGGGACAGAGACAGAAAAAGACCCTGTTCGAGTAAGTATACCAGACTGACATTCACCATCTTCTCAAATAGTTTACAGAGACAGGAGGTCAAGGCAATTGGTCGGTAATTGAGGGCAACACTAGAGTCCTTGCCAGCTTGGGGAAAGGAAGGATGGTAGCAACCCTCCACCCAGAAGGGAAGACACCCTCCAGCCAGATTCTGTTATACAAAGCTAGAAGAAATGAGATCGCCTCCTCACCCAAGTGCCGTAACATTGCATATGGGATATTGTCAGGCCCAGGAGAAGTGTCACCTCAGAGAGAGAGAGCAGAGTGCAGGTCTCTCAGAGTGAATATATGGTTATAACTTTCATTCTCCTTCCCTGAGAAATCCAAGACACTGCGCTCCTGGGCTCTCAACTCATGCCTGACAGCCAGATGTCGAAAGTCACAGCTGGAGACTCTAGCAAAAGTCTCCGCCATGATGTTGGCCACCGTTAAACCATCCATGATCTTAAATCCATTGACCTGAAGAATAGGTGGAGAACTAGGAGAAAACTTCCCCGCCATCTTACGGACTCTAATGAACACTTGGGTGAGTTAGAGTTTTAGTATTAATTGAAGACACATGACTTTCCAGGATGCACGTTGTGCCTCTTTTAAAACTTGTCTAGTCCGAGCTCTTGCCTGTCAGAAGTCCTCTAAAAGAGTAGGTTCCCCACAATTGCGACGAAGGCGAGAGAAAGCAGCGCGCCTCTCCCGCACAGCAGTAGTGCATACTGGTGACCACCAAGGGGCAGGACGTTTGGGAAAGTGATACAGTCTTATAAATTCATGTATATAAAAAAGTATCTACACCAGTGATTTAGCATGATATATATTGCACCTATACACTATGCTACTTTTGACAATATTACCAACATGGTGAAATAAAATTCCCGATTAAATTCTAAAAAAAGTATCATCTTAATATCTGTACAATTTTAATCAAATATTAAATATATTTAATGGCGTACACCTGGTATTTTAAATAAACTCCTAATGAACTTTTATACTTTGGATAAAGACCTACCTGTAGGTGCATGATAGAGAGAGGAGGTTTCAGCTTGGATAGCACAAACAGTCAAGACTTTCAGCGCCATCAAAACAATAGCTTCCATTGTCAGTTGTCCCAAACGGTATTCGACTCCCTGTTAAAAAGGATTTAACAATAAATGAAAGTAATGGATGAGTTGATCAAACAGTGAAAGTGAAAACTGTGATAGAAAAACAAATTCTTTATGTGAGGAAATCGTGATTAAATGATGTAACAGTGAATGTTGTTGAAAATAATTAGTGAAAGTAAAATAGACGAGGTGTAATGCCAGGTTTGAATTTAGGAATAAAGAGATCTGTCGCCTATGTTTAGAGACTGTCTAATGTGTACGATCGGTGGCTGTAAACTTACCTATAGTGGATGCTATATAGTTAGTCAATAGTGAAGTACTGTCAACCCAGATCTGTATTTCCTTGGAATCCTGCAACCTCCAGCCCTTTTTCTATCCCCCTTCCCCATTCCCTTGTTTGCAACACTGGTGTCAGGAGTGGGATACTGTGGCACAGTGTTGAGCAAGAGGCCAAGTCAATGCAGTGTTTGGTGTGCATGCGAGTTGGGCTGCGCAAAGAACTATATCCGACACTGATGAAGTGGCGGCTGGTGCCAAACAGGCACTGTTTGCAGCTCTGACTGCTATAAAGGCTGACCTGTAGGCTGGTCAGACTGCCATGACGGACCTACAGGCTGCTTATATGAAAGTGCAGGCTGCTCAGACTGCTATTATGGAACTGCCGATGGCATAACTGATCTGTAGGCTGAACTGCAGGCTGGTCAGGAGAGACAAGATTCGCTGTGCCACGCTGTGTAACTTGTACATCTCTAATTCTTGGGCTAGAGAGAAGGGTTGGAGTAGTTCACTCCAGATAGCTGTCATGGGGTATTGAGAGTAAAGAAAGAAGGAATGATTGCGCTTGAGTAAGGATGTTGAAAAACTCGTGAGAATTCTGGAAGCACGCTTACAGGCACCTGAGTGGTCTATATTATTGGTTTAGGCACCAGTGTGCCTCCCTAAGCCCCAGGTATACGATGGGAGGGTACCCAGGGACGAGTACCACGCCCAATTCGAGCTCCTAGCGGAGGCTCAAGCCTGGGACTCGAGAGAGCGTGCAATAAAGCTGGCATCCTCTCTTACAGGCACTGCAGTAAAGGTGCAGAGTCTGCTGGCACCGCTGCAATACACCTCTTATGACTGTGTGGTGGTAGTCCTGTAATGAAGTCACCGACACAAATAACAGGCTGAGGCATTCCAGTCCAGGTTCTGGTCCAGAATGAGAATTGAGAGGGCGAGGAGAGCCATTATAGTAGTTGGCTTATAATTTGGAACTCCTGGTGAGGAGGGCGTATCCACCGGTCCCGGATATGGTGAAAGCTGTGCTACTGAAGGATCAGTTTAGCAAAACCCTTGGAGACCCTCGGAGGTAGTCTCCGGAAGGGTCTGTCTGAACCTGCTGAGAGTGTGAGCAATAAGGGCAGATGAAAAGGGACTGCCCAGAGAGGCACAGGACACGGTTTTGAGAGAGAAGACAGCCCATGCTCCGGCCCCGCTCCAGATCATGCCTGCACCCCAAACCTGTGGTCACGCTTTCTTCACCAGGAGACAACAGCAGGATGAGGGCTGGGTGCATCTCCTGGCCAAGGCCTCTTATAGTCTCTTGTTAAGCTGTAAGTCCACGACTTGGCAAGCTGTGTAGGTTGATAGCACAGTCAATGGTAAGCCACACTTCCTGGCTGTGGATTCGAGGGCATAGAGGACTTTTGTCAGCGCAGATGTGGTGGCAGTGCAAGACTTCCCATGACGGTGTGACTGGCTACTGCTCGGTGTTATGAGGACCCGTAGAGGTGGAGAAGGGTAGAGTGCAAGGAAGAGTAATTGCCTGTGTATGCAACAGATATTGAGGACCCACAGCTCTTTTGGCTTGGACTATTTCAAGAAGACCTGACGATGAGAGTTCGTGGGGAGAGTTTCTCTAATAGAGTAAGGTAATTGGCCAAGGTGGAAGCTTTGGTAGGGACTATGCTAGGGAATTATAGTAGGGGGGCACATGATTTCGGGCTTGGTGCAGCTGAAAGTGGTGCGGGAGTGGTTGAATCGTGCGAGGAAGAGGATTGCCCCGTGTGTTTTGCAGACAGGATGGCTAGAGTTTTTTAGATTTGGAATGTCTCAGCGAAGATATAACAGGATAAGTGGCTGCCACACCAGTCTCAACACCTCCAGATGGAGACTGTGGACTAACTCGGCAGGCCTTGTAGTTCAGGAAGGGAAATCCAGGACTGTAAAGAGGAGCAGTGTCACTGGTGCTCATTTTCCACACCTTACATTTGAGACCCCTCTGGTTTGAATCATGTGAGATGGAGAGAAGTCACGACATGTGTTTCATGGCTTCTCCCTCCCGGTTACGTGGTTTTCAGAATCCAGTGGAGGTCCATAGGAAACCGGTAGCCCTGAGAGGAGTGTGAGGCATTTGGGAAGCCAGCGTGTGTGCTATCGCCAACACTTATAGCTCGTACAATCAACGTCGTTAATCTTCCTTTCCTTGGTGTGATTAATGTGTAGAATGACTCAGTTCTTTATTGGATATTTATTATATACTTAGACGCTCTTATACAGTTAGCACATCAGCCGAGTATATAGTGTTCTAGACTCGTAACTTACTGTATAGGCCGGGAGATCAATTCCTCACAGGTGAAACGCTGAGAGTATTTACTCTTCCGATTTGAGTTTCAGGCACTAACTATAAGGCCCCCCGAGTGTCGTAAAACACCCTCGCCGGTACCATAACAGCTGCAGTATTAGGGATTTACCCTCACTTCCCTCCCTTTGTGGCTGAGTCCCAGTTCGGAAGTCGTGACGTGTGTGTGTGTGTGTGTGTGTGTGTGAAGCAGTTGACCTGGGCCACGTTAACGGGCTTGATGAAGCCTATGTCCAGTGTCGGAACATTACAGAAAAAAAAATGTTAACATTATATTATCTTTTCATATTATTGCCCTGTCACACCTATGTATAACATGCCAGCACTACCGTCTGCCAATATTAAGGTTAGACGTTCAGCAATGATGTTACCAGTAACTGGCAATTCTTGTGTAAGTTAACCTGAACACACAGATAGTAGTGTTATTCATTTATGGAACTACGTGTTCCCATCTTCCTTTTAGATATCTACATATTCTGGGATCACGTGTATCAAGTTATTTATTTGCATCTATAGGTGGAAAACCAAAGTCACTAATATGTCCAGTAAATGGAGAGTGTTTCAGCTCAGCTTATTTACATAACATACCTAAATTATTAAGGAATACGTTATTGCCACATGATCAATACACAATTGCCGTATATATTGAGGCACCACCTTTACATTCCACACTGGCATCAGATACACCCTCGCCACACACTAGGACCCTCTTTCTCTCACCGATGAATGATTCGGCAGAACTGAGTCGAGCTACACGGGATTCACACCAAGAAAAAGAGGATTAACAACGCTGACTGTACCAGCTATAAGTGTCGGTGATAGTACAAGGGAGACCAGTAACTCCTATGGTGAGTTCTATTGTTCTCACCAAACCCGTGTGAGACCCTATGGAAAGTTTATGGTGTTCGGGAAACCAGTAGGAGCCTGGGAGAGATCTGTGTTCAGAGACTGCCTATTAGGTACAACTATTTTTGTTATACCTTAAATTAAGTCTCGCTCCAACCTTGGTGGAGTGTGGACGTTCTGTTGGCGATCTTCCTGCATTGTTGTTTGTGTTGTTTTTGCATTCTTGTTTGTATGTTATTGATTGGGTTGTTTGTGCATTCTTGTTTGTGTGTTGTTGTTTCAGTGATGTTGCTGGTGTTGTTTGTCTGTTGTGGTTCTGTGTATTGTTTTGATGTGATTCTCTGTGTATGTGTGGGTTTGTGTGAGTGTGTGTCCCTGGCTGATTGAGTGTTCAGTTGTTTGCTTCCCATCTAGGCCCTGCCTGGCCTGATGGGAACGTGGATTCCTGCTTGAAAGACCAACTGGAGACTCGTCGGAAGACGATGAGTCTCCAGTTGAGGATCACTGGCCTGAGTTGCCCTCGCACAACCCCCCCCCCCCCTCCTCGGTCACTCCATAGCTCAGGTTGCAGCAGTCCACCTCCTCAACCTCTACAAAGCGACCCATTAATGCCTCGTCCGACACCTAGCAGGATTCCGATGGTGTTTGCCTACAGCTGCCAAGACGGCGAAGGGTGCTTCAGCTGTGCATGACGTACCTTCTCTGTCTCACCCTGGTGTTTCTTCCTTGTATACCAACTCCTTGCCCTCGTCTAACCTTCCTGCTCTTAACCCGAGAGATGCCTTGGTCAAGCTCTTCTTCTCTGGAAACCCATCTACAGACACAAAGCTGCGTTGGTTGTCCAATGTCCACAGGGCTTTCCAGTTGCAGCTTGAACTGGCTGAAGTCAAGATTGCTGCCATCACCTCACAGTTTGTCTACATTTCTAGGAAGCATCAGGACATCATTGATAGAGTCAAGGCTGGTGAATTTTTGTCTCTGCCCTCATTCTTCAAGACGCACCTGAGAGGCCTCGAATCTGGAGTCTTCCCAACCCACCTCCAATTGAGATTTTGTTTGACTTCCACCCCCCAACGGGAACCGCCTTGACGTGGTGAGGGGGCTTGCGTGTCTCTGAGATCTGGCGAGCTAGACTAGAGGGAGCTCCGGCCCCTGCTCTGCCCCGATTTCGGGGAGAGAGGGCTTCCCATGCTAGTAAGGTCGTCAGTGAGAGACCAGACTAAATGGTTCCCATGCATTAGGCTGCCAGTACGGGCCAACAGTGCTGCCCTCCAGAGGGACTATCCTCTAGGGGCCGTCCTATGTTGGATGGTTGTGTGTCTGGGCCGGGAGATGTTGGGGAAGGGGGTCTCAGCACCGTCGTGGGCAAACTTTCGAGCCATTGGGGCTGCTTTTTAAAACGAGTTACCCCGTGGGGGAAGAGGTACCCTGCCCACGGTGACCAGCGCTCGGTCCCCTCATCTGCCTGGTAGGTAGTAGCTCTTGGCTCCTGGGGCCAAAAACAATAAATCAATGATATATGGATAATTAAAAGCCCCAATCTCTTCCTCGAGCGGTGGTTGTCCAGACCCTCGAGACGTCACTCTCTGGTCGTGGTAGTAAACATAAAGCTGCAAATAAGAATAGACCTAGCAGGGCGGGTGTTGTGTCGAAGAACCCTGTTAGCGATTTGGACACGTTAATGTTAACGAATGTACTTGCATCCCTTTCCTATGGCGCTATCCACTCCATTTTTAAGTGTTTTGGAGTAGTTCTTCGAATCCGAATCACATATGACAGTGATTGTAGGTCTAATCGGTGCTATATTACTTTCAATACAAATGCTGCAGCCAAAGCAGCATTTAAGGCAAAAGATTCTCTGACGGTGGGGGATACTCATTGTAAAGTTCAGATGATGAGGTCCACCAATGTTTGACAGTGACAATGACTACAGCCCTAACATATTTGATAACTCTGTAGAGCATGTCCAAAAGGAACGTCGGGTTCCTACACCCTTTTGGTTTGTGGCTTACTACAGGGAGGGACGTGGTAACCTTATCCATGCTTCCCGGTATCTGGAGAAAGAAATTGGATATTACCAATGGGTCACATAAAGAAATATGGTAAGGGCGTTTTAACAGAGCCAACAATCTTACACAGGCCATGATGCTCCTCAATCTCCCCTGTCTTTCTGATACCATGTTTGAATCTATTAAACCACAACGAACATTTAATTATAGCAAGGGGCGTATATATAATGAGGACCTGTATGAATTCTCTGAAGAGGACATTCTCGCTATGTGCCCAGACAGTGTCCAACGAATAACAAAGATGAAAGGCAGTAAAAATATGATCATCCTAACTTTCTATGGCTCGCATATCCCAGATCGCATTAACATTAACCCCACCTCATTTGAGGTGAAGCCTTTTGTTGAGCGTCCCCTACAGTGTTTCTGTTGTTATGAGTTTGGTCATGGGAAGAGGAATTGCAACAACCGTTCCCGGTGTGGTAATTGTTCTGCTCTTGACTCACATCTTACTTCTGGGTGTCGGTCAGAGAGTTACTGCTTTTACTGCAGAGATGCTCACCCCTTGCGTTCTCGCCAATGTAAGATGTACAGTATCTGGACACCGTTGACGGCTTCTGGTAACAATGTCAGTGATAAACACGATAGGAATAGATAAAATGTATTCATTACTACATAATGATAACTGATATTGGATGACGTCGACCAACCACAGACACTGAAATAAAAGTTATTCTTCAATTCATAAATACTTTCTCTCATTGATGTGTTTACTTTTGGGGATGTTGCCAGAAGCCGCCAGCAGTGTTCAGATACATTATTCCCCAACTGTACCTACTTGAACAGGATATCCTCCACTTGGCTAATATTCAATTCATTAGCATAGGTAGTGCCAGACGGCAACTCAACTTCAGGCGACAGAAGGATGGTGGTGTGAAGACATACGCCTCCTCCCTTCGCCCTAAATTGGTTGCAGCACCCTCTCGATCCTCTGAAGAGGCAGCTGCTTTTTACTCTAGTGAGAACGTTTCTAAGGTTACTCTACATAATAGTTTCTCTGTCTTGAAAACATTATCAGACACTCATTCTGGTGACCCTTCAACTGATGACAATTCTCAGACTTTAGCTAAAGGTGTCCATGTGGTAGATGTTCATGCTACCACACGCTCTCCCAAAAGGAAACTTAAGTCACCTAAACTGCCACAGAGACGCCTTCGTGGTTCCTCTGAGGCACTTGACTCTATAGATGTTCCACCTTGTGAGACAACCATCTCTGTGGACTCATCCATAGTTTCCTCTCAATTTCACCAGAAGCGTTCTCGTGGCTCTGATGAATCTCTTGATTCAACAGAAGTTCCTCCTCGCAAGCTTCCTTCGGGATCATCAAAAGGGGCGTGAAGTTAATGTGGATGCCACGGATGTTGTGACTTCAGAAGATTCAGTTTCTCTTCCGTTTGAGCAGCGGAGTGATTCTACACCTGTATTATGGAAGTTGATGTATCTGCCTGTGTCAGTGATACCACTGCTGTACAGGACAGAACCAATGTAATTGTTTCAAAAAATATCCCATCTCATATACCTTCATCTTCTTCTAACATATCAGATGCTTCAGGGACTCGTCTACGGGTCCCAATTACTGCCCCAAGTACTACTCCTCGGGTTCGCTCTTCTTCTAGTGGCCCAGGATTAGACAAATCTTATTGTTTGAGTAAACCCTCAGGTCGAGGTGGTAGTGGGAAGTACCTCCGTGAGGCTTCCCAAAAATCAGTACTAAAGTAACACCGTTCAAGGTCCTTCAGTGGAATTGCCGTGGCTTGCGTGCTTCTTGGGAGGAACTGCGCGTTCTTCTCTTTAGCTTCTCTCCTGCATGTGTTTCTCTCCAAGAGACAATGCTTGGGGACTACATTCCTGCCAGTCCTCCAGCATACTCTGCATGTTATTCCAATTTATTTGAAGGGCAGGGTCACCATGGTGGCTCAGCCATCCTATTTCGACGAGATATTCCATGCACGAGCCTGGAGCTTGACACTCCGCTCCAGGCTGTTGCAGTTAAGGTATTTATGGACCGCCCGTACACTGTGTGCAGTCTATACCTTCCTCCAAGTGTTACAGTTGAGAGGGGTGATCTCAACCGTCTTGTACGGTACCTTCCCTCTCCCTTTATTTTATTGGGTGATTTTAATGGTCGTCATCCTCTGTGGGGTGACAGTTCGGTCAACCCCAGGGGTGTTTTATTGGCTTCTTTTATTGAGGATGAGGGATTAGGGGTTTTAAATACAGGAGATGTGACACATTTTCATAGCCCTACTCGGACTTTTACCATCATTGACATTTCAATTTCCTCACCCAGTGCTCTATTGGATTTTACTAGGAGAGTGTTGCCTGATTTATATGGCAGTGACCATTTCCCTATACTTTTAGAAGGTAACAAGTATGAACCACAGTCTCGTCTTCCTAGGTGGTAATTAGAGAAGGCTGACTGGCAGTTTTTTAGAGAGCTAACTTCTTCGGTCTTTTCTGTAGCCGATTTTGGTAGCTCTGACGAGGCTGTAACATATTTCACTGATATGCTCCACTCTGCTGCTCTCAACTCTATCCCTAGAACTTCTGGCTACTTTCCAAAATGTCCTGCACCTTGGTGGTCACCAGTCTGCACCACTGCTGTGCGGGAGAAGTGCGCTGCTTTCTCTTGCCTTCGTCGCAATCGTGGGGACCCAACTCTTTTAGAGGACTTCCGACGGGCAAGGGCTTGGGCTAGACGAGTCTTAAAAGAGGCCCATCGTTCATCTTGGAAGGCCTATGTGTCTTCAAATAATACTAAAACTCCACTCACCCAAGTGTTCAGGAGAGTCCGTAAGATGGCGGGGAAGTTTTCTCCTAGTTCTCCACCTGTACTTAAAGTCAATGGAATTGAGATCATGGATGGTTTGACAGTGGCCAATACCATGGCGGAGGCTTTTGCATGACCTCTGACTGTCAGGCATGAGTTAAGAGCCAAGGAGCGCACTGTCCTGGATTTCTCAGGGAACGAGAATGAAAGTTATAACTATATATTCACCCTGAGAGACCTGCATTCTGCTCTCTCTCTGCAGCGACACTTCCCCTGGGCCAGACAACATCCCATATGCAATGTTACAACAATTGGGTGAGGAGGCGATCTCATTTCTTTTAGCTTTATATAACAGAATCTGGCTGGAGGGTGTCTTCCCTTCTGGGTTGCTACCATCCTTCCTTTCCTCAAGCCAGGCAAGGACTCTGGTGTTGCCCTCAATTACCGACCAATTGCCTTGACCTCCTGTCTCTGTAATCTATTTGAAAAGATGGTGAATGTCAGACTGGTATACTTCTTGGAACGGGGTGAATTTCTGTCTCCGTCCCAGTCTGGCTGGTCAGGTTGGAAGCTGCTGCATGTGTGGCCTTTGCACGACATCAACACCTTGTCTGTGTATTCTTTGACACTACAAGGCAATATGGCATCCTACAGCAACTCCATTTATATGGCCTGCGGGGTCGCCTTCCACGCTTTCTTAAGGAGTTTCTCAGTGGTCGCAGTTTTTCTGTGAGGGTTGGTACCACACACTCAGCATCTGTTGCACAGGAGGAAGGCGTCCCCCAGGGAAGCGTCCTCAGTGTCACATTGTTTGCAGTAGCAATTAATGCCATTGCCTCATCCCTTCCAGATGGAATACCTAACTCGATGTACGTTGATGACCTAGCAGTCTGGTTTGCTGCTTCCCGTATGTCAGTGGCGGAGCGGCTCATGCAGCTTGCCCTTGACAGGGTGTCACATTGGACTGGTTCTCATGGGTTTCGATTTTCTCCTTCCAAGACAATTGCTATGCACTTCTGCCGCATCCGAGGCGTCCACCCTGATCCGGACTTATTCATGTATGGTCATCGGATACCTTGTGTCGAGGAGACTCACTTTTTGGGTCTCCTGTTTGACAAACGTTTGACTTGGATTCCCAATTTACAAACACTTAAGGTGTCTTACCTCAAGGCTCTTAACCTGTTCAGGGTCCTGGGCCATACGTCCTGGGGGGCTGATCGGGCCACCCTCCTCCGCCTATACCATGTTCTTATTAGGTAAAAACTCGACTATTAGGCGTGAGGTGTACTCTTCTGCCACCGATGCCCGTCTCAGAGTGGATACTTATGAGCCACCTCTTGATCTCCATTGCCAATCCTTGATGGTTCGTTGTTGGCATCGATTACATCGACTTCCTGACTCCCTACCCTGCTTGGTGGTGCATCTGATATCATGTCTCAGTACTATCTTTTACATTCTTATGCACCATGGCCCATTGGCTTCCTTGTCAGAAAGGCTATGGATGAGATGGGCATTGATGACTTCTAGATATGTCCTGTGAGGGTCTCCATGGTGGCTCCATGGCTTCTTCCAGAAGTTTTCCCCTACACCTGCTTTACAGATAAGAAGGAATCTCTTCCTCCTCCAGTGGCTCGTTCCCTCCTTTTAAAACATGCCTTCACCCACAGGGAGTGCCTTCCTGTGTACACTGATGGGTCTAAGTCTGATGCTGGAGTTGGCTTTGGAGTTGTCTTTCCTGACTTTTGCCGTGGCGGCAGGCTACCTTCTGTCATGTAAATTTTTACTGCTGAGCTCTTGGCCATTTTTTATGCAATTCAAGGGATTTTTACTCTCCCTGACCCTTCGTTTACTATTTTTAGCGATTCCTGTAGTGCCTTGCAGGCCTTGTGCAATTTTAACTCTTTCCATCCCCTGGTGTTGGCCATTCTTGAGTGGCTTGTCCTCCTGGGTCGTCGTTGCCGGAAAGTCACTTTTTGTTGGGTCCCGGCCCATGTGGGTGTCGATGGGAATGAGCGGGCTGACGCCCTGGCTAAGGCTGCGGTCTCCAATTCTCAGCCTCCTGCCAGGCTTCATCCTGTTCCTGCAGTTGACCTTCGACCCTAAATAGATGCTACCATTCATTCCTGCTGGCAGGACAGATGGGACGCCTTCGGGGCTAACAAGCTCCGCGACATCCGCCAGCGCCTTGGTTTGTGGAGCTACAGTGGCCTGTCCCGCTGGTGGGAGACGGCTCTTGTCAGTCTCCGCATTGGCCACACATTATTGACTCATGGCTTGTTTTAATGGAGAGGGCTCACCCTCCCTATGTGATGATTGTCTGGTCCCTTTGACAGTACGGCATCTTATTGTCGAGTGTCCCAGCCTTGGGGACCTTCGTCGTAGGCACCTCTCCGAGTACTGGGTGGGTGGCGGTTCTTACTGTCTCTCCCAGGTGCTCGGGGAGGAGGCTTGTAGTGTGGGAGGGAACACCCTCTCCCATGTGGAGGAGGCTGGCCTTCTGCACAAAATATGATTTTATGATATTAATGGTTTTAGATGGTTTGATTTTTTTTTTTTTTTTATGTTGATGGGTTCTATTAATAATGTCTTTTAATCATGATGCATATCCCTTTCGGGTATTCATGTTTTATTAATTTTGTAGATGACAATTTTATGTTGGGCGGTATGTGACTTTAGCTGTTGCGCCGCCAGATGCTTAGATGCATCAAAATCAATCATTCCATTCTTTGATTTCCAGCCTTGGTGCTACAGGTGCTGGGGAGTTGGTCATATCTCTCGGTACTGTTCTGTTCTTCCTCGCCGAAGTGTGTATGGTATGGAACCGTCTATGATTCCAGAACGTGTCGTGTCCTGTCAGGGGTAAACCATCACGTCCTGCTGCCTCCACCTCTGAGCCTTCACCTCCTGAGGATACGTCTTGATCGAAGTGTCTACGATGCCTTCAGCCAGGGGTTAACGTGTGGCATTGATGTGCTTGACGTCAGGTCCAGGCTCGTGCCTCTACTATTGCACCGACTCTACCACCGCCACCATCAACTCCCCAGTCTGCTCCTCCCACCAGCCCTACCTCGCCTCCAGACCTGGCACTCTGCAAGACTGTCGCTACCCTCATGGCACGATGTACGGCCCTCGAACACCGCTTTTCTGCCTTTGAAGCCAGGATTGATTGGCTGGTTGCCGCTCAGGCTGCTAATGACTCCAAACTCTCCACCTTGGTTGAGGCTCAGCAGGCCATCATCTCAACTGTCACCGCCCTTACCAAAAGGATGGATACTGTTGCATCTCGCCTTGAAAAGCTTGCTCATCTGCTCCCAGTCACCGGACTTCTACCTCCAAATACAGAGTTCGCTAGTGATTGACAGCTGGATGTTATCTCCTGGAACGTATGTGATATCACGACGCAATTGTGTTGACTAAGTCTCACAAATTCTCACAATTGCAGGTCTGCATTTGTGAAACTTAGAATAGAGGCTGTAATTTCTCTTTGTAATCATTTTCAGGCAAATATGACGATGTAGCCGTATTATGTTTTGTATATCATTGGGGAACCAGGGAGTGAGATCAAATAAGCTTGCTCAGCGCAGGTGTCAACTTTAATACTGCATATTATCTAATTATGAAAGTCATATCAATTTTGGCTTTGATCAGTGTGACCAGTGGTACACAACAATAAATTTTTGTGCGACCATATTCATGCAGGTGGCTAAGCCAATGGGAGAGTCATCTTACTCCTGAAACATTTATCTCCCCACCTAGACACAAATTAGTAAGTCCAGTTTAGAAACCTTCAGCCATGCTGATGACCTTATGTTTCATTGCCGTTTTTGCTTTATTTAATTACTATTATCCTCGTAAACTAATAAAATATATATAAAAATTCGAATCACTTTAAATCTGTTATTCAGATGGTCAGTGACAGTGACAGTTCATATTTCTAAAAATTGTCAAGCCACACCCAACTTCATATCACCCTGCCATCGATGGGATGAACTCGGGCTGTAGCTGAGGTTCACTTGAGAAGAAAAGTTTTGATGATCCTAACTTTTGCCGAGCATGAACACATGAACAAACATAAACACTGTTACCATCATAGTTACCCACCTCTGGCAGCAAAACATTCTCAGTCCTATTAATGCTGCATGTTGTTTGTTCATGGTCACAAATCATGCTCTTCATTAGTTTTTATAATGCTTAGTGGTAAATACAATGTTTCTATCAACTTTTTTTGTGTTTACAACATATTTTTGTGATGCATAAGTGCAGTGGATATTTTATCTGTATTACAGCATTTCAATCTATGTGAAAATCCTGAGAATTAGGTCATACACAAATAACATTTCTCATGTAGCCTACAGCTCATATGTGAAGACTGATTGAAACTCTCCCGTACATAATTCTTTATTAGTTGCTAATTTGAATAAGGATCAGGATAAATAATTAATCGAAAGACTACCATGCTTTGTTAAGAAAATGTTATCCGATACATTATAAATAAATAGCCCAAAACGAATATAAGTTGCACTTTCACATTTAATAAACTTTAGCGCAGAAGAATATTTTGTTGAATGGAATCTATACATCTGGTATTTTATGATAGTGTATCATATTATTAATTTTATCATCTGGTTTGGATACATTGTGAGAGTTGAGCGATGTCCACATCAAACCCGAATAAACACATGTGACATTAATCTTATGAATGTTACTAGTATTTTTTTTTATCATAATTATATTTGACTTTACAAAACAATATATGTTGTCCTTTGAACGTTATCGATCTAATTAGATGCATAATTCTTTTTTGTAAAGTCTCTGGGTACAACTAAGGTAGACTTTAGTAATTCTTCGAAAGAACAAAATAATGTCCAAGTAGAGTTTAAGGTTATCGCACCATAGTGCGAACCTGGTGTTACATTAAGGCCGCCTGAGATAGCAAGCTCAAGGAGTATATTGCCCATCCAGTTCATATTGGGAAATACCTTCACATGATTCTTGCCAGAAATGTTATTTAGACTAGGGTGCTATTTTCAGCGAAATCTTCAAGGCAGTCTCCGAGTTAATCACATAGTTACGCAGAAACATCACTCAGTCTACTTATTGCAGTAAAAGGCCTATCCTTCATCCTCCATCCCATAGTGCAACGGAATGGAGAAGGATGGTCTGCTGTGATGATCCCTGAATTGAGAACCCCTAACAAAAGAAGAAAATAAAAATGGATCACAGCATACTTCATCAGTTAACTTCACCTGCCAATTTATTGATAACATCACGGCCGTTTTGTTAACAGCTCAGGGTCTGACAATGATTCTGATATATCTGTTATTTCCATCCACAAACTCACTAGACAATTACTCGTTGAGGGCATTCTGTAAGGGTTTGAGATAGCGGAAAATGTTAAATATCATAATTAACATGGTTAATTTATCATTTGTATGAAATTTTGTATAATTCAATATTTAATAATTTTGTATTGTCTGAAATATTTCTTTGCTGCATCAGATAATAATGTATTGTAAGTAATTGTTTATAGCTGTTCATTATTACGGGGCTAATATTAAACAAACGTATTGGAAAACAATAATACTTAAAGAAATGATAGATGACTGTGTTCTTGCATCCCTGGTTATGATGACAGACCAAGGATAAGCTTGAGTATGTACAGAACGAATCAATGAGGTGTTGACAAGAAGCATCTAGATTTATCATTGTCACTATTATTTCATAATGAATCTAGGCGATATTATCTGAGAAGAAAATACGCCAATAGAAGATCGGCCTAGAAAATTGCCTTAAAATTGAACGTATTCACCTCTTACGTGACAGGACAAGATTTTCATAGTACAGGGCGACCTAGGATTGTTTATTTCACATTTTTTTTTGTTTTAAGATCGGGATGAAATTCCCTGCCCACATTGAATTAAAGGGATACAATGGCATTCAGGTAATCATACAGAAAGAATGGCTGAAAATTCATGAAACTGTAACACAATGTTGAGCTGGTCCCAAAATGATTCATACACAAAATCAAGTTTTTCTGATTATTATCTTTATTTTTATTATTTTTATTTTTTTTCATTTTTTGAAAAAAAAATTAGTTTTAATATCTTCGTCAATTCTGCTTGTACAATATATTTCCATAGCTCATTTGAAAGTAAATATTCATATGTATCAAACCCCTTGCCAGTTTTGTAAAATATTAATAAAATGCTAAGA
Organism: Petrolisthes cinctipes; assembly: GCA_033782935.1. Lineage (NCBI taxonomy): Eukaryota > Metazoa > Arthropoda > Malacostraca > Decapoda > Porcellanidae > Petrolisthes > Petrolisthes cinctipes. The sequence continues at coordinate 1,789,703 of JAWQEG010000831.1, forward strand.
TATTAAAGAAATAATAAAGAAAAAAGAAAAAAAACAAATTTCAACTAAAAAAATATTTGTCTTATATATATAAAAAATTTGGCAAGAGAATGTCTTCTTTATACCATGCTCTTTAAAATAAAATTTCCAGAATAAAAATAGGATAGAAATTGAGAAAGCTAATACCTGTAAATGAGTATCTTATCAGTAAAAAAAAATAATTCTGAGAAAACGGCTCTCAAAGTTTGGCTACAAAATATTCCTATAGCATTATACTTGACAGAAATGTCTACTAAATAAATTTTATAGCGCTCATTGTATGTAGTTAAAAAAAAAAAAAAAAAAAAAGATACAGCATTTTGAATGAAAGTACCCGTAAGAAAATTTAGTGGCGACTGGTTAAATAAAGGGTATTGTTACCATATCATGTCGTCTTACCATATTATATATCATTACCATATCATAGGTGGTTCAAACTCTTCCACACAACACAAGGGGTGGTTTGATGCGTGCGTTTTTTTTGTTTGACCCGAGTTTCCCAAGTAGGCCTAGTCTCCGGTAAAAGTACTTTGGTACAGTATGCACAGCGGTGGGTGATTAGCTAATATCCACCAGGAACATAAGCAATGTACAGTCTTCTAATGACAGGGAATTTTGTCCTAACTTTTTCTTTGGCTTAATTTTAACTTTTTCTATTGCCTAGTCAAACATAATTTGGCCACACAGACTACACTTTATCTGGTAATCTGCATCACAATGCTCACTGCAGACACTGCACCTAACAAGTTTTGCCATCATTTCAAGAGAACTGTTGCTAATAATTTTATTTTCAAAGGTAACTGAAGGCAAAGATGGTAACTTATTTTCTAATAACCTCTTCCTTTGAGCAGTTAAACTTTCACGTTGCTGTACAGTACCTGAGGTGGTTGCTTGATCCTCGAAGCTGGAAGGTGGATCATCAGGGTTGGTTGGTGAAAGACTGAAGCTGGTAAATAGACTACTAAAGCTCGTAGATAGAAGTGTGAAGCTTGTAGGTAGTCCCTGGTTATTAGTAGAGGTGGCAGTGATAGCTTTGGTCGACGTAGCAGCAACAGGTGGTGTCATGCCCCACTCTTTTCCTCCTCCTCCATCTGTTCATTATAAGCTGTCGCCTTTCTTGACATAGGCGAACGTAAACGAAGTCTAGCACGTGAGACACGAGGCATTTTGAGGTGGGAAGAAGTCGTACAAGGGAGATAACAGCGAGATAACAATGAGTCTAGTATGCGGCACTCTCGTCCCTGGCTGGGTTTGTTTATGTATGTTTGTAACTATGTATGTCTGGGTCACGTGACTTGCCGCCTCTGTAGCAGTACCTCCCTTGCTTGAGGGCAAAATATCGTACAAAACCACAACACGTTAAATTTTGGAAAGAGTAGCAGAATTTATGAAAAAAATTTATAAACCAAAATCTTCACTACATGATATGGCAGTACTCCCAGTCAGCTGATCCATGCAAATGCCCCGGTGGGCATTTAGATACGCGCAAAATCCAAAACAATCATACGCCTGGCATAGCTGATGAGTGCAGCAACTTAAACATGCCAGAAACCCCAAGTCGAATATTATGACTATAATTCGTATCTGAATGCCATTGCATATATATATATATATATATATATATATATATATATATATATATATATATTGGTAGTTAAAGAGTTTATTGTAACCTATTGTGAATGGAGCATGGGACTATTTGTTAATGATATGGACATTTAATTATTCATTTACGTCCTGACAGTTTTTTAATACAGGCAAAATAACTTTTACAATTATATACATAATTATTTTTATTTTCATTTCACTTGCATTTAAACTATGGCACATGTAGACTGAAATATCCTAAGAGCAGATATAGGTATTTAGAGAAAGTTAAAAAATATGCTTTCATTTACGGTATCTGCAACATGTAGTGTACGATTGACATCATTATTAACGTAAGATAATAGATGATCATTATTATATTTCGTCAGTACCCATTTTGGCAACCACATCGTAGATGAAGTGGTTGTTCTGGCTTGTGGTCGAATGAAGCTGTTGGCGAATACTCCATGATAGTCCGTGAATGTTCTTAGATAAGTGCGTCTATCATACAGGAATCTAGATACAAGTGTCCCTTTCTTTTCCCAACGCCGAATCCAGCGATATACAGTGGAGAGGCTAGTGCCAGTCTCTGCAGCAATGTCCCTAGGTGTAATACCCGCCAACCACAGCCACATGATCCTCGTGCGGTCAGTAGTCACTGACTTGTTTTTTGCTAGATGTTCATCCATCTTGTTTCTTCTTGTGGTAGATGATTCCCTGCAGAGAAACAGGCTTGTAACAGATACGCTAAGGCAGCTAGAGCTTCCATTACTTTCTAGAAAAAAACTCCACTGTAGTAAATTATGTTCATGTCTTTCAACACGATGCAAATTAGAAGATATTGAGAATTAATATAGATGTGTTTGAGGATTAGGCAAAAAGTATTAGACTCACAGTAGTAAAATACACCTGGTTGAATGTGAGAATTACCTCAAGAGGTAACATAATAAAATTATAGATTTAATTAATTAAATGAATTGTTGGGAGTAGATGTTCAAGCTTCAGCTGGTTTCATGTGTAGATAAATATATGACTTATTTGGAAATGTACATTCCAGCAGGAGGGGAAAGTTAAAACAGAGCCAAGATGATTCAATAATTGGTAAATTCTGACAAAAGAAAAGTGTAATTAGCAAAAGAATTATTTTTATTACATATACTATAATTTTCCCCAGCGTAATTTAGGGTGATATGATTATTACTTGCATGAAATGATGATTTCACATTTTAAGCAGTTTTTTACGTTAAGTATACTCGATTCCAAGTAGAGAGAACCTGTTCATCTCGTCATTATTCCATTTTTATGCTCTCCCAACAATGCATCCCTTTCCCATATCACGAACTCTGGCTAATGGATCTTGACCGTCCGTGCCCAAATCCAACACCTGCAACATGTGTGGGAGCCGGCATTTGTCGACGACTCATTTTTCAGATATACATGTTCCCTGACATACTTGATTAATCTCACAACAGAGGGGATATGAGCCTTGAAGGCCCCCACAATCAAACTAGGTTTGTCCATCCAGCCAGTGTAGCCTTGTCTCTCAGCATGCAAGGATGCATTTTCAGCTCTCCGCTTTTCCGTTAATCACCATATACTTAAGTGAAAATGACAGTGACGTTATATTTCATATTGCTGTGTTGAAAATCGTGGTTCTGACACGTTTTATGATGTTATCAGATTGCAGAACAATCTTTGTAGTGGTTAGGAGAGTATACAAGTGTGCTTTGAGAGGTGGTAATTCTGACCTGGCTAGCCATTCTACATATGTCCATATGGTCTTCACAAGTACATCATGAGACAGCTAAAGGTTTGTATTTCAATATTATGTATTCATGTACATATTATTTATTCATGTAGGTTTAGTGGTTTGCTCGCTATTAGCTGCCAAATATTTCTTTACATTATGTAAATTATGTCTGCACTGCAGATGGGATGCGGGGTAACAAGCCCGTTTTTCTAGGTTTAAATAAAATGGGTAGTGTGGTTCTTCCTATTACTCTTCCAAAATTTAAATTTATGAGAGTTGTTTCAGCTGTACCTACTTTATTTTTGTTTGACAAAGCATGCAATTCTTTTTCAATGACATGATTATAAGATGATACCGTATATGTTTTGGAATGCATGATAGGCTACCTGTAAACGAATGGAAAAAAGTGAGAGCCAAAGGGTAGTTCATTCCAGAACAGGTTTGTTATCATCGTTAGTTAGTGTTTATTAAGAGATGCTGGGTCATATATATATATATCCTCAAATCAAGTTTGTTATCGTTGTTAGTTAGAGTTTATCAAGATATGCTGGATCGTATTGATATGTATATATTAATATATATATATATATATATATATATATATATATATATATATATATATATATATATATATATATATATATATATATATATATATATACAGGGTGTCCGGAATTTTTTGCCCGAAAATTTGGCAAATGCATCCTTTATTAATTCTGAAAAGAAAATACTCTATTGATGTGGTCTTTTTTTTTTCTAGTTTAGCGGTAATTGAGACATTTAAATGTGTGACAGAACGTTAGGTAATGTACACAGAGGCAGCCCCGCACCGCGCCCAGCAGCCCGTTGAGTTGCCAAGTCGGAATAAACGTACATTTTATTTCAATTTTTACACGTTATCCTCAAAACTGTGTTATACTTATCAATCAATAATCGTTAGACAGTACATTTTTATACAAGAGTATGCCACTTGAAAACAGGGTAGGCTTCATAAAGTTCAAGAAATTCGAATAAAATATGTAGGTTATACGGCAGATGGCACCCGATGGGTGGAGAGATTTCCCGCCTCACCGCCTGCCACAGTCACTGCCACACCTGACACCCAGCAGCATTCTTCTGTAGCGAGGGTGGAAGGAAGAAGTATTCTACGGCGTTCTCCCACTCATTTCACTACAATGCCATTCACCTTCACCAACGCTGAGTACACAGATATGGTGCTCATCTACGGCTTCTGTGGAGGGATTGCTGAAGCATCAGTGAGGGAATACCGACGGAAATTTCCAAACAGAAGAATCCCAGATCGAAAAGTGTTCTACCTTGTCGTCCAAAATCTCAGGGATAAAGGGTGCTTTCCTGGAGTACTGGCCACAGCTGAACACCATGAAAGGGGAGACCAGCGCATCATTAACATGGTAGAGCACAGCCCAAGGATCAGCATAAGACGAATTTCATCCCGACTTGGTGTTCCACGAACGAGGGTTTGGCAAACATTAAAACGCGAAGGACTGCACCCATTTCACCTACAACACGTTCAGCATCTTCAACCTGGGGACACTGCCCGACGACTGGAATTCTCATAATGTGTAAAATTTGAAATAAAATGTACGTTTATTCCGATTTGGCAACTCAACGGGCTGCTGGGCGCGGCGCGGGGCTGCCTCTGTGTACATTACCTAACGTTCTGTCACACATTTAAATGTCTCAATTACCGCTAAACTAGAGAAAAAAGAGACAACATCAATAGAGTATTTTCTTTTCAGAATTAATAAAGGATGCATTTGCCAAATTTTCGGGCAAAAAATTCCGGACACCCTGTATATATATATATATATATATATATATATATATATATATATATATATATATATATGTGTGTGTATGTAGCCTTAAATCAAGTTATAGCAACATGATATGTAGTTTAAAATGTGCACAGTGTGGTTGTGTCCCATTGCATTATGTTGCTACTTTTAGTGTAACATTCCGCTACAGTGACCGACTTGGTAACACTGGTTTGTTTATAAACAGCAGCTGTGGCCATTGTTGTGTAATCAGCCATGGAGGAGGACCACTCTAAGTTTGAAATAGTGGATCAGGAGAATTTAGTTCACACTGATGATAGGGTCCTATACCTTGTTGTATTCTTATCGTACAATACATTTTTTAAAGTGTCTAACCCAGGCAGCCATAACATAGCTATCATTTATCAAAATGTTATGATAAAATTAATTAAATTTGTGTAGTTGTAGCAGCGTATAGTACCTACACGCATCTTCAAGCCACTTTGTTACCTTTTCGAACATTCCACATCACATGACGGCGGCACGCAGCCGTGCACGGACTGAATAAAAGGGCCGGCCCGCCAGCACTCGGCCACTCTAGCGACAACTCTACTACTGCATACTCACCTGTCTTGCTGTCCCGCTGCACCACGCTCACTATCTACATACAGTCGCGGTCAGAAGTTGTGTCCCGCTTCCCTGACATGATGAATCGCAACCAGACAAGTTCGATGGTTCGATGGTGCACCTTGTACATACCTCTCTCCACACAACATACGGTACCGTTGTTCGAACCTTCCCACTTCGCCTGGTTGTGAATCATCGTTCCAGGGGATCAGGACACAACTTCTGACCGCGAGTGTACAGTCTCGGCCTGGAGTAAGATCCAGCCAACACCGACATGTGGCACCATCTCAACCAGGAACCTGGGATACAAGGGATGAAGCAAGGCAAGACATCAACCTGAGTTGAATCAGTGAAACACTGTCTTCCCTCCACTTTCTCGCTGGTCTTGGCTCAAGTCACCGATTCGACTGTAGCGGCAGCTACTCTAGTCTTATGAGTTACCTCTCTTAAGCGTGTCTATAATCCTTAAGTGTGTCTATAATCCTTAAAGTGGTAGGCAGTCTATTATAGTACTCTTTACTTGGAGGGTTAAGAGAGGTTTGGAGGAAGACTAGTGGAGAGGTTTTAATCTGGTTTATTCAGTGAGACATGCGGACATATAAAGGTATTACAATATCATATGGGTAACAATAATAACCAATCAGAGAGCAGCGAGACATGGTACGATGGGTCTCTTGATTCTGTAGCGTGGCAAGGTGGTGCGTGATCAAGAGCACCCTATTTTTGGCCAATCAGGAAGCAGCAAGCCGTGGCGTGATAGGTCTCTTGATTCTGTAGTGTGGCAAGGTGGTGCATGATCAAGAGCACCCTATTTTGGCCAATCAGCAATGAAGGCTGATGTTTGTGGCGGATACGTGATTGTAGCTGTCACAATACTCCCCCCTTAGCGAGAATGTCCTGATGTGTGAGAGAGGGGACGACCTGCTCTGGAGAGACGTACAGGAGGGGGGTCGTCGTCTTGCAGATAGGCTGGCTTGAGTCTGTCGATGGAGATCCAGTCGTTGGAGCCTTTTATTCGTAGCAAGAATACCTTCTTTCTTCTTTCGATGACTTCGTAAAGGCCGGAGTAAGGTGGCGTGAGGGGTGGTGTTTGGGCGTCGGTGCGAAGAAAGACATGTTTTGTTGAATCAAGGTCTCGGGGGATGTAACAGTGGTCTGGTGGTTTGTAAGTTTGCTTGCAGGGTGCCAACTTTCCGACGATGTTTCGAAGACGGCTGATATTGTTGTTTGATGGTGCGTCAGGGAAGAATTCACCTAGGACGACGAGGGGTTCACCAAAGACCATTTCTGCTGGAGAGGCGTCGAGTCCTTCTTTTGGAGTGGTTCGTAGGCCGAGGAGTACCCAGGGTAGTTGCGACGACCATGTGGAGTTGTTGCATCGTGACATCAGGGCAGCTTTCAAAGTTCTATGAAGTCGTTCCAATATGCCGTTTGCTTCTGGATTGTAGGCTGTAGTGTGATGGACTGTGGTGCCCATTAGCTGTCCCAAGGAGGTCCATAAATGCGATGTGAAGGTTGTGCCACGGTCGGAGGTGATGTGTTCAGGAATGCCGAATCTGGAGATCCAACCTGACAACAGGGAGGAGGCGCATGAAGTAGATGTTGCGTTGGCCATGGGGATGGCTTCTGGCCATCTGGTGGAGCGATCGATAATGGTGAACAGGTAACGATGTCCGTCGGAAGGAGGAAGGGGTCCCACAACATCCACGTGAATATGAGCAAAACGCCTTTGTGGTTGGTGGAAGGCTCCTGGGCTGGTTTCTGTGTGACGATGAACTTTGGATTTTTGGCAGGGCACGCAGGATCGCACCCAGTTTCCTGCGTCGCGGGAGATCTTGTGCCAGATGAACTTCTGTGTAAGTAGTTGTGTGGTTGCTCTACGTGAGGGATGTGAGAGGCCATGGATCAAGTTGAAAACGTGGCGACGCAGGGATGAAGGTATCCAAGGGCGTGGACGTCCGGTGCTCACGTCGCAGAGGATGGAGATGTTAGAATCTCCCAGGGGGACATCCTTCCATTGTAAAGCCGTGATTGCTGTTCTCACTGCTGTAGTTTCAGGGTCCTGTTGTTGTTCCTTGGCGAGTTGGTTGTAGTCAAGTCCTAGCTGAACTGCGTTGATCTCGATTCTGGAGAGTGCGTCAGCTACAGAATTTTTCTTGCCGGGCAGGTGGGTGAGGGTACAGTTGAATTCGGCGATTGCGGAGAGGTGTCGGCGTTGTCGAGGGGACCAAGCGTCTTTTTGTCTTGTAAGGGCGTTGACCAAAGGCATGTCATCTGTCTGCACGGTGAACGTTGCACCTTCCAAAAAGTGGCTGAAGTGGCGGATGGCTTGGTGGACGGCAAGGAGTTCTCTGTCGAAGGTGGAGTAGCTCTTTTCAGTTTTAACGAGCTTGCGACTGAAAAAACTCAGGGGATGAGGCTGTCCGTGTACCACTTGCTCCAAAACAGCTCCGATAGCGATGTTGCTGGCATCCGTGGTGACGATGAGAGGGTTCTTGGGGTTGGGAAAAACAAAGAGAGTTGATGAGGCAAGGGCATCTTTTGCTTTTTGGAAGGCATCTTTTCGAAGAGGGCCCCACGTTAGATCCTTGGGTTTGCCTGCTAGTACCGAGTATAGTGGTGCCATGGTGGATGCAATCTTGGGCAGGAACCGATGATAGTAGTTGACCATTCCGACAAATTCTTGGAGGGCCTTGACTGTAGAGGGAGTAGGGTAGCGTTGGATGGAGGCCACTTTGTCTTGAAGAGGTGCAACTCCTGCGGGCGAGAGGTGGTGTCCCAGAAAATCCACTTCTCTGGCGCCGAATACGCACTTGTCGTATCGCACCACCAGGCCGATTTTCTGCAGGAGCTCCAAAACTTGAGCTAGGTGCTGTACGTGTTCTTCCTTTGATGCAGAGAAGATGAGGATGTCGTCGATGTAACAGGCACAGAAGGGAAGATCGCCGAGGATACCATCCATCATTCTCTGAAAAGTGGCTCCGGAGTTTTGTAGTCCAAAACAACTGTAGTTGAAGGTGAAGGTGCCAAATGGTGTGGTGATAGCAGTCTTGGGGATGTCATCTGGGTGCATAGGGACCTGGTAGTAGCCTTTGAGGAGGTCCAGCTTGGAGAAGATTCTGGCACCATGGAGGAAGGAGGTAATATCCGCAATGTTGGGAAGTGGGTAGTGGTCGGGTTCCGTTCTAGTGTTGAGGCGCCTGTAGTCACCACATGGTCGCAGGGTGCCATCCTTCTTGGTTACAATGTGCAGAGGTGATGCCCAGGGACTTGACGCCTTTTGGCAGATGCCTACACGCTCCAGTTCTGCAAAGGTCTGCTTTGCTACCACCAATTTATCTGGAGCCAGTCGCCGAAACTTGGAGAACACAGGTGGGCCAGATGTCTTGATACAATGGTAGATACCGTGCTTTGCTGGCTGCTGAGGATTTTGACGGAGTTCCGGCTTGAAGACGTCAGGGTAGGTGTTGCGCAGGTGAGAAAAACTGTTTGCTGCATTGTCCACTTGTAGAGCAAAGTTGATGGGCACAGCGGTGATAGTAGTGGCCGTTAAGGAGGCCGAACCCATCAAACGACACCCAGCAACATCGACGAGTAGTTGATAGTTGGCTAAGAAGTCAGCTCCAAGTAGAGGGAGGGTGACGTCTGCCACTATGAAGTTCCAGCTGTAAGTACGACCAGCGATGTTGATCTTCAGGTGTTGTTGACCGTATACAGGAATGGTAGTGCCGTTAGCTGCTGCCAGACGGATGTTGGTTGCTGGTTGATACGGGCCCTTGCATCGAGCTACTGGCAGGAGGGAACGAGCAGCTCCAGTGTCCACAAGGAAGCGAGTGCCTGATGTAGGGTCCTGCATGAAGAAAGCGTTGACTCCAGTGGGGGCCGCCGCAATGCGCGACGGCCGCCTTACTCGTTTTTTGACCATAGGCATCCTGCTTCACATTTTCTGGCTCGGGGACCAAATCTGGCATGGTAGAAACAAAATTGGTCTCTGAAGTTCCTTTTGTCCCCTGGTTGGTGTGGATGAGTTGCATGGTACCGTTGTTTACTCACTTGGCGAGTGGTTGCTGGTGGACGGTGTGCTGCTGCGACTTCTGCGGCATCCTCTTGGGATGAGGGAAGAGGACCAGTAGGTACAGCAGCGATGTGACGGGCTGATGCTGCTTGTATTTAACCCCTCCGGGCCGGGCCAAGAATGAAATTACGTGCTGTGTGTACGGGGCAAATACTTAATTTAATCCTGCCTGTCCGGGTATTTCCCGGAAAATCACTCTACTTCTCTTACTCCCTACGTCTAAACTACAATACTGAACAACTTAAATTTGATTGTGTACTCACCATCAACTCCTCCTCTTTCCATTAAAACCAACCCTAGCTCTCTAGGACACTCCATTACCGAGAAATCAAGTGAGGAATGGAGGTCACTTTTCCCGTGAGAGCGAGGCTGCGTTCGCTTTGTGAGCGTGGCTCTGACAAGGACTGGCGTGGGTGGAGAAAAGATGGCCGCCGGCAGAATGACGCAACACTTGCCTCCCCCAGGGGACACGTCGTACGGTTCGTGTGCATCCTACCATTACAGCCCCTGTATTATTTGTGTGGTTAGCTGACCATTCCAGAGTGGTTTTATGCCCTGGAGAGAAGCGTGGGAGTTATGTACAGTATTTACGCGAAACATTTTCAGTGTCATTCGCACCATTTGTTCATGTTCAACGTAAATATAAATGTGTCACTATCACTGTTATCCTTATTTTCTATATATTTTTGTATTTTGTTGTTTTAAATTTTTTATTATAATTTTTTCTATGCGTAAATGTGTCACTATCACTTTTCTTATAGCCTAATATGTACAAATGTGTCACTATCACGTCACTACAGCCTAAAATATATGTACAAATGTGTCACTATCACGTCACTACAGCCTAAAATATATGTACAAATGTGTCACTCTCACTTTTCTTATAGCCTAATAAGTACAAATGTGTCACTATCACGTCACTACAGCCTAAAATATATGTACAAATGTGTCACTCTCACTTTTCTTATAGCCTAAATAGTGTCACTGTCACCAAGTGTCACTGTCACTTTATTCGCATACTCCCATCACTTCCTGCTTCTATATATATTCCAATATATGGTAGTCTGAGAAGCAGTTTCCAGGGCATAACGGCACACAACATTCCTTGCACCAGAAGCGAGTTTCCTTGGACTTCTGGGGGTGACGTGTTGTGTGCCTGCAAACATAGCAGCGACGAGAGCCTGGACGTCCTGACGGCAACGGTGGCAGATTAGTGAGGTAGTGGCGAGCCATATAGCCACTCTGCTGCAACCTGTCAGGCCGTTGTGCCGCTGCCTGTCTGCCTTGCTGTGGTTGCACAGTGCTGAACCTCTCCAGGAGCTGAGATATCAACTCTAGCTCGAATTCCCGGAGTGCCAACTTGGAGTCAGGGTGATGCTGGAGGTAGAGTATATAACAGTTCAGCACTGTGACATCAAGAAGGTGGAAGAAAGCCTTCTTGTACCACTTACAAGTTTTTCTCAGACAATCGATGGAACTCACCATCATGTCTGACTTATCAACGAGTCTCATATTGATGTTATAATCGAGCACAGCATCAGGCTTGTAGATGGTATCACCTGTGCCGCGCTCAGTCTTCCCAGAATCCTGCATCACGCCCCTGTTCACGGTGGTGAGCATATTGACGGGGCGTTTATCGTGCCATTTGATGGCCAGCATGTTCCCACATTTCTTTTTGAAGCAGTCGCCCCTCCGGGTGAGAGGGAATGCTGGCCACCCCTTCCTGTTGACACGAATAGTTCCGCAGGATCCTGTTTGGTGCTGCAGGAGAAACTGGCTAAGTGCTGGAGAGGTGTAATAGTTATCAGTGTACAGGATGTGGTTGTTGTCAAGGTAATCCCCCATGAGTGCCTTGACAACACTCCCGCTGAAGCCAAGAGGGTCGTCGGCCGGGACATCCACATCCGTACCTGAATAGAGTATAAAATCCAACACATAGCCAGTCTTACAGTCGCAGATGACATAGAATTTGATGCCAAATCTATGCCTCTTTGACGGGATGTACTGGATGAAGGACAGTCTTCCCCTGAACAGCACCAGAGACTCGTCGATAACCACTTTCTGGAATGGTCGAAAAAATGCTCGTATTTTCTCCTGGAGGATAGACATTACTGGCCTAATTTTCCACAGCCTGTCGTTCGGGTGTGGACCCATGTTGGGGGCGAAGTGCAGGTAGGACAAAATGTCCCTATACCTGTCCCTGGACATGTATTTCCCGAACGCAGGTGTGGATATCAGGGCGTGTGTGCTCCAGAAGTCCTTGAGGCGATGTTTCTTGACATGAGGCATCATCATGGTCAAAGCTAACCACACATACAACTCAGCAATATCGACGTCAGCCCATTGCAACATCTTACTATGTTCCCTGCCTGGTCTATTGCTGAGTTGCACAGAGAGTTGTTTGAAGGTGTTTATCTCCTGCATCATGTAAGTCATCAATATTATATCAAAAAAGGCAGTGAAATAATCTAATATTGATGACCTCTGACGACAGGGAAATGCGGCCTGTATACCTGAATGACTGTCGTCAAAGATAGGTATATCAGGCGCAAATTCATCGCAATCCGTCCACACATAGGGATCAGCGGGTCTATGACGAGGTGCGCCGCGTTGCTGTTGTTGTGGTGGTGGTGGTGGTGGTGGTGGTGCAGCGGTACCAGGGGCAGGCGAGAGTGAGTCGTCAGGCACGAGAGGAGAGGGAGAGTGTGGTGGTGGCGTCAGGTCACGGGGGGGCGGGCTATCAGGGTCAACTGTAGGGGAGAGATAAGCTGCCTTTGTCCTCTTCCCCCTTCCTTTACCCTTCCCTCTTACTCCTACTCTCCTCCCTCTTACCACCACTTTTTGCGACGCATCCTCGTCCGACGAGGAAGAGGAAGACGAAAAATCTAACCTCCTCCTCGGCCTCTTGCCCATGGGAGTGGAGACGTAGCGAGGTTTGGAGGTTGAAGCAGGAGTAGACCTCTTCCTGCCTCCCACGCCAGATGTTGTAGGAATGGGAGACAAGAGAGTGTCTCCCAAACTACCTCCCACCCCACTGGTGGACGGAATTGCAACAGGGGCTGTAACCTCTGACACATCATGCAAGGCTGAAGTTGAGGGAAGAGCTGTGATGGAAGTCACCGCTACACAGACATCTTCCTCAGTTGATTCGTCAGCTTGCCATTCAGTATCAGAGTAGCTGTCCAGGTCGTCACTCCCATATGAAAGGTCTGCCAGATTCTCCAATTCCCGCCCTATTGCAGAATCTGACAACCTTGCAGGTGCATGACGCAATCTAGCTGGTTGCACCCGCGGAGTGGAGGTTACAGGAGCGGGTGCGCCTGGCAGCGCGGTAGGATGCACCGAATCGAACGAGCCCGTATTTTCTTCACTACGACCAGCCATTGTCACGGTCAAGCACACACTGATTGAATGTGGGGATGAAAAGGTCTGGTGGTGAAGTATAGCCAGATCAAAAAAAATCCCGACAAATTTGGCGTTTTTCCCCATAAATTACCAAAAGCGGGATTTCCCGCTGCCCGGACTCTGTCGACAGAGCGGGATTTCCCGCTGCCCGGCCTCTGTCGACCGAGCGGGAAATCCCGCTGCCCGGACTCTGGGGGTTAAAGGTCATCTTCGCCGATTTCCTCTGCATTGGGAATAGCTGCACGAATGGGTTCTGGTAGGCGAAGGAGCCATAGTGCTCGCAGTAAGTCAACTTGGCGTGGCTTCCCATTGGATGCTGAAGGAAGTCTTGTTAATGCCTTCATTTCCAGAAAGGCCTCAGAAGGTTTCTGGTCGCCAAGTGGTCGTTTCGACAGCTGGAGGAGTTGTGCAGTTCGCAGTGCTGGCGAAGGTGTAAACCGCTGCAGGAGATAGGCCTTTAGATCTTCATATTGTACTGCTGCATCGCCCTTTGTCTCCAGCCACTCTGCTATGCGAGGGAAGAGATCATCTGGAAGGGCTGCTAAGACGTGATCAGCTTTTGAGGAGGAGTGGTTTACCTTTTTAAGCCGAAATTGTACTTCAGCACGTCTGAACCAAGTTGGCGCCTCAATTGTGGAGAATGTGGATAGCTTGATTTGGGCGGCTGCGGCTGGGTAGTTGTCTGACTCGGTGGGCGAAGTCATTTTGTAGAGGCGTTTTGTGGTGCAGCTTAAGTTACACTCCGGGGTCACCAATGTAGCGGCAGCTACTCTAGTCTTATGAGTTACCTCTCTTAAGCGTGTCTATAATCCTTAAGTGTGTCTATAATCCTTAAAGTGGTAGGCAGTCTATTATAGTACTCTTTACTTGGAGGGTTAAGAGAGGTTTGGAGGAAGACTAGTGGTGAGGTTTTAATCTGGTTTATTCAGGGAGACATGCGAACATATAAAGGTATTACAATATCATATGGGTAACAATAATAACCAATCAGAGAGCAGCGAGACATGGTACGATGGGTCTCTTGATTCTGTAGCATGGCAAGGTGGTGCGTGATCAAGAGCACCCTATTTTTGGCCAATTAGGAAGCAGCAAGCCGTGGCGTGATAGGTCTCTTGATTCTGTAGTGTGGCAAGGTGGTGCGTGATCAAAAGCACCCTATTTTGGCCAATCAGCAATGAGGGCTGATGTTTGTGGCGGATACGTGATTCTAGCTGTCACACGACTCAGGTTGACGAGTCTTGCCCTGCTTCACCTTTCGTATCCAAGGTAGTGATGTTGCCACATATCTGGGTTGGCTGGGAGTGGGTGGATACTTATAAATTACTCTAGGCCGAGACTGCATCTGCACCACCGTCTAAACGTGTGTCCCCAAGCCTCCACACCACTACGGCCAGCAACTACGTCTCTCTCTACGCTACACAGCAGGCAGGTCGAGACTTCTCCAAGGTGCTAGCTGGGACAACGAAACGTTGTATTTAACCCAATAAATTGTTACCGTATATATTGAGTCTGTTCACCCCGGGTAGTAATGCAGTTGATTCCCTGTTGTTATAATTGGTGACCCCGGCTTCAGCTCTTTTACACTGGTTCAAGTGGTAATATACACTCCTGGACGTCTACGCAAGCTTTTCCACGCGACGTTCACTCCAGCCACGCCACTCTACACACCACTCCGCGTATTGCAAGCTGCCCCACTCTACAAGCTACACCACGTAAGCATCTCCACTCTACACTCCACTCCACGTGTTGCAAGCTACCCCACTCTACAAGCTACCCCACACAAGCATCTTCACTCGACATGCCACTCCACTTGCTGTAAGCTGCCCCACTCTCCAGGCTACGCTACTCGACACCGCGTGTTGCAAGTCGACCCCGTTGTGCCTCCCACCCCAAGTTTCCAGGCCACCTACGACCCTCCCAGCGGCCGACTCCTCCTCCAAGAAACACAACAAGGTATTTAACACAAACATTTTCCCCTCTCTGTGTTGTTTTTGCTCTGTTTCCCCAGTGTTCTCCCCCTAACCCCTATCTACCACCCGTGTTTCCACCTCACCCACCTCCTACGTCTTACACTTTATTCTTCCCCCCTACATAGTGTCCCTTTTCCTCTTCCCACCCCACCACGCTCCCTATTTCCATTTCGTGCCCTTACCTCGTCCTCCCTCTTCCTCCACGTGCTACCCCTTCCTCCCTGTCTATTTGTGCCCTGTACCATCCCCATTGATTCACGTCTCGCCCCCCAGTACCACTAGTAATACCCTTTGTTCCCCATTCAGTTTCCCCACTACCACTTGTTACCCCTGCCTCCCGTCCCCTTGTGTCCCCTAGCCGGTCATAATTTCATTCAGCGCCTGCCATTACTCGCTCATTAATTTCTTCTCCTTCTCTTCCTACTACATGTCCCATATTTTCCATATTCTTTGTTTTGTTTTTCCTTGTCTGTATTCCTCGTTCCTATTTCCTCAACTCCTGCGCCTGTCCCACTTCCGTCTCCCCCCTCTCGTACCCATTTCTTTCCTCCTTTTTACCCTTTCCCCTACTGCGTGGCTACCCCTTCATTAACCCCTATTCACGTTACCTCATTCCTTGCCCTCCACGTCCCCCCCACACACGACCCACACACCAGACCCCCCCCCCCATTCGACAGAAAATTAAGTGTTGGTACCGCCTCCACTCACACCACAACACCTTCCTCACTCTCACCTTCACTTTCACCCATTTTCTATGGCTACCCATATTGTCACACACTTCTCACCAAACATGTCTCTCCCACACGTCTCCGCCTCTCCTCCACACGCTGCTGCTCAACCCGCTACTCTACACATACCCTACACCTCTACCTCCTGTGCAACAGCAACCAGCGCCACCACAACCGCACCCAACTCTACCACAACCTCAACAACCACACCTTCTCCCTACACAACCCCAACACACCATTCCACATCCTCAACACCAACACATTCAACCTCAGTCTCAATACCAACATCCCCTTCTACCTCCTCACCAACACCATCTCACATCCACACCTAAGACTCAACAGTCTCTGTCACCACCGCAAAAAACACTTTCCAGATTTGATACCACCACTGTACACTTCCATTTCTCAACAAATCCAGGCTCTCACCAACAAGATCGATGCACTCCAAGCACCACAAACTCATCACCAACAGCAATAAGACCCACCAGTCCGCCAACCCCTTCTTCCTACATATCAGGCACCTCCAGCAACACCACAACCACAGTACCAACACTAGTGGACGCCACCAGTCCGCCAACTGCCTCCTGCCACTTGACGTACACCCGCAACCACACCACAGCAGTGGCAGAACCCAAACTTCTGCATGTGCCACCAGAGATTCGGCCATGCTGAACGCAATTGCCACCCTCCATGCAACTGGAGTTCTTCCGCCAACCGCTTTCCTGCCAGACCAACTCAGGGAAACGAATAAGGCGGTGGCATGAAATTGCCCTCCATGTTATCGCCCACTCAATGACATCTAACTCGGGGCCTCTCAGCAGCACACCTACAAACCAGCATCATCATTTCCATGCACCTCCTCCTACCAACTACAACATGGCTGCAAACCTCACCACTGCTCCACTACCACAGGCCCAGCAACACGCCAACAAGCCTGCACAGACTCCTCACCACACAGCTCACACTCTCCTGTGGGTGGAGGACCTAGAGTCGGGAGACAATTCCATCATCGACTCTGACTCCCAATGCCCAAGGATAGAGAGTGCCAGGCTTCCATGGCATACAACCTTCTCGCTGCCAACAAGTCACCCATTGCTACTTACAGCACGAGGAGCAGGGGCGTCACCCATTCTGGGTCTTGACTTTTTAACTGCAGACGATCTCCTGATCAACGCCAAAAGACAACGCCTCATTCACCAACCTTCAGGAGCTAACATTCCATCCAAACACTGCCAACACTCCACACATACCATCACACACATAATACACACCAACTCCTACGGACACATAATACACAAATTTCCTAGCCTCCTCTCCACTACCAACACACAGCACACACATGACCCAGGTATCCATCACACCCTCACGATGACTGGCCCCCTTGTCTTCGCCAAGCCCCGGAGGGTGCCCCCCGTGAGATTAGAAGCAGAAAAAAGGGAGTGCCACGTTATGATACAGCAGGGTGTTGCACAACCGTCTGACAGCGCATGGGCTGTCCCCAAGCAAAAGAGGGTGAATGGAGAGCATGCGGCGACTACAGGGCCTTGAGCGCTGCTACCATCCCCGCCAGGTACCCAATACCACACGTCCTCGACTTCCATTCCAAGCTCCAAGGGTGTGAGGTATTTTCAAAGATTGACCGTGTCCGAGCTTTCCACCAGATTCCTGTTACCGAGGAGGACATCAAGAAGACGGCAATCACCACCCCATTTGGCCTGTTCGAGTTCCAGTCCTTGAACATTGGATTATGCAACGCCACTCAGACGTTCCAAAGATTCATGGATAAGGTACTGCATGGTTTGGACTACACCGTCGTGTACATCGACGACATCCGACCCACTCTCAACACTCTCAACACCAGCAGCATCTTAGTGAACTCTTCAGCAGCCTGCAGCAGTACGGCCTGAAGGTGCACCTCTCGAAATGTGTCTTAGGGGCGGACCAACTCGACTTTCTCGGCCACAGTGTGACACCCAACGGTATCACCCCACTACCACAGAAGGTAGAGGCCATCAGAGAATTTCCGCTACCCTCCACCAAAAGAAAACTACGGGAATTTCAAGAGGTGGTAAACTACTATCACCGCTTCATCCCCCACGCAACCTCTGCTCTCGCTCCATTTGACGACTTACTCAAGGGCCTAAAGAAGACGTCCCAGCAGAAAATAGGATGGACTACAGCTGCCAAAGAAGCAATCCATGACACTTTCAAGCACTTCCGCCACTTCCTGGAAGGCAGGAGCTTCCACATCCATACCGATCACAAGGCACTCACAACCGCGATGCAACAGCTGGGCACCAACTGGTCTCTAAGGGTGACACGAAACCTGGCATTTGTTTCTGAATTTACCACTGATATCCGCCACAGGATGTGAGGATAACGCCGTTGCCGATGCCCTGTCAAGAGCTTCCCCTGCGATACCTAATGTTTCTACCATCCAAGAGATGCCACTATTGGACTTCCCAGCCATCACAGCAGCCCAAGCAATTGACGCTCACCTCAACGACCTCCTCACAGTTGAAACGGAATTCCGGCTCGAGTACTTACATGCCCCAAACGCCGTCACGATGTTGTGGTGCGACACGTCGTGTGGCACGCCACCCCAATATATCCCTACACAATTCAGAACTAATATCTTTAACCATTACCTCTAACTTAACCACCCGAGTTTCACAGGTCTGCTCCGCCTCATCAGCCGCCGTGCAGTCTGGCCAGGTATGAGGAAAGAGATCAAGTAGTGGGTCACCTCCTGCTTACCCTACCAGTGGGCGATGGTTGGATGTCACACTCGACTACCACTGCACGAATTACCCGTACCCACAAGCAGGTTCCATGCAGTTCATGTTGACATTGTAGGACCTCGTCAACCTTAACGCAGATCATGTTATCTCCTCACCTGCGTAAACAGGACGACACATTGGTGTACTGCCACGTTCATGAGTGACATCACAGCAGAGGGGACTGCCCGCCACTTCTTCACCAACTGGGTTGCTAACTTCGGACCTCCTGCTGTCATCATAACGTACCAAGGGGCTCAGTTCGAGTCAAGGGCATGGCAGGAGATGCTAACACTACTGGGCACCCATCGACAAAGGTCAACGGCTTATCACCCCAACAGTAACGCGATGGTACAGCGGCTGCACATGAGGCTGAAGGATGCTTTCCGAGTGCTGCAGCTTGATCAGTGGTCTGACGCCCTCCCACTCATTTTACTGACCATCCGCGCTCCCGTAAAAGAGGACCTACACCACTCCCCAGCAGAACTCGTATTCGGCGAAGACCTCCGCTTATCAGGGGTAAGTAACGTCTCCAAGCCTGGACACCTCCAACCTGTCGTTCCTCCCAGCGTTCAAAGCAGGCATCTCCACCGCTCACCCTACTCCCACTCGCAACACCACCACCAGACCTACCTACACACCCCCTGGGCTACATACCGCTATGCAACTCTTCCTCCGCACGGATGCCCACAGAACACCACTACAAGAACTCTATACTGAACCATATCCCGTTATCCCCAGGACAGATGCTACAGTTACCATCCAGGTAGCGGGAAAACCCTACGTCACGTCCTGAGAACGGGTCAAGCCAGCACACACCACTACACACACTGACACCACACCACCACACTCACCTCCACCCACACACTCATCCATGTGACCATCACCTACAACCCTCACCACTCTACCCCATCCACCCACATCAACCTCTCACTACCGCTCACAACTCCTACCTACCCTTCAACCTCAACACTCCATACTCCATAATGGTACGACCACTCACACACCCCACACCTCTCCTACCCACGCCACCAACACAGCCACATTCACTCACACATCCTACGCCATCCATTTCATCTCACCAATTCATACATCCCCCAAACTCTCCAGCACCACTACCCCTCCACACCATTGCTCACCTTCGCCAACAACCACTCCACACCCTAGCTCACCTTCGCCTACCACACATATACCCATCATAACTCATCCCCACGCTCGCTCACCCCCTCATACCCATCTGCCCCCCACTATTACTCATCATCAAACTGCCTCACCTCCCAGCCCACCTTCACCAACTCATAGCCGGCCCCACCTTCAACACCTGTCACCTTCCTGCTCTCCTACACCACCTCCCCGTTCTCCTTCCCCTACCCCACCCCTACCTATCCCGCTCCATCCCCTTCACCCAACCGCCTACCTACCACACCCCACCTGACTATATGCCAATCCTTCCTAATCCTACCCCAGATTCTCCATCAACACCTGTAATTTCCCTCAGGACCCACTGCCTGTCTCATAGCTTGTACCGGCCCCGCCTCCTCGTCCCATTAGCCCTGGCCATCTACCGCAACCACTACCACACCCTTGCCACATCACCGTCTCCGCAGGAACAGCTACGGGATGACGAGCTGGCCATGGTGCCTGAGTGATTCACTTCCCGCTCCGGGAGCACCATTAAGCGCCCCAGCAAATATGTATCCATGTTGCACAACGCAGTCAGCCACCTACTCCACAAGATTCTATTATTAATTCACACACTCGCATTCTCCCTCCCATGACACTCCACACCATATCTGTACACTTCTGTAGTACACTTTTTTCTTTTTTTTCTTTTGTATATTCGCTATGTATATTATGTATGTATTATGTCCTCCCCTCTTTCCTAAAAACTTCATGGGGGATAGTGGGGATACTGTAGCAGCGTCTAGTACCTACACGCATCTTCAAGCCACTTTGTTACCTTCTCGAACATTTCACATCACGTGACGGCCGCACACAGCCGAGCACGAACTGAATAAAACGGCCGGGCCGTCAGCGCTCGGCCACTCTAGCGACAACTCTGCTACTGCACACTCACCTGTCCTACCATCCCGCCGCACCATGCTCACTATCTATGTACAGTTGCTTGACGAAGTTCGTTAAGTCATGACACTCATAGGGTCTAGCCACGTATCCGGTAACACGGCAAACCTTGGTGCCAGTTGTACGATCACCTCTAGTAAGCCACACACCCAATATCCAGGTCTCATCCACAGTTATTTTGTGGTCAGATGTCACCACAACACAATCATATTAGAGTAGATAAGAAAATAATAAATTTTGAGGTTGATGGTTACTCTGAATTTGTAACAGAAATAGGTGTTGAACCCTCCCCACGTCTATATATGCATAACCATGATATTGATGACTGCGCATATTTGTAAATTGCAGGGAAACTACTACTATTAATATTTAAAATAAATCTAATAATTTCAACCTAATATGTCATGTGAAGTCACTTCTCTTTTCAACACAAGGCCAATTAGTTGTAAATAATAATAATGAATACAATGTAGGATGTCTCAAGTATTATGAAAACAGAAACCACTACAGTAGTAACGTGACAATTAAACACTAGAGTAGACTAACAGTAAGTTTAAAACATATTCGAAATTGAAGACATGGTTGAAGTTATCACAATAAGTCGCAGGGAAAGAAGACCCGACTCTATTACACTGCCCATAAACACTGAGGGAAAGAGTTGGGTGTATACTGTAGGGACGTTGAGCGTGATAAGGAGGGGAGGTAGGAGGTGCTGGCGATATCAAAAGCTAGAAAACATGCAGGCAGGAAGTCGCACGTCCTGAAGTCTACCTAATGAAGCTGATAGGGAACTTAACGTGATTTTAATTAAGTAAAAGAAAAAAAAGTGGTCATGAATATGAGATTGTTAGGAGCACTATCAATTATGTAATTATTAGTTTAACTGGTGTTCTGCATATGTCGAGAAGGTTAACTGACTGCAAATATAGTTCGTCTTCTGAATAAAAATAACTTTAACTAATCTCAGTGTGGGGTATACATTCTGCATTCTGTTTCTATTTCATATGAAACACTGTCTCGACTCTCAAGTATTATTTGAAGCAGTTGCTCGAGAGAACAGGAGTAAAGTTCACATGAGAGAGAGAGAGAGAGAGAGAGAGAGAGAGATTCTAGGTTATCAGGTTGTAATTTTTTGTATAATTATGAAAAGAAACACATGATCATAGATAAACAAGACTGTGATTCAAATTGACTAATTAGTAGATAGTTTATCAGTGTTGTGTAATATCGTATTCAAAACTTTTGTTGTCTAATTTGTGCTGTCCGTTCCTCCCCCTTTCTAACTATATCGTTCACTGTGATATTTATTTCATGTAAAACTTTCACGCAGTAAATATTTATGTCCGAAAATCACTTTACATAATATGTCTCTTCATCTTTCCATTATTAATATGGATGATTTTAGGAGTGGGTATTATAGAACTAACTTGATTGTCTATCATTAAAACACTCCCACCCTCCCATACTCCCTCTCTCTTCGGTTCTTATTCTCCTACAAACTCTCCGCTGTTCTCATTCCCATTCCTGATGTTAAGCACCCCTATATTCATGTATTAAATATGTTTTCATATTTAGAAATTCCTACCATAAAATTTACATCACGACTGACATATCTCAGTAATTCAAACTTTCGACAGACAGCACCGTACGACAACTGCAGTGCGATGCCTACAGTGATACATGTGTCCATTATTTTCCAGTTTTAACACAACGCCACACATTTAGATATTTTTTCAGGGATTGTGTATTTTTTCAAATAATATAAAATGAATATATTTACGCAACGCAATGTTGTTCACAGTTATATGGGTGTTGATTAAGTTACAAATATATAGTAATACCTGTATATGGCATTTCATACTTCACATTATTACCAGGTCTGTGGCCCTACCCTACAGCAGTCAGGACTTAACGAACTTCGTGTCAGGTAATTATACCTGCACCACCGTCTACACATGTGTCCCCAAGCCTCCACACCGCTACGGCCAGCAACTACGTCTCTCTCTACGCTACACGGCAGGCAGATCGAGACTCGAGACTTCTCCAAGGTGCTAGCTGCAACTACGCAACGCTGTGTTTACCCCAATAAATCGTTACGTGTATATTGAGTCTGTTCACCCCGGGTAGTAACGCAGGTGATTTCCTGCTGTCATATAGTCATGGATAATTATGTCACCAATCCCCAATACCCAGCCCCACAGGTGTGTCATGTGTATTTCTGAAAGTCTGCATATTAGCAATAAAGAAATCCAAAATTGATTATAAAATGGAAACACTGGTAACAATATTTGCTGGGAACTCGCCTCACTGATCTGTGTATGTTTAAAAGAGAGCAAATATACGGTGGCGGACAGAGCACCTGATTGACCAGACCATTATTCACCAGAAGAGATGAGATGGATGTGGACAATTTCTCGGCTGCCTACTGTCACCAACCTCCTTTGTTTTTAGACTTTTTACATTTTCGTCACATAAATTATTTAGTATCTATTATCTGTCTATAAATGGGGAAGTTCATGAGGCGCAAGGATAGCAGGAACAGGTAAAACGAGAAATACTAACATTCCCAAGAAATGAGCGACTAATACCTTGCAAAAGGGGGAGACCAGATATCATATGTATTTAGTTGACCTTAGAATGTCATGTCAATGTCCAAGAATGTCATATAAATACTGTTATGTATGTCGTAAAATTTTGTATAATTTACCGTACGTCGAAGTCTTCTCTATGAGGAAGAACGTGTGTGCGAGAACCGGTATGTTTCCACAGAAGCTACACACATGCTGACATCCTGGCGCCAGTACCAAAGTTGCACAGCGTACTACCCCTCCCTCCTATACCGGAGTGGTGTGGTGACTGGTGAGTGACAAGAAGGCCAGACGCGTGAAGGAACTAGAGAGGTAAAGACATGTTCGCTTTGGCTTCTGTGTTAACTTCATCCAAGTCATAAGTCATATTAATGAGTTAAGATTATTACTATTCATTATTGTGTTAATATATATTATGTTATATAAGTATATAATATAAGTAGGTAAGTTCTCTTAAATTATTGTTGTTTAATTAATTATTTAAATTGTTGAGTATAGGAGTACAGTCCGACACCCATAATATTGTTCCAGTATTACTATCGTGTATTTTTCTTATTGTCTTTTGAGTGATTTATTATGAAACAAAAGCTATTTCATTGTATGATCTTACAGTCATTACTAACAAAGATAAGTGCAGTAGAACATCGGGAAGAAGGGATACGATAATACATTTGATAGATGTTTTTGAAAATATAATTACAAAATATACATAAATACAGAAAAGTTTGTATTCGTAACGATTCCTGGACGAATCATCATCTCATATATTGAAGCAACTCTAAAACTTTACCCACAGTTAAAAAATATGTAAAGAAGGGAGATAGAACAGAAGACGCTAGAGGCTGGGAGGTCCCTATATATTTATTCCTACTTATCAGGCAATATGGTGCATCAACAAGTAGATAACTCCTGGAAAGTAAATTTTGGCAGAACAAGTTTCCATAGAATATATACAGCACATTATTGGGAAGGCTGGTGTTCTTTGCCTTTAACGAACCTCACATGATTGATTTAATTAAGGGACCCTGTGATGTAGTCAGAAAATTGGAGGTAAATGAGTCCTTCAAATATTGCCACGAAACACACACACCTATATGGATGGAGCTTATTTCGTGGCATGGTCAGGAGGAATCAGAGGCCTCCAATTTTCATACACTATCACTGGGTCCTTAAGGATGAAAGAAGACCTCAATAGGTCTGAACGGCCATGTAGGAGGAAAGAGAAGGTATTTTAAAGGTGGGACACCATGCATGAAGGAAAAGGGAAAAAGTTGAAGAACGTTACATAAATTACAACGACCAATGAAAATGATGTAAATCGATCAATTACACATTCAAGCCTTGACTTCATGTTACCATTTATTGAACAGCACATTGATTGTTTATAAGGATTTTCCATCTACCAAAGGCTTACTCGGTGTCTGCATGAGACTTGGTTTCTGTGTTATTAAATTTCTGTGTTACAATCGGTTTCTTTATCACACTCCGTTTCTGTAATACTCAGTTTATGAATCACACTCAGTTTCTGTTACACTAATTTTCTATATCGCTACTGATTTCTACATCACACTCGGTTTCTTTGTAGCACTCAGAGTTTGTATTACTTTGTTTCTGTGTCACACTCGGTTTCTGATTCACATTCCCTGAATGTGATAGACAACCCGAGTTAATTAAACACAGACTGAGAGTGATATGACAATCATATTTTAATACATAAACCGAGCGTGATACAGAAACCGAGTGTGACACAGGAAGTATGTAAGTGTGATAATGAAATTGAGTGTGAAGGTGATGTGAGTGTAAACGTGAGTGATTCTGAGTCAAGTGTGAAATTGAAAATGTGCTTGAAAGTGTGCAAATGTGTGTGATAGAAGGGGGTTAATGCCATTACTACAGGCCCATGTCAAATCCATGTACACAATTATCTTTGCTAATGCATATAACTTTGTTCGGTAAAACTTTACTATGTGGCAATACATCCTCCAAGGTAACCAATATCTTTATCTGTTGTGTTATGATATGATATAACTTATTTTAATCTTCTTTTCATTCGGAAATACTCTGTTTGGAGATACCCGCTACCCACCTATCCAACATTCTTGTGGAAGGGCTTTGGTGGGAAAACATATAAATTTAGCATATTTAGTTGTGATTTTCTACCAGTGTTGATGACAAGCCATAAAAGTAGAAAACTGAGAGACCAGAGTCAAATTTTGCCAATACATTGCTCGTATTTTAAATTTGCTAAATTTGATTTAATATCTTTTCACTCCCTGAATAAGAGTTAATATATTCTTATTCTGAAATAAACCGGACTATGTTTTACCTAACCAAACCTAACCAGGACCGAGGCAAACTTCCTGGACCTAACCGGGCCACACTACCAGGATCGAACCAAGGTTTAACAAGGGCAAACTACCGGAATCTAACTGAGGCAAACTATCGGGACAACCAAGTCAAATTTTATTCAAATATGCTATATCCTAATACTCTCCCAGGAAGATTGTCGGATAGGTGGGGAATCGGTATTTTCAGTATAATGCATTTCCTAATGGAATGAGTGTCAAAATAGTTCATAACAGAGGAAAATAAACTTGTAAAGTAGATTGGTTTACTATGGTTGTGTATTGCCCAATAGTAAAGTTTTACTGCTTGCACTTGTGTCCATCTATCTGCATGTCTCCCTCGAGGACTACCTTGGCGACTAGGCTGAAAATTGGCACATCCAGAAATTGGGGAAAAACATGTTTTCCGACTTCCTTTTACGTTCTTCTCAGATAAAAAAAATAAATGCTGGCCAATGATCTGCTGCGATGCCCCGCTGCTGGTTGGCTGGGCAAAGATTCGGAAAATATGAATATGGAGGAAAATATTACAGGACAAATTCACAATATAAAGCTTTCGAGTGACAGAACAAGTTTTAAAACATTAGATTTAGGGGACCTATTTCAGGAGAGGGACCTCTAATAGAATACCATGCTAATCTTACATATGACTGTCGTTTCTTATTCAGTGACATACAACTTAAGCGGTCCCTACATGATCAATTTGTTCATGCAATAACCCGAATTGACAGTGTAGGGATATTGCTTGACGAATTTTTTTGAAGATATCAAAATAAGTTTAATATTTTATCGTGCAAAGCGAATATATTGAAACTGTGTGAAGGAAATATTGGACAATCTTGGGTTAATGTGATTCCTTCCTTCACAAGGTCTCGAAATATTTTCTCTCTAATATTAATTCCATATAAGTGCTGCCTGGAAGGATACTTTAAGGGTTTTTGCGCCCCTTAGAATCTGAGCTATTCTCTTTCCTCCATCTGTTTTCCTTTTCTTCCTTTTACTTCGCTCTTGCTCTCCCTCCTGTCACCGTCTCCCTTGTAGTACAAATTCTTTCTAACTTAATTAACAGTCATCAGTCTTCCACCCTACTTGTCTGGAGGATGATCACCATGCTCTGACCTTCTCCAATGTTGTAAGTCTTTAAAAAAATAAACCTTTCAAATCAATTCAGTACATAACATTATTTGAACAGGCCAACATACTGTATTATATTTTGTGATCCCTTCGATTAGCTCTCCAAGTTCTAAAACATATGCAAAGCATCCTCAAGAATCAAAATTTACAATATATTATCGTAACGTGTGTAGATTTGCATTTGTTACAGGGAAGTAGTGTAACCAGTGATTTCATGAAATCACTGATATTTTCAGTAAGTTCATGTAATTACTGTTTCACTTGGGGGGTTCACGTAATCCCTGGAATTCCTAGAGATTTCATGTAATCTCTGCTTTGAAGGCCCAGGGAATTCACGCATTTACAGAGGTGTAGCGTTTAATGAAAAAGTATATTGTTTATTGTTCGGACAATTAGGTGAAATTGAAACTGAAGTAATACATATTAAAATATCGGTATAATCATTAAGACAATACCGTCAAATAAAATCACAGAATGAAAAAAGTCACCCAACTTATTCATTTGTTCGCACAAGTATACAAGTTCCAACGTGAATTGCATTTTAGTTTGGCTTTGAGCATTTACACCTATTTTTCTGGCACCGCTTGGGTCCACTGCAGTTACACTTTTTGAAACCCTATCCACCGGAAGCTGACTGGGCAACGACAGCTGAGCGCAACGACACTGTTTTTTCCACGTTATCATCCTCCTTAGTCAGATAACTTCTTGTGGCAAGGATAAGGAAGTCTAGCCAACACGAGCCTTACAGCCAAACATAGTAAAGTATTGGGAACACTTTATTCCTGAATGATGAGCAGAGTTTTTCTGAAATTGCACGAATTTGATGCTTGAGTATTATTGTTTGCTAGCCACACAATTAGCATTGACTCTGAGGATGAAGTGGTTTACCGTGAACAATGGTGAGATCTGGCCAAACATCTTTCAGTTCAGTGATCACGTGTGATGTAAACTCAGAGCCATTGCCACTTTGAAGTATGGTTGGGGCACCAAAAAGAAGGAAAATATCAAAGAGATGCATTGCAACTTTCGTCGCTCGTTTAGTTGTCAGAGGTCGGAGTACACAAAATTTGGTAAAGTGGTCCTGATATACCATGATCCATTTAAAGTTTCGGTGAGCCATTGCCTGCATATCAATTAGGTCGACTTGACCTCTCGAAGTTAGGTCCTTATTGAGTATGGGTTTAACAACGACGCCTTCAGTCATGGGCCGCTTTCTCTTTTTATGGCATTCTTCGCACAGGAATTTGAAAAGCTCGAGGGCAGCTGTTGTAACATTTGCATACTTTTTCTGGATCTCTTTCAACATACGGTCACTTACACCATGCCCTGTTGAAACATGTGCTCGTTTAATGACATGAAACATATCTTCAATCGCCACGAAGTACAGTGGAGTTTCGTCGGGGCTACTACGCTTTTTAATCAAGTTCCAAATATCACCACAAATGAGGACATCATATCTGGACACTAAGTAGTAGTCATTCCTACTCTTCTTGTTGATACCAGCAGCTGCAGATTTAATACTATCAATGATGTCGTAATACTGTGTCTTGGGAATAAGATATTTCTTATTGACTACGTACCGTTTGAACAGCTCCCAAGTGAACGTTTCTTCTGCACTGGTGAAAGACATGTTGGCAGGAAGCAGGCTAACACCGGACTGACCACACACACACATACACACACACACACACACTGGTTCCTTAACCGTAGACGATTCACTGTTTCACTGGTTGATACCAGTATATTAGTGTAAAAATAGCACTACCAATTTAGGGATTTCATGAAATATCTAGGAATTCTAGGGATTACGTGAACCCCCAAGTGAAAAAGTAATTACATGAACTTACTGAGAATATCAGTGATTTCCTGAAATCACTGGTTACACTACTTCCCTGTAACACATTTACGTCAGCGTGTGAATGCTTTCGTTTGTGCGGGCAGTCAAAGTTGGGAGAGTCATTATGTGTCCTCGAGATCGTTCATTTAACTGAAATGGTATTGAACAATATTTTTTAAGTGTGTACGAGGAGAACAAATTGCACAATTATATTCCGTCAATATATTGTGCCAAAAATATTGCTCGTTTTAGGGCTGTTATGATCTTTCCTCATCTCTCAGTATTCTTGAAGTTTCTTTTTTTCATAATCCCTCTCGTAGAATCGGTCACATGTGTGGGGGTGGTTCAACCTCCGTAACACTCATAGACAAAGTGGAATAAAAGGCCTTTCGTCTCATCTTCTCTCCCCCTCTTTCTGATTCATTATGGCCTTTCTTTCTTCCCCGCAAAACTGCATTTCTTTCATTTACTCTATTTTCTATTGCTAATACACTGGACTGTCCAGCTCACTAATGCAAGCTTACAGTACTCTCAATCTTTCACTCTCTCAATCTTTCAAACACAAACTTGGTCAGCTCTGGAACACTTTACTTCCTTCCATTTTCGCCCTTACTACCACTTATTCTTCGTAATACGCAATGTGTCTAGACATTTCGAGCCAAATAGGATATGATTTTGGATTTTACTTAATTCTTTTGTTTCACAGATGAGGACAATAAAGAGGGCGTTAAGACGTTAGCCTTCATCTACTTCGAAGTTTGAATAAGATTACATCACCTAAGTTTCGAGCAAATGAAACTCATTAAATTATAGTCACTAATCATCAAACATTTCATAAACTGAGAGTCGATGAACCTGCAGGAGTGCATGATCTACAGAGAGATTTATATTTCTTAACGGTGCTCTACATTTTACCAATTATGTAATGAGTATTGCAGAACATAGCTCATTGTTGATTGAAATTCATCTTCCGCTAGTTTACCCATGATTATATGGGGTCGCTGTTTCTTACAAGAAGTCTGTACAGTTCTCTCTGTTCTTCTCCCACATTATCTTGCTGTACTGTACAAACTTTATCGACCACCTTCTGACCCAACCTCCTCACTATCTACCCTCAATTTCCATGTCCGTCACTCTTCTTTATTTATTTATTTTTTTCTAAATACAAAAAGATGAGGACT
Source organism: Petrolisthes cinctipes (assembly GCA_033782935.1). Classification (NCBI taxonomy): domain Eukaryota; kingdom Metazoa; phylum Arthropoda; class Malacostraca; order Decapoda; family Porcellanidae; genus Petrolisthes; species Petrolisthes cinctipes. The sequence continues at coordinate 1,819,585 of JAWQEG010000831.1, forward strand.
AAAGGCTATGAACCCACTCATTGTCCTCATTTGTGTAGTATTTAGTAAGAGTGTCCAAAATCATGTCCAATTTCGTTCGAGATGCCTAGACACATTGCGTTTGAAGGAACATAAGTCGTACTAAGGTGGAAAGATGGATGAAGGTAGAGTGTTCCAGAGTTGACCAGTTGTGTATATGAAAGATTGAGAGTACCGGTTAACTCTTGCATTAGGGAGTTAGACAGAATAGGTGTGAGAACGACAGGCTTGGCGAGTGTTGCATGCTCTCCTGAGGGGAGGAAGCATACATTGAGTGAGTTCAGAAGAGCAATGTCCAGTGTAATAGCGATAGAAGAGAGAAAGTGTTGCAACATTGCGGCAAAGAGAGAGAGGTTGTAGTTAATCAGTAAGAGGAGGAGAATTGATGAAACGAAAGGCCTAGGACTCCACCTTGTCCAGGAGTGTTGTGAATGTTCAGCCACCCCACACATGAGAATCATACTCCATACAGGGGTGGATGAGACCCCTGTACAGAGACAGCAACTGTGTGGGGGTGAAGTATTCACAGAATCTGCGCTGCACACCCAACTTCTTTGAGGCGGTTTTAGCTAGAGAGGTAATGTGATCTCTCCAAGAGAGATTGTGAGAGAAAGAGACTCCAAGAATATTAAGAGAGGGGGGAAAGGTCAAGTTGTATGTCGTTGAATGAGAGGGGATAGTCATCAGGAAGATTAGTACGAGTTGAAAGATGAAGGAACTGTGTTTTAGAGGCATTAAAAACAACAAGGTTCTCTCTGCCCCAGTTAGAGATGAGGGAAAGATCAGAAGTCAGGCGTGCTACTGCATCATCACGTGAGGTGAAGAGGAGCTGCTGGGATGGGAGGTTGTCAAACTGAGTGGAGTAATGTAGGGTGGAATCATCGGCATAGAAGTGGATAGGGGAAGAGGTACAGGTAAGAAGGTCATTAATAAACAGGAGAAAGAGGGTGGGTGATAGAACAGAACCCTGAGGAACACTACTATTAATAGACTTGGAAGGAGAACAGTGACCGTCTACAACAGCAGATTTAGAATGGCCAGAAAGGAAATCAGAGATAAAGGTGTAGAGAGAGGGATAGAAACCGAATGAGGGCAGTTTGGAGATTAAAGCTTTATGCCAGACTCTATCAAAAACTTTGGATATGTCGAGGGCAACAGTAAGAGTTTCACCAAAGTTCCGAAAAGATGATGCCCATGAATCAGAAAGGAGGGATAGAAGATCGCCAGTAGAGCGTCCCTGACGGAAACCATACAGACGATCTGAAATAAGATCATGGCGAGTAAGGTGCTTATGGGTTTTGGAATTAAAAATAGATTCGAAAACATTTGATAGACATGAGGTCAGAGCAATGGGGCGAAAGGTTTGGGAGCGGTCTCCTATCTTCGGAACAGGTTGGATCAAAGCAAACTTCCAGCTAGAAGGAAAAGTGTTTGATGATAGACATAGACGGAACAGTTTGCCTAGGCAGGGTGTCAGCACGGAAGCACAGCTCTTGGGAAGAACAGGAAGAATCCCACCTGGCCCATACGCCTTCCGAGTGTTAAGGCCAGAGAGGGTAGAAAATACTTCCTTTGAAGAGATTCTGATGACAGACACAAGTAAGTCGGAGGGGAGCGGAGTTGGAGGAACAATGCCGGAATCGTCCAGTGTGGAGTTAAAGGCAAACGTTTGAGAGAAGAGCTCAGCTTTATCAGGTGAAGAGATGGAAACATTTCCATCAGGAAGGATGAAAGGAGGAAAAGAGGAAGAAATAAAGTTACTGGAGAGATTTTTGGCTAGATGCCTAAAAGAACGAGAGGTGGAAGAGTTGGACAGGTCATTGCACTCGGCATGGATGAAGGATTTTTTGGCTAGTCGGAGAACAGATATGGCACGATTCCGGGCAGAGATATACAGAGCATGAGATTCATCAGTTTGAAGGCGATGGTACCGTCTGAAAGCTTCCTCCTTGTTGTGGACAGCAGTAGAACAAGCGTGATCAAACCAAGATTGTCATGAATTAGTAAGAGGGAAAGAATATGGAATGTATGCCTCCATGACCGAGAGGATCACTTCCGAGATGCGTGTACCACACTCAGAGGGACCCCGGTCACGAAAGCAAAAATCATTCCATTGGAAATCTTGAAAGTACTGCCTCAGATCATCCCAGTTGACAGCTCTGTAGTGCCACAGACGCCACTTCCTGGGAGGGTCTAAAGGTCTTAATGGAGCAATAGAACAAGATACTGAAATAAGATTGTGATCGGAGGAGCCCAATGGAGGGAAAGTTGAACAGTATAAGCAGAAGGATGAGAGGTTAGGAAAAAGTCAAGAATATTGGGCTGATCTCCAAGGCGGTCTGGAATTCTGGTAGGGTACTGAATTAACTGCTCTAGGTCGTTGAGGATAGAAAAGATGAAGGCTTGATCACCAGGTGGATCAATGAAGGGAGACGAAAGCCAAAGGCGGTGGTGGACGTTGAAATCTCCTAAAATGGAAATTTCTCAGAAAGGAGAATAGGATAACATGTGTTCCACTTTTGAGGTAAGAATTTTGGATAGTCAGTAGAGTTAGGAGAGAGATATACAGCACAGATATATTTAGTTTGAGAGTAACAGGTTAGCCAAAACGAGAGTGTTGAGAATTCAAAAGAGTCAAGTTCGGGAACACGAGAACAAGTGAGGTCGTTGCGTACGTATACGCAACAGCCGCCATTGGCACGAAACTGAAGATAGAGAAAGTAAGAAAAGACAGAGTATGGGTTGCTGTCAGATGATGCTGAGATCTAGGTTTCGCTGAGAAAGAGAAGATGAGGTTTAGCGGAGAAGTGGTGGTCAACAGAAGAGAAGTTGGAAGAAAGACCACGAATGTTGCAGAAGTTTATAAAGAGTGAGTCAGGCAATGGTCCAGGGCATCTCAGGGGGTCGTCAACAAAAAGTCCAGGCCGAGGGGAGTTTATTGGCCCATCCTCATGGGCCTCCGAGGCTTGATTTTTAATTATCTTCATAATTTTTTATTTATTTAATTTTGGAGGGATATGTATTTGGACAAAGGGTGTGGTGTTTAGTGTGTTTGTTTATATTGTAAAAATAGGAAGAGAGTCATGTCTACCCACATTAATTTCATACTTTACCATTGCTGTAGCCTCACCTCCACAACTTTGAACTTTCCACAACCTTAGTCGTTCTCCTAATTCCTTCAATCCTAATCATGTCCCTTCCCGTGACCCTATACATACATCTCAGCATCTGTATCAACGCCAACTTTACCTTATTCTTTGGAAAGTTCATTAGGCCATGCTTTCGACTGGTAATATATTACAAGTCTTGCCACTGCTTTATATACATTATACTTCAATATTGCGTTGAATTGTCTATTGCATAACAGTCCTGGCATAATCCTTCCACTTTCTCCAACCTGACTTTACCTGATGATTACTTTTTACATCAAGGTCACCAATTTACAGTCCCTCCCAATTTAGGTTGTTTAATGCTGACTCATTTACAAAGATTAACTGCCGTATGCGAGGAAAATATGCTATAAGATGTAGTCATTGTTAAAACTAGTCACATCTGCATGTTCTTACTGTAATGTTGATGAATACAAAACAGCACGCAAAAAAGATAAGAGTAGACCTTAGGAACAGTATAGTACTACGCGACCATATAGAGGGCATAGTTTATGCAAGTAATGCCTTCCTAACAGGGTATGATACCTTCCAGACTTTTACTCTATTTCCCACTTTTTTCCTGCATCTCCTGAGGCCATTAAAGAACGATCTTCGCTAATCATGATATTATTATTCATATTTCTTCCCAGTTCTAACACACTCACTTTTACTAACATTTTGAAGTATTGTACTTCCTACAATTCTCTTCACTCCGAGATCCTACCATTTACCTAAAGCAGCTATTTCTCCTTGTTAACCTCAATAGCCTTCTCAATTTCAGCATCCCACAACTCTTTGGCTTCTCCACAAACGTATTACCAATCTCAACTTAACTATTCTTGTAACAAGATAAAACACAATATCGTTGGACAATATACATGGATCATTATGACACCAAGGAACGAAGGCAGTTAAACAATCCCACAATAGCAGCAGATGACAGAATATTTAAGGTTGGCATTGGACCTCCTGTGCACCGATAATTTTTTCTTACCTTGTGTCCACTTTCCATAACTGTTCCAGATCACATTCCTCCATCATCTTCAACATAGGCATATTCTCTACCCTACCCACATATTTCTATTCAAATGTATATTTGATTCTTAAATTATCCAAAGTTGCTCTTTCCTCTTTCACTCATGGTGCGTTTCCTACACCTTCTATACTTATTGTGCACAGAACAATCAAATGATCAGGAAACCGGCACTCAGTTTAGAATGACATCTTGACACACATAATCTATCACACATATTCTTGTCTTATCACACTCTCATACACCTGTGTGTATTTGTGGGTCTTTTTATCCTGATAATGAGAGTCATTCCACAGTATAATTTTATTACGCAAAGGATTCACTATACTGTAATAACAATAATAATAACAAGCGAATGTCAGTATAAGCCATGGAATGAAACTACCAGTAAGAGTAAGCATGGATGGCACTCATCCTTATAAGATTAATGCCACCAGACTTGTGTCGGTGTTTTACAGACTCACGGCTATATTGGTACTAACCTGAACCTTTGTTGGTAAGAAGCTTACCCTTGCTAATGGGAAGAATTAAATCGCTCAGGGATCTATTCCTTGTTTTATAGGGCAGTAAGCTCCTCCTTCTATGACGTCAATTTCGCTGGCTGTTTCGAGTGGTTGGTTGTGTGGTCAATAATCAATGGAGTGATTTACATCTGTACACAATGAAAAAGAGAAAGCAGTATAAGGGAAGGAAACACCTCACTAGCAGAATTGCTTCACTCAGGTATTCATATGCTCCAAGAGCCTCAAATGCGTTGTGTATATTAAAAAAAAATAATAATAAAAATAATATATATATTGTTACATGATTGTATTTTAGTTTGGCTTTCCAGGTTAGCTGTAAATCTTTATATGCAATGTACAGTCGCGAGCCGATGGGATGGAGACACGAGCTCACTCATCATGGGGTCATTTCTACCTGACGAGTTATGAAGGGGGGAAGCGAGAGAGAGAGGAACAGATGGGGGGAGGTTGTGGTGGGGCTGGTGGAGTGTTGCCACTTCTGACTGGTATAGAACTATCGCACCATCCACTGAAAGTTTCATTCGAAGCATTCACTGGTGAGAGAGAGAGGCGGGAAGGAAAAATTATGGTGGTTGGAGATGAAAGTACTGGTATGAGCGACGTGAGTGAAGATATTGCAGGAAAAATTGAATTAGTTGTGTATACGAGTTAGACGGACATAGGGATATGTAATAACTGATTAATGTTTTCGAGTTGGATATATAACTGATATTATTTCGCCACACTAAACTCACCATTGTGAACTGTGTGAGTGTTAGCTTAAAAGTTTCAAGTAATAAAAACATTGTTATCCATCGTAACATAACATTCATCAATAATTAAATAACCAAATGATTAAGTTAAAATTTACCACACATCCATCGTTTCTATTAAACCTGGACGAATCAAAGGTGACAAACATATATTCTCTTTGTCGCGAGAATAATAAGTTAGAGTTCTGGCTCTCAAAATGCATTGATTTGCTAGATTGCCAACATTAATATTTAAGTCGTGTGAGTGAAAACTAGACATATATATAGGCCGCACCTAAATTCACAATTATAAACACTAAGAATAATGGAAGACAAATATATAATATAGAAATGGAACTGAAATTTGTATTTCTGTATATTACCTTTTACTTTAATGTTGTCACTATTAAGAGTTTTATAATATAAATATTGTGGCTTACAAGGTGCAGTAATATCATCGTAAAGTAAGTATTAAAAGTAAAGCATGATGCTGATGGTAGTCTTTTATTGAATTGATCCTTTGTATTATTGTGTGCAATTAAATACTATTTATAAATTTGTGGGGCTCGCTTCAACGGCAAAAAAAAAAAAAAAAAAAAAAAAAAAAAAACACACATACACACATAGAGCAGTGAGTAACACTCTGCAATCAACAATAAAATAATTTAATGTTATCACTGTAGTTACTTGACGGTAGCCATTATTTTCAAGGATAAATACACACAGTATCTAGAACATTTTATTGGGCCCGCGTAATAACTTTTTGAGTCTCACTAACTTTGCCATGAAGGCTGACACCTCAAAGGTTGTCAGCACTGATTATCATATGCTTCACAAACAGTAACTAGCTTTATTCTTCTATGCCAACGTGTTAATGATTTCCTTGTTATGGGCAGAAATGTACTTGTAATCCAATAATACACTATATGTAACGTAGAACAAGTTATTTTTTTTCCCATGTGTTAAGTTGGTAAGCCTGTGAAAGCTACAAGGTGTGGGATCAAGCTCCTGTAGTCTAAATTAGTCCATGAGCTTGGTCCCTGAAATTTGACCATCGGTACCATCTGGTGTGGCAATTTCTGTCATGCATTTTTTAATTACCATATGCCTCTACTTTTCATTTTTGTATGATAGCACTTCGAAAGCAGTAGCTTTGTATTCATAAAGAGACACTTTTCAGTGGTACCGATAATCAAACTTTTCCGAGCCGGTGTGAGTGCTTGGTAAGTAATGATCAGTAGAGTTACAAAATAATCTTTCTACCCATTAATACTGAAAGTATTCAGTTACATTTATCTATATAACATTAAACAGACTGATGTAACAACGTTTTTTCTTATATGAGAACTGTAAATACCTTGTGTGTGAAATGTCCATTGCTCTTATAAACACAATACTAAAATTATACAATTGATTACCAGTTTCAATACATATAAAAATAATAATTAGCTAAATGGGCTACTTTTGACTATACAGCTACACAGATCTCCCTAAACTGTCCTCCCTAAGGTTCATTAATAAAAAAACAAAAAAACATTAAGACTATGCATATTGGTATTACAATAATAGGACATGATTTTGGTCCACTCTGACTCTTATTTTAGCCTTTAGTCCTCACCCTCCACAATATAGAGAAAAGAAAAAAAATATAAAGCGCCAAGCCATACCCAGCTATTTGGCTCTAGATTAAACAGAAACTGGCATGAAATAATCTGAAAAGAATGTATTCTGCTTGGTGATAGTGTTTATTCCCGTGAATGTAAATGAAAAAAAGAAAAAAACCTGAATAGACTAACCTACACACGCTTCCCAATTATTACCATCAATGTGCGTATTGTATGGAATGCCCCAAGTCGTGGTACAATGTGTGAAAACTTGTCCTTGTGCTTCCACAATATTTCAACAGCCTTCGCATGTATTGCTTGGTCACATACTACGACAATGCTTTTGAGCTCCAAAGTATTCATGATCTTCTGTGAATGAATCAGAACTTCATGGATAGTGGACATTTCAGTAGCTGGAGCATTGATGGTAGGTAGATATGCCACAGTATTCTGAGAAACATCTTCATTATCTCTGGTAGTAATATTGAACCCCGTCCATCCAGCTACTGGGTTCTCTTGACTGCTGGCAGCATTCAAACTAGCCAAGATCCAAATCAGATTCTTCTTCTGGGCTTGCTCTACTACTTTCCTATTGTCTAAGGCAATGTGCAATCTTGATGGTGGTCCTACCCGTTCACCAGCATTGTACGGAGGCAAAATGATAGGATCTGCATCAAGGGTCCTCTTCTTTACAACAGGTTTGTTAAGAGCTTTCCTAGGAGGATGTGGTCCATACACTGTGGGTTGCATTGCAATGCCATTTACTCGATGAGATGTACAGTCACGAGCATAAGTTTCTTTACCCCCCTGGCAAGAATTAGGTCGAAGTCGTGGTTGGATATGGACTAGACGAACAAAATGAACCAGTTCATAATGTTGGGATGATGCTTCATGTCACTAGAGGTGTTCACTTGAATACAACAAATTTTACGCCGTCATGAGATACTGACTCCCAGTGTTCGTTTGCCTGGCCCTTCTCCAACCACAACTTCGACCTTATTCTCGCCATGGGGGTAAAGAAACTTATGCTCGTGACTGTACCACCCCCACTCAGGGTTTCTTCCAACCGGTCTATGTTGTCCCTGGCTAGAGTAGTTGGGATGAGTGGCTGGATCTGTTCAGGCATGGGTACACTTTCATCTGTATGGGACTCAAGTTTCTGAATACATATTGCAGTTTCCAACTCCTCAACTTCAGTGTAGGACACACCGTGCCCAAGACGATTAATCATCCTAATGAGTTCTACTGAGCCTGTGAGGGTCTTGATAACATATGGCAGCATTAGATGTTTTGGTGGTTTCAGCTGTCCTCCCGTCACCCCATACACAATATCTTGGCCTACAGATTCAATGAGACGCTGAATTCTTGGGGAAAGGGAAGCTTCATCCTGAGGTTCTGCTATTAAATGTTGCAAGAATCCCTTTAGGTTACCTGGAATAAAAGCTGAAGAATTGCTCAATTCTGATGCAAGTGGGGGCCACGATATGGACACACTATGTTTTTTTATCGAGTTATGGAGCAAGTGACCTGACTTTTTCAAAAGTCCTTCAATGTCGCCTTTTGATTCCAGGTCCTGTACTGTGTCCATCAGAAAGACATTTTGTTTGACTAATTCATCTCGGGACAAGTTGTCAGGGTACACCAACACCTTTCCCTTGGCATCATGTACAAACTGCAGACTCTCTCCAATTTCTGTCTCAAGATTTCTTCTGACATGCTTCTTTGTAGAATCTTTCACCCATCTAGCATCCAGCTGGTCAGTTTTGTGGTAAGTTCAGTCAACTAAATTACTCTGGGGTTTTCAAAAACATCTTCTCTGATATAGGCAAACAACTTCTCAAAGGAGTCCTTACACTACACCTGGATATTCTTCAGAGTCTGTTTCTTTGGGAATCACCTGTGGCCTTGTTCTGGTATAGCTTCTGTAGCATGATCTATGATACTGGCCCTCTGCTGCTACCAAATCCCTTGACAATAAGGCTAGGATCCTGTTGTCTTGCTAGGAAATTGCTGTGATCCTAAGAGTATCATCTGATCGTAGGTCAACACATTGTGTGAGTCGCTCCCTTGTCCGACTGCCTGGCATAAATTTGTCCTTTTCACAGATGATACAGACCTTGGTGTAAACTCTACACTCTTCAGATACCATCATAGATCTCCTCTGGAGCTTTATTCTTTCAAATTTTTCTTTGTCACTGGATGCCTGTTCTGTGCTTTGTATCAACTGAAGGTCTCTTTTCATTGTGAACAGACTTCTACATTTCCTATGGTCGTGGATGTTAGGAATGGTACCCTCTGGAGTTTTCTGGGCAATGTTAAGAATTGGTAGATGTTTCTTAATTTGAGCTGCCTTAAGAAGTGTGGTCCATGAGTTCACGGCACTCAAACAAGAAAGATTCAGGGTCAGTTTTTCATTACATGTACTGCTATGTATGATGCATTCTGGTATAGTTTTTACACGTTTTGAAGGACCCGATCCATCTTGAGCATTATCACCATGTCAGGGCCGGCCTGTGGCCAATAGAACAGAGGAAATACAAATACAAGGGTGTAAGACAACAACCCATTTAATTTTTCAGGACACAAAATACATCCACCAAATATACTCCAATAATACAGAAAATATGGTTCCACCATCGCCTCTCCAACCCAACCAGGAAGGACGGGAGTCGTAGTGTCTATAGTTAGCGAGTGGGTGAGTAATAGAAGAACTCAGGGCCAGCCCACGGCCACAAGGTAACTCCAGAGAGTATGAGACCAGCCAAGAGAGGAAGCACAGGATGTTTCCAGGCCGAATGGCTGTGGCTGTCTGTCTTCTAGAGTCCAAGTGGGTTCCGTCATCGACTCTGATGGCAGTTGGTGGTAGGGTCGAACTTGACAGTTGGTGGATCGAGACTGGTGAGCAGCTCGAAGATTCTGAGTGGTAGGTGGAGAGAAGTGGTTAATAGTCGAGGTGGTAGTTGTCCCTTTACACACCACTACCATAACTTGACGCATTACCTCCATCCAATGTACTTTCACTATTCATTTCTACTGCTAAGCAAGTAAGCTACCTGAAAAGAAAAGATACTAAGTATTGTTACATTTTCAGTTTAGTTAATGGCCACCAGCGACTAGAAAATATTCAAAAGCATAGGTTTAAACACCACTATAATATTTTTACCTGTAAAAAAAGTAAAGTTATGGACCCTTATCTGTTAAGGGGGTGGCCATTTTTAAATGGCCGATTACTTATAAAAAGCTACTCATCTGCAACTGCTATCATGTCAAGTTATTATCTATAGACATAAAGGAATTTAAAAAAATAACTTAGAATTTGCCCCACCAGATGGTACCGATATCGACCCAGGCTCATGGACTAAATGTAAAGGGAACTGCGGTTCACATGACTCGAACCCTCACTTCACCAGAAATTAAGCCTATATTCTGCAGGAGAGATTAGATTGTCTCATTCCGTTCCACAAAATATTCTTTTCACATAAAAAAATATGGATACTTGTGGTTCTAATAATTTTGTGTAATATTAATTATTGTTGAAACACATTTATCATTGAGTATAGCAATTTCATTAAATATGTCAAGTTTTATAGACAACCATCCCATCTGATGTCATTACAGTTCTGATATCGAACAATACTTATATATGAGAGTAGCGGTACTCTTTAAAGTATGGTGACAATGCTAAAATTCAATACATAGGTATGTTATTGTCAACTCCATCTCCAATAGTCCCTTCGCCCAAAGTCAACCATAAATCATTAAGATAAAGAAAGACCCACAGCCACGGTTATTGGCGCCTCTCTTGGTCTTTCTCCCTCCACCAGCCCCTCCATACCCCCCCCCCCTTCTTCCTCTCAAACTCCTCCATAACTCGTCAGGTAGAAGCGACCCCATGATGAGTGTGCTCGTGTCTCCATCCCATCAGCTCGCGACTGTACAACCTAAAGAAAGTATGACTTATAATTTGTTCAACGATGTAACCTCTGAACTAATAAATAGAGAGACATCAAGTGACTGTCATTAACCCCGAGTGAAGACAACATCTTCACTAACTACTTGACTACCCTCCTTTCATAGTGGTGTTACATTGCTACGTAACAATATATATATATATATATATATATATATATATATATATATATATATATCGAACTTCCTTTGTTTTAAATGCTTGACTTGTCCAGAAGATAATATTGTTTCTAGACAATCGCACAAACAGAGAAACAAGCAACCAACACATATATACATACATGAATTAAAAACATACATAAATATTGATCGACAGACTGACAAATATATAGATAAAAAATAGATATTGATATTTATAAATATCGATATCTAGACATAGGAAACTAGTTGAAAATAACCTGATAAATAAGGAAATAAGTAACTACAGAATCTCATAAGGTAGCTATCCAAGACAGTGTGTGTTGGAGATACTACTCCAGCCCCTATATAACAGTTTGAGCAGGGAAGTAGATCATAACAACTTACACTGCACTTTATGATGATGATGGGGGAAATGAATGGACATCATCCACTTTATAGTGGGGGCATGGTTAACACTCGAGGAGCTATGTTGGAGTTTTTGCTGGAGGAGGAAAGGTTGCGTGTACTCCACACTGAGGATACTTATTTCCATAGTCAGATGGGTGATTTTACTTACATTGACCTAAGTATATGCTCTGCGGATGAAATTTATATGGAGTGTATTACCGGACTTATTTGGATGTGACCACTTTCCAATTTTTCTGACTTCTGCTTGGAATGTCGTCTTCCCCGCTGGTGCTTGGATAAAGCAGACTAGAATATGTTTTGCACAATTATACTTGTCTGTCCGCTCTATAGATGATTTTGAGAGTATAGATGAGGTAGAGGCTCAGGTTAGAGATATGCTTAACTCAGTAGCCCTGCAAAGTATTCCCTGGACGAGTGTTAACTTCCCATGGCGTACGGTTCCCTTGTTAAACACTGTGTGCAAAGCACCTGTTAAGGCAAAACATTTAACAGCCTCCTACAGTACCTACACAGTCACCATCGTGAGAAACCCCAGTACATGGTTGATTTTTGAAAGGCACTTGCTAATGCTAGACGAGTATTTAAATATGCCAGGAGAAAGCCTTGAAGAGAATATGTTTCTTCTGTTTCCTCCAAGACGTCTCTCACCCAAGTGTGGAAACGGGTCAGGTAGATTTGTGGCAATTTATTTGCTCCTTCCCCTTCTGTTTTATCTGTTGCTGGTGAAATTGTGACTGATCCTCTTGAAGTTAGCAAAGTGTTTTTCCAGCATTTTGCTAGTATATCTAAAAAGGACACTGAAATTATTCGGCTTCCCAAAATCATCAATATAAATCAGGCACTCTCAATATACAATATATCTTCTAGGGGAGATGCCCCCTTTTCTGTTGCTGAGCTTCGGGCATCTCTGTCACAGTGCAAGGATTCATCTCCAATCTATGATAATATTCCATATTTGTTCACTTACTTTGTTATTGACATTATGTATTAAATTCGTGACGCAGGGAATTATTATCACAAGGCCAGTATGGGCTAAGTATAATGAAATTCTCAACTGACCAACACCCGGACAATTTTTATTCAACAGTTTTTGGAAATAGTTCTTTAAGGGTCCGAATGGGATGAAAGCTTTCAAATGCCTGTGCAGCTTAAGAGGGGGTACTACAGGGGAGTGGCCTGAGTGTTAATTTATTTATGTATCAGCATACTGTACTTCCTGATGAAGTGCAGGGGTCACTATATGTTCATAACCTTTCAATCTCTTTTTCTGCTTGTCGAATGTCCTTGATAGAGAGAAACCTGTAGCTGGCAATTGATAAAATATCGAGTAATAAGATTTATCTTCCCTGCATAGGTAGGACAAGATTATGTGGACTATTTGTTGGGCTTCCTGGATGCTGCAGTTGCGCCACAACAGCGAGTTCATATAGCGCCAGAAAACGGTGATAGAGAGGTGAGACAGCAAGCAGCAAGGAAATCGAAAGAGGGACAGTTGAAGAACTAAAAGCTAGTGGCTGGGGTCGAAGGGGAGCCCGAACCCTTAGACGGTGGAAAATCACACTGACTGATCATGAATGTAAGTAATAAAACCCACACTGGTAGAGGAAATATTTTTATTTCAAACGTTTCGGCGACCTCTGTCGCCTTCTTTATTATTTCCTGTACTTCCACTGAAGAGGGCGACAGAGGTTGCAGAGACGTTTGGAATAAAAATATTTTGTCTACCAGTGTGGGTTTTATTACTTAAAACCCTTAAAGTATTGCCCACATCACTAATGCAGGCAATACAGGGTCAATATGTAGAGAATTTACAAAACAACTAGATATTTATGGAGAAAGATATATAAATTATTTAGAATAAAAATGTTGGCAGATACGCATTCTTCTGGGATTATCCCAGCCACAGCATTTCGCCTTCACAAAACTGAATTACTATAGGTTTCATGCATTGCCATTTGCCAGTCTGTTGCTAGTCATAATGTTAACTTGTTAAACCCATTTGCAGGAAAGAGAAACATATCATATCTTTCTTTTTAAGTTACTTATAGGTAGTTGTTATTAAAATATGTTTCAATATACATTACCTTACTTTTATCTAGTTCCAGCATTACTGCGTAGAACAACATATGACACAATAAGGACCACAAGGACAGTAATGGTGATCAACGTGATACTCATGGATCTCTCTATAGGTTCCTAAACACAGTGTTTTACGCTCAACTTCAGAATTATGTTCTCAGCATCACAATGATAGGCAAAGATAATGAAAACAATATAAAGAAAGAAATTTTCTTTTATTATACGACAAAGATTAAACTGCCTCGGTGCTACTGATATATATATATATATATATATATATATATATTGTTACATGATTGTATTTTAGTTTGGCTTTCCAGGTTAGCTATAAAGCTTTATATGCAATGTACAACCTGAATAAAGCAATTAATTATAATTTGTTAAGAAATGTAACCCCTAACTAATAAAAAGAGAGAGATTAAATGACTGTCACTAACCCCAAGTGAATACAACATCTTCACTACCTTCCTTTCATAGTGGTGTTACATTAAGACATAACAAATTGGCGACATCGCCAGGATGGTAGTCAAAAGATGTCGGGGTAGAGTTAATAATGTGCAGTCAGTAGGTTTGGTGTCTCTTTTTTTTTTTTTTTTTTTCGCGAAGCCCCTCAGGCATCGTTACAATTTAGTCCATTCGAGTAATTGTTAGGTAAACCTGCTCGAGGACCATTTCAGGTTCTACGTGAACCTTGGGACGATGTGGAATCGGATCCCACTGTGAAAACCACCTATTCTTATGTTATTGATTTGGCAGAACGTCTGCAGCAAACCTGTAGTACCATACAACCCAACACGGGTGTACTTCTATTATGGCCACAGTTCGTGCATGCTGCCATAACATCACCTCTCCGAGACACTGGTTCTACAATTACTCTGTGGGTAAGACCGAAACATGTTGAGGTGAATTCCAAGAATTTTGTTTTGCCTAGGGGAGTTGGAGGCTCCCTGACGGTTCCTTTGGTGGAGTGTAGGGTGAGTTGTGATTTATTTAAAGGGACGGCACAGGTTGGAGTGGTGGAGTCATTGCCCGAGCCTGATGTGGATCTAATACTTGGGAATGATTTGGTTAGGGGTGAGGAAGTGAGTGCCCCAGTAATGACCAAGGATCCTGTACCTGCCGAAGTTGTGGAGGAAGAGGACCAGATGAACTTCCCCGTATGTGGCGTGACCCGATCGATGTCAAGGGTGGAGGAGAGCCGGCATGTGGAAGCAGCCGAGGCAGTTTTAACTCCTTCCAACCCCCCGGAGGAGGACGTCGACGGCGATGGAGAATCACCAGACGACCTTTCATTAACTAATCTTTTTTCAGATACATCTAGTGAGCAGTTGTCTTTAGAGTGTGTTGATGTTGATAAATTTAAGAATTTGCAAGGTAGTGACCCAGGTATCCAAGAGTTAAGGAGCCTGGCAGTTGAAAATGTGAGGGAAGAGAAGGGATCATGTTTATATGAGAAGGATGGAGTTTTGTACAGGAGGTGGAGACCTCCTCATACTAGTGTGGATGAGGGATTGAGGGATGTACACCAGTTAGTTGTGCCAAGTGTGTGCCGGCAGGAACTAATTAGGCTAGCTCATGATATTCCCTTTGCTGCCCACTTAGGAGTGAGAAAGACACTTGAACGGCTTAGGGCAGAATTTTACTGGCCTGCCATGAGGGCTGATGTGTACCAGCATGTGAGGAGTTGTCATACATGTCAGGTTGTGGGACAGCCTAACCAAAAACCATCTAAGTCTCCCCTAATTCCAATCCCTGCTATTGGGCCGCCTTTCTCAAAGTTAATCATAGACATAGTGGGTCCACTTCCTACCACTTCTACTGGATTTCAGTACCTTCTTACCATATTAGACCCTTGTACTAGGTACCCTGAGGCAATTCCCCTCAGAACTATGAATGCTAAGGCTGTTGTGAAAGCATTGTTGGGACTTTGTACGAAGTTTGGGTTACCTAATGAGATACAGTCTGATAGGGGTTCTAACTTTTTGTCTAACTTGTTCCAGCAGACTTTGAAAGAGTTAGGAGTTAAACATGTCAGAAGCAGTGCTTACCATCCAGAGTCCCAGGGTGCCTTGGAGAGATACCACCAGACCCTGAAGAATATGATGAGGAAATACTGCTTGGAACACACCAAGGATTGGGACAAGGGTGTTCCTTTCCTACTGTTTACAACGAGGGAAGTACCACAGGAGAGCCTGGGTTTCTCTCTGAATGAGCTTGTCTTTGCACACCATGTCAGAGGTCCTTTGAGCATCGTCAAGGAGGCATAGAGTAGTGACGTCGACACCAGCAAGAACCTTCTACAATACGTCATGGAGTTCAAGACCCGTCTGAGTGACACTAGAGAAGAAGCGAAGAAGAATCTTGAGGACCCCCAAGGAAAGATGAAACAGTGGTATGATCGGAAGGCCAGATGGAGGGAGTTCCAAGTTGGTGATGAAGTGTTGGTGCTACTGCCACTTCAAGGTCAACCCCTGGCTGCCAAAGTTTCAAGGTCCGTACGTGGTAGAGAAGAGGCTGGGTGAGACTGACTACCTTGTGAAGACGCCCGACCTGCTGAGGTCTCATCAGTTGTGCCATGTGAATATGTTGAAGCTGTACTACCGCCCTTTGAAGACTCCAGTGACGACACAGCATGTTGTGGCTGTGGCTGTGGAAGAAGAAGATGATGATGTTGCAGAGGTAACCTGTGAATTTCAAGAGTGTAATTGGGTGGACAACGAGGAAGCAAAGACGACTTTATGGGACAAGGTGTCACATTTACCTCCAGAGCACGTGGAGCAGTTGTGGATGTTGATGTCGACCTACGGCAAGGTGTTCGCCAGTGTTCCTGGTAGGACTGATTGGACTCTACACGACGTGGACGTGGGCGAGTCTACGCCAGTTAAGCTGTCGCCCTACCGAGTCAGCCCACACCATTTTGAAGTGCTGCAGAAGGAGCTGAAGTACATGTTGGACCACAACTTGATAACACCGTGTGCAAGTGCTTGGAGTTCCCCTGTGACATTGCAGCCTAAGCCTGATGGTTCTGCTAGGTTCTGCATCGACGACAGGAGAGTGAACGCCTTGACGAAGACTGACACGTACCCGTTGCCACGCCTAGAGGACTGCATTGACCATGTGGGATCCTCTCGTTTTATTACCAAGATCGACCTGAAGCAGGAATTTTGGCAAGTACCTCTGACACACCGAGCAAAGCAGATCTCGTGCTTTGTGGCTGATGGGCAAACATACCAGTGTAATGTGATGCCGTACGGTATGAAGAATGCACCAGCCACCTTCCAACGGCTCATGAATGATGTGACTGGCGGTATCAAGAATTGCGTGGTGTACATTGACGACGTCGTGGTCTACACTGACACCTGGGACCACCACCTCCAAGTGCTGCAGCAGTTACTGTCTCGACTACCGGATGCCAACTTAGTCGTCAACGTCAAGAAGTGCGACTTTGTGTGTGCCCGTGTGCAGTACGTAGGGTACGTGGTAGGACATGGTCTGGTCTGCCCGCCTAGCTCGAAGGTGGAGGCCATACAAGGTTTCAAGAGGCCTCAGAACAGACGGGAACTGAGACGCTTCTTGGGATGTATCGGGTACTACAGGCGATTCTTGAAAAATTTTGCGACTGTAGTGGCACCCTTGAGTGAGTTGCTTAGAAAAGAGGTCAAGTATGAATGGACAAACGAGTGTGAAGAAAGTTTTGAAAGTGCTAAGGACATACTCGTCCACTATCCCGTGATGACCTCACCCAAGTTTGACAAACCATTCACACTAGCAGTGGACGCTAGCAATGTAGGAGCAGGAGCTGTGTTGATGCAGGAGGACGAGCAGGGGGTGGGGCATCCTGTTTCGTATTTCAGTAAAAAGCTCTCTACCAGTCAGAAGAACTACTCAGTTATAGAAAAGGAACTCCTAGCCCTGATCCTTGCCCTGCAACACTTTGCTGTGTATGTACCTGCATTTGGACCAATACTTAGGGTGTACACTGACCACCACCCTTTGAAGTACTTGAACAGTTTGGGGGCCAAGAACCAAAGGCTTACCCGTTGGAGTTTGTTCATCCAACAGTATCACCTAGACGTACGTCATATAAGAGGTGTTGATAATGTGATAGCCGATTGTCTATCTAGAAGTTTAATGTTTTTATTTTGATTTTTGCATGGTGTACATAACTTTTGTAAACCTAAGAACAAATTTTCCAGAGGAAAACTCTTGCTTTGGTGGGGGCGTGTTACGCATGCCTGAATAATTATTAATTTGTTAGTATTGCTATCCATTTTTGACAGTGACTGTGAGAGTGGCTGTGAGTGTGGTAGTAGAAGCTCGCACCCGGATGTGTTGTGTGCTAGGCTAGCTTATCTAATTATTCCATTTTCTTTAAGTATTCTTGTCAGAAGGTCGAGAGTGTAATGGCCAGCTAGACTCTCTAGATTCGTACGCATTCCCTCCCCCTCTCGCAGCTGCTGGCGTGAAAAATTCTCCATTTTCATTCCTATTGACTCCCAATAGTTTCTTGGGAGGGAATGTATGAGTGATGTGTGCTTAAGTCAGTGTTAGAGGAACAGTTCGGAGATGCGCTTGCTTTTCTTTGTGAAGCCAACAGTGTACTCTTTGTGAAGCCAACAGTATATAAGGCAGGGGGTTAGGCCTATGGAGCTCAGATACCAGTAGGCACGGGACAACACAGTTAGTGTTTTGTAAGTGAGTGAGTGTAGTGAGATTCGGGAGGAGACTCGCTACGTATTTGATAAGTATAAATTGTGTTTACTTCTATATTCTTCTCACAGTAACATAGGGTCACTCTCATATAACTTGATATTACTATTATTACTGTTATTATATTATTACATGTGTGTTGTGATGCATTGATGCTTATTAATCATATATGCCAGTGAAGTGCTAACTTACTATTATTATTGATAGATTAATTATGTGCTAACGTGTGCCTAGAGCCTTGTGTTATTGAAGTGATGGCACAGTGGTAGTGAGTTATTGAGTGATTATTGCAAGTGCATTACATATTCTGGGAACTCTGTCTCACGTTCTGTCATAGTTGGGAATCCTGTTTTCATTTACTAATTCTTTCAGTGTTTATTGTTTGTCTTTGTGTTTGTTCATATTGTCAATATATATTATAGTAAATCAGAGTAGTTTCTCTATCATCTTTTATTCATTGTATCCGAACCTGGGTATATGTATGGACGGTCTCTTTGGGTTGTGTTAGCATTCTTTCTAGGCTAGGTTTGTTCTTTTACTTACACTTCATAACTTTAACCCCCAGAGTCCGGGCAGCGGGATTTCCCGCTCGGTCGACAGAGGCCGGGCAGCGGGAAATCCCGCTCTGTCGACAGAGTCCGGGCAGCGGGAAATCCCGCTTTTGGTAATTTATGGGGAAAAACGCCAAATTTGTCGGGATTTTTTTTGATCTGGCTATACTTCACCACCAGACCTTTTCATCCCCACATTCAATCAGTGTGTGCTTGACCGTGACAATGGCTGGGCGTAGTGAAGAAAATACGGGCTCGTTCGATTCGGTGCATCCTACCGCGCTGCCAGGCGCACCCGCTCCTGTAACCTCCACTCCGCGGGTGCAACCAGCTAGATTGCGTCATGCACCTGCAAGGTTGTCAGATTCTGCAATAGGGCGGGAATTGGAGAATCTGGCAGACCTTTCATATGGGAGTGACGACCTGGACAGCTACTCTGATA
Organism: Petrolisthes cinctipes; assembly: GCA_033782935.1. Classification (NCBI taxonomy): domain Eukaryota; kingdom Metazoa; phylum Arthropoda; class Malacostraca; order Decapoda; family Porcellanidae; genus Petrolisthes; species Petrolisthes cinctipes. Next base: position 1,838,944 of record JAWQEG010000831.1, read on the forward strand.
CTGAATGGCAAGCTGACGAATCAACTGAGGAAGATGTCTGTGTAGCGGTGACTTCCATCACAGCTCTTCCCTCAACTTCAGCCTTGCATGATGTGTCAGAGGTTACAGCCCCTGTTGCAATTCCGTCCACCAGTGGGGTGGGAGGTAGTTTGGGAGACACTCTCTTGTCTCCCATTCCTACAACATCTGGCGTGGGAGGCAGGAAGAGGTCTACTCCTGCTTCAACCTCCAAACCTCGCTACGTCTCCACTCCCATGGGCAAGAGGCCGATGAGGAGGTTAGATTTTTCGTCTTCCTCTTCCTCGTCGGACGAGGATGCGTCGCAACCAGTGGTGGTAAGAGGGAGGAGAGTAGGAGTAAGAGGGAAGGGTAAAGGAAGGGGGAAGAGGACAAAGGCAGCTTATCTCTCCCCTACAGTTGACCCTGATAGCCCGCCCCCCCGTGACCTGACGCCACCTCCCCCACCACCACACTCTCCCTCTCCTCTCGTGCCTGACGACTCACTCTCGCCTGCCCCTGGTACCGCTGCACCACCACCACCACAACAACAACGCCAACAACGACAGCAACGCGGCGCACCTCGTCATAGACCCGCTGATCCCTATGTGTGGATGGATTGCGATGAATTTGCGCCTGATATACCTGCCTTTGACGACAGTCATTCAGGTATACAGGCCGCATTTCCCTGTCGTCAGAGGTCATCAATATTAGATTATTTCACTGCCTTTTTTGATATAATATTGATGACTTACATGATGCAGGAGATAAACACCTTCAAACAACTCTCTGTGCAACTCAGCAATAGACCAGGCAGGGAACATAGTAAGATGTTGCAATGGGCTGACGTCGATATTGCTGAGTTGTATGTGTGGTTAGCTTTGACCATGATGATGCCTCATGTCAAGAAACATCGCCTCAAGGACTTCTGGAGCACACACGCCCTGATATCCACACCTGCGTTCGGGAAATACATGTCCAGGGACAGGTATAGGGACATTTTGTCCTACCTGCACTTCGCCCCCAACATGGGTCCACACCCGAACGACAGGCTGTGGAAAATTAGGCCAGTAATGTCTATCCTCCAGGAGAAAATACGAGCATTTTTTCGACCATTCCAGAAAGTGGTTATCGACGAGTCTCTGGTGCTGTTCAGGGGAAGACTGTCCTTCATCCAGTACATCCCGTCAAAGAGGCATAGATTTGGCATCAAATTCTATGTCATCTGCGACTGTAAGACTGGCTATGTGTTGGATTTTATACTCTATTCAGGTACGGATGTGGATGTCCCGGCCGACGACCCTCTTGGCTTCAGCGGGAGTGTTGTCAAGGCACTCATGGGGGATTACCTTGACAACAACCACATCCTGTACACTGATAACTATTACACCTCTCCAGCACTTAGCCAGTTTCTCCTGCAGCACCAAACAGGATCCTGCGGAACTATTCGTGTCAACAGGAAGGGGTGGCCAGCATTCCCTCTCACCCGGAGGGGCGACTGCATCAAGAAGAAATGTGGGAACATGCTGGCCATCAAATGGCACGATAAACGCCCCGTCAATATGCTCACCACCGTGAACAGGGGCGTGATGCAGGATTCTGGGAAGACTGAGCGCGGCACAGGTGATACCATCTACAAGCCTGATGCTGTGCTCGATTATAACATCAATATGAGACTCGTTGATAAGTCAGACATGATGGTGAGTTCCATCGATTGTCTGAGAAAAACTTGTAAGTGGTACAAGAAGGCTTTCTTCCACCTTCTTGATGTCACAGTGCTGAACTGTTATATACTCTACCTCCAGCATCACCCTGACTCCAAGTTGGCACTCCGGGAATTCGAGCTAGAGTTGATATCTCAGCTCCTGGAGAGGTTCAGCACTGTGCAACCACAGCAAGGCAGACAGGCAGCGGCACAACGGCCTGACAGGTTGCAGCAGAGTGGCTATATGGCTCGCCACTACCTCACTAATCTGCCACCGTTGCCGTCAGGACGTCCAGGCTCTCGTCGCTGCTATGTTTGCAGGCACACAACACGTCACCCCCAGAAGTCCAAGGAAACTCGCTTCTGGTGCAAGGAATGTTGTGTGCCGTTATGCCCTGGAAACTGCTTCTCAGACTACCATATATTGGAATATATATAGAAGCAGGAAGTGATGGGAGTATGCGAATAAAGTGACAGTGACACTTGGTGACAGTGACACTATTTAGGCTATAAGAAAAGTGAGAGTGACACATTTGTACATATATTTTAGGCTGTAGTGACGTGATAGTGACACATTTGTACATATTAGGCTATAAGAAAAGTGAGAGTGACACATTTACGCATAGAAAAAATTATAATAAAAAATTTAAAACAACAAAATACAAAAATATATAGAAAATAAGGATAACAGTGATAGTGACACATTTATATTTACGTTGAACATGAACAAATGGTGCGAATGACACTGAAAATGTTTCGCGTAAATACTGTACATAACTCCCACGCTTCTCTCCAGGGCATAAAACCACTCTGGAATGGTCAGCTAACCACACAAATAATACAGGGGCTGTAATGGTAGGATGCACACGAACCGTACGACGTGTCGCCCGGGGGAGGCAAGTGTTGCGTCATTCTGCCGGCGGCCATCTTTTCTCCACCCACGCCAGTCCTTGTCAGAGCCACGCTCACAAAGCGAACGCAGCCTCGCTCTCACGGGAAAAGTGACCTCCATTCCTCACTTGATTTCTCGGCAATGGAGTGTCCTAGAGAGCTAGGGTTGGTTTTAATGGAAAGAGGAGGAGTTGATGGTGAGTACACAATCAAATTTAAGTTGTTCAGTATTGTAGTTTAGACGTAGGGAGTAAGAGAAGTAGAGTGATTTTCCGGGAAATACCCGGACAGGCAGGATAAAAGTAAGTATTGGACTCGTACTCACAGCACGTAATTTCATTCTTGCCCCGTCCCGGAGGGGTTAATAGTCAGATACCTGCCACCCAGTGCTACTTTATTCTGTTGATAGCTAACGTTGGGGTAAGCCTTGTCTAGTGACTAGTACTTTACAATATCTCTACCCTCCGTCCGTAACAATATATATATATATATATATATATATATATATATATATATATATATATATATGTAAATATATATATATATATATATATATATATATATATATATATATATATATATATATATATATATATATATATATATATATATATTACATAGTGAAGTTTCTTTCTACTTCATCTGAACACCAACAATGCCTGCTTCACTACCATCCCCTCACTCAAGAACAAGGTACCATATTCTTCGACCCAAGCTAAGGACTGGTACAGTGGTGCGTGTCCCCAGTGACCACCCAGCCCAGCAAAATGACACATCTATCTAGAAAGCTAGGGATTGGTCCATTTCTGGTAATCCTTAAGGGGGTACTTACCATTTGACTTGGTCAAAATACCTTCAAAACATCCAAATTGTGGATTTTTGCATATTTAGGTCCCAAAAACATTTAGAAATGTTAACAACATCATATTAAAGTCATCCACCTTACCGTTACCGCATGCAGGCCGATGGTGTGCTCTGAAACGCGACTCCACTCTTGAGTTAATATTCAGAAGTAAATGCTTGTTAACTATAGTAAATATTTTGTCAACAGTACTAAAAAAAATTCTACAATATTACTATAATTATATTGATATGTTTTGAGTGTGAAAATTACTGCAATCATGAAAGAAAAAGTAATGAAAAAATAGTGATAAAAAGCCATGAAAAATCCATGGCAGTAAAGACTTTAAAGGCCAGTAGCACAAAACAAGATATTTTTGGATTAAAACTTTGCCAAAAATAGAATTTTATAGGAATTGCTTGAAAATCCACATGTTTGTAGAATACTGACATACCTTCATTCTACAATTTATTTATTTTTTACAAAATAAAAATTTTGAGTGTCAGAGAGAACTTTATTGAGAAAATTGTGCCTGGCGCTGCATCATAAAAATGTACAGCTGGTAACACTCCCGTGGGGCCCACCCAGCGTTGTCAACGTTGGCCGAGATATTAACCAAAAACACTAGTTGTGAGCTCTGCTTGCTCGAACCATTCACTGGTGGGAGGGAGAAGTAAGGAAGGATTTAAGGACGGTATGTTTTTTTTATATATATATATATATTTTTTTTTTTATAATTAATTGCGCCGTAGCGTCAATCAACAGGCAGGCAACAATACATACTGGTAGGCGGGACCCATGAGAATACAATGACTACAACCACACATACACATGCACACACACATACACACGCACACACACACACATCACAAAAACATAACAGAATGGAGCACAAGCATACAGACAAATAATATTTACATTATGACCTACTTAAATCCACCAAAACGAGGGTGGCATACCAGAAGTTCTTCCAGAACCTGGCGGTTCAGCAGGTGTCGACAAACCACATCAAGTGTCAGGCCCTGTGGCAGCAAAAATCGGACAGTGGGGCAGGCCAGGCAATAGTGCTCTACAGTGTTAGCACGAGGCGCTCGACACAAGCGACACTCAGTGAAGGGAGGCTCACCCTGCATCCCAGCAACCTGCCACGGTGGACGGTAGCCAAAGGAGGGTATGGGGGGTGCCTATACAAGAGAGGTGAGAAATAATTCTTGGGGAGGTGAAAAATGAGTGGAAGCTTAAATAATAGTACGAAAATACACCCGGCTACCAATTATTTATATATTGATTTGTATAGTTTGTGACTTAAGTCTGAGTATTGTTTTTGTGAGTGTCTGTGTCAGTGATAGCGGCTACAGGTAGGGCTCTAGGTATGTACTCAATAATCTGGTATACAGTTTCCCCCTTTATGTTACCCTTTCCATCAAACCATTCTGACCCTTGTAAGAGTTGTTTAGCATCGCTAATGGTCTAACTGGATAACGCTAGAGTCACACTTAATGTAGCTGTTCCACAATAGTTCGCTGTTAAAAGCTTTTAACCATTCTGTGTACTCATGCTCGTGGACCTCCAAATTGACCCCTTCCTAAAACATCTATAAGGTCTTCACAAAACTGTTTAAAATTAGTTAAATTATCTTAAATTACCTTAACTTGTCTCCCCCCCCCAACGGGAAACGCCTTGACGTGGTGGGGGGGGGCTTGCGTGTCTCTGAGACCTGGCGAGCTAGACTAGAGGGGGCTCCGGCCCCTGCTCTGCCCCGATTTCGGGGAGAGAGGGCTTCCCATGCTAGTAAGGTCGCCAGTTAGAGACCAGACTAAATGGTTCCCATGCATTAGGCTGCCAGTACGGGCCAACAGCGCTGCCCTCCGGAGGGACTGCCCTCTAGGGGCCGTCCTATGTTGGATGGTTGGGTGTCTGGGCCGGGAGATGTTGGGGAGGGGGGTCTCAGCACCGTCGTGGGCAAACTTTCAAGCCATTGGGGCTGCTTTTTAAAACGAGTGGCCCCGGTAGGTAGTAGCTCTTGGCTCCTGGGGCCAAAAACACTAAATCAATGATATATGGAAACAGAAAAGACCCAATCTCTTCCTCGAGCGGTGGTCGACCAGACCCTCGAGACGTCACTCTCAGGTCGTGGTAATATGAAGAAAGCTGCAAATAAGAGTAGACCTAGCAGGTCGGGTGTTGTGTCGAAGAACCCTGTTAGCGATCTGGACACATTAATGTTAACGAATGTACTTGCATCCTTTTCCTATGGCGCTATCCACTCCATTTTTAAGTGCTTTGGAGTAATCCTTCGAATCCGAATCACATATGACAGTGATTGAAGGTCTAATCGGTGCTATATTACTTCCAATACAAATGCAGCTGCCAAAGCAGCAATTGAGGCAAAAGATTCTCTGATGGTGGGGGATACTCATTGTAAAGCTCAGATGATGCAGTCCATCAATGTAGTTGACAGTGACAATGACTACTGCCCTAATATATTTGATGACACTGTGGAACATGTCCCAAATGAACGTCGGGTTCCTACACCCTTTTGGTTTGTGGCTTACTACAGGGAGGGACGTGGTAACCTTATCCATGCTTCAGGGTATCTGGAGAAAGAAGTTGGATTATTACCAATGGGCCACATAAAGAAATATGGTAAGGGCGTTTTAATCAGAGCCAAAGATCTTACACAGGCCATAATGCTCTTCAATCTCCCCTGTCCTTCTGATACCATGTTTGAATCTATTAAACCACATCGAACATTTAATTATAGCAAGGGGCGTATATATAATGAGGACCTGTATGAATTCTCAGCAGATGACATTCTCGCTATGTGCCCAGTCAGTGTCCAACGAGTAACGAAGATGAAAGGCAGCAAAAATATGATCATCCTCACTTTCTATGGCTCGCATATCCCAGATCGCATTAACATTAACCCCTCCTCATTTGAGGTGAAGCCTTTTGTTGAGCGTCCCCTACAGTGTTTCTGTTGTTATTAGTTTGGTCATGGGAAGAGGAACTGCAACAATCGTTCCCGGTGTGGTAATTGTTCTGCTCTTGACTCACATCTTTCTTCTGAGTGTTGGTCAGAGAGTTACTGCTTTTACTGCAGAGATGCTCACCCCTTGCGTTCTCGCCAATGTAAGATGTACCTACTTGAGCAGGATATCCTCCACTTGGCTAATACTCAATTCATTAGCATAGGTAGTGCCAGACGGCAACTCAACTTCAGGCGACAGAAGGATGGTGGTGTGAAGACATACGCCTCCTCCCTTCGCCCTAAATTGGTTGCAGCACCCTCTCAACCCTCTCAAGAGGCAGCTTCTTTTTGCTCTAGTGAGAACGTTTCTAAGGTTACTCTACATAATAGTTTCTCTGTCTTGGAAACTTTATCAGACACTCATTCTGGTGACCCTTCAACTGATGACAATTCTCAGACTTTAGCTAAAGGTGTCCATGTGGTAGAGGTTCACGCTGCCACATGCTCTCCCAAAAGGAAACTTAAGTCACCTAAACTGCCACAGAGACGCCTTCGCGTTTCCTCTGAGGCACTTGACTCTATAGATGTTCCACCTTGTGAGGCAACCATCTCTGTGGACTCATCCATAGTTTCCTCTCAATTTCACCAGAAGCGTTCTCGTGGCTCTGATGAATCTCTTGATTCAACAGAAGTTCCTCCTCGCAAGCTTCCTTCGGGATCATCAGAGGGGCGCGAAGTTAATGTGGATGCCACGGATGTTGTGACTTCAAAAGATTCAGTTTCTCTTCCGCTTGAGCAGCGGAGTGGTTCTACCACCTGTATTATGGATGTTGATGTATCTGCCTGTGTCAGTGATACCACTGATGTACAGGACAGTGGAATTGCCGTGGCTTGCGTGCTTCTTGGGAGGAACTGCGCGTTCTTCTTTCTAGCTTCTCGCCTGCATGTGTTTCTCTCCAAGAGACAATGCTTGGGGACTACATTCCTGCCAGTCCTCCAGCATACTCAGCATTTTATTATTTGAAGGGCAGGGTCATCATGGTGGCTCTGCCATCCTAGTTCGCCGAGATATTCCATGCACGAGCCTGGAGCTTGACACTCCGCTCCAGGCTGTTGCAGTTAAAGTTTTTATGGACCATCCGTACACTGTGTGCTTCCGGGTCAGGAAGGCTATGGAGGAGATGGGCATAGATGACTTCCAGATTTGTCCTGTGAGGGTCCCCAGGGTGGCTCCATGGCTTCTTCCATAAGTTTTTCCCTGCACCTGCTTTACATACAAGAAGGAATCTCTTCCTCCTCCAGTGGCTCGTTCCTTCTTTTTAGAACATGCCTTCACTCACAGGGAGTCCCTTCCTGTGTACACTGATGGGTCAAAGTCTGATGCTGGAGTTGGCTTTGGAGTTGTCTTTCCTGACTTTTGCCGTGGAGGCAGGCTCCCTTCTGTCATGTCCATTTTTACTGCTGAGCTCTCGGCAATTTTATATGCCCTCCAAGTGATTTTCACTCTCCCTCAGCCTTTGTTTACTATTTTTAGCGATTCCTGTAGTGCCTTGCAGGCCTTGTGTAATTTTAACTCTTCCCATCCCCTGGTATTGGCCATTCTTGAGTGGCTTGTCCTCCTGGGTCGTCGTGGCCGCAAAGTCACTTTTTGTTGGGTCCCGGCCCATGTGGGTGTTGATGGGAATGAGCGGGCTGACGCCCTGGCTAAGGCTGTGGTCTCCAATTCCCGTCCTCCTGCCAGGTGTCATCCTGTTCCTGCAGTGGACCTTCGACCCTACATATATGCTACCGTTTGTTCCTGCTGGCAGGACAGATGGGACGATGTCGGGGCTAACAAGCTCCGCGACATCCGCCAGCGCCTTGGTTTGTGGAGCTACAGTGGCCTGTCCCGCCGGTGGGAGACGGCTCTTGTCCATCTCCGCATTGGCCACACATTATTGACTCATGGCTTTTTAATGGAGAGGGCTAACCCTCCCTACTGTGATGATTGTCTGGTCCCTTTGACAGTACGGCATCTTATTGTCGAGTGTCCCAGCCTTGGGGACCTTCGTCGTAGGCACCTCTCCGAGTACCGGAAGGGTGACGGTTCTTACAGTCTCTCCCAGGTGCTCGGGGAGGAGGCTTGTAGTGTGGGAGGGAACACCCTCTCCTATGTGGAGGAGGCTGGCCTTCTCCACAAATTGTGAATTTTATTGTATATATGGCTATTAATTTTTAGGTAGTTAAAGTTTAATGTTTCTTTCGTTTATATTTCAATTCTTTTATATATCTAACTTAAGTAGATTATTTCATTAATATATGATCTTTTTTTTTGGAAGACGTGGGTTTTATTCATACTGCTTCTCCCTTTCGAGGTAGTGCAAATTATTTAATCTTTGTACATATTTTATTAATGATGTAGATGACCTTTTTATGTTGGGCTGTATATGGCTATTGCTGTTGCGCCGCCAGGTGCCTAATGGCATCAATAAATAAATCAATCAATCAACATTAACTTGTATTTATTATCTGTGATTGCTGTAGGAACCATGTTATCCTAACAAACCCTTAGACATGTATAAATGTTATAATTAACATCTTCCCCAGTGAACTCCTTAACTGTGTGTGCTTTTGGTAGAACGTTAACAGTTTGTGATGCGTTAGTAGCCATTACGTGTGATGTGAAAGTATTTAAAGCCTTAGAGTATGTACACCCTGATCTTGCTTTATCAGGTGATGTGGTGGGGAGGTTTGTGTGTCAATGAGACCTAGACTAGAGGGGGCTCCGGCCCCTGCTCTGCCCCGATTTCGGGGAGAGAGGGCTTCCCATGCTAGTAAGGTAGCCAGTGAGATACCAGACTAAATGGTTCCCATTCAATAGGCTCCCAGTACGATCCAACAGTGCTGCCCTCCAGAGGGACCGCCCTCTAGGGGCCGTCCTGTGTTCGATGGTTGGGTGTCTGGGCCGGGAGATGTTGGGGAAGGGGGTCTCAGCACCGTCGTGGGCAAACTTTCGAGCCATTGGGGCAGCTTTTTAAAACAAGTGGCCCCGTGGGGGAAAAGGTACCCCACCCGCGGCGACCAGCGCTCGGTCCCTTCATCTGCCAGGTAGGTAGTAGTTCTTGGCTACCGGGGCCAATCTAACAAAATTAATGGTATATGAATAACGAAAAGCCCCTATCTCATCCTCGAGCGGGGGTCGACTAGGCCTTTGAGACGTCACTCTATGGTCGTGGTAGTATGCAGAAGTCTGCAAATAAGAGATGACTTAGCAGGTCAGGTGTTAGCGGTTTAGACACGTTAATGTTGACAAATGTACTTGCATCCCTTTCCTATAGCGCTTTCCACTCCATTTTAAGTGTTTTGGAGTGGTTCTTCGTATCCGAATCACTTATGACAGTGACTGTAGATCTAATCGGTGATATATTATTTTCAATACAAATGCTGCTGCCAAAACCAGCTTTTGAGGCAAAGGATTCTCTGACTCTTGGGGATACTCACAGTAAGGTTCAGATGATGCGGTCCACAAATGTAGTTGACAGCGAAAATGACTACCGCCCTAACATATTTGATGACTGTAGAGCATGTCCCAAAGGAACGTCGGGTTCCTACACCCTTTGGTTTGTGGCTTACTACAGGGGGGGGGGGAGGTCGTGGTAACCTTATCCATGCTTCTAGGCATCTGGAGAAAGAAATTGGTTTACTACCGATGCGCCACATAAAAAAATACAGTAAGAGTGTTTTAATTTGAGCCAAAGATCTTACTTTGGCCATGATCTTCCTCAATCTCCCCTGTCCTTCTGATGGCATGTTTGAATCCATCAAACCACATCAAACATTTTATTATAGTAAGGGGTGGATATATAATGAGGACCTGTATGAATTCTCAGAAGAAGACATTCTCGCTATGTGCCCAGATAGTGTCCAACTAGTAACAAAGATGAAAGGCAGTAAAAATATGATCATCCCAGATCGCGTTAACATTAACCCCACCTCTTGTGTGATGAAGCCTTTTGTTGAGCGTCCTATACAGTGTTCCTGTTGTTTTGTCATGGGAAGAGGAACTGCAGTAACCATTCCCGGTGTGGTAATTGTTCTGCTCTTGATTCACATTCTACTTTTGAGTGTCAGTCAGAGAGTTACTGCTTTTACTTCAGGGATGCTCACCCCTTATGTTCTCACCAATGTAAGATGTACCTTCTTGAGCAGGATATCCTCCACTTGGCAAACACCCAATTCATTAGCATAGGTAGTGCCAGATGGCAACTTAACTTAAGGCGACAGAAGGATGGTGGTGTGAAGACATACGCCTCCTCCTTTCGCCCTAAATCAGTTGCAGCTTCCTCTCAACTCTCTCAAGAAGCAGCTGGTTCTTACTTTAGTGAGAACGTTTCTAAGGTTTACTACATAATAGTATCCCTGTCTTAGAAATTGTATCAGACACTCATTCAGGTGACCCTTTAAATTATGACAATTCTCAGACTCTAACTAATGGTGTACATGTGGTAGAGGTTCATGCTCAAAAAAGATAACTTAAGTCAACTAAACTGCAATCGTCTCTGTAAACTCATCAACAGTTTCCTCTCAATTTTACCAGAAGCGTTCTCGTGGCTCTGATAAATCTCTTGATTCAACAGATGTTCCCCTCGCAAGCTTCCTTTGGGAACATCGGAGGGGCATGAAGTGAATGTAGATGACTCGGATGAAGTGACTTCAATAGATTCAGTTTCTCTTCCGCTTAAGCAGCCGAGTGATTCTTCCACCTGTATTATGGATGTTGATGTATCTGCCTGTGTCAGTGATACCACTGCTGTACAGGACAATACCAATGTAATTGTTTCTAAGAATATCCCTCTTCCTCTCCCTTTATTTTATTGGGTGATTTTAATGGTCGTCATCCTCTGTGGAGTGACAGTTAGGTCAACCAAAGGGGTGTTTTATACGTTTCTTTTATTGAGGATGAGGGATTAGGGGTTTTAAATTCGGGAGATGTGACACATTTTAATAGTCCTACTGGGACTTTTACCACCATTGACAATTCCCTCTGCTCACAGATCGCGCTGTTGGAATTTTACTTGGAGGGGGTTGCACGATTTATATGGTAGTGACCACTTCCCTATACTTTTAGAAAAAAAACAGGTACGAACCGCAGTCTCGTCTTCCTAGGTGGAGATTAGTGAAGGCTGACTGGCAGATTTTTAGAGAGCTAACTTCTTCGGTCTCTTCTGTAGTAGATTTTGGTAGCTCTGACGAGGCTGTAACATATTTCACTGATATACTCCACTCTGCTGCTCTCAACTCTATCCCTAAAACTTCTGGCCACATTCCCAAACGTCCTGTCCCTTGGTGGTCACCAGTATGCACCACTGCTGTACAGTAGCGTGCTGCTTTTTCTCGCCTTGGTTGCAATCGTGGGGACTCAACTCTTTTAGAGGATTCTGTCGGGCAAGGGCTTGGGCTAGACTAGTTTTAAAAGAAGCACGACGTGCATCTTGGAAGGCCTATGTGTCTTCAATTAATACCAAAACCCCACTCAACCAAGTGTTCAGGAGAGTCCGTAAGATGGCAGGGAGATTTTCTCCTAGTTCTCTACCTGTTCTTAAGGTCAATGGAAATAAGATCATGAGTGGTTTAACTGTGGCCAACACCATGGCGGAGGATTTTGCTAGATTCTCCAGCCTTCACTCTCGACTTCTGGCTGTCAGTCATGAGTTCGGAGCCAAGGAGCGCACTGTCTTGGATTTCTCGGGGAATGAGAATGAAAGTTATAACCATATATTCACCCTGAGAAACCTACACTCTGCTCTCTCTCTCTCTCTCTGCGGCGACACTTCTCCTGGGCCTGACAACATCCCATATGCAATGTTGCGACACTTGGGTGAGGAGGCGATCTCATTTCTTCTAGCTTTATATAACAGAATCTGGCTGGAGGGTGTCTTTCCATCTGGGTTGAGGGTTGCTACCATCCTTCCTTTCCCCAAGCTGAGCAAGGACTCTAGTGTTGCCCTCAGTTACCGACCATGTTCATCATGTTGAGGTAGGTCTGGCGACCGGAGCTTTCTGGTCGTCCCCAATCCCCAGTCTCCTGGTGGACGCTGATGAGCCACCTCCTGATCTCTGTTGACAGTCCTTGATGGTTCGTTGTTGGCATTGATTGCATCGATGGCTCGTTCCCTCTTTTTAGAACATGCCTCCTCTAACAGGGAGTCCCTCCCTGTGTACCCTGATGGGTCAAAGTCTGATGCTGGAGTTGGTTTTGGGGGGCTGTCTTTCCTGACTTTTGTTGTGGCGGCAGGCTCCCTTCTGTCATGTCCAATTTTACTGCCGAGCTCTCGGCCATTTTATATGCCCTCCAAGGGATATTTACTGTCCTGCAGCCTTATTTTACTTATTTTAGTGATTCCAGGCCTTGTGCAATTTTAACTCTTCCCATTCCCTGGTGTTGGCCATTCTCGAGTGGCTTGTCCTCCTGGGTCGTCATGGCCGCAGAGTTACACTTTGTTGGATCCCGGCTCATGTGGGTATAGATTGGAATGAGCGGGCTGACGCCCTGGCTAAGACTGCAGCCTCCAGTTCTCGGCCTCCTGCCAGGCGTCATCCTGTACCTGCAGTGGACCTTCGACTTTACATAGATGCTGCCGTTCGTTCCTGCTGGCAGGACACGTGGGACACTGTCGGGGCTAAAAAGCTCTGCAGCATCCGCCACCGCCTGGGTTTGTGGAGCTACAGCGGCCTGTCCCACCGGTGGGAACGGCTCTTGCCTGTCTCTGCATTGGCCACGTGCTATTGACTCATGGGTTTTTAATGGAGAGGGCTCCCCATCCCTACTGTGGTGATTGTCTGGTCCCTCTGACAGTGTGGCATCTTTCCGAGTGGCCTTGCCTTGGGGACCTTCATCGTAGGCACCTCTCCGAGTACTGTGTGGGTGACGGTATTTGCAGTCTCTCCCAGGTGCTCGTGGAGGAGGCCTGTCGTGTGGGAGGGAACACCCTCTCCTATGTGGAGGAGACTGGCCTCCTCCACAAATTGTAAATGTTATGATTTTTATGGCTATTCTTTTTTAGGTAGGTGAAGTTTAATGTTTCTTTCGTTCATATTTTAATTCCTTTATATTTTTAATTTAAGTAGGTTATTTGAGTAATATGTGATTTTAAGATGATATGGCTTTTTATTCATGTTGTTTCTCCCTTTCGGGATAGCGAAGATTGTTTAATATTTGTACATATTTTATTAATGATGTAGATTACCATTTTATATTTAGTAGCTGATTCTCTTAATGAAGAGCCAGAGGAATACGTGTATATTCCAAGTCAGTCTCACCTCTCAAAGTGTACAAATAAGATATATAGCAGGATTTGTTGTATATAGATTAATGAAGTCCTTGTACTGTGAACCATGCATTGTTGCCCTAAACTCAGACAAAACTGATAAACATATTCTTTCCTTGGTAAAATTTAAGGACAGAGGAAACTTGGTGTATCCATCTGATGATGTTATTGATATATGTATTGCATCAGAAAACCTGTACAGGGAAAGACGGTCCAGCACCACTTTAGAGAGGGCAAATGGTAGCAAAATAATAATTTCAGTGTTGACAAATTATGCACACAAAAACATATTTCCTACTTTAGCTGGCCACATGTACGGCTCAGAGCTTCCTGAAGCATATTTGCAGGTGGGATATGCATATGAGGTCAAACAAATTACTAAGAAGTTAGCATCCAAAGTGAAAGTAAAGAGTCGACAGACTTACACATTTCAGTGGCCAGTAATGTATACAATAATAGGTCAGTAATTTATAATTTTCTATTTATGTTATTGTAAATATTGAAAAATGTGTGAATTGTATGTTATTAAAGAATACAAAATACATGTCATAAATAAAAATGAACAAACATCATGAGGAATCTGGCTAAACCTTGTGGTTAGTGTAGCGGCCCCATGGTTCCTTCCTTTGTTGCCCCGCGCTCCCAGCCTGAGTCATCCCGAGGAGTGGCGGTTGTACTAATCAGTTTCCAGACGCATCTAAATCCCCTCCTGTGTACACCTGACGCCAAACACCGCCACTCCTTGTTCATGCCTTAGTCATCCCAGGAGCAGCGGCTAGACTAATCTGCTCTCAGACTGCACTAGGGGTCATGCGATCACGTGATGATGCCTGTACCAAGCCGCTCCCAGATCACATCCAGGATCTTACCCCAACTGAATAAATTGGGCCACTCCACCATTGTACAGCCACTTCCACACTAGCTCTGGACCGAGAAGCACAAGCCCCTGCCGTCATACTTGCCACTACCTGCCCAAGCATTCCACCATGTTCCCGCCTCAATCACACGTGTGTGTTCCAGTTCTACACAACCCTCAAGCAGCAACCACGGCCCTCTCTCGACGCTACACGGCAGACTGGCCTTCTACATATATGTCTGTGCATAACCTCTGTATCTACTAATAAACTGTTACCGAGTATTCTAGAGTTTGTTCAGCCGGGTAGTAACGCAAGGGCTTCTTTGTCGTTATAATTGGTGATCCCGGCTTCATCTCTTGTACACTGGTTCAGTTGGTAGCACACACCCATGGACGTATACATAAGCTTCTCCACGCTACGTTCACTCCAGTCACGCAGCTCCATTCTCCAAGGTGCACCACGTAAGTATCTCTGCTCTACACGCCACTCCATGTGTTGCAAGCTGCCCTACGCTCCAAGCTACACCACCCCGTATCTACACTCCACGTTCTGTAAGCTGCCCTACGCTCCAAGCTACGCCTCGCTCCACCAACGACATCCCCAGGGGTCCACGACTACCACTAGCGTGAAGGTATTTCTACACAGACACTGTACACTTTTACCTCCCAGTGTTAGTTTTTGCTCCATGTCCCCAGTGTTCTCCCCCTCAACATTCTTAACGTAACATCCCCCATTTCACTTCCTTTTACACCCACGTCTCCTTTCCACTATCCCCAGCTTACCACCTCACTTACCACTCCTATTTACACCCCAACTACCTCCTACACCTCCCACAGCATTTTTCTCCCAACCCCGTCACGCTCCTCACCTTCGTTTCATGTCCTTACTTCCTCCTTCCAGTACCTGCACGTGCGTCCCCGTCCTCCCTACCCTCTGTGCCCCATTTTTTCCCCCACCACGTCACATTTTGTTCTCCAATTTCAATCTCCACCACCACGTGTTTCCCTCCCCTAGGTCCCTTTGTGTCCCATTCTGTGCCCCACCACGTCACATTTCCCCCCATCTCCCCGTGTATTTCCCGTTGTTCCCCAATGTACGCCTCAACCCCATGTGTATTTCTCCTCTCGCACCACTTTCTCCCCTTCTGATTCCTTTCCTCATTACCCCAATTTCTTCCCCTATCCCTGCCCCAGCTCTATCCCCGCACTAATCTCTTTCACCCCCATTTCCTCCTCCTCCACGGACTCCCCACACACAGCCCACAAACTATCCTAACTTAAGATATTCCCCAGTGCTCTACCCCTCCCCCACGTGCTCTGTTAAGTAAGGAATCCTCATCATGGCAACTCCTACAGACACCAAACACTTCTCCACAAACATGTCCCTTCCACATGCTTCTACCTCTCTCCCACACGCCTCCACCTCTCCTCCACACAATAACGGCTCAACCCGCTACTATACATGTACCCTACGCTCCTCCCTTCAACTATGACGTACACACTTAGTTTCCCCACTTGTAGGCGGTATGGCATGGCCAAAACTACACCCAGGACCAGCGCTACCAGGCCATCATCCGGGCTCTTCCACACGAGGCTTTCTCTTCCTTGTCCCCACTTATCTCCACCTTTCACTAGCCCACTATCTACGACGAGTTGAAGGCCGCCATCATCTCGTCCCAGGGCATGAGGGCACAACAATACCTCAGGGCACTGGAGGAAGTGCATCTGGATGGGCGCCGCCCTTCCGAGTTGTCGCGTTACATGCAACAATTAAATGAGAAAGCCGCCATGCCCTTCAACGATGACATTCTGAAGGGCAGACACTCCAAGTTGTTGCCTACCATTATCCAGCTGCATCTCCAGGCTCAACCTGACCTCCCACTCTGAGAATACAGCAAGCTGGCTGACGCCCTGATGACCACATATACCGATGGTACTCACACGTGGCCCACAACACACCGCCACCACCCACGCCTGCTGCTGTGCCGTCACCGCTACCTCCTGCTCAACAGCAACCAGAGCCACCACCACAGCAGACAAATCTACCACCACCTCGACAACCACAGCTGTTCCCTACACACCAACCCCAGTACATCACTCCAATACATCAACACCAACACATGCATCCTCAATCGTAATACCTCCTTCCACCATCCCACCAACAACAACCCACACCTACATCGCAGGTTCACCATACCCTGCCACCACCACAACAACACTATCCAGATATGACACCACAACTATACGACTCCTTAAACCAACACCTACATTCACTCAACAATAAACTTGACACACTCTATTCACCACAACCACATATTCAACAACAATGGACCCCCACCGGTCCGCCAACTTCCTCTTACTACGTACCAGACACCGTCAACGGCACCACAACCACATCACCAACGCCAGTGGGCGCCACCAGCCTGCCAACTGCCGCCTACTACTCGACATTCACCTGCAAACACACCACAACAGTGGCAGAACCCTAACCTCTGCACGTACCACCAGAGGTTCGGCCATGCTGCACGCAATTGCCACCCCCCGTGCAACTGGGGTTTGTCCTCCAACTGCCTTCCTGTCAGACTAACTCAGGGAAACGAATAAGGCGGTGGCAAGACAACGCACTCCCCACTACTGCTCACTCAGCAACACCCAACTCAGGGCCTCTCAGCAACACACCTACATACCAGCACCATCATCTTCATGCACCTCTTCCTACCATCTATAACACTGCTGCAAACCTCGACACTGCTCCACTACCTCCGGCCGATCAACACGCCAGCAATCCTGCACAAATTCCTCATCACACCGCTCGCACTCTCCTGTGGGTGGAAGACCTAGAATTGGGGGACAACTTCCTCGTCGACTCTGGCTCAGAGGTTAGTGTTGTGTCCCTGATGTCCAAGGATAGAGAGTGCCAGGCTCTCACGGCGTACGACCTTCTCGCTGCCAACAATTCCCACATTGCTACTTACAGCACGAGGAGCAGGGGCGTAGTAAGGCCTTTCTTCATGGTGGATGTGCAGGCCCCCATCCTGGGTCTTAACATCTTAACTGCACACGATCTCCTGATCGAAGCCAAAAGACAACGCCTCATACACTAACCCTCAGGAGCTATCATCCCAGCCAAACACTGCCAACACTCCACACCTACCATCACACACATAACACACACCAACTCCTACGAACACATAATACACGAATTTCCTAACCTCCACTCCACTACCAACATATACCACACACACGACCCAGGTATCCGTCACACCATCACGACTACGGGCCCCCCTGTCCTCGGCAAGCCCCCGAGGATGCCCCCCCGAGAGATTAGAAGCAGCAAAATGGTTCCACGTCATGATCCAGCAGATTGTTGCACAACCGTCTGATAGCGCATGGGCGTCGCCTCTTCACATGGTCCCCGAGCAACAGGAGGTTAAATAGAGGGCATGCAACGACTACAGGGCCTTGAACGCTGCCACCATCCCCGACAGGTACTCAAAACCGCACGTCCTGAAGCTCCAAGGGTGTGTGGTATTTTCAAAGATTTGATCCTGTTTTAGCTTTCCACCAGATTTCTGTTGCCGAGGAGGACATGAAGAAGACGGCGATCACCATCCCATTTGGCCTGTTTGAGTTCCTGTCCATGAACTTTAGATTACGCAACAGCGGTCAGACGTTCCAAAGATTCATGGATAAGGTGCTGCATGGTCCGGACTACACCCTTGTCTATATCGACGACATCCTAGTTGAGTCAAACACCCACTCCCAGCACTCAGCAGCATCTTAGGGAACTCCTCAGCCGCCTCTAGCACTTTGGCCTGAAGGTGCACCCTTCGAAGTGTGTCTTAGGGGCGGACCAACTCGACTTCCTTGGCCACCGTGTGACACCCAACGGTATCACCCCACTACCGCAGAAGTTAGAGGCCGTCAGAGAATTCCCGCTATCCACCACCGCAAGATAACTGCGGGAATTTCTAAGGGTGGTAAAGTACTACCACCGCTTTATCCCCCATGCCGCCTCTGCTCTCGCTCTACTTCATGACTTACTCAAGGGCCTCAAGAAGACCACTCTTCTCGCCTGCCCTACTCCACATGCACCAACATCAATTTACACTGACTTTTCGAACGATGCAATCGGAGCTGTCATGCAACAGGAAGTGGACTGTTTACTGAAGCCCATAGCCTTCTTCAGTAAGTGCCTGTCAAGCACTTCCGCCACTTCCTGGAAAGTAGGAGCTTCCACATCCGCACTGATCACAAGCCACTCACAACCGCCATGCAACAGCTTCAATAGTGACACGACACCTGGCATTCGTTTCGGAATTTACCACTGACATCCGCCACGTGATAGGTGAGGATAACACCATGGGCGATGCCCTGTCAAGAGCCTCCCCTGTGATGCCTAATGTTTCTACCATCTATTTCCCAGCCATCGCAGCAGCCCAAGCAACTGACGCCCACCTCAACAACCTCCTCATGGGTGAAACGAGACCCCGGCTCGAGTACTCACCTGCCCCAGAAACGATGTTATGGTGCGACACGTCATGCGGCACGCCACGCCCATGTATCCCTACACAATTCAGAACTAATGTCTTTACCATTACCACTCTCTTAACCACCCAGGTGTCACAGGTATGTTCCACCTCATCAGATGCTGTGCAGTCTGGCCTGGCATGGGGAAAGAAATCAAGGAGTGGGTTACCTCCTGCATACCCTGCCAGAGAGTGAAGGTAGGATGTCACACTAAACAACCACTGCACGAGTTCCCCATTCCCACCAGCAGGTTCCATACGGTTCGTGTTGACATTGTAGGACCTCGCGGATATCGCTATCATCTCACCTGCATAGACACGACGACACGTTGGTACAGCCACGCCCATGGGCGACATTACAGCCGAGGGGGCGCCCACCACTTCCTCATCAACTGGGTTGCCAACTGTTATCGTTATAGACCAGGGGATTCAGTTCGAGTCAAAGGCGTGGCAGGAAATGCTAATGCTACTGGGTACCTGATGACAGAGGACAACAGCTCACCACCCCAGCAGTACCAGGATGGTGGAGCGGCCACATAGGAGGCTGAAGGATGCCTTCCGAGCATTTCAGCCTGACCAGTGGTCTGACACCTTACCACTTATCCTCATCACCATACGCGCTACCGTAAAGGAGGACATACACCACTCCCCAGCAGAATTCTTATTCGGCGAAGACCTCTGCTTACCAGGGCAAGTGTTGGCTCCAAGCCTGGACACCTCCAACCTCTCATTCCTCCCAGCTCTCAAAGCAGCCATCTCCAGCGCTCGCCCTACACCCACTCGCAACGCCACCACCAGACCTACCTACACACCCCCTAGGCTACATACCGCTACGCAACTCTTCCTTCGCACGGATGCCCAAAGAACACCCCTACAAGAACCCTACACTGGACCATATCCCGTTATCCCCTACGTCACGTCCTGGGAACAGGTAAAACCAGCCCACACCACCACACTCAGCTCCACACACACACACACATCCGTGCGACCATCACCCACCACCCTCACCACTCTACCTCATCCACCCACATCAACCTCTCACTACTACTCAAAACTCCTACCTTCCCCTCAACCTCAACACTCCATAATGCTACGACCACAGACACACCCCGCACCCCTCCAACCCACGCCACCAACACTGCCACACTCTCTCACACACCCTACGCCATCCACTTTATCTCACCAATTCATACATCCCCTCCAACTCTCCAGTACCACCACCCCAACCTACCACCCTTCCACACCATCGCTCACCTTCGCCTACCACACAAATACATATCATAATTCATTCTCACCCTCACTCACCCCCTCATACCCATTTACCCCCAACCATTACTCAGCATCAACCCTCCTACAGCAACCTCTCTCGAAACTACACTGCAGGCTGGCCTTCTACATATACATCTGTGCATAAACTCTGTATCTACCAATAAACTGTTACCGTGTATTCTAGAGTCTTTGTCGTTATAGTACTATGAGGGCTGGTCAGCCTTCCTTCATCTCTCCCTCCTCTTTTTCTCCACTGCTCCCTCCCACCACTCTTTCTCTCCACCGCACCCTCCCTCCCCTCTCTACCTGTCAGTCGCCCTCCATCCTCCTCTCTCTTTCTTGTTCCCTTCCTTCCTCTCTTCCCTCATTCCCTCAACTTATCTTCCAACTCTCTCTATCTGTCGTTGTCCCTTCTTTCCACTCTCTTGTATCCTAATGACTCTCATACTTCAAGCTTTTTATCTCGTATTGAGTTCGAATTTCTTTCGTATTTATTGTTTTTATCTATGAGTAGCGTTTCCTAACCACTTCCTTGTATCTAATGGTCAATTAAAGGTTTTTTTTCTGACTTCCTAATGATATTTGAGTCTGAAGGGTTATAAAATCAAAGAGTTTGTTTATCACAGGGGTGAACTCCACATTCCTCCTAGTCTTTATACTTTCCATCATTCCGTCTAACGACAGGTTGGAATCTGTTTAGCCTTGTCCATTAATTTTTTTTAAATAACAGTGTAAAATATGTTAAAACTCTCTCTCTCTCTCTCTCTCTCTCTCTCTCTGCCTTTGTTTATAGAGTGGCGCCACATCAAATTCAATCTGTGGTCTGCACTCCTCTCTTCCCAATAATGCTAACATTAGTTTATTTTAATTCCTGAATCAGTAAGAAAGTGTTAATGGAGAGAAGAATCTCCTTAAAAAATATAGGTATTCATGTTGGACAGTGTGTACTAATTTTTTTATCTGTATACTGTAGAGGAACTGGTATTATTTTATTACAGTTGAAGCAAAACACAGTGGTATCAATATAGTGTTAGGCATTACCATGATGTGTTTCTTGTTTTTTTTTTCTTAAAAGTATTAATGCTGTTGTAGTGACCCAAACACCTTGTATCCATATTCCTTATGCTCTACATCCTCCATGAAATACTACGAGTCTACTGCTGCCGCTGGCATGCAACATAGCCTCGCATCCTTCCCTACCAGAGCGCTGCTCCGCTGAGACACTTTGCTTCCTGCCAGCAGAGAGAACACACTCCTCTCTCCTGCCCTGCTCGCAGATGCCTTGCCTCCACGCCGTACGCAGCCGCCACCCGCTCTCTACCAGCAGTCTCCAAGCAAGCTCCAGCACCCTCATACAAGCTCCAGGGCTGGTACTTATAAAGCACTAAATCTTCGTCTTAGCGCTATGATTCTGTCCTAAGCCACAAGATGGCGGATAAAAGTCCTAAATCCCTAAGAATTAGTCATAAGTCCTTATGTCTCGTCACAACTCTCGTCTTAGCTATAACTGGGTGTCTTAGGGGCTTAAGATTTTGTCATAAGCATCCGAAAGTGTGTGGATACCGTAGAAATCATGAAATTAGTTTCCGCCACTCCCCGCCAAGGGGAGTACAGAAGTAATCAAATTATAAATAGAAATGGGCGAAGAATATTAGAGTGGATGGAAAAGTACAATTTGATAATGTTAAATGACGATTTAGATTGCATAGGAGAGGTAACATGGCAGAAAAATGAGCAACAGAGTGTATTCGACTTTGCACTTGTTGCACCTCATTTTAATGATAATCACCGTGTATCGCGACGTATATAAAGAGATATAAAATATAATTTTGAGTATATTTTGTTCTATAACGTATGCTGTGTGTGATCTCAGTAAAGTACAATGAATACTGATAAAAGCTAATTTAACTTGTGTTGTCAAATATCGGTGAGCTTCAGAGAGAGTGGAAGCCTAATATGGTTTTTGGACCAAAGAGGCCTTATTTATTTCATATTAATCAGTTTTTTCATGATTGCAATATTTATGTGATGTTCTATAACGTGCATTGAATCATATTTTCAATGCAGAGGGATAATACCAGACCTCTATAAATAATATTCGACGAAATATGATTAATATCTTTTGGAGGTTAGGTAATTCCCGACATAATGTTAGCTGCAAATCTTAGCATTTCCCTACATTTCACGGATTTTCTTCTTATACAGGCCTGGTATTACCCCTCTGCATTGAAAATATGATTCAATGTACGTTATATAACATCATATAAATATTGCAATCATGATAAAACTTATTAAGATGAAATAAATAAGGCCTCTTTGGTCCAAAAACTATATTAGGCTTCGGTATGTCTTTGTCCGTAAATTTTAGTTACACACAATTTTTTGCATTATTCTATGCATTGCATATCAAAAAAGTATAATAATATGCGCTTCGTTATTTAAAAATTTATTTTAACTATTTTCCTTTCTTTATTTCCTAAAATTATAACAATATTACAAAAAAATTCTTGCTACATTTAGCAGGTAACTGTTTCATCCGTCTATGATTTTCACCCAGCTAAGTCTTGCATTAGGACGAAGACTTGCATTAGGACGAAGACTTAGTGCTTAGGACAGGAAAGTTATGTTTTCATCTTAACTGTGACGAAGTTTAGGATAAAATCTTAACCCCTTAGGACCGACTTCTTTATTTTTTACATCCCCAGTCGACTTCCGGGGGTCAATATTCAACTTTCATGTAGGCAAATTTTGTTCTTACAGAATGAAAGAGCTTGAATTTACACACCAGGAACTGAAAACGGGAGCCTCCTAGGTGTACGCGTTTGCATATGACAGAGCGTCAAAGTCCGAAAATAAATAAATAGTATCCCCTGAAACGCATGAAGGAGAACCTCATACGCTCTGCGTACGCTGTAAGCATATATATAAGCACCTAAATAATGCGTCTAAGTGGTTTTCAATGATGATAAACGTATTTCAGTGTAATTTTGTCTGTCTACACTCTCCTGGAGTATAGTAGACAACAGAGAGATACGAGAAACATAAGAAAACACCATGTAGTGGTGAGATATTTCCTTGTTGGCATACGCAGCTGCCAGACACCACTACCACAGTCAAACCTTTTCTCAAGGACGTTAGCTTTCCATCGTTACCAACGCCAGCTCGCTAGCTACTCGCTACAGTTTTTTGTAGGTACGTCGACATGTCGGTTATTCGGAGGGAACGATTAATTTTTTTATCACCGACATGTCAGTCAATCGGTCCTAAGGGGTTAAATTCTTTATAAGTACCGGCCCTGCACCCTCAAGCAAGCTCCTGAACTCTCAAGCAACCCGGCAGGCAACCCTCAAGCAACCTAACAGGTAACCCTCAGGCATCCTCGGCAGGCAACGCAGCGGTAGTCACCTTCCACATATTTGGGTCCACTCTCTCTACCACTTGTGTTATACTCACTGAATAAAACCGTGCCTAGTATTGGTAGTCTACTATACACCCTTGGGTAGTAACAACCTCCTGACGTCACACTATGTTATTCCTAATTTTATTGCAACTTATTTCTTGAGTTTAACACTTATTTTATTATTTGAAACTT
This sequence comes from Petrolisthes cinctipes, assembly GCA_033782935.1. Classification (NCBI taxonomy): domain Eukaryota; kingdom Metazoa; phylum Arthropoda; class Malacostraca; order Decapoda; family Porcellanidae; genus Petrolisthes; species Petrolisthes cinctipes. The sequence continues at coordinate 1,862,902 of JAWQEG010000831.1, forward strand.
TTTTTTACACATGAATTTGGTAAATGAATTATAAAAATTTGTTTTTATTATGCCAAGGAGGAACAGTGGGCAGGCACGGAATGACCAGAGGTGGTTGAAACACATTTGTGGTCGACTTTGTTCGGCTGCATGAATTTTTCGAATCTATAGGGTTGAAGCCTAAGGATTCATATTCATTGTAATATTGTTCTCTGTCCTTGGCTGCCATCAATACCCTGCGTGATAAGCAAAGTTGGTCGGGATAGAACACAAGGGAACTACACATTTGAAGGATTATAAACCCGATTGAATTACGACAGTAGATTACAATATGACAGATGACTTGGCGGAGCTTAACTTATATAAACACGATTTAGATGTATTAAAACCTCTCTTCCGAGAATGAATAGTTCTGTGCTTACTCATGCTAAAATCTTTTCCCTAGTTCTATATAAGTTCAGTGAAACCAGAGCATACCAATGTCTAAAATGTGAACAGTAATACTTGTGCAGCTATGTTGAACAAATGTTTTTATACAAAAACCTAAACATTCGTAATTATTCGGTTACGGGAAAAAACGGTCATATGCTTTAACCAGGTTAGCCGAGTATTTGCAGAGGTTTAAAATTACTTCATTAATTTTTAGACAAAATAATTAATGTTGCTAATACAGAAATTTGTGCTCAGAATGAGAATTAAAACTATAACACACACACACACACACAGAGGTGGGTGGACAGAGACTATATATGGAAGGGGAGAGAGAGAGTAATCGAGGGAGGGCGGTAGGGAGCACGGGGAGACAGGTATGGGGAGCGAGGGAGTGAGCAAGAGAGAAAAAGAGGAAGGGAGGTAGCAGGTGATGGAGGGAGCACGAGACAGAGAGGGAGAGGAAGATAGGATAGGAAACGGAAACCTTAATATTCATCAATAAAATATATCTACTTTCCTAGTAAATACAGTTTGAATGAATCGATGGATAAACCACAATATTCATAGAATATTATTTCAATAAGTACGAGAATGTGAAAGGAAAGTGGGGTAGGAGATAGAGGATATCATGCATCTGGACATGGGGGACGGGGTTCAGTTTTATGAGGTGAATTCTGCGTGAGGAAAATCTGAGGTGGGTAAGAAGACTTGATGCCAATAGTACGTGCGTGCCGGAGCCCACGTGGGTAAACGTAGGTTTACATGCACTACAAATACTCTCCACTTGGTCTGGACAATGGGAGGGGATGGGATTGGATGGGCTCTGAGAGAGTGGCTTTGGGTGGTGGGTTAGGGTGGCTGGAAGGAGGGGAGTTTAAGCTCTACCCACTAGCCAAAACAGCCCTATAACAGTGTTATATCCAGAATCTGATAGATCTAGTCCAGGGGCCGGATGCACGAAAGACCTTAGCGGAGTGACCGTTAAGGTAATCTTAGGCAGTTTCATATATAGTAAGGTTGCTGCTATGGTTGTATGCTCTATTGACCTTAACATCAACCTTAGTGTTCCCTTAGGTGATCTTAGCAGTCGGCCATGTTTGTTTCGTTCCATTCCCTTTCGACTATGGACCACCAGCTGACATTCTCTGGGCCAATGAGAGGGCAGCTTCATAGACACGTTAGGCAACATAAGCCAATCAGAAGTCAGTTGGGATGACAGCTTATCACAGAAAACAAACAAATGACTCATTTTCATTGCGTGAAGTGGGAGGTGAACATTGTGTGAGATTTCTTTAGCATAGAAGTATTTAGTTTGGCATTTAATTACTTGATATGGCAGAAGAGCCTCCTACTAAGCTTGCAAGATTGCAAATTATACTGCAGCTGATGAAGAACTTATGATTATGATAACTGAAAGGAAAAAAAGAGAACACAATTTCTGGTGGCTACCATTCGTCCACATCACACCAGAATACACGTTGATTTAGTATGTAGGCTATAGGGTCATTTGTTTCCAAACATAGTTTGGAAGATTGAGAAACTTTGAATTTGCCGACTTCATAACAGGGAGGCCTAGCTATTACAACAGAGTATGCCGAGATTTCTGACCACCTTACTTCCTCTCTTACTGTCTACTTTTCTTCTCTATTTATGTGAAGGTTGTAGTTGTGGTAGTAGTGAATGTGGTGGTAATGATTCCCGTTTAGATGATTTTCCAAACTTATCATTCCCCGTGTAATGTTTGTTGTTGTGGTAGGACAATTGTGGTAGTTGTAGTAGACCAATACAATGTCGGAAAATACAAAATAATTAATTATGGTAAGAAGAGAGCATCTATTCAAGGATATAATTTAAAAATAATAACAAATAAACGCATTTTTAACCTGTGATTTTCCTCTTTTATAGTAGGCCTATAATATAACTTGGTTATTAAAAATTTGCTTATTAGTAAAGATTAGCACAGTACAATAATAATACCATAATTGATGTGCTCAGCGTACCATAATTTTGAGGAAAGTACCATAATTTCGGCATTACTGTACGATAATTTGGGCAGGTCGGCAGCACAACGCTCCACTACTCAACCCTACGGTCATCTAAAGGGTGCTCTCGACCACCCTTAGCCGTAAGGTTAAAGATGGCCGCCACAATTGACGCTAAGGTGTTTCGTGCATACCACCATAGTGAGTTAAGGGCAAAAATGGCGGCTAAGGTAACTTAACGGCCGCTAAGGTCTTTCGTGCATCCGCCCACAGGCCTTTCCTGTGGTAACAATGCCATGGTTGTACAGTCACTCATAAAAATAAAGACCCCCCCAGTCAAGACACCTATTAAGTGGTGTGATATCGGTTCTGGTAACATTGTACCTGACGTCAGAGGTGGTGTGGGTGGTTTTGGAGGAAGGTTGGTTTGCTCGAAACATTATCCCAACTCATTCTTCGTTTCATCTACCATTACTATGCATTTCAGGCCCCGCGAATCACGGTTTTTCGCGATTTTCAGCCAAAGTAATTGTTTAATAGGATTGGTACTTTGGCACAGTGTACAACACACCCCAGCCTAATTTTGAGTTGGGTTTTGCAAAGACAAATATTCTTTAATAAGGTGTTTACTCTTGACTCTGATGGCATAGCCGAGCATCGCCAACGTGGACATTCGAACACCTACTATTATACTCCCCAATCCAGTCCATCCCTACCACCCTCCCTCGCTCTCCCCCTCATCATTCTCTCCTCTCACATCCGTCCCTACCTCCCTCCCTCTCATCCCCCCCATTCACTCCTCCCTCATCCCATTTGCTTTTCCTCCCCGTCGCCCCTTTTACCATGTGAGATTAGGAGGTTACGTATGTTATGGTAAGTACTTATTATTTCAATATGCAAAAATATAGTGTAAACCCTCCGACAATCAAGCCGTTGTTTGGTCTTATATCGGAACCCCATACTGTGCAATATGCACCACACCACCGTATCTGAGGTATCGCTGGGGATGATATCAGCTGTCTTTATATCCTCAGCCACTGTCCTAACGGTGAAGGTTTGCTTGTTTGAAAACATGCGATGCACATGGCGGCGAATGGCACCAATCGTAAAGTTGTCCAGTGGTGAGGTGGTGGGGGTGGGTGTTACGGCCACTTCAGGAAGAGTGCTCTTGTTGCGCAGCACAAGTGACCGTAGTGATCTCTCTGTTATTCCCAGGGCATGTGCTGCACGATCATAAGGCCTGTGTGGACAAAAAAACAACTGTAGACTACATAATATATAGTATAAAGCCGACATATGCCTTGTAGGTTACGGTGAGCGATATATATATATATATATATATATATATATATATATATATATAGATAGATATTAGACATTACTCACCTATTCAGGGTATGATTTAATTTGTTGCGACCTTTCTCCCGGTTATATATGGATAGAAGGCGAATAGCGAATGCATTCCTGCATCCACGTGGACAATGTAGCATTTTGGCCATAGCTGCTATATGAACCATCCGTCTCCCTAGACCAAGGGTATACAAGTGCTGATGCTGCAGCTGACACCACGTACTGTACACCTATGATCCATAGTCTCGTGCACTTCAGAATCTCCTGAGGTGACAAACATGCCCTTTTGGCTGGGAGGTGCGAGACTTCAGGGGCTGTGGAGTGAAGCATCGGAACTCTCACATCTCCCTGCCAAAAGGGCACGTTACTCACACTCAGGGGAGGGTGGAAGACACGAGAGGTGAGGGAGGAGGGATGGAATGGAATGGGGTCTGGACGTCGTTCGAATGTGTACGTTAGTCATGCCGACTCATCTGGCTTCGACTTAAAACTCTAAGAGTAAACGCCGTAATAAACAACATTAATCATTGCAAAACCCAACTCAAAATTAGGCTGGGGTGTGTTGTACACTGTGCCAAAGTACCAATCCTATTAAACAATTACTTTGGCTGAAAATCGCGAAAAACCGTGATTCGCGGGGCCTGAAATGCATAGTAGTTACATATGTGTCGAGCAAATCAACTTCATCTCTCAAGCGACATCACTGACGTCACGTACACTGTTGCCAGAACCGATATCACAAGTATAAGAAGATGACTGGCCTGGAGGGGTCTTAATTTTTATGAGTGACTGTACATCCGCGAGCAGATGGGATGGAGACACGAGCTCACTCATCATTGGGTCGTTTCTACCTGACGAGTTATGGAAGGGGGAAGTGAGAAATAGAGGAAGAGATGGGGGAGGTTGTGTAGGGGCTGGTGGAGTGTTGCCACTTCTGACTGATTTAGAACGTGAGTGAATATATGGCAGGATGAACTTAATTAATTGTGTATACGAGTTAGACGGACATAGGGATATGTAATAACTGATATAATTTCGCCACGCTAATATCACCATTGTTCATTGTGTGAGAGTTAGCTTTAAATTTTTCCAGTAATAAATCATTATAATATCCATCGCAACATAACATTTATCAATAATTACATAACCAAATGATTAAGTCAAAGGTGACAAACATATTTTCTTTGTCGGGAGAATATTGTTAATGTTCTGGCCCTCAAAATGCAATGAACGAGCCATTATTTTTAAGGATAAATACACACAGAATCTAGAACACTTTGTAGGACATAATAACTTTTTGAGTCTCACTAACTTTGCTATGAAGGCTGACACCTCAAAGGTTGTCAGCACTGATTATATCATATGCATCAAAAATAGTAACTATCCTTATTTTACTATGCCTACGTGTTAATGATTTCCTTGTTATGGGCAGAAATTTACTTGTAATCTAATAATACACTATATGTAACGTAGAATAAGTTTTTTTTCCCCGTGTGTTAAGTTGGTAAGCCTGCGAAAGCTACAAGATGTGGGATCAAGCACCTTTGGTGTGTGTGTGTGTGTGTGTGTAAAGGGAACTGCGGTTCACATGACTTGAACCCTCACTTCAACAGAAATATGCCTGTATTCCGAGATTCTGTCTCACTCAGTTCCACAGAATTTTTTTCACATAACAATGAATACTTGTGGTTCTCTTAATTTTGTGTAATAATAATTATTGTTGAAACACATTTATCATTGAATATAGCATTTTCATCAATTAAGTCATGTTTTATAGACACTCATCCCATCTGATGTCATTACAGTTTTGATATCGCACAATACTAGCTTCTGGCTAGCACAGTGGTAGAGTTCCCGGTTGCAGTTTCTGTGGTGCAGAATTCGGTCCTTGCTTGGGACAGACTCGGTAAAAATCTTTCACTGATGCCAGAGGTTACCACCCCTGTGAGCAGGGGGTGGGGGGTTTGAGTTGGCTGTCTGAGGTCTTCCTGCTTACGCAGCCATAGCCTAAGCTGACTCGGGTCTCGCGTGGGTGGAGAGGTCTCTGGGCCACTCATCATCCTTGTGATGCATGCTATAGTTGTGTTTCATACAGTCTAGTGTGTGATTCACTCTGTCCCATTGACTGCCACTCATTGGCGGACCTTTAATATGAGAGCACTCTTAAAAGTATAATGATCATGCTAAAATTCAATACATAGATTTTGTTAATGTGAACTCCATCTCCATTAGTCCCTTCGCCCAAAGTCAACCATAAATCCTTAAGATAAAGAAAGCCACGGCTTTTGGCGTCTCTCTTGCTCTTTCTCCCATCAACAGCCCCTCCATACCCTCCCTTCTTCCTCTCTCACTCCCCTATAACTCGTAAGGTAGAAGCGACCCCATGATTAGTGTACTCGTATCTCCAACCCATCAGCTCGCGACTGTACATAGGTCATGCTGTGTTTTATAGCCCGCACGCGATCGTGGTTCATTGGATTGAACGCACAGTTTTTTCAGCGCCACGAGCGTGGCCCATCGACCTTAAGAGGCTAAGTAAGAAGTGAATATTAGAAAGTAATAAATGAATATTAGAAGGATTTAAGAGACTGTACGTAGCACAGTGGTGTCGTGACCACATCTCTAGTTTAAAATTGCTGGGTAAGTAATATAATATTAATAATTATTCAAGTGAAGTTTAATCACAAATTTGGCACCCAACGTGGGGCCTCTCTCTCCTCCCTCTTATTTCACATTGTTCGATATCGAGATTCAGGCCACTTACAAGGGCTTCAAACTGATATAGCTTGCACTGTTTAGTATATTTAAGAAGCTGCAGCCCACTAGACCACCTCCCACTTACCGAGGAGATAAGCTGCAAGAAATGCAAAGAAAATAACGGAATTCGTCCTAAAATTACCACTGCAAGAGATTGCAACGAATGAAACAAAAAACATCATTTTTTTTCTTAAATATCACTCAGGAACTGGAGCCAGTATTTTAAGCACACCTTCTATAACGCAAAAATTTGAGGCAAATTAACAGGATGCATACAATTGATGATATGAGTAACTTAAGTAATAAGGGGTGACAAAAACTCAGGTGATATAGGCGACGTGTTTCCAAACTCCTTTTTTCCATACAATGAATTATAAATGACATAAGAATAAATAACATTTATCTATTTTTTTTTATTAATTTTCAGCTTTACTAGAATTGTTTTATATAAGTACTAAATATTTTAGAATTCAATCGTTTCAATGGGGTTCCCTATTCGGTAACATATTTATATTGCACAACATACAGTTTTCTTGATTATTTGCAATTGCGTATATTTTTACTTCATGTCTGAGTATTTTGTAGCCATCGTTATTTCTGCTAAAACAACAACTAAACCAATAGCAAGGCCTAGCAGAAGTAGAAGCAGAGGCCCTTGCACATGTGTGATGGTTAGGCCTCTAGTGGGTTTCGTTTGACCGTCATTCGGTTTTAATTCTTGATTGTTTCGCCTCAGCTCATCGCGTTGTTTCACTCTGCTAATGCGACTTGCATCCTCTAGATTTAATTTCCTCCACTGTTCGTAAAGCCCAGCCTGAAAAATAAATATCCATTATAATAACACAACTAATGTACGGTAAATGGATTACACTCTAAGAGTGCACTAGTCACCCTTCTGCTGTTTCTTGTGAGAAGTCTGCTTGTACTGTACACTCTCCATAACTGCCGCCTAGTATAAGGGGTCACATGTTTTAGAAGATGTGTGTGAGATGGAATAACCTGTGTGAGATGGAGTAACCTCGATACAGTGGTGCATGAAATAACTCACTTTAACTGTCCACAGTTTTGTGATGACGTGTCGTTCATATATTATCACCTAGTATGTATCCCTTTATCTGAGGTCAAAGAAAAAAGGAATCTGCATGCCTCGCACATAGCACGCTCAAGTGAGACTACATTTGCTTCAATACTCTTAATGGGAAACGCAGGAACAGGGAACGAACATGAGAATGTCGGTAACACATTGATAGAAATTATAAACTTGTATCACAATTAATTGCATTTTTACTGGTTGTAAGGTAAAGAATATGCAATGCTATGGTCAAGCATTGAATTGATTTTGGAGTTTTACCGGCGACGCAGAGGCTCAGGTCATATGCCACCAAAGCAATTTACATACTTCCATACTTTAAATACCATAATTGATTGTTTGATAGACTGCATATGGTGGCGCAACAACTAGGGTCACATACCGACGAAAAAGAAATATACCAAATTCTAAATAAAAACGAAAAACTTTGAGCTATCTAAGAGAAGAACCGATAAAATTCACAACTTTTGGAGGAGGCCAGGCTTCTCCAACAAGAGGGTGCTCCCTCCCACAATACCTGCCTCCATCCACATCCGGTACCCAGAGAGGTACCTACGACGAATGTCCCCAAGCCTGGGGTACTCCATTTGAAGGTGCCACACAGTCAAGGAAAACAGGCAATCACCACAGTAGGGAGGGGGAGCTCTCTCCATTAAAAATCCAGGGGTCAAGCGTGAGTGGCAAATACGGAGCTGGGCAATAGCCGTCTCCCACCATGCTGTAGCTCCACAAGCCCAGGTGCTAGCGAATGCCGCTAAGCATTTTAGACCCACCCGATGGAGTTCCATCTGTCCTGCCAGTAGGAACGAACGTCAGCATCAATGTAGGGTCGAAGGTCGATGGTAGGTGCCGGATGACGCCGGTCAGGAAGTCGAGCACTGTAGGCCACAGCCGTAGCCAGGGCGTCAGCCTGTTCATTTCCATATTGGCCGAGACCCAACAAAAGGTGGCTCTGCGGCCACGACGTCCAAGGAGGACAAGCCACTCAAGAATGGCCAATAACAGGGGATGGTAAGAGTTAGAATTGCCTAAAGCCTGCAAGGCATTACAGGAAGAAGGCTGTGGGAGAGTAAAAATTAAAAAAAATTGAGGGCATATAAAATGGCCGAGAGCTCGGCAGTAAATGTATACATGATAGAAAAGAGTCTGCCACCATGACATAGTTTGGGAAAGACAGCCCCAAAACCAACTCCAGAATCAGACTTTGATTGATCAATGTACACAGGGAGGGACGCCCTGTTAGAGGAAACATAGTCTAAGAAGAGGGAACGAGCTACTGGAGGAGAAAGAGATTAATTCCTTCTTGTCTAGAAAGCAAGTGCAGGAATGAACTTCTCGGAGAAGTGGTGGAGCCACCCTAGGCCCGCACAGAACAAATCTGGAAGTCAGCATTGCCTAACTCCACCATAGATTTCCTGACTCGGAAGCCAAAGGGCCATGATGAACAGGGTCTAAAACTCTGAGACGGGCAGCCGTGGCAGAGGAGTACACCTCACACCCATACTCGAGTTTCGATCAAATAAGAGCATGATATAGGTATAGGAGGGTGGCCTGATCAGCCTCCCAGGAAGTATTTCCCTGGACTCAAGGTCCCTTGCCTCCAGGCTCTCAACCTGTTTTATGTGATTGGAGATGTGGAACTCAAGTCAGGCCCAAATTATGTGTTACCTCAACACAATGTATCCATTGACCATACATGAATAAGTCCGGATCGGGTTGAACGCCCCTGAGGCAACAGAAGTGTATAACAACGGTTTTTGCAGGAGAGAAGCGAAGCCATCCCAGCGTGACACCCTGTCGGGGGCAAGCTGCGTGTGCCGCCCCACCACTGATATATTGTATAGGAAGCAGAAAACAAGACTGCCTGGTCGTCAACGTACATTGGATGATGCAATGGCGTCAATTGCCACGGCAAAATAACGTGATACTGAGGGCGCTTCCCTGGGGACTCCTTTCACCTGTGCTACAAGTGCAGAGAGGGCTGTACCAATCCTCACACAAAAACTGCAACCACTGAGAAACTCCTTATGAAAGAGTGAAAGGCAAGCCTTAGGCATGGAGTTGCTGCAGGATGCCTTATTACCATGTAGTGTCATCGGCTTTTTCTAATTTGAAGAATACACAAATCAAGTGTTGATGTTGTGTAAAAGTCTCACATGCAGCAGCTTCTAACGTGACCAGAGTGTCTGCAGTGGACAATAGCCAGACTGAGATAGAGAGAAAATATACACCAGTCTGGAATTCACCATTATCTCAAATAGTTTGCAGAGACAGGAGGTCAAGTAATTGACTGATTTTTAGATGCCAGTAGATTGATTGATTGATTGATTTTTAGATGCAACTAGGCATCTGGTGGCACAACTAGGGTCATATACCGCCCAACAAAAATGGTCATTTACATCATTAATAAAATATGGACACACATTAAATAGGCTTCACTACCCTAAGAGGGATAAGCAGCATGATTAAAAGGACACTAAAAACTAAAAAGCACATGTTTACTAAAAAGCCCGTCAATTTAAGTAAAATATATAAAGGAATCAAAACTAAAAACATTAAACTCTCTAAAATCCATAAATATCATAAAATCACAATTTGTGGAGGAGGCCAGCCTCCGCCACATAGGAGAGGGTGTTCCCTCCCAAACTACACAAGCTTCCTCCCCGAACACCTGGGAGAGATTGTAAGAACTGTCACCCAAGGCAGGGACACTCGGCAAAAAGATGCCGCACTGTCAGAGGGACCAGACAATCATCACAGTAAGGAGAGAGTGCCCTCTCCATTAAAAACCAATGAGTCAATGGCGTATAGCCAATGCGGAGACGTGCAAGAGCAGTCTCTCACCGGCGGGACAGGCCGCTGTAGCTCCACAAACCCAGGTGCTGTCAGATGCCGCGGAGATTATTAGCCCCGACGGCATCCCATCTGTCTTGCTAGCAGGAATGAAAAGCAGCATCTATGTAGGATCGAAGGTCCACTGCAGGAACAGAATGACGAATGGCAGGAGGCCGAGAATTGGAGACCGAAGCCTTAGCCAGGGCGTCAGCCCGCTCATTCCCATCGACACCCACATGGGCCGGGACCCAACAAAAAGTGACTTTGCGGCCACAACGACCGAGGAGAACAAGCCACTCAAGAATGGCCAACACCAGAGGATGGGAAGAGTTAAAATTGCACAAGGCCTGCAATGCACTACAGGAATCGCTAAAAATAGTAAACGAAAGCTAAGGGAGAGTAAAAATCACTTGGAGGGCATATAAAATGGCCGAGAGCTCAGCAGTAAAAATTGACATGACAGAAGGGAGCCTGCTGCCACGGCAAAAGTCAGGAAAGACAACTCCAAAACCAACTCCAGCATCAGACTTTGACCCATCAGTGTACACAGGGAGGGACTCCCTGTGAATGAAGACATGTTCTAAAAAGAGGGAACGAGCCACTGGAGGAGGAAGAGATTCCTTCTTGTCTGTAAAGCAGGTGAAGGGGAAAACTTCTGGAAGAAGCCGTGGAGCCACCCTGGGAACCCGCACAGGAGAAATCTGGAAGTCATCAATGCCCATCTCCTCCATAGCCTTCCTGACCCGGAAGCCAAAGGGCCATGGTGTACGAGAATGTAAAAGGTAGTACTGAGAAATAACAGATGACACCGCCAAGCAGGGAAGGGAGTCAGGAAGTCGATGTAATCGATGCCAACAACGAGGTCCACCAGGAGACTGGAGATTGGGGACGACCTGAAGGCTCCGGTCGCCAGACGTACTCCAGCATGTTGAACAGGGTCTAAAACTCTGAGACGGGCATCCGTGGCAGAAGAGTACACCTCACACCCATAGTCGGGTTTTGACCTAATAAGAACATGGTATAGGCGGAGGAGGGTGGCCCGATCAGCCTCCCAGAACGTATGGCCTGGGACCCACAGCAGGTTAAGAGCCTTGAAGCAAGAGACCTTAAGTGTACGTAAGTGGGGAATCCAAGTCAAATGTTTGTCAAAAGGGAGACCCAAAAAGCGAGTCTCCTTGACACAACGTATCCGATGACCATACATGAATAAGTCTGGATCAGGGTGGACGCCTCGGATGCGGCAGAAGTGCATAGCACCTGTCTTGGAAGGAGAAAATCGAAACCCATGAGAACCAGTCCAACGTTCAATGTACGTTATAGAACATCACATAAATATTGCAATCATGATAAAACTTATTAAGATGAAATAAATAAGGCCTCTTTAGTCCGAAAAACCTATTAGGCTACTACTCCCTCCGACGCTCACCGCCATTTAACATATATATATACACACATATATATATATATATATATATATATATATATATATATATATATATATATATATATATATATATATATATATATATATATATATATATATTTATATATATATACATATACACATATATATATTTATATATATATATATACACATATATTTTTATATATATACACATATATATTTATATATATATACACATATATATATTTATATATATACACATATATATATTTATATATATATACACATATATATTTATATATATATACACATATATATTTATATATATACACATATATATTTATATATATACACATATATATTTATATATATACACATATATTTATATATATACAAATATATATTTATATATATACACATATATTTATATATATTTTGTGTGATTTGTGTGACATGATATTTAGGAAAGAAATTTTAATATTATTTCACTGTTAAGTGTTATGATCTCTGTGAAACTTTGCACTGTAAAATAAGCTATCTTATTTCGCTTGCAAGACTGTTGTTTGCAAGTTAAGCTACAGGCCTACAAAATGATACATTTCTCCGTTCAATATACCTTCTAGGCTATAGAGTAGCCATGAATTGTTTTGTCAATATTAGGAACCGATTCATGAACCATACATATAATTCCGTGCATAACATTTTAATTACTGACGTAAATATTTCGTACAGTATACAAGTTCTGACGGCTCAGAAATAATTTCCTACTCTTTTAGCATGATCATTTTGACAGTCTTCTTACAACTCACCTCAGTTATGGCCATTATAGTTTTGTCAAAGACAGGCTTATAGGGAGCGTCGTGAGGTATTGGCCAGGCCGCGGTAGATGATATAATGTCTTCCCTACCAATATATATCGGTGAAGTTCCATCAATCCTGGTAAAGTATTTGGCGACCGACAGCTCAACGTATTGCCGTCCACCAACGTGTGCTCTTCTGGAAGGAAGATTAAAATATTAATATTTTGACAATGAATTCTTATTGTCATACAAATTTGCTAAATGTAGGATATTTCTATTTTGTACGGATTTATGTAACTACATCATCACTGTAATGTAATATAATGTAGGGTGGAATCATTGGCATATATGTTGACATTGTAAAAAGAATATAATAAAATGCAGAATGAGAGTTGGTGATAAGATAGAGCCCTGAGTAATATCACTATTGTTAGGGCGAGATGAATGAGTTCTGACCGTTTACAACAGAAATTGGGGATTAGTTGCACAACTAGAATTTTTTTGCTTTAATATACTGTATAGCAGAACGATGGACTGATGTAAAGATTATAGCTGGATCAAAACGACTACTTGAAAGGAATTAAATTGAAACTCGGTTTATTTCCGTAACTTTGGCGAACAATATACAGTAAACATGAGCTATTGTGATAAATTGTTATCAAATGTTATTTTGCAGCAGTTTACGCTGGACTAATTTGTGTTCCACTTTGTAGAGGCGGGTCTTGTTAACCACTTAAAGAGTGTTGAAGGTAAGGTCAGTTCAGATTACTAACGCTTTCAGGGCACGCGTAGCACTGTTTTTCGGGAATAACTCTGTAACTAAAGGTTGGATCAGAATGATGTTTTGCCACGGGTTATTTCACACCTTCCGCTAATTTTTGGCACTATAATGTATTACCAAAAGTGAATAATTAAGGCACTTGTCCGCGAGAAATGCGTCATTTTCATGAAATTTAACACTGAGATACGAACGATCATAGTGTGACGTATATATCACGGCAGTCCACAGGCTCCACCCATCCCCTTCTTTTTCTCCCCCACCCTACTCTCTCTCTCTCTCTCTCTCTCTCTCTGGTCTGAAACTTTGTTCGAAAATACAACACGGTCACAAGCTTTAGTCCTAAAAATATGTATAAGTATATAATGCTAGCAGGCATTATGTTTTAATGTTATTGTTATCACTTTTTATCCTATAGCGATACATAACAGCGAGGATATATATATATATGGTAGAGTTGTGTACGATAACGCCAGTGCTTGACGGGATAGCAATGCTTTGTTGGAATTCAGGAGTGGGGTGTTTCATTCGTGTGAAATGGAACCGCAGTTCATGTGAACCGCAGTTCCCTATACAGACATACACACACACCAAAGGCGCTTGATTCCACACTTTGTAGCTTTCGCAAGCATACCAACTTAACACATGGTGAAAAAAAAAAATCAAATAGTCTATTATCGTTCTAGGTGGTGAATGGATATTGCTAATGTATGATACATCAGCAACAGCTTGAAAGGAACACCATATTCGCGTATTGCTAGCGAATTCCTAAAGCTCCAAAGTGTTACCAGATGGTGAGATTCAGTCTCGCTCCAGAACAGGTGGAGTGTGGACGTACTCGTGGCGCTCTGCCTCCATTCTCGTTTGTGTTGTTGTTTTGGAGCTCTTGTTTGTGTTTTATGTGTTGTTTGTGAGTTCTTGTTTGTGTGTTGCTGTTTCTGTGGTGTTGCTGGTGTTGTTTGTCTCTTGTGGTTCTGTGTATAGTTTTGTTGTGATTGTCTGTGTGTGTGTGTGTTCCTGGCTGATTGAGTGTTTAGTTGTTTGTGTTGTTGTTTCCTTTCCATCTAGGCCTTGCCTGGCCTGATGGAGAGTGCGGATTCCTGCTTGGAGGCCGACTTGGCAATGTCGGAGGAAGACGAGTCTCCAATTGAGGATCACTGGCCTGAGCTGCCTTCTCGCAACCCTCCCCCCCTCTCCTCGGTCACTCCGCAGCACAGGTTGCAGCCGTCCACCTCCTCAACCTCTACCAAGCGACCTGTTGATGCCTCGTCCGACTCCTCGCAGGATTCCGATGGTGTGGACTGTTTACCTCCAGCTGCCAAGACTGCCAAGGGTGCTTCAGCTGTGGACGACGTACCTTCTCTGCCTCACCCTGGTGTTTCTTCTTTGTATACCAACTCCTTGCCCTCGTCCAACCTTCCTGCTTTTGCCCCGAGAGATGCCTATGTCAAACTCTCCTTCTCTGGAAACCCATCTACAGACACAAAGCTGCGTTGGTTGTCTGATGTCAACAGGGCCTTCCAGTTGCAGCGTGAACTGGCTGAAGTCAAGATGGCTGCTGTCACCTCCCGGTTTGTCTACATCTCTAGGAAGCGTCAGGACATCATTGATAGAGTCAAGGCTGGTGAATTTTTATCTCTGCCTCTCATTCTTGAAGACTCATCTGAGAGGCCTCGTAAGTTCCCCAGCTACATCCTCACCCGTTTTCCTATTGATGTTGACCCGAAACTTGCCAAAGGATACCCTGGTGTGTACTTTGCCCGTCGTTTTTTCCAAGATGGTTCCCCCATTAGCCGTATTGTTGTTGTCTGGAGTCAACCTGATCCACCTCCAAATGAGATTTCCTTTGATTTCCTCCCTTGTCTTCCACCGTGTGAGGTGAGGAAACTTCATAATGACCAGCCTTGGTGCTACAGATGCTGGGGAGTTGGGCATATCTCCCGGTACTGTTCTGCCAGGCCGAAGTGTGCATGGTGTGCGGCCGACCATGATTCCAAGACGTGTCCTGTCAGGGGTGAACCATCACGTCCTGCTGCCTCCACCTCTGAGCCTTCACCTCCTGAAGATACGTCTCGATGGAAGTGTCCACGATGCCTTCAGCCAGGGGTTAACGTGTGGCATGGATGTACTCGATGTAAGGTCCAGGCTCGTGTCTCTACTATTGCTCCGCCTCCACCACCACCACCACCACCACCACCACCTCCCCAGTCTGCTCCTCCTACCAACCCTGCCTCACCTCCAGACCTGGCCCTCCACAAGTCTGTTGCTACCCTCATGGCACGATGTACGGCTCTTGAAAACCGCTTTTCTGCCCTTGAAGCCAGGATTGATGGGCTGGTTGCCGCTCAGGCTGCCAATGACTCCAAACTCTCCACCTTGGTCGAGGCTCAGCAGGCCATCATCTCAACTGTCACTACCCTTACCGAAAAGATGGATACTGTTGCATCTCGCCTTGAAAAGCTTTTCGAGTCAGTCCCTTCTCCTGGTCCATCTTCTTCTCCAAGTCGCTCATCTGCCCCCACTCACCGGACTTCTACCTCCAAATACAGAGTTCGCTAGTGATTGCCGGCTGGATGTCATCTCCTGGAATGTATGTGGTATCACCAGTTATGCTAAGCTCACTCAACTCAAGGCCTATGTTTTTCGTCATCATCCCAGTGTTATTTTTCTCCAGGAAGCATTTCCAGGACGGCCGCTCGCTCTTGGGCAAGCTCCTCCCCTCTCAGGTTATGTGCCATATGTTCATCTGGTAAGGAATGGTCTCCTGACTTACATACATAGCTCCTTGCCACATCGCCTTCTCCGTACCTCCACTGATCCTGACATAACCTTTCAGCTATTTGAGGTTCTACCTGGGAATGGAGTACTCCAACTATGTAATGTCTATTCTGCCCCAGCTAGACTCACTCTTGAGGCTCTTCCTTCTCCAACAGTGCGTGGTATGGTGTATATGGGAGATTTTAATGCTCGGCATTCTGATTTGGGTGTTGGTACTGGCTCTATTAATCGTAATGGTGTTCGTCTCCTTTCATACATCCGCAAGCATCATCTGACACACTGGGGCACTGGTGGTGCCACTCATTGCCGGGGAGGTACTCTGGATTACATCCTCTCGTCTGGCCTGATAGCATCTCAGGTCCAGTGCTTCTCCGTGCCAGACTTATTCTCTGATCACATTGCTCTTCGGTTTCATTATTCTCTAACTGCTGGGTCAGGTGCTTCAGCCACTCGTTTGCGTATTGCTGTGCCCCCTAAATATTGCCCGACATACATCTTATTTATGGCCCATGTATTCCCTACATTTGACATATCATCAGCTGAACAGTTGTACTCTGATCTTGTATCTGCTACTCATGACTTTTATAGGCTATACGTCTCTCGGCCACACCTCCAGCATCGCCATACTGCCCACTCCTGGACGCTGGATGCACGTATACAGGAGGTAAAGGAGGAGGCTGAACGTGATGGCCTATTGTTTCAAGCCAACCCAACCCCTGACCTACTCCATCATTACCAGATGTCTAGGGACGCTTTAGTTGCCCTGCAGGATTGTGCTCACACTGAGTCTTGGCAGCGGTTCACGGACAGCATCAACCAGCAAACAAGTGTGGCTTCTATGTGGCACCTCATCCGTCGGGTTGTTAAAAAGACACCGGCCACTGCTCGTCATCACACTCCCGCCGACTATGCCAAACAACTTGTCGATGCCTGGTCAGAAATATCTACCCCAGCCAGTCTACCCATCCACATACAAGATGCACTCGCTTCCCGTGCTGCTGTCCATCGGCTACGTCTAATGTCTGCTCTGTTACAAGATGATGACGATGATGCAGAAGAGATAACTGAGGAGGAGTTGCGCCGTGCTCTCATTCGGGGTAGAGCTTCTTCCCCTGGTGATGATGGTATTACTTATGCTGTGCTGCGCCTACTTCAACAAGTTCCTGGGAACCCTCTACTTCGACTGTACAATCTTTGTCTTCGTGACGGTTGTGTACCACGAGCCTGGACCAGCAGCACAATAATACCCATCCCTAAGCCCGGCACTGCGAAGTTCAGGCCTATTTCCCTTACTTCCTGTTTCTGTAAGGTTATGGAGAGAATCTTACTCAATCTTCTCATGTACAGACTGCAGGATCGCCTCTCTCCATGGCTGTTTGGTTTCCTTCCCTAGCGGAGCACACATCACTGCCTAATCGACCTGTACTCTCGCCTTTCCAGGGACAGTGTGGTGGTCTTCATTGACCTTCGAAGTTAATTCGATGTTGCTAATAGAGACGTCATTTTGGATCAACTGGTTGACTTTGGGATAAAGGGTAATCTTCAACGGTGGATTCGGGGCTACCTGAGTAACAGGACCTCCTGTGTGTTTTTCAGTGGTGGACTCTGTACTTTGCGCAGTTTTCATCTTGGTACGCCTCAAGGTGGTGTTCTCAGTCCAATGTTATTTAATATTCTGATGCATTGGTTGCTCACTTCTCTCCCTGATATTCCTGGAACTACAATTACGTGCTATGCTGATGATATCTTTGTTCATTCTACCTCACCAAGGGATCTCCAGCGGTTTCTTGACTCCTTCTCTGTGGCCTCCTCTCACTGTGGCATTATTGTCTCCCCAGATAAGAGCAGAATATTCACCTGCCGCCTTCCTCAAGCTCAGCCAGTGTTCACCATTGGAGGGACTGTCATTCCCATGTGTTCCCAGTACTGCTACCTGGGTGCGCCAGTCAATATTTGGCCGATTGTCCCTGCCAGACCTCAAGACCATCCAATTGTCAAGGACTTATTGGGTCGTCTCCAGCGCCGACTTACACCACTTCAATGGCTATCTAACAACTCCTCGGGCATCTCCATCCCAGTTGCCAGGACCATCTATATTGCTTTTATCCGTTCAGTTGTTGATTACCTTTCCCCTGCTCTGATTCAACTTCCTAGGGCTACTCTGGAAACTTTAGAAAAATTTCAAAATAGAGCAATGAGAATTATTCTCGGCTGTCCAATGTCGACCAGGATAGTGAACATGCAGCGTGAGTTGCGTCTTCCCCCATTAGTGCAGAGAATTTATTCTAATGTTACTTGCTTCACTGTCAAGTGCCTCCATTTCCCACATCTTTCACCCCATTACTCTCAGTTAGTCAGGACTTCTCTTAGACCAAACTACCCGGTCCCTCCCATACTGCCTGCTGGACGTACTCTTATAAGGTCTGTTTCCTCTGTGCTCCGTGGTCTTAATATAGATATAATGGTTACAGACGTCCCCCCAGGGCCCCCTCCATGGATGCTACCAACACCTGATGTGAGCTTTACACCTACTTCCAAGTCGGAGCTGCCTTCTCTACAGCAGCAGTTGGCTCTGGAACACATAGAAACAGTGACTTCCTCCATCACAGATCCATACTGCATCTACACTGATGGCTCATTGCAGGTGGATGGTGCAGCAGGTTGTGCTGTTTTCTCGCCTGACCTGGAGTCACCTCCAGGGGGCTGGGTTGGCCGTCGTCTCTGTAACCACTCTAGCTCAACATTGTGTGAACTGTATGCCATTCTGGATGCTGTTAGTGTTGTTTGTCAACGTGGAGTGAATGCTGCCATTTTTTGTGACTCCAAACCTGCCCTTCATTCCCTCTCTAGTGTTCAGCCCACACACTCTACTGTTATTCAGCAGATTTTATCGTTTTTGGCCTTATTGCGTCACCGTAACTTGACTGTCAAATTTTTATGGGTGCCATCCCATGTAGGTTTACGTCACAATGGTACAGTTGACAGACTCGCAAAGGAAGCCTGCCATCTGCCTCCTCGTGGTGCTGGACGTCCTCTCTCCCTGACATGTTACCTCTCTAAAGTCCGCTCCGCCGCTCTCCTCCCTGTACGGCGATGCAGGGATGCAGAGAGGCCCTTCAGCATCTCCATCACCCATTACGAGTCTGTCTGCCATCACAAATATTCCTACCGTCGTCGAGGCCTCATGGTTCGGAGGCACAATGTAGTCTCTGCTCGTTTGAGGCTTGGCTACCGGCCACCGTGGCAGGTTGCTGGGATGCAGGGTGAGCCTCCCTTCACTGAGTGTCGCTTGTGTCGAGCGCCTCGTGCTAACACTATAGAGCACTATTGCCTAGCCTGCCCCACTGTCCGACACGCTGCCCCAGGGCCTGCCACTTGATGTGGTTTGTCGTCACCTGCTGAACCATCAGGTTCTGGAGGAACTTCTGGTGCGTCACCCTCGTTTTGGTGGATTTAAGTAGGTCATGATATAAATATTTGTCTGTATGCTTGTGCTTCATTCTGTTATGTTTTCGTGATGTGAGTGTGTGTGAGCATGTGTGTGTGCTTGTGTGTGTATGTGGTCATTGGGTTCTCGTGAGTCCCGCTTACCCTTGCGTACTGTTGTCTGCCTATTGACTGACGCTACGGCGCAATGAATTAAAAAATAAAAATAAAAAAAAAATAAAAAAAAAAATAAAAAAAAAATGGTGAGATTACTACACCACCTCACTGATGGCTTGGATGTCTCTATTTCATCTGCTCGGAACTGTATCTACAGAAAGGAGCCAGGAAAGAATATGGGACAATGCTTCCCTGGTTCAGTTATCACTCACACTCCAATTCCTTTTTCGTGAGCAAAAAAAAAAAAAAAAACTATCTCGATTTTCCCCACAAATACTTCAACTCTCACTTTGTTCATTATTTAACAAAGCAACTTCTATAAAATTCTTCCGTACAAAAATAAAATTTCATTTCAAATATTCCCAAACTACGATATCGAAACAATTTTAATGTACAAATTAGCAACTGTATACTGTACTGTACATGCATATTGGAACTCTACATTTCTCCCTTCCATTCCACAACAACTTCTCTCTACCGTAATTTTAGTTATGTAAAGGTCTTATAAATTTTATAAGGGTCGAGTGGTAAGAATAATTACGTTGTAACAGCATATTAAATATTTAACTAACTGAAAAACGAACGGCGCCATAATTTTAAAAGAACAACAACGACAGGAATGATTATTTCTTCTTCAATAGCATTCGTAATTAAAACTAAATCACACTAATATGAAGAAAAAAAATTCTATACACCTCCAAAATATATAGGTAATTATATATGAACTTATAAACACTTAAATTATAAACATATTCCCTCAATGATCAGATACATAATTCATTATGTACAAAATATATAAATTTATCCAATACTCCGTTTTCTCTCTCTCATAAGTTTCAGCTTCAAGGCCAACTAATTAGTTTTTAAAGAAAATGAACAACTTAATAATCAATGGAGTGTTACACGGCGAAGCGGGAATGCAGCCTTATGTCTATGTATCCTACCGTTCTGTCTGAGTATGTAATACACGAATGTATGTACACTCGCGCACCACAATCTCTAGCTCACCTGAGTTTGGGGCGGCGATATGGCTCGGATCCTTTCTGGACGACAGCCCACTGAAACTATCACAAGGTCAGACCCGCACCAACAAAAATGATTAGAAAAATTGAAAAGGGGTCTGACTCACTGTGTCATGTAAACCTTATATACAACTCTTTCTGTGGTTATACTATACAACAGTATTTTGGCTGCAAAAATCAATATATTTCATTACTGCATTTTAATTCCTCAAATATTTGCATGAAAGAGGGACACAAAAGAATATACCAATAAGCTTTCAAGAATTACAATGAATTAAAACGAAGCACATCCATACCACCCAGTGAATATACAGGTATTCAGTGTGTGTGTGTGTGTGTGTAGCCTACTGTAACATCAAGATTCTTCCTCAGAAATTGTTTCTTTAACGTGATTAATCTTATGTATTTTGTTAAATTATCTAGAATGATGTCAGAAGGGAGCCTGCCGCCACGGCAAAAGACAGGAAAGACAACTCCAAAGCCAACTCCAGCATCAGACTCCTTCATAGCCTTTCTGACCCGAAAGCCAAAGGGCCATGGTGTACGGGAATGTAAAAGGTAGTACCGAGACATGATATCAGATGACACTGCCAAGCAGGGAAGGGAGTCAGGAAGATCAAGAGGTGGCTCATTAGCGTCCACCAGGAGACTGGGGATTGGGGACGACCTAAAGGCTCCGGTCTAAAACTCTGAGACAGAAGAGTACACCTCACACCCATAGTCGAGTTTTGACCTAATAAGAACATAGTATAGGCGGAGGAGGGTGGCCCGATCAGCCCCCCAGGACGTATGGCCAAGGACCCTCAATAGGTTAAGAGCCTTAAGGCAAGAGACCTTAAGTGTACGTAAGTGGGGAACCCAAGTCAAACGTTTGTCAAAAAGGAGACCCAAAAAGCGAGTCTCGTCGACACAACGTATCTGATGACCATACATGAATAAGTCCGGATCGGGGTGGATGCCTCGGATGCGGCAGAAGTGCATAGCAACTGTCTTGGAAAAAGAAAATCGAAACCCATGAGAACCAGTCCAACGTGACACCCTGTCAAGGGCAAGCTGCATGCGCCGCTCAGCCACTGACATACAGGAAGCAGCAAACCAGACTGCTAGGTCGTTAACGTACATCGAGTTAGCTATACCGTCTGGAAGGGATGAGGCAATGGCATTAATTGCTACTGAAAACAATGTGACACTGAGGACGCTTTCCTGGGGGACGCCGTCCTCCTGTGCAACAGATGCTGAGTGTGTTGTACCAACCCTCACAGAAAAACTGCAATAACTGAGAAACTCCTTAAGAAAGCGTGGAAGGCGACCCAGCAGGCCATATAAATGGAGTTGCTGCAAGATGCCATATTGCCATGTAGTGTCATAGGCTTTCTCTAAATCAAAGAATACACAGACAAGGTGTTGATGTCGTGCAAAGGCCTCACATGCAGCAGCTTCCAACCTGACCAGAGAATCTGTAGTGGAATAGTGTTTACAAAAGCCAGACTGGGACGGAGACAGAAAATCACCCCGTTCCAAGAAGTATACCAGTCTGACATTCACCATCTTTTCAAATAGTTTACAGAGACAGGAGGTGAAGGCACTTGGTCGGTAATTGAGGGCAACATCAGAGTCCTTGCCCGGCCAGCCAGATTCTGTTATATAAAGCTTAAAGAAATGAGATCGCCTCCTCACCCTAATGTCGCAACATTGCATATGGGATGTTGTCTGGCCCAGGAGAAGTGTCGCCGAAGAGAGAGAGAGCAGAATGCAGGTCTCTCAGGGTTAATATATGGTTATAACTTTCATTCTCGTTCCCTGAGAAATCCAGGACAGTGCGCTCCTTGGCTCTTAACTCATGCCTGACAGCCAGAGGTCGAGAGTCACGGCTGGAGACTCTTGCAAAAGAGTCAAACCATCCATGATCTTAACTCCATTGACCTTAAGTACAGGTGGAGATCTAGGAGAAAACTTCCCCGCCATCTTACGGACTCTCCTGAACACTTGGATGAGTGAAGTTTTAGTAATAATTGAAGACACATAGGCCTTCCAAGATGCACGTCGTGCTTCTTTTAAGACTCTTCTAACCCGAGCCCTTGCCCATCGGAAGTCCTCTAAAAGAGTTGGGTCCCCACGATTGCGACGAAAGTGAGAGAAAGCAGCGCGCTTCTCCCGCACAGCAGTGGTACAAACTGGTGACCACCAAGGGACAGGACGTTTGGGAATGTAGCCAGAAGTTCTAGGGATAGAGTTGAGAGCAGCAGAGTGGAGCATATCAGTGAAATATGTTACAGCCTCATCAGAGCTACCAAAATCGGCTACAGAAGTAACAGAAGAAGTTAGCTCTCTAAAAAACTGCCAGTCAGCCTTCTCTAATTTCCACCTAGGAAGACGAGACTGTGGTTCATACTTGTTACCTTCTAAAAGTATAGGGAAATGGTCACTGCCATATAAATCAGGCAACAATCTCAAAGTAAAATCCAACAGAGCACGGGGTGAGCAAAGGGAAATGTCAATGGCTGTAAAAGTCCGAGTAGGGCTATTAAAATGTGTCACATCTCCTCTATTTAAAATCCCTAATCCCTCATCTTCAATAAAAGAAGCCAATAAAACACCCCTGGGGTTGACCGAACTGTCACCCCACAGAGGATGACGCCCATTAAAATCACCCAATAAAATAAAGGGAGAAGGAAGGTCCTGTACAAGATGGTTGAGATCACCCGTCTCAACTGTAACACTGGGAGGAAGGTATAGACTGCACACAGTGTATGGGCGGTCCATACAAACCTTAACTGCAACAGCCTGGAGCGGAGTGTCAAGCTCCAGACTTGTGCATGGAATATCTTGGCGAACTAGGATGGCGGAGAAACCATGGTGACCCTGCCCTTCAAATGAATTGGAATAAAATGCCGAGTATGCTGGAGGACTGGCAGGAATGTAGTCCCCAAGCATTGTCTCTTGGAGAGAAACACATACGGGAGAGAAGCTAGAGAGAAGAACGCACAGTTCCTCCCAAGAAACACGCAAGCCACGGCAATTCCACTGAAGGACCTTGAACAGTGTTACTTTAGTACTGATTCTTGGGAAGCCTCGCAGAGGTACTTCCCACTACCACCTCGACCTAAGGGTTTACTCAAACGATAAGATTTTGTCTAATCCTGGGCCACTAGAAGAAGAGTGAACCCGAGGAGTAGTACTTGTTGAATCAAGGGCTTCATCAGAGCCACGAGAACGCTTCTGGTGAAATTGAGAGGAAACTATGGATGAGTCCACAGAGATGGTTGCCTTACAAGGAGGAACATCTATAGAGTCAAGTGCCTCAGAGGAACCACGAAGGCGTCTCTGTGGCAGTTTAGGTGACTTAAGTTTCCTTATTGGAGAGCGTGTTGCAGCGTGAACCTCTACCACATGGACACCTTAAGCTAAAGTCTGAGAATTGTCATCAGTTGAAGTGTCACCAGAATGAGTGTCTGATAAAGTTTCCAAGACAGAGAAACTACTATGTAGAGTAACCTTAGAAACGCTCTCACTAGAGCAAAAAGCAGCTGCCTCTTGAGAGGGTTGAAAGGGTGCTGCAACCAACTTAGGGCGAAGGGAGGAGGCATATGTCTTCACACCACCATCCTTCTGTCGCCTTAAGTTGAGTTGCCGTCTGGCACTACCTATGCTAATAAATTGGGTATTAGCCAAGTGGAGGATATCCTGCTCAAGTAGGTACATCTTACATTGGCGAGAACGCAAGGGGTGAGCATCTCTGCAGTAAAAGCAGTAACTCTCTGACCGACACTCAGAAGTAAGATGCGAGTCAAGAGCAGAACAATTACCACACCGGGAACGGTTGTTGCAGTTCCTCCTCCCATGAACAAACTCATAACAACAGAAACACTGTAGGGGACGCTCACCAAAAGGCTTTACCTTAAAAGAGGTGGGGTTAATGTTAATGCGATCTGGGATATGCGAGCCATAGAAAGTGAGGATGATTATATTTTTAGTGCCTTTCATATTTGTTACTCGTTGGACACTGTCTGGGCACATAGAGAGAAAATCCTCTTCTGAGAATTCATACAGGTCCTCATTATATATACGCCCCTTGCTATAATTAAATGTTCGATGTGGTTTAATAGATTCAAACATGCTATCAGACAGACAGGGGAGATTGAGGAGCATCATGGCCTGTGTAAGATCTTTGGCTCTGATTAAAACGCTCTTACCATATTTCTTTATGTGGCCCATTAGTAATAATCCAATTTCTTTCTCCAGATACCAGGAAGCATGGATAAGGTTACCACGTCCCTCCCTGTAGTAAGCCACAAACCAAAAGGGTGTAGGAACCCGACGTTCTTTTGGGACATGCTCTATAGAGTCATCAAATATTTTAGGGCTGTAGACATTGTCACTGTCAACTACATTGATGGACCGCATCATCTGAGCTTTACAATGAGTATCCCCCACCGTCAGAGAATCTTTTGCCTCAAATGCTGCTTTGGCAGCAGCATTTGTATTGAAAGTTTTATAGCATATAAATGATATATAAATCATATATGATTCGGATTCGAAGAACTACTCCAAAACACTTGAAAATGGAGTGGATAGCGCCATAGGAAAGCGATGCAAGTACATTCGTTAACATTATTGTGTCAAAATCGCTAACAGGGTTCTTCGACACAACACCTGACCTGCTAGGTCTAGCCTTATTTGCAGCTTTCTGCATACTACCACGACCAGAGAGTGACGTCTCGAGGGCCTGGTCGACCACCGCTCGAGGAAGAGATTGGGGCTTTTCTTTACCGGGCAGATGAGGGGACCGAGCGCTTGTCGCCGTGGGCGGGGTACCTCTTCCCCTCAATGGCTCGAAAGTTTGCCCAAGACGGTGCTAAGACCCCCTTCCCTAACATCTCACGGCCAAGACACCCAACCATCCAACATAGGACGGCCCCTAGAGGGCAGTCCCTCTAGAGGGCAGCACTGTTGGCCTGTACTGACAGCCTATTGCATGGGAACCATTTAGTCTGGCCTCTCACTGGCGACCCTACTAGCATGGGAAGCCCTCTCTCCCCGAAATCGGGGCAGAGCAGGGGCCGGAGCCCCCTCTAGTCTAGCTCGCCAGGTCTCAGAGACACGCAAGCCCCCCCACCACGTCAAGGCGGTTCCTGTTGGTGGGGCGTCATTAGTGGGGAGGATTATGAAGGGTAGAAATGTGAGTAAGGAAGTGAAAAGGGGATTACGAAATAGTATAATCCTGTCAACTCTGATATATGTGTCAGAGACATGGACTTGGTGTAGGGCTCATCACTCTAAAATAGGTGCAGTGGAAATGAGGAACTTGAGAGGAACATGTGGATTAACCAGATGAGATGGAAAAAGTAATGAGAGTGTGTATGGGAGATGTGGTATGAATGAGAAGGCAATAGGTAATGAGTGTGGGGTGGTTGAGAGGGTGAAGCGTTTACAATGAGGTGGCTTGGACAGTAGGAGAGAATGGCAGAACAGAGTGGAAGAGTATGTGAGGGAGAGAAACGTAAGGGGCAGAGTAGGATTTAACCAAGTAAGGAGAGAGTGTTGAAACAGGGAAAACTGGAGACACTCCTGCCGTGGCCATCCCCTTAGGGAGAGTTTCCGAAGGGAACGAGGCGTCAGAGCTATAGATAGATAGATAGATAGATAAATAGATAAAGGTTCTTATAATTATTTTAGTTTTCATTTCCGTCCGGAATAACATGATCTCCAATTACCATAATGCAGAATGAGTATAATTAATGTATATATTGAACATTTAAAGTATTAGGAGGTTTATTTGTTTGGTATGTTATTATTTTGTATAACGTGCTCATTTGCTATCCCTTATACTATTATTCTGCTATTGGAAGTAAAGAAATTAGAATAAGCATGCACATACTTACGTTTCCGTACAATCATTTACCATTTATTTGCCCTGTCTCTCTCTCATAACACTGTGATTTCACGTTTTCCGCACTTACCAAACCTACACACCTTACACACGTACATATACGCTCCGTGGGGTGCCGTACCTCTACTCTTTGGTGCTACGTTCTATACACACGCCGTACCACAAGCTATACCTGCACCATCGACGACACCACGTGCTCATCTCTACGCACCAGCGAAGCAACGCACCTAACCTACGCCACGCTACACCTCAGGGCTACATGTAAACGCAGTATCGACGACACCATGTGCTCATCTCTACGCAACAACGAAACAACGCACCTAACCCACGCCAAGCTACACCTCAGTGCTACTCTATCAACGTATCGTCGACGCACCTCAGGCTACGCCTTCAACTATCTCCTACGCCACGTGCTTAACTCTACGCACCGTACTACAACGCCTCACCTACACTATGCTGCACCCCAACACTACGCTACGAAACCATCAATGCCGTATCTCTAAACAACGCTTATACCAACTCCAACTCTCAAGGCCAAGGCCGCATCGATACTCCACACCTCCTCTCAACGCGTAACGCCGATGCAGCTCATCAATGCCACGTGCAACAATCCTGCTACGTACCGGTACCGTCATAGCGTACCGAGCCTACATTCAACGCTCTTCCATACGTACAGCTCCGGACAGATCAAGGGTCCACACCCCATCCACCAGCGACTTGGTTTGTTCCTCGTCGGATTTGGTAACAGTTGCAGGTGGAGGGAGGGGGGATGTTAGTGGGAGAGGAGGAGAGAAATGTGGGCGGGGCTATATAGGAGGTAATGTAGAGAAGATGCGTGTCAGGAGGAATGAATGAAGCATACACTGTGAACGGTATCGAATCATCAATATTATAAAGCAGGGTTCTTCAAACTTTTTCAGTCATGACCCAGTTTTTACTATGACAACATTCTCGCGACCCATACAGAAAGATCTTTAACAAATGACCAGCATTATCAACCTAAGAAAATACAAGGCCAGAAACTGAAACGCAATAATTATGATTAAAAGGCATTCTAACCAGAATTATAAACACTGCCTCACCTACCCCTCCCTCTCTCTCTCTCTCATTCTCTCTCAAGAAGGCTATTATTTGTGAAATGATTTTGTTTTATTGATAATTAAATATATGAATATTCGATTATAAAAATATGTTAGGTGGATTCTTGTATGAACTTCATATTTATTTTATTGTCACGAACATTATTATTCTATTTTATTCATGTATTTATTTTTGTGAGCCTGCGACCCAGTTTGGAAGAATTCGGGACCCGTAATTTGAAGAACCCGGGTTAAAAACAAGTGCATACTGCATTAACGTAGGTGGATATAGGAGAGAAGAAATGTGATGATTTGAGGCAAGGGTGAGGAGGAAGAGGGTAAGAAAAATGAAGGTGATTAGTTGAAAAGTAATAACAAACAAATATAATTAGAATATCTGTTACATTATATCCTTTAAATAAAGACACTGTCATTTGTTCACCATCGTAGTGGGATAGACTACTGATTATATATCATCCTTTGGATATTAGACGGCTATCCCTGTATTCCTTTCATCCCTCGTGCTTGCCCCGTAGAGGGGTATTGCCTGTAATGATGTGGGCAATACTTTAAGGGTTTTGGTCCCCCTTCGGCCCCAGCCACTAGCTTACATTTCTTCAACTGTCCCTCCTTTCTTCCTATTTCCTTCTTGTTTGCTGTCACACCTCTCTATCACCTTTTCCTGGTGCTATATGACCTCGCTCTTGCGCCACCTAATATCAATCAAATCCCTTGGGCTACTAGTCCACCCTTATTATCACCTTCTCCCAAGCCCAGCTGTTTTTTTTTTTCCCGGCAAAAGACGGTTTAATTTTCTAACTTTTTTAATAATCATATTTGTCAATAAATTCATTAAGCTATTTACCTGGATTTTTTCTTCTAAATATGCATTTCCTTAAAAATAATCGATGTTAAACTTAAATAGGCGCCGACCTCCATCCCAGTAGCCAGGACTATCTATATTGCTTTTATCTGTTCAGTTGTTGATTACCTCTCCCCTGCTCTGATTCAACTTCCCAGGGCTACTCTTGAAACTTTAGAAAAATTTCAGAATAGAGCAATGAGAATAATTCTCGGTTGTCCAATGTCGACCAGGATAGTGAACATGTAGCGTGAGTTGCGTGTTCCCCCGTTAGTGGAGAGAATTTATTCTAGTGTTTTTTGCTTCACTGTCAAGTGCCTCCATTTCCCACATCTTTCACCCCATTACTCTCAGTTAGTCAGGACTTCTCTTAGACCAAACTACCCGGTCCCTCCCATACTGCCTGCTGGACGTACTCTTATAAGGTCTGTTTCCTCTATGCTCCGTGGTCTTAATATAGATATAATGGTTGCAGACGTCCCGCTAGGACCCCCTCCGTGGATGCTACCAAAACCTGATGTGAGATTCACAATTACTTCCAAGTCGGAACTGCCTTCTCTACAGCGGCAGTTGGATCTGGAACACATAGAAACAGTGACGTCCTCCATCACAGATCCATACTGTCTCTACACTGATGGCTCATTGCAAGTGGATGGTGCAGCAAGTTGTGCCGTTTTCTCACCTGACATGGAGTCACCTCCAGGGGGCTGGGTTGGCCGTCGTCTCTGTAACCACTCTAGCTCAACATTGTGTGAACTGTATGCCATTCTGGATGCTGTTTGTCTTGTTTGTCAACGTGGAGTGAATGCTGCCATTTTTTGTGACTCCAGACCTGCCCTTCATTTCCTCTCTAGTGTTCAGCCCACACACTCTACTGTTGTTCAGCAGATTTTATCGTTTTTGTCCTTATTGCGTCATGTAGGTTTACGTCACAATGGTACAGTTGACAAACTCGCAAAAGAAGCCTGCCATCTGCCTCCTCGTGGTGTTGGACGTCCTCTCTCCCTGACATGTTACCTCTCTAAAGTCCGCTCCGCCGCTCTCCTCCTTGTACGGCGACGCAGGGATGCAGAGAGGCCCTTTAGCATCTCCATCACACATTACGAGTCTGTCTGCCATCACAAATATTCTTACCGTCGTCGAGGCCTCATGGTTCGGAGGCACAATGTAGTCTCTGCCGGTTTGAGGCTTGGCTACCGGCCACCGTGGCAGGTTGCTGGGATGCAGGGTGAGCCAGGATCAACACACACAAGGTCGGCTAGATTGGTGAGGTCGCGGATGGGAGGGTAGTTTGGCGTGACGTCACGCTCGCCGCCTTGGTCCAGCCAGGACCCAAGATCTAGAATATTCTAGATCTTCTAGATCTTGCCAGCACCCAGCAATGGGTCCTGTCCTGTCGCCTGAGTAGCTAGACTGAGTTTAGTTTGGTCAGGTGTCGAGTACAGGAAAGGTGAAGTGGAAGAATGCCTAGTGTGTGTGCAGTGTGTGGCTGTTTGAATACTAAAGTCAAGACAGCAGGCACTGATATTAAATATTTTGTGTTTCCAAGAAATGCACTTATCAGGGATGTGTGGATTAATTTGTGTCGTCGGGCTGATCCTATTAACCCCAAGCATGCAGTTATTTGTTCAGTTCACTTTACTAAGGATGACTACATTGATGACATGAAAAGTCGTCTACTTGGGATTGCAAGTCCAAAGAACAAGAGACTGCTGAAAGAAGATGCCGTTCCATCCTTACACCTGCATAAACGTAAGTAACAATTTTTGAAATGTTTTACATTTATAGATATGATAATATTGATAAATGCGAAAGGACCTACACCTTTGTTTCAAGGAAAAATGAGGAGGATAACATTCACATGCTACATAATTCGGTTTCTACTGCAACTCTTCACTAATTCCCAATAATGAATATTAATGGATGCCTTGGAGGGGAAATCTGCATGTATCTTGGTAAATGGTTAGGAATAGAAAACATGCGCTATCGTTTTCCTACATCTATTTACCATGTGTAATGTTATGCCATGTGGCAAGGAAGAAAGAGGTACGGAATTTTTGTGGGGAAGTATACCTGGTATCCTTAATTGTGATTATAACAAGGTTTTCAGAGCAACATCCTGCCAAAGTAAAGGCGTTTACTATCAAGTAAAAGTAAAACAAAATGTGTGTGTGTGTTGGTTTGGGTGCAGCCAGATGGATTAGCTCTTTTAAAGCATTCTGATTCCCTCGGGACCAAAACACACATGTCTGTGAGGGTGCGACCCAGTGAAGCCTCATATATGGAGACACCTATTAAAGAAATCATACTTTACTTTATGTAAACGTTTGTGGAAGGACCTAAAACTTTATGTGAAGGGGAAATGCAACAGTATGGGGAAGGGTGACACTCAGACATTCATATGTATGTACCCTACATCACACATGCCTTTTCCAACATTTCAGGTATCAGTCAGCTGGAGATATCTGTGCCAAGGAATGAGAGGGTGGAAAGGCGAGGACGTAAGAGAGCAGTGGATGTGATGCTGTATGATTCCAGTAGCAACATTGACTTGGATCAAGGAGATACAACAACAGAAAAGACGAATGACCCAGCTGAGAGACATAAAGCTGGTGGTGATACAGCAATAGACAATGTGCAAGGTATTGTAAAAAGGATTGAAAAGTCCTGTAAAAAAATGTCAAGAAACTCAGAAAGAAATGGTGACACTATTAAAGGAACTTCAAACAGAGGTTCAACAGTGGAAAGAGAAATACAATGACTTGAGAGAGAGTGTCAGTGAACAAGAACTAAATAATAAGGTTCAAGGAAAAATCAGCCAAATTTTACAGCCATTTTTTAGTGACACACAAATCAATATTATCATAAATAATAAGAAAAGTGTGAAGTATTGGCCTGACGAGGATATAGCATCAGCCATGACACTGAGAAGTTTAAGCCCTAAATGTTACAAGTATCTGAAGGACTTTAAAGGTTTCCCTTTGCCATGTGTAAGTACGCTCAAAGATAGATTAAAAGAGATTAAATGTGAGCCAGGATTGTTATCATCTGTACTGTCTCTTATGAGGTCACAGGCCCCTACTATAGAACCAAAAGAAAAACTTACAGTCCTGTCATTTGATGAAATGAGTATTGCCAGTCGGTGGAGTTACGATAAAGGTACTGATACACTGTATAAACCTCACAAAAGTGTACAGGTTGTCATGGTAAGAGGCCTTGCTGGTAGATGGAAACAACCGATTTTTTATGACTTTAATATGGCGAATGTGCAGCGCATCTTACTAACACTCATAGAAAAGATTGAGGCAGCAGGATATCCAGTTGTGGCCATTGTGCACGATTTGGGACCCACTAACCTTAGAGTATGGAAAAAACATGGAATTGATCCATTTAAATCTAAGACAGTGTCCTTTAAAAATCCATGTGCAGACAGGGAAGTTTTTGTTTTTGCCGATGTTCCCCATCTTCTAAAGTTAATTAGGAACAATTTAATAGATTCAGGGTTTGTGCTAGAGGATGGTACTATCATTACAGACGAAAGCATTCGTGAAGTTGTAATGAAAACAAAGACAGAGTATGGGTTAGCATATAAAGTAACTGAAACTCATCTAAATGTTCGAGGACAGCAGACACAGAGGGTGAAATATGCAGCTCAGTTGCTTTCCAAATCATGTGCAAATTCCATACGATATCTAGGCGAGAAAGGGTTATTGGTAAGCAAAAACTGGAAACAAACTGCAGATTTTCTTACTCTAACAGATGAATGGTTTGACGTCATGAACTCCTCAATAAACAGTGAGAAAAAAGAGCGATGTGCTTTTGGCATACACAAAGAGATCCAGACAAATGTACTGCTGAAAATGGTAAAATTGATGTCATCAATGAAAGTGAATAACTCTGCGTCTGGGTCGGTCTGTAACTTTCAAAAAGGAATAATTTTGTCCAGTCATTCTCTTATGGGGTTATATGCCATGCTAAAGGAAAATTTCAATCTAGATTTCATTATGACTAGGAAGCTAAATCAGGATTCTCTTGAACGGTTCTTTGGCTGCATACGACAAATGAGTGGCCCTCACGATCATCCAGACTCTGTCATATACAAGTATAGACTAAAAAAGTATGTGTTAGGTAAAGATGTAAGGTTGCTTAGTGACAGAAGTAACATAAGCCAAGAAAACGATGATGACAAATGCTTGAGAGAGGTAACAACTTGTAGCAAAAACATGGATTCATATGATCGTGAGCTAAGCTTAGAGTTATGTATGACAAGTCTCATTTTTAAGAACATGGATATTGAATTGAATTGTATAGATGGTGACCTGTCAAATGATGTAAAGGAGATTGGAAGTTTTGCCCCTGAAAGTGATGCTGAACAGAACACAAGTACAATTATAGAGGAACAAGCATTACATTACATAGTTGGTTATATAGTGAGGTAGTTTTCTCTAAAGTATCCACACAGGATGTAAGTGTGATGCTAGTGGGAGTATAACAGAGGAAAACTCATGGACTGAGACTGTCAACAGAGGAAATTTGTATGTACCTTCTGAAGAATTTTACTCTCAGTTGAAAATAATGAGGAAAATATTCAAAGCAATCCATGGAGAAGTGCTAAGAGAAGGAACAAATTGTGTGAAAACTCTAACTTCTGAAATACAGCTTGCTGGAGTAAATTTGCCCTCAGATGTGATATCATATTATGCAAAAATATCAATTTTCTTCATGATAAGGCATCTTAATAACAAAATAGCAAAAGCAAAACATGCAAGCAGTGATTCCAGGAGTTATGCCAGGAAAAAAATGAAAACCGAGACATAGAAATGAGACATGTTTGTTATAGTGAAATGAAGGCAATAATATTGGATTAACTTATTCTTTTCATTTATACAGTTTATCATTATATAACTTAATTTACATTCATGTATCCTGTGCTATGGTATGTCTCGAATTCAAATATTGAGCTTATTCCTTCTAGGCTATATATGTATTATTCATTTATGCATGTACATAATTATGCTATAGTATGCCTCAAATACTAATATTAAGCTTACTCCATCTCTATGTATTATTCATTTATGCCTGTAGGCTATTATGTGCTGTTGTATGCCTCAAATACTAATATTAAGCTTACTCCATCTATATGTGTTATTCATTTATGCCTGTAATCTATATGTGCTGTTGTATTGTATGCCTCAAATACTAATATTAAGCTTACTCCATCTATATGTATTATTCATTTATGCCTGTAGGCTATATGTGCTGTTGTATGCCTCAAATACTAAAATTAAGCTTACTCCATCTCTATGTGTTATTCATTTATTCTTGTACATAAGATATGAGTGAGTCTTAATAATTAAAGGTGGTTGGAGGAAAAACATTGTTGTTTTGATCATTCCTACCGTACTTGGTTCAAATATTGCTTTTCTTCGATGGCTATTACTTATATAAAACATTACTACCCTTCTCTGGACCTAAATGAGTACTAATATATATCGTTAATAATGCTAAAACACGATAAAAATAGAAATGGGAAGTGGGAGTCTGCCATCCTCTCCCGCGCGAGTGGCTAGAGTGACGTCACAAGAGAGCGGGAGAATTCAATCTGGCCGACCTTGGGGTGAGCCTCCCTTCACTGAGTGTCGCTTGTGTCGAGCGCCTCGTGCTAACACTATAGAGCACTATTGCCTGGCCTGCCCCACTGTCCGACACTTGCTGCCCCGGGGCCTGCCACTTGATGTGGTTTGTCGACACCTGCTGAACCATCAGTTTCTGGAGAAACTTCTGGTACTCCACCCTCGTTTTGGTGGATTTAAATAGGTCATAATGTAAATATTTGTCTGTATGCTTGTGCTCCATTCTGTTATGTTTTCGTGATGTGTGTGTGTGTGCGTGTATATGTGTGGTTGTAGTCATTGTATTCTCATGGGTCCTGCCTACCCGTATGTATTGTTGCCTACCTGTTGATAGACGCTATGGCGCAATTAATTTAAAAAAAAAAAAAAAAATAGACGCCGCTATTTGGCGTTTTCAATAAACTTGGTCTAATTTTATGCATAGGCTATATATATTACAGTAGCTCTCAAGTAACTGGCAACATTACACATCCTCCCTACTGTCTTATCCCTCTCTCGCTTGCCCTTCCCTCCTTTTTTACTGTTTATCTTTTCTTTCTCATATTTTTAACCTTCTCATTCGTTCTTAAAAAGTTTTAATGACATAATTATATAGGCCTTTCTCCCTTATCACTTATAGTCCAATTATATGAGGCGAAAAACTGCGGCTGAGATTATGTTGTTGATCGAATTTTGGTTCTCAATATGTAGAGGTTGATTGATTGATTGATATTAGGCGCCGCAACAGCGAGGTCATATAGTTCCAGAAAACGGTGATAGAGATGTGAGACAGCAAGCAGGAAGGAAATAGAAAGAACATAGAGATAGTTGAAGAACTAAAAGCTAATGGCTGGGGCCGAAGGGGCGCCAAAACCCTTAAAATTTTGCCCACATCATTACAGGCAATACCCCCCTACGGGGCAAGCACGAGGGATAAAAGGAATACAGGGATAGCTGTCTAATATCCAAAGGATGGTATATAATCAGTAGTCTATCCCACTACGATGGTGAACAAATGACAGTGTCTTTATTTAAAGGATATAATGTAACAGATATTCTAATTATATTTGTTTGTTATTACTTTTCAACTAATCACCTTCATTTTTCTTACCCTCTTCCTCCTCACCCTTGCCTCAAATCATCACATTTCTTCTCTCCTATATCCACCTACGTTAATGCAGTATGCACTTGTTTAAACCTGGGTTCTTCAAATTACGGGTCCCGAATACCTCCAAACTGGGTCGCAGGCTCACAAAAATAAATACATGAATAAAATAGAATAATAATGTTCGTGACAATAAAATAAATATGAAGTTCATACAAGAATCCACCTAACATATTTTTATAATCGAATATTCATATATTTAATTATCAATAAAACAAAATCATTGCACAAATAATAGCCTTCTTGAGAGAGAATGAGAGAGAGAGAGGGAGGGGTAGGTGAGGCAGTGTTTATAATTCTGGTTAGAATGCCTTTTTATCATAATTATTGCGTTTCAGTTTCTGGCCTTGTATTTTCTTAGGTTGATAATTCTTGTCATTTGTGAAAGATCTTTCTGTATGGGTCGCGAGAATGTTGTCATAGTAAAAACTGGGTCATGACTGAAAAAGTTTGAAGAACCCTGCTTTATAATATTGATGATTCGATACCGTTCACAGTGTATGCTTCATTCATTCCTCCTGACACGCATCTTCTCTACATTACCTCCTATATAGCCCCGCCCACATTTCTCTCCTCCTCTCCCACTAACATCCCCACTCCCTCCACCTGCAACTGTTACCAAATCCGACGAGGAACAAACCAAGTCGCTGGTGGATGGGGTGTGGACCCTTGATCTGTTCGGAGCTGTACAGTCGGCGGCAAAAGTCCTGTCGCCTCGCTTGCTTCACCGAGGCACACGATGTTCATAGGCTCGAGATTATTAGGTGTAGAAAACGTGCGTATTTCTCGAGTCCATGAACACTGCCTGTCTCGGTGAAGCAGGTGAGGCGACACGACTTATGCCGCCGACTGTACATATCTGGGGGGCTACAACTCGTGTTCACGTACACTTCGATATATTGTGCTACATCTACACCGTGTTGGGACCACGTACTCCTGCATCTACACGATGTTCAACACCTCGCCTACGCCAACGTCTCACCCTACTTATAAGGTATATGTACAATTTCACACACCTCCCAACTTACCCTTTGTGATCCTCTCCCCAGTGCTACTTGACCCCATTTTTTCCTGGTACTTTTCGTTTATTATTGGCCTCTGTTCCCATATTTTTTTATGTATGCTGTGTGCCTTTCCTCCCATACATACCCCCGTCTTGGGCCTTATTTCGCTTCCCCCGTCCAGACGGGCGCGCCTGTTGTCTCCCATTTTTATTGTTTTGTTTTTTTGTTCTTTCCTCTTTCTCTCTGTCCACGTTTCTGCCATTCTTTATCTACGTACCCAAGCTCTCCCCTATCCCACTGCCATCCCTCGGAATTTCCACTTCTTACCTTTCCTCTCACATATTTCTTCTAATCCCCAAGCGTCCTACCCTAGAGACTCGCTTATCCTCTACCCTAACTGACCTCGTCTATCCTCTTGGGACCTCCATTTCCTCACGTGCTTGCCGCCCTTTCCACTCCACCTCCACCAACTCTGTGTCTTTCCATTTTCCATCTTCACCCCGTATAGTCCATGAGCCAGGACCCCAAATTTTGGCCACCGGTACCATCTGGGGGGAATAATTCTCATATACACCCCTAGTGTTAAAAAAGTATGATATCATTGCAGCAGCAGGAGCTTTATATGTGTTACAACTTGATTTATACCCCTATGTCAAAATTATCACTGCAGTGTTATAAAATGCATGATAGCACACATAAAGCTACCACTTGTACAATGCTATCATAATTTTTCTAACTCAGGAGATGTTTTCCTTGCCAAAAATCACTATGAGCATTATTCCCCTCAGATGGTACCGATCAACCCTACTGGCACACCGACTATTCCTGTACCCTCTCTCGGTCGCTCCTGCCACCCTCTATACACGCCAACCGCAAGTAATTCTACCCCAGTCACCCCATCTCCTTTCCATTTTCTTCCATAATTCCACTCCACTTCTTCCCATTTTCCTCCCTCACCCCTCCCCCCTTCCTACCTCCCGCTGCCTAGCGTGCCTACTTCACGTACCCCGCTGTCGTGCCAAATTTCCACACAATTTTTTTCTTTTCTAGTCTATTCTCTCGGTACTTCGTATTCGTTTTCCTCACCTTGTTGTCTTCTCTCCCAATACGTAACCTACACACGTTTACCTCGACGGTATCTCTGGACACACGTTCACGCTTCTGGTATCCCGACTGGTAACATACTGATATTCACGCCTGCCCCATCTCACGGCACCTTATATAGTCTGTACGATGGCCAACGCATCCAACATCTTGTCACCTGACCTATCTATGCCACACAACTCCAACACCTCTTCACCTTCAAACGATAATAGTTCCACCCAAGGGAATACAACCACAAACTCGAATTCCTCACAAACACCATACGTTCCACCTTTCTCCTACAACAATCACTCATGGTTTAGACATATGGAAGCACTATGGCGTTCCACCAATCACACATCAGGCCAGAAATACCATGCTGTCCTTAGAACACTCCCTGACGAAGTGTTTGACACCACATCTCCATCAGTCACTGTAGACACTTCATACGACACTAACAAAGGGGCCATCATAGCCTCACACGGTATGAGCGAGCAACAATACCTACAGGCGCTCGAGGACATGTGGCTAAAAGAGCGCCGCCCCTCTGTTGTATTATGTCAGATGCAGCAGTTCAATGATAAGGCGGCTAATCCCTTCACGGAGTCCGTCCTCAGAAGCCGTATGGCCAAGTTGTTGCCGAGGGAAGTACAATTGCACCTTCAAGCCTAGCAAGCACTGCTGCTGCAAGAGTATTCGAAATTGGCTGACTTGCTAATAGACACTCTGTAAAGCAGCGCTGGGATGGGGCCGGTGCAAAACATTACCGCCAATATTTACATGCACACCATGCCTACACCAGGACTACCACTTCAGCAGTATCACCACACCCCACAGTTTCAGTAACACATGACACATGCGCAATCACAACAACAACAAACATTTCTGCCCACTCAGCCGAGCAAGCTTATTCCTACTCATCCGCCCTAACAACAACCACAACACAATACCACAAGCCAACAGCAAATACCCCTACCTCTGACTAACCAACTTAACACACCACCGATACAACAACCTCTCATGCAACCCACACACCAACATAGAGACCTCTTCACTCAAACTTTCATCACTGCCCTTCAGTCCACACAACAACCACCTGCTACTCAACAACACCAATACAACACACCACTGCTCGTGCAACAACACCAATACAATCATACATCTACAATACTTCCACCAGTACAACGACAATTTATCTCAACACCTAGAATACTTCCACCGATACAGCAACAACAGTTCAACCTTACATCGAGGATTATTTCACCGCTACACAGACAACACAGCGCCTCCATGCTTCAACAACAATATCAGCAGCAGCAGCTATGCTAGTACCACCAGAGATTCGGCAATGCTGCCCGCAACTGCAGACCTCCCTCCCAGTGGGGTGCCGCATCCAACCGCCATGCCACTAGGTCCATGACGGGAAATGAGTGAGGCGGTGGCAGAACAAAGCCCTCCATGCCACCGCTTTCAATACCTCACAACACTATGGACCCAATTACTCGGCACCACCGCCGCAATGCCGCAACACACCAACCTCACGATTTACCATGCCCACCGACGATCCTGCCCAGCACAACCACGAGCTACGCACGCCTTCCGCCCACGACATCGTCACCACAAGCAGCGACACCTCGTCACACCAAATACAGCAACAACCAAGGCCCGTCACCTGTCAAGCACCATACCCTACTGCCCGCACTCTCCTGTGGGTGGAGGACCTGAAGTCAGGCGACAGCTTCCTCGTGGACTCTGGTTCCGAGGTTAGTGTCGTGCCACCTCTGGCCAGAGACAGGCACAGCCAGTCTTTGACAGCGTATGACCTTCTCGCAGCCACCTACGGGGCGAGGAGCAAGGCGGTTACCCTCGTGAAGCAGGAATATGTTGTATGGCCCTTCGTCGTGGCAGACGTCCAGGCACCAATCCAGGGTCTGGATTTCCTCACCGCACATGACATTCTGATTGACGAGAAATGCAAACAACTAATACACAACCCTACAGGGGTTACTATCCCTACTAAACACTGCTGCAACAATACACCCTCTATCACACAAATTTCTCACTCCAACACATACCACCACATCCTTCAAAACTTCCCACAACTCTGGTCTGCGAACACCTCACAACACGTCTACGATCCAGGGATTCGTCACACAATTAACACAACGGGGCCGCCAGTATTCGCCAAACCGCGACGAATGCCACCTGAATGACTGGAGGCCGCAAAGAGAGAATTCCATGTCATGCTACAGCAGGGCGTGGCCAGGCCCTCAGACAAGAGGAAGCAGAATGGAGGGCATGTGGTGACTATAGGGCTCTGAACGTTGCTACTATTCCTGACAGGTACCGACCCTGCACATCCGTGATTTTCACTTCAAGCTCCAGGGATGTGCGGTCTTCTCAAAGATCGACCTGGTTCGTGCCTTCCATCAGGTTCCAGTGGCGGAAGAGGATATTAAGAAGACAGCAATCACCATGCCCTTCGGGTTATTTGAGTTCCCGTCCATGAACTATGGGCTAAGTAACACTGCACAAACGTTCCAAAGATTCATGGATAAGGTGCTGCACAGATTGGAGTATACAGTTGTCTACATAGACGACATTCTGTTTGCTTCATCCTCACACGTATAACACCAGCAGCACCTGAGGGAACTCTTCACTCGCCTGCAGAAATTCGGGTTGAAAATCCACCCTTCAAAGTGTGTCATCAGAGCGGATCACCTTGATTTCTTAGGCCACCGTGTAACTCCCAACGGAATTACACCACTACCTCAACAGGTTGAAACGGTGCAGAAGTTTCCACTGCCAACCACAGTAAGAAAACTACTGGAATTTTTGGGCGCAGTTAATTACTACCACCGTTTTATCCATCACGCCGCTTCTGCACTGGTACCACTTTACAATCTCCTGAAGGGCCTGAACAAAACGTCCCAGAAGAAGCTTGCCTGGATACCTGCTACTGAAGCTGCCTTCACTGCTATCAAGACAAAGCTCCTAGCATACCCCATGACGCTATTATGGCAGTGCTCCAACAGGAAGTTGACGGGTTACTCAAACCCATCACATTCTTTAGCAAGCGCCTCGAGCCACCACGACGAAAAACAGTGCATTCAATAGAGAACTGGTGGCCATGCACGACGCTGTTAAACACTTCCGCCATTCCATAGAAGGCAGGCTGTTCCACATCCGGACTGATCATAAGCCACCCACCACAGCCATGAAACAGCTGGGTACGTACTGGTCCCCTCTAGTAACGCACCACCTCGCCTTCATATCGGAATTCACGACTGACATACGACATGTCCGTGGGGAAGACAAAGCCGTCGAAGATGCACACTCCAGGTCTCCTTCTGCATTACCCACGGTCGGCACCATACAGTGTATACCACCATTAGACTTTCCGGCACTCGCTGCAGCACAACAGGCAGATACACACGTGCAAGAACTATTGTCAGGCAACACGGGCCTATGCCTGGAGTTCCTCACAGCTCCCAAATCGAACACGAAACTATGGTACGACACTTCCTGCAGCATTCCACACCCCTACATACCGCCTCAGTTCAGAGAATCTGTTATCGCACACTATCACTCGCTCAACCACCCAGGTGTTGCAGGCACACTCCACCTTGTCAGTTGTCAGGCCGCGTGGCCTGGTATGAGAAAAGAGGTCAAGGAGTGGGTTATATCATGCCTACCCTGTCAACGCTCGAAAGTTGTTCGACACACACACCCACCTCTAGACGAGTTCACTGTGCCCACCTCAAAACTCCACATGGTGCACGTGGATATTGTCGGCCCACTGCCATCATTGCGGGGATCTTGTTTCCTCCTCACATGTGTCGACAGGACGACTTGCTGGTGTACCGCCACTCCGATGACTGTTATAACTGCGGAAGGTTCTGCCCGCCACTTTCTCAACAGCTGGGTATCTAACTTTGGTCCACCCGCTATCACTGTCACTGACCAGGGTACTCAATTTGAGTCTAGAGCATGGCAGGATATGCTGCAGGTCCTCGGGACGAAGAGGCAATGTACGACCGCGTATCATCCCCGTAGCAATGGGATGGTAGAGCAGTTCCATCGATGCCTGAAAAATGCCTTCCAAGCCTTACAATCGGACCAGTGGACCGACGCACTTCCGTTAATTCTCCTCACAATCCGGGCCACCATGAAGGAAGACCTTCAACTTTCCCCGGCAGAGTTGGTGTACAGAGAGGACCTTCGCCTCCCGGGCCAGATAAAAATACAGGACGTCAACACCACCAACGTATCATTTCTACCCGCACTGAAGCTCGCTATCGCTAACGCACAACCAACAACTACGCGCCAACAATCCAGGCCTTCATACACACCCAGTGGTCTCCAGGACAGACGCTATTGTCACTATCCAAGTAGCAGGCAAGCCTTACATCACGTCCGGGGATTGGGTAAAACCAGCACACACCTCGCCTCAACTCCATCAACCACGCATTCACGCAGCGAGGATTCCACCACCTATCACACACCACTCGCCTCACACACGACAACGACCACCATTCTTACCCACGCCTCAAGCAATCCCACACGCTCAAACACACCACATAGCACTACCACAGCGTATGACACACACACACCACGCACCACTCCACCAACCTCAATTGACCACATCCCTCATCCAGCACAGACTCTCTCACACACCTACCACCCCACACTACCTCACCGACACACCACTCTTACTCACATCAACCATCCTTCTCACCTACCACCAAGCCCTAGCCACACATCACCATACCTATGCCACCATCGCCTACCCACCTACCACATTCTACCACTCATGACCCACCACCTCAACCCACATGCGCATTGTGAACTACCCATTCTCCACCCCATATTTCACCGCTTTCCACTTCACCACCTCCCGCTACCTCTCCAGAGCCATCACCGCCGCCTTCACCCCAGCAACCACCCTCTCCTGACCATGCCCTATTACTCATATCCCTTGATATCCATGCCAACACCCCACCTGCCCACACCTCTAACCAACCCGATTCCATGCCTCCTCCTCACCGCGCTCCACTACCTACCTCACTATCCCTCCCTGAACCTGTCATTCCTAATCCTGTTCCTTTACCTGATGACCCGTTACCAGACCATGAGTCGATATGTGTAAAGGCCTGTCTACACAAGCGGGGATGTCTGGCGGGCAGCACAGTCGACAGGCAAATTTTACCGGTCATGCCCGTGAATGTTGTCCACACGGCAGAGTCAATGAAGGGACGGACCTGCCAGTAGGTGGTTGAGTGCAACACAGTGTACTGTGGAGTTCGGTACGAGTAAGCTGTATCCACTTATTTGTTAGTGGTTTTAGACCAACAGATGTTAGGTGGCTCACTGTACTAGTCTTGGGTAGACATCACAAGATATATGATGTTAACCATGCTACAACGAACTGAGAAGTGCAACGAAAGCTGAAAATTATTCCCCGATATTAACTTGCATCTAGCAGCTTTGTAGCTCCTCAATCCACCGGGCAAAGGATGGTGATTTCGCTCAACACGGGTTCGAACCTTTCCGCTGGTTTGTCCGTTAAACGTGCCTGATGACTGGCATGTCCACCGATTAGTCCTGCTTATGTTGACAGGCCCTAATCCAATTAAGTCTTCCTCAGAACCTGCCTCCTGTCATCCATATTGTACCAGCCACGCCTCCTCGTCCCGGAAGCCCTCTCTGCCGACCGCACACACCTCCACGCCATGCCACGGCCCGTTCACCACAGCAGATGCTATGGGACGAAGAGCCTGACATGGTCCCCAAGGGTTTCACTACACGATCCGGACGCACCATGCACCATCCCCCTAAAATATCTCCATGCTTGCCAACACAGACATTCACTTACTCTATAACCAGTCACACACACCATGCAATTACTACTAATACACACACTTGTTGTTTCCATCCTCAAACAAAACACACTACTCACGTACATTTATGTGCAACACCCTGCCACGTAGCATGGCGTGTTTCAGTTATTATTTGTTTTCTTTATGTGCACACATATATATCCATTATTATTATTTTCATGTGCCATTTAATATATTCACCATGTATATATTGTATATTTTTGTCTTTGTTTTATGTATTATGTATTTGTACCACTTCTCCTCTCGTTCCAAATTTTTTTGGTCGGGAAGGGGAGGGTAGTGGTGATCCAAGCACTGGTCCCATTCTCTATTTCCCGTACTCTGTGGTGCGCGTACGATCTTAGTCATCATTTGTCTAGCCGTCGCGAGGGACTTTTAAACCTCCCCAGCTCCTCAAACTCTGCCCGCTGTAGCTTCACTTAGCTTGCTGACTCCATACCACTAACAGCTCTTCCACTCTTGCCTGCCACCACCACACTACCACAAGCCAAGAAACCACAAGACCAGCGCTACTCACTACACACACTGCGGAATACCAGACGTCCCTATCTGTAGGCAAGAGGGGAAGCTTTCTACAACCGTGTTTGGGTCACACATTTCCTGTGTTATATACACTCTGTGTCGCCACCAAATAAGGCTGTACTTAATATACGAGTCTGATGTTCACCTCCAAATAGTAACTAGTCTCCTTGACTGTTATACCATCAACCCAATAGTAGTAATTGACTTGTGTATCAATTAAATATGATCTCATTTGAACAAAATACTTAAGAGAGAGGACTTTTATGGGAACCCACTATAAGTACAGTAATAAGTGACTGGCAACTGTCTTCGAAATGAACAAATATATATATATATATTTGTTCATAAAAAGTACATCACTATTGCTCTCGCAATCGATTTACTTAATGACCTCTTACCTACTGTTTACAGCATATTGTGTGGCAATTTGGTTAATGAAATAATATAAAG
Organism: Petrolisthes cinctipes; assembly: GCA_033782935.1. Lineage (NCBI taxonomy): Eukaryota > Metazoa > Arthropoda > Malacostraca > Decapoda > Porcellanidae > Petrolisthes > Petrolisthes cinctipes. The sequence continues at coordinate 1,907,280 of JAWQEG010000831.1, forward strand.
ATTAATAGTAGCAAAAACGGGGTAGAGTTTAATCGACTTACCAAAAACTTGTTCATACTTACTTCAATGTCAAAGCATCAGTGAGTCCTTTTGTGATGATAGTTCCTACATGCATTAGGCGACCCAGTTCTTGATAAATGCTGTTGTCTGACTCCATGAAAAATCCTTTATACGATATTCCAAATGAGCCAATAGTAGCCCTGTTGATATATAAAGGAAATATTAGTGATATATAGTACTGGCTTTCTTGTTCCTGAATACAACATATCTGACAGAGAAGGGGAATCGAACCCTCTTTGGCTCAGGCTTCAGAGCCTTAACATATTTTCAAACCCTGTGCCCTTTAATGATTGGGAACTGTCAAGCCCCGTCTGGGTATCTCATATATATATATATATATATATATATATATATATATATATATATATATATATATATATATACACACATACACACATACATACATATATATATATATATATATATATATATATATATATATATATATATATATATTCTTGAGATTGGTGCGGGAGAAGAGTATAATTGATATATATATATATATATATATATATATATATATATATGTATATATATATGTATATGTATATATATATATATATATATATATATATATATATATATATATATATATATATATATATATATATATATATATACACAAATACATATACATATACATACATATACATATACATATATATATACATATATATATACATATATATATATACATATATATATACATATACATATACATACACACATACACACATACATACATATATATATATATATATATATATATATATATATATATATATATATATATATATTCTTGAGATTGGTGTGGGAGAAGAGTATAATTGATATATATATATATATATATATATATATATATATATATATATATATATATATATATATATATATATATATATATATATATATGCGTAAATCCACAAGGAAGGAAAAATAAACACGGAGTCCCAAGCACTTTCGTGTATTCACATCTTCAGGGGAAATACAGAGTGTAGAAGAATGGTTGCCGAGAGACACCTTATATACCGATACAATTAATAACTAATTGGCAACTTGAAGGTGTCTCTCGGCAACCATTCTTCTACACTCTGTATTTCCCCTGAAGATGTGAATACACGAAAGCGCTTGGGACTCCGTGTTTATTTTTCCTTCCTTGTTGATTTACGCATATTCCTGGATCACTTGCCACCAAGTGATTTATTTGCATATATATATATATCAATTATACTCTTCTCTCGCACCAATCTCAAGAATGGCTGGAAGGGTCGATTTAAAAGGTGTAACTCGCTCAAACTTCACAACTAAGGAACAATGGTGTTGCCTCTCCCACCGCGTCCCACGGTGTATATGGGCTGGTGTCGTGGGGCTGTGTAGTTGGGTGAGACGTCGGATCTTTTCCTACCCACTGTCCAATATGTCTATTAATTATTATCTTTCAAAATATTATCATTATTGTTTTTGTTCTCTTGGATGAGATATTACTACAAATTATCTACCTATGTTTACACCTATCATTTTCCCACCATGTATTAAATAACTTCATGGCCTTTAGCGGCAACGTTCCCCAGTGTTGGGGCTTGTACTGAAGGTACATAAAGAACTTAAAAGAATTAAATAATTAACACTGTTCTATACAGACTGCGTTTGTGAGTGTGTGTTTATATCTATTGATCGTGCATATTTTTCTTATGTTAAATCTCTCTCTTTCTCTCTCTGGGGTCTGGCAACACTGCTTTGGATGTAAACAACCTATGTCTGAACTCCACTGTTTTGTGCAATTTTGGTTGGTTTTAGATAACTTCCGCCTTTCAAGTTTGGCAGAGTGCGACGTTTAACACCAGTCGTCAGTTTTGTGGTAAGGAAGGAGGTGAGGTTTGCTGGACTTAGCCTATTATTAGACATTAACATTCGTACATCTCGGCTATACCCCTCTTGCCCGATTTTTACAAAGGCTGCGCATGCGCAGTACAAGTATGTGACGCCATAGCCACCCTCCTCACCTCATGGGTGAGCCTGTTATTATTGTAGGCTACCAATATGGCCTACTCTGGACCTGCAACTCTTGCTGAGGTTGAGGCCGACCTTAACCTTAGTGAGGAAGAGGATATTGCTGACAAGCACTGGCCACCCTTGAAATTCCAGACTCAGCTGCCAGGTCCCACCCCTTGGCAACCCAAAGTTGACACCCCCTACCCTGCCTCCCAGCCCACTACCTCCACCTCCAGCAAGGGACCGGTGAGCCGCGATTTGGACGATGGCGAGCCCTCTTCTCCTGCTTCAAAAACAACAAAATGCACTGAGACTCTTCCTACTCCAGACCCCATTCCTCCCTCTCTCCCACACCCCTTCAACACACCACACCAAGCTATACATAACTCTACTACATTTGCTCCAAGGGAGGACTACATCAAACTCATCTTTAGGGACAACACGACTCTAGACTTAAAGATACGTTGGCTTAATGAAGTCACCAAGACATTCCATCTCGATCGGGAGATGGCCGAGGTGAAGATGTCTGCTGCCACCTCCCGTTTTGTCTATATATCTCGACGACGTACTGATATAATAGACAGTGTCAAGGATGAAGGGATCTTGTCCTTACTCATGGACATACAAGATTCAATTGAGAGGCCACGTAAGTTTCCGAAATACTTAATCACCCACTATCCAGTCGGCGTTGATCCTTCCCTAGCCAAGGAACTTCCGGGTGTGTACAGTGTGCGTCGCTTCCGTCAAGACAGCACACCCATCAGCAGACTTGTGGTCACCTGGAGCCTCCCAAACCCTCCACCATCAGAAGTCAGTTTTAGCTTTCTTTCTTGCCTTCCATCTTGTGAGATCAGAAGGATGAAAGATGAACAGCCCTGGTGCTTTAAGTGCTGGGGTATTGGACACATATCCCGATATTGTTCTGCTTCCTCGGACAAATGTGGCTGGTGTGCTGTTTCTCACCCATCCCGTACTTGCCCACATCGCACCCCTTCTCAGCCCACCTCCAATGATCCTCTTTCTCCTTCAGAACAGCCGCCCTTACCAACTCCAGATAAATCAATGTGGAAATACCCTCGATGTCAGGAACACGGAGTCAATGTGTGGCACGGCTGTACAAGGCATTCATGTACTGCCTCTGCCCATGCCCCCACAGTGCCTACTCCCGCTCCATTACCACCTCCACCACCACCACCATCGTGGCCGCGCCAAGATACCACCTCACCAACACTCAAGCCGCAAGTCCTTGCCCTTCGTGAAGCTGTTGCTAATTTGACGTCAAGATGTACGGCCATCACTGAGCGTTTTGATGGAATTGAGGCTCGCATTGACAGTCTTGCTACTCAGAATGCCACCACTGAGCGCACTCTTGCTTCCCTCGTCGAGTCTCACCAGGTCATCATCGCAACTGTCACTACCTTCTCTGAGAAGCTGGAGGCCCTTGCATTTCGCTTTGAGTTGATCAGTGACCATGTACTCAAGGTGCCACCACAGCCTCGGTGTCACTGCCCCCATCAGCTTCTCGTAAAAACAGGAACACATAATGCTTCACATCATCTCTTGGAATGCCTGTGGAATTAAGAATCACCCTAAGTTAATTTCTCTCAAGACTTATGTAGGTCGTCATCACCCACATGTTATATTCATCCAGGAAGCATTTGTTGGCTATCATGTACCTGGGGCAGAAGCTCCCTCTCTCTCGGGATATGTTCCCTATATCCATCATGTCAGAAATGGTCTGATCACCCACATTCACACACCATCCTCCACCAGCTACTGCGTTGTTCCATTGGGAATGATATGACCTTCCAGCTCCTTGAGGTCACTATGGGTGCTGGAAAGTTACAGCTTTGTAACCTTTACTCTGCACCAGGAAGAATCAATCTAACTGATCTTTCCCTTTCTTCATTGAATAGTATGATCTACATTGGGGATTTCAATGCCCGGCACCCTGCTTTAGGTGATGTCTCTCCCACCCCTAACCGTGGTGGACTTCCTCTTCTGGACTATATTCGCCATCACCGTCTCACTCATTGGCCTATTGGATGCGCCACTCACATTCGAGGAGGCACTCTGGACCATATTATTACCTCTGGCTTAGTGGCGTCGCAAGTCAAATGCTTCTCAATTCCAACCCTATTCTCAGACCATGTTGCTATTGGACTCCCAAATATTGTCCAAACTATGTTTCTTATATTTCCAGTCTTTTGCCAACATTGGATTTACAGTCCCCTGAAAATTTGTACTCTTTTCTGGTTACCTCAACACATGAATTTTACTCTCAATATGTGACACGACCACATATTAGAAAAGGTTGTAAAGCCCAGGCTTGGACTCTGGAACAGCGTATTCTTCAGGCAGAAAGGAAAGCTGTTGAAGATGGGCTTGCTTTCCAGGGGCAACCAACACCTGCTTCTCTTCTCCAGTATGAAATGTCCAGAGATAACCTTGTTGCCCTTCAGCAGTGTTCATACACCGAGTCTTGGAAGAAGTATACTGATAGCATCAATCATCGGACAAGTGCTGGGTCCATGTGGTACAGAATCAACAGAGTCATCAAAAGGAAACCCCCAAGTACTATACACCACAGTCCAGCCCAGTATGCTCAGGACTTGGTAAATACCTGGTCTGAGCAAGCACAAGTACGCAATCTTCCTGCCCATAGGAATGTCAGGTCTCTGCATTTAATGGCTGCATTATTAAGGGTGGATGAAGATGATGACATGCTCATCACTGGAGATGAACTGCGACGCGATCTTGCACAGAGTAAGGTGACAGCACCTGGAGATGATGGAGTTACCTATCAAGTCCTCTGCCTACTCCTAAGAGTCCCAGGCAATCCTTTGCTGCAGCTCTACAATCTTTGCTTCCGCATGGGATGTCTGCCTCGTGCCTGGACCTCTAGTACGATTGTGCCAATCCCTAAACCTGGTACAGACAAGTTCAGGCCCATTTCACTCACTTCCTGTTTTTGCAAGGTATTGGAAAGAATACTACTCACTCGTCTTATGTTCCAGTTGGAAGACCAGTTATCTCCAAGGCTGTATGGTTTTATGCCAGAGAGGAGCACACACCATTGTCTGATGGACCTATACACCCGTCTCTCCCCAGCCAGTGTGGTAGCATTTCTCGATCTCAAGAGTGCTTTTGACACTGCCAACAGGGAGATAATTCTTGACCAGCTAGTTGAATTTGGTGTACAGGGGAATCTTCTGAGGTGGATTCGAGAATATCTCCGTAACAGAATGTCTCGTGTGCTGTTCCGCGGGGCATGTAGCGCATCTAAGGAGCTTGAGCTTGGTACTCCACAGGGTGAGGTTTTAAGTCCCTTCCTGTTCAACGTCTGATGCATCGCTTGCTTGCTATTCTTCCCAACATTCCTGGCACAACAGTCATTTGTTATGCAGATGACCTCTGTGTTCATTCCACCTCTGCTGCCAATCTTCAGCTCTTTCTTCACTCATTCTTCGAATCAGCTTCCTCTTGTGGCCTCATCCTATCACCAGAGAAAAGTCGTGTATTCTCCACTCGTGGCCCCAGAACACTCCCAGTATTTACGGCAGGGCAAAGTATCATCCAGCCTTATACACAGTATCTGTACCTGGGAGCTCCGGTGTGGATCACTCCGGCCATACCTGCTAGGCAGCGCATTCATCCCATCATCCAAGACCTTCTGCAACGGCTAGAACAGCGATTCCTTCCCTTCAAATGGCTCACTAACAGGACTGCCGGAATCTCTATTCCTGTGGCAAGAACCATCTACATTGCCTTTATTCGGTCTGTCATTGACTATCTCTCTCCTGCTCTTAGTCAGCTATCTAGACTATGTTAGTGCCATTAGATAAGTTTCAGAACAAAGTGATGCGGTATATTCTAGGAAGTCCACCATCCACCAGAATTGTGAACATGTTAATGGAACTCAATCTCCCATCAGTTGTTGATAGAATACACACCAACGTCACCCACTTTAGTGTCAAGTGCCTTCACTCTCCCCACCTTGCTCCATATTATGCTCATGTCCTGAGAGCCTCACTTGATCCTGCTGCACTTCACCCTCCACTTCGTCCAGGTGTCCGCACCCTTGTCAACACTATCTGCTCCACCCTGCAGCGCCTTCATATTGATGTTCCAGTGGTTGAGGTTGATCATGGGCCACCTCCATGGAGGATACCACAGCTTCAAGTCACTTTCACTCCCACCTCCAAAACTGATCTACCTTACCTCCAAAAACAGCTTGCTTTGGAACATATCATCAAACTCTCCTCCTCTGTCCCTGATGCTCGTTGCCTGTATGTGGATGGATCTGTGCGACCAGATGGCAGTGCGGGATGTGCCATGTACTCGCCAGACATGGAGCCGCCGGAGGGAGGCTGGGCTGGTCACAGGTTACCCAACTCTTCCAGCTCCACATATTGCGAATTACAGGGACTCCTACTGGCTATCGGCCTCCTCTGTCGGCGGCGAGTGAATGGTGTAGTGTTATGTGACTCATAATCTGCCCTTCAAGCCTCTCGTCTCCACAACCCATGCATTGTTCGCTCATTCACCAGATCTTGCATCAGTTGGTTGCAGCCCAGGACCATTCTATCTGCATTCATTTTTTGTGGATTCCTTCTCATATTGGAATAGCTGCAAACGATAGAGTGGATCTCCTTGCCAAAAATGCCTGTGAATTGCCTCTGCCTGATGATGCTATACCCACCATCTTCAGCTACAAAAGGATCTTGCACTCTGCTGCTCTTCTTCCTATGATCCACCTCATGAATGCCGAAAGACCTCAGAGTGCATCTATTCAGCACTATGACCACTTCCGTCTCTCTCGACCAAAGTATCGCCGAAGTGGTCTCATGGTCCGCAGACACAATGTTGTGTCCGCTTGACTTCGATTGGGATACCGGCCCCTGTGGCAGGTGGCTGAGGCGGGGGACATTCTTCATTACTCATCATGTAAGCTGTGTGACGCTCCTAATGCCAACCATCTTCAGCATTATTGCCTTGAGTGTCCTTCAGTAAGACACTTGCTGCCCCGGGGACAGGACTCGATTGTTGTGTGTCGCTTCCTGCTTGCTGATGACGGATTCGATGTTATTCTGGTCCGTCATCCAAACTTTGGTGGTTGTTAATGCTCAAGATTGATTGATATGCATATAAAGACTCTCCTGTATATGTAACTTACATTGAAAGCTATGGACTCTTAATTAATTTCTGTTGGCCATCATATTATGTTGATAAAATCTCATATGTTCCATCCATTATATAATAAGTGTATTTAACTGGCAGATATGATAACATTTTATGTTGAAACAATCTCAAATGTCCCATCCAGTATATGATAAGTGTATGTCATTGGCAGATAAAATAACATAGTCATATTTATTACTTCCCTATAACAATGTCTCATCCAGTACTGTATATTATAATATATGCATGTGTATGTATATGTACAGTTGGCTCCACTCCCGCGTTTCTCCCCTAGCGTTGCCAATGTTTGACCACTCAGGAATTCGAATCCCTAAGCACAAGTTAAAAGACTCGAAACATTCATTAATCTTGCAATGCTAACTGACATTACACCTCAAGGCATTTTAAACTCCTGTATTTGCAGCTTGAATAACGCAATCACAGTGAAAGCATGAAACACGTTAAATTAAGGAAAGAATATTATACCACTGAATAGAAGACCTCTGGCATCACAGGTTGTATGGCGTCTTAATGTCTGAAGGTAGATTGAGAGGTTGTAAGTTGGGGATGGGGATTGAACGGTAGGGTGAGAAGGAAGTGAATTAATCTAACATCACATTATGTTACTATGGTCCAGTTGACTGCAGATTATTGATAAACATCTACTGTCTTACTTCTCTATCAACTTCTCCTCGGCGGGTCATATGGTCTTGGCTACCTAACTCGCAAAAAAAAAAAAAAAAAAAAAAAAAACAATGATCGATATACTTCACGGGGTGATTATATGGTTTGAGTTGTCTATTTCGCCGTAAAATAGATAAATAATAGGCCTAATGATAATAATAATTGATAAAGATCAATCATTACTAGCATCTTTCTCTAATAGCTTAAATTTTTCCTCACTACACCTTAATTTCTTACCGCCAACCCTCCCTCCTGCCGTTTCCTACCTAAACCTCCCTTTTCTCTCAGTCCCCCAACACCTCCCTCTCTCAACCCTCCAACCACCCTCACTCTGGGGGACCGTATGTATGTATGTTTCGAGTCTTTTAACTTGTGCTTAGGGATTCGAATTCCTGAGTGGTCAAACATTGGCAACGCTAGGGGAGAAACGCGGGAGTGGAGCCAACTGTATGTTTTCTCACTAGCTGATATAATAATATTGTAATCATTATACATATAGTAACTTCCTTGTGATCTCAATACATATAGTAATTTCCTTGTGATCTCAATTCATTTAGTAATTTGACTGTAATAATGTCTTATCTAGTGTAATACTGTATATTAGAAGCTAATTTCTCTAGTTCAATATAATAATATTGTCCTAGTGATCTCAATATATATAGTAATTTAACTGTAACAATGTCCTACCTATTGTAACACTGTATATTATAAGCTTACATCATTAGTTCAATATATTTATATTGTTATCTTTATACAAATAGTAATTTCCTTGTGATCTCAATTCATATAGTAATTTCCCTGTAACAATGTCCTATCTAGTACAATACTTTATATTATAAGCTAATTTCTCTAGTTCAATATAATAATATTGTCATTTTTATACATATAGTAATGTCCCTGTAACAGTGTCCTATCTAGTACAATACTGTATATTATAAGCTAATTTCTCTAGTTCAATATAATAATATTGTTATCTCTCTATATATAGTAATGTCCCTGTGATCTCAATAGATATAGTAATTTCCTTGTGATCTCAATAGATATAGTAATTTCATTGTAACAATGTCCCCTCTAGTACTGTATAATTATTATAAGTTTGTTTCATGGATTGATATAATAATAATATTATCATCTTTATACATATAATAACTTCCTGGCATCTTTATACTGTATATATAATAATTGCCCAGAAACAATGTCCCATCTAGTACTGTATATTACAAGTTATATTGACTGGTTGATATAATAGTATTGTCATCTGTATACATATAGTAATTTCCCTGTCATCCTTATAGGCTACATATAAAAAAAAATTCTGTGATCTTTATACCATGTTCCATCTAGTGTCGTACTCTATATTATAAATTTATTTAACTAATTGATATAATAATATTGTCATCTTTATACACATAATAATATTCTGTGATCTTTACTACTGTAGTACTGAATTATATAAGTTTGTTTCAATTGTTGATATAATATTGTCATTCATCTTTATACATAGTAATTTATCTGTAACCATGTGCCATATAGTACTGTACTGTATATTACAAGTTTATTTCACTAGCTAATACAATAATAATGTCATCTTTATGCATATTATAATTTGATATAATATATATTGTACCATGTTTGCCGCTCCATGAGCGTAATAAATTAATCAAAACAAAACAAATCTATCTCTCTCTCTCTCTAAGTATATTTTCAAGTAACGGACTTAATTATATATATTATATATCAAAATTATCCAAACAAGACATCATTCAATTTCATGAATGGCATGCTGAATCACACTGCATATATATTTAAATATATACACAAAGGTGTCTCACGAGTTGTGGCGGAGCCGGAGGGAGATGAAAATTTATGCAATTCGAAGCAAATAATACTCTATAAATGTGTGTGATTCCAGAACTTGTATACCAGTAAAAACGGCAGGTTAGGTTAGAAATCTCTGGCTGTACAGTTCCCGACAAAACCGACTCCCCTCTCCTTGACTCGTACGAAACCCACAGCCACTGCTTCAGTGTGGGGGATGGAGGAAGGCAGTGGGTGAGAGGAAGCAGAGTTGATTTTATAGTAATTATATGAAAATGATCATAGTATGGAAACAAAAGCTTGTGCTTCTGGTTCAGTGTACCTCAAGGCGAGGGACTGTACTCTGTTTCTAATGCTGCAGTGTTGACATTACACAACCCGGAGCTAAAATTCATGTCTGTATACTCCACGTTTGTAAATGTGAAGGGTATTGTAATATTATTGGGGTGAAAAGTCCATAAAATAGACGTAACATGTCACTCGCAAAAGAACTGGGTGGGAACTGAGATGGTAATATCCTCACTCCCTCAGGCACCTCACACACTGCTTATTTCATCATTGCCAGATATATTGCTACATCTGATTTACTCACATATTAAACCTATCCTACTTTTCTAGAACAATCACTTAATGGACGTTTATTGATAGAAAATCTTAATTTAGAACAGGGATATGTAATTGGGGAAAAGTAAGCACCTGACGGCAGCACTGGGTTGGAGGGAGTAGCCAGCCTGGCGGGTGTAGCCTATACCTGCCACATCTGCCGTTTTGAAAACATGCATATTTATACAATATGTTTTGCTCAGAATTGCATAATCTTTCATCTCCCTCCGGCTCCGCCACAATTCGTGAGACAACAAATATGCATATAACTACGCCACAGAAATAGAAACCGAGGTTGCCACCGAAGACTCGGTAAGCTTCATAACCCATATGGAAAAAAAAATCATGCCCTTCAACCCTGCACAGGAGTAAGCAACTGCACGGCAACCTCACAGGCATAAACAACTGTGGGACAGAACTCAAACGGGGGGGGGGGGGATCGAGAGGGGAGCAGTGCACTCAAAGCCCTGCCTTGACAGAGAGAGGTCTTCCTCCCTTGTACTTGTATTTTGTACATATTTTTGGGACGACACGAGTAAGGTGTCTTATATAATCTGTAATCTTGTAACCCTGATATACCTCTGTAAATAGAGTCAAGTCCAAGTTTTTACTTTAAACCTTGAGTAATTCCCCGTAGTTCCCCAGGCAGACTACAGGTGGAAATTGACACCAGCCCCATCTGTGTAAGAAACTGTGTGTGGTAAGTGACACCAGCCCCATCTAAGTAAGTGAGAGTCAGGCAGGTATTTCCACAAGTACGCCAAAGCAGCAGTGAACGACACCACGGATACATACTGTACAGAATCAATCCCTTAGGATTCCACGACACTGTGCCCTCTGATGATATAAACCATGATGTAAACGGTATGTGTAACATGTTGTACGAACTTGCGAGAGCAAGTGGGTCGCACCGACGCGATACTCGTGTCGATGGAGAGACTAATTTTGGAATGTGGGAGCATCTGTTGGAGAGTGGTGACGAAGCACTGGTGTGACTTGCTATTAATTGGTCTGGTAAGCTAAGTGATGTTTATATCCAAGATCACTCCTCTCCCTCTGATGATGAATTAAAATAACATTTTGAGGAGTTACTTAACTTAACGGAATTGTTTGCAATGACAGTAATGTGAATGTTGTGCCAAACATTGTGTACATCCCGGTGTTGGACGACCCTCTCACGACTCGTGAGGTGTCAGATTAATAAGGGGAGGCCTCAGTGTCTTACGTCATAAAAAATTGAGCGCCGAAACAAAAAATTCGATCGCATTAAAATAATCGCCAAAAATCAATAGTTTACACTACACCCAGCCACTTTTCAATGCTCTATAGCCTTGGGCATGCTGAAGAAAATGGAAGTATTCTTTGTTAAGAGCACCAACTAAAGAATTTCCTACTGATTTTAGTTTCCAAGTGATTTTTTTTCAAATTTCTCCACTATAAAAGCTAACAACACGAATGGTATTGACGTTATGTCAATGAATCATATTCACACGTCATTTACGTATATATGAGCACATTTTGTTAGATAGATTTCGATCTAAAAGGATTGTTTTATTTTTGGCGAATTTTTTCCCAAAATTTCAGGCAAAATTTTTTTTTCAACAATTTCAGGCGAGGAATTTTCCTATTTATAGCAGTGATAATAGACTTTTCGTTCTACAGCAGTGTTGCTATATATCAGAGGATAGTCCACATAAAATCTTATGCAATTCTGATTTTTTTTTTTTTCAAAAAAAAAAAAAAAAAAATGGAAACACTATTATTTGTTGCTCGATTGTAATGAAAATTGGTCAGTATATGTAAAACCCAACGAGGATTACGATGGCAAAGAGCTTTTGCTTCTAAAATTAACAGGAGCGCAGAAGGGGGGCTACTTTGAGGCCTCCCCGGTCCTGACGGGATGCCACCCGGGGAATTGAAGCTGCTACCTGTCCACTGGGTTACCTATATTGCAACTATGTTTAATTCAGTGTTATTAGGTTGAGTTTATCCATCATCATGGGAAGCAGCTAAGTTATTCATTATCTTAAATGAGGGTCAAGAGCACTTGTCAATAATATTCGTGGTATCAGTATACTCGCTAAGCTATATGATATGGTAATATGTAAAAGGCTAGGGAGGTGGTTTAAACCATACAGAGAGCAGGCGGGCTGTTTGGAGGAAAGAGGTTGTGTGGAACATTTGTAACATTACGACTTTTGATGGATAAAGCTAAGAGAAAGAGGCTAAAATTATTTAGTATGTTATGTTGATTTCTCTAAGGCCTATGATAGGGTTAGTAGAGATATACTATTACAATATTAAAAGAATTGGGTGTGGAGCAGTGATGTTGACTTCCATCATATCAATGTATAGGATAACCAACAGTATAATTGGTGCGGCTGTAGTTGCTGCAGGTATGGGTGTACGCCAGGTAGCACCCACTTCGTGTTTACCTTTTATACTATTTGTTAATGACATGATTAGGCTCATAAAGAACAGTTGTGACATGGATGTTTTTTTTACAGTGGTTGCAGGTATTGGTGCTCATGGATGGCACTGCTCTGTTGTCCACCACAAGAGACGGGGTTATGAATAAGGTTAGTTTGCTTAATGAAATTGCGATTCTTACGGGATGGTAATTAACACAAGTAAAACAAAGTTCATGGTATTGATAGGAAGTGATATGGATAAGCAACCAATTACGGAGGGCAACATTACGGAGGAACCGTAGCATTTTTACTAGGATGCATCTACATCGGCAGTTATTAGAGTTCATGCATATGTTATGCACTTAAATTTATAGCCCTTGTTGACAAAAACAACGATATCCCGTGTTGAGTTAAAAATAAGGCATTTACAGGCGCATTTCTAGCATACGGTATGTTTTATATTGGTGTGAGTCATGGGTTAATGGAAAATTAAGCCTATTAATAAATTGTATATGTGGTGCATAAAAAAGATGTTGGGAATTCGGAGCTCCACAAGGAATGACCTTTGTTTAATAGAAGTGGGATGTCCCCCTCTGTGTACGCTAGTGAGATCCAGGCAAAGGAATTTCTTTCTTAAAATGTGGCGTGAACGTCAAGACATGTTGCAATACGAGTTACTCAGAACATCAACACCAGTACATCTCGATTTATTTTTGACCATATTCATACCGAAGTAAACGATAAGCAAAGTGCATTGGAAAGTCTTAAAATCAACTTTCAATCTGTTATTTCACATAAGGTACAACTATACCTCACTTTAAGGGGGAAGTTTTGTGTTGGTAATTCTGGAGCAACTGAATCCTCCAAACTTTTCCAAGCAACAGAACACCATTATTTTTGCCCCTCTGGTCCTGTTTCCTAGCATACTTTGGAGGAATCAAGGGACTCTAATGTACCAAAAACGAATTACCACCTTAAACCCCGACTTATCTGTGCACCCAATATATGAAATAAAAATAGAAGTCAGTAAGTTAGAACGTGTGTCTTGGACGAGGTTAAGACTTAGTGCACACTCGCTGGCTATCGAGGAAGGTCGTTGGAACCACTGATGAAAGGGTAGACTGCCGATCGCAGAGCGATTGTGTAACTGTGGTGCCATACAAGATGAGGAGCATGTATTTGAGCAGAGCTCCAGGTCTCTGTCTTTTCGAGTGGAATTCAATGTGACAACACTTGTGGATCTGGTTTTAGAAAGGTCAGATTGTATTGCGGCTTGTAAGTGGGGGGTATAACATCTTAGAGTTGTATTCTTGAATCATATGTTTTGTGTATAATTATAGTGTATAATATTATTATTGAAGATGTTTTAATAAGGGTAATGTGAACTCTTAATCATTGCATTATGTTTATTTTTATAATGTTTGCGCAATCTAGGAACTCGATAATTATCTATTATTGTCTTTCTGTAGACCGTATTTCATACAAACTTAAATTTGTCAATTCATAATGGTCTTATGTGCATGTTGTTGGTGTTGGCCTCGGTATGTTGTCAATATTATTTTATGGCAAATGTTCACAGATATTGATTAAGTATAAGTTTGTTGTGTTCATATTTTGTATGATGAATGAGTCAAGCTTATTTTTATATTTGTATTTTAGTATTGAAGATGTGTTGCTTGTCATTTGTATGTGTTCTGTGTCAGTGTTTTAGTTTTTTTTACTTTGCATTGTTTTATGTGGACCATGTAATAGAATATTGTGTAACATAACTAAGATTTGTATTTCTGTAGTCAATATAATATCTCTCTATCTATCTATAGTAATATCGGAGGGGACAATTCATTGATTGATTGATTGATAGATGTCACTAAGCATATCATGGCACAACAGCCAGGGTCATACACCGTCAAACATAATATAAAATTTTAATGATTTCAATATATGGTCATTCGTATCATTCATAAAATATATCGACATATTAGCCAGGCTTCAGTACTCCTAAAAGGAGAAACAGCATGATTAAAAGGACATATCAACTAAAACTCAAATGTTACTAATATTACCTGATTGATTGATTGATTGATTTTGATGTAACTAAGCTTCTGGCGGCGCAACAGCTAAGGTCATATACCGCTCAACATAAAATTATCATCTACATAATTAATAAAACATGAATACCCGAAAGGGATAGGCACCATGCTTAAAATACACACAAACTAAAATGCACATTTTTAATAAAAGAACCCTTCAACATAAAAAAAAATCAAACCATCTAAAAACCATAAATATCATAAAAACATATTTTGAGGAGAAGGCCAGCCTCCTCCACATAGGACAGGGTGTTCCCTCCCACACTACAAGCCTCCTCCCCGAGCACCTGGGAGAGACTGTAAGAACTGTCACCCGCCCGGTACTCAGAGTTGTGTCTATGACGGAGGTCCCAAAGGCTGGGACACTCGACAATAAGATGCCGTACTGTCAAAGGGACCAGACAATCATCACAGTAGGGAGGGTGAGCCCTCTCCATTAAAAAGCCATGAATCAATAATGTGTGGCCAATGCGGAGACGGACAAGAGCCGTCTCCCACTGTAGCTCCACAAACCAAGGCGCTGGCGGATGTCGCGGAGCTTGTTAGCCCCGACGGAGTCCCATCTGTCCTGCCAGCAGGAACGAACGGTAGCATCTATGTAGGGTCGAAGGTCCACTGCAGGAACAGGATGATGACATGCAGGAGGCTGAGAATTGGAGACTGCAACCTTAGCCAGGGCGTCAGCTCGCTCATTCCCATCGACACCCACATGGGCCGGGACCCAACAAAAAGTGACTTTGCGGCCACGACGACGCAGGAGGACAAGCCACTCAAGAATGGCCAACACCAGGGGATGGGAAGAGTTAAAATTGCACAAGGCCTGCAAGGCACTAAAGGAATTGCAAAAAATAGTAAACGAAAGCTGAGGGAGGGTAAAAATAACTTAGAGGGCATATAAAATGGCCGAGAGCTCAGCAGTAAAAATTGACATGTCAAAAGGGAGCCTGCCGCCACGGCAAAAGTCAGGAGAGACTACTCCAAAACCAACTCCAGCATCAGACTTTGACCCATCAGTGTACACAGGGAGGGACTCCCAGTGCTTGAAAGCATGTTCTAAAAAGAGGGAACGAGCCACTGGAGGAGGAAGAGATTCCTTCTTATCTGTAAAGCAGGTGCAGGGGAAAACATCTGGAAGAAGCCATTGAGCCACCTTGGGGACCTTCACAGGAGAAATCTGGAAGTCATCAATGCCCATCTCCTCCATAGCCCTCCTGACCCGGAAGCCAAAGGGCCATGGTGCACGAAAATGTAAAAGGTAGTACTGAGCCATGATATCAGATGACACCACCAAGCAGGGAAGGGAGTCAGGAAGTCGATGTAATCGATGCCAACAACGAACCATCAAGGACTGGCGACGGAGGTCAAGAGGTGGCTCATTAGCGTCCACCAGGAGACTGGGGATTGGGGACGACCTGAAGGCTCCGGTCACCAGACTGGGACGGAGACAGAAACTCACCCCGCTCCAAGAAGTATACCAGTCTGACATTCACCATCTTTTCAAATAGTTTACAGAGACAGGAGGTCAAGGCAATTGGTCGATAATTGAGGGCAACACGAGAGTCCTTGCCCGGCTTGAGAAATGGAAGGATGGTAGCAACCCTCCACCCAGAAGGGAAGACACCCTTCTGTTATATAAAGCAAACAGAAATGAGATCGCCTCCTCACCCAGGAGTCGTAACACTGCATATGGGATGTTGTTTGGCCCAGGAGAAGTGTCGCCACAGAGAGAGAGAGCAGGATGCAGGTCTCTCAGGGTGAATATATGGTTATAACTTTCATTCTCGTTCCCTGAGAAATCCAGGACAGTGCGCTCCTTGGCTCTTAACTCATGCCTGACAGCCAAAGTCACGGCTGGAGACTCTTGCAAAAGCCTCCGTCATGGTATTGGCCACTGTCAAAATATCCATGATCTTAATTCCATTGACCTTAAGTACAGGTGGAGAACTAGGAGAAAACTTCCCCACCATCTTACGGACTCTCCTGAACACTTGGGTGAATGGAGTTTTAGTATTAATTGAAGACACATAGGCCTTCCAAGACGCACGTCGGGCCTCTTTTAAGACTCGTCTAGCCTGAGCCCATGCCCGTCGGAAGTCCTCTAAAAGAATTGGGTCCCCACGATTGCGACGAAGGCGAGAGAAAGCAGCACACTTCTCCCGCACAGCAGTGGTACAGACTGGTGACCACCAACGGACAGGACGTTTGGGAAAGTAGCCAGAAGTTCTAAGGATAGAGTTGAGAGCAGCAGAGTTGAGCATATCAGTGAAATATGCTACAGCCTCGTCAGAGCTACCAAAAATCGGCTACGGAAGAGACCGAAGAAGTTAGCTCTCTAAAAAACTGCCAGTCAGCCTTCTCCAATTTCCACCTAGGAAGACGAGACTGTGGTTCGTACCTGTTACCTTCTAAAAGTATAGGGAAATGGTCACTGCCATATAAATCAGGCAACACTCTCCAAGTAAAATCCAACAGAGCACTGGGTGAGCAAAGGGAAATGTCAATGGCGGTAAAAGTCCCAGTAGGGCTATTAAAATGTGTCACATCTCTCGTATTTAAAACCCCTAATCCCTCATCCTCAATAAAAGAAGCCAATAAAACACCCCTGGGGTTGACCGAATAGTCATCCCACAGAGGATGACGACCATTAAAATCACCCAATGAAATAAAAGGAGAGGGAAGGTCCCGTACAAAACGGTTGAGATCATCCCTCTCAATTGTAACACTGGGAGGAAGGTATAGACTGCACATAGTGTACGGGCGGTCCATAAAAACCTTAACTGCAGCAGCCTGGAGCAGAGTGTCAAGCTCCAGACCCGTGCATGGAATATCTCGGCGAACTAAGATGGCAGACCCACCATGGTGACCCTGCCCTTCAAATTAATTGGAATAAAATGCAGAGTATGCTGGAGGACTGGCAGGAATGTAGTCCCCAAGCATTGTCTATTGGAGAGAAACACATGAAGGAGAGAAGCTAGAGAGAAGAACGCGCAGTACCTCCCAAGAAGCACGCAAACCACGGCAATTCCACTGAAGGACCTTGAACAGTGTTACTTTAGTACTGATTTTTGGGAAGCCTCACGGAGGTACTTCCCACTACCACCTCGACCTGAGGGTTTACTCAAACAATAAGATTTGTCTAATCCTGGGCCACTAGAAGAAGAGCGAACCTGAGGAGTAGTACTTGGGGCAGTAATTGGGACCTGTACGCGAGTCCCTGAAGCATCTGATATGTTAGAAGAAGATGAAGGTATATGAGCTGGGATATTCTTTGAAACAATTACATTGGTATTGTCCTGTACAGCAGTGGTATCACTGACACAGGCAGAAACATCAACATCCATAATACAGGTGGTAGAATCACTCCACTGCTCAAGCGGAAGAGAAACTGAATCTTTTGCAGTCATAACATCCGTGGCATCCACATTAACTTCACACCCCTCTGATGATCCTGAAGAAAGCTTGCGAGGAGGAACTTCTGTTGAATCAAGAGATTCATCAGAGCCACGTACTGGCAGCCTAATGCATGGGAACCATTTAGTCTGGTCTCTCACTGGCGACCTTAATAGCATGGGAAGCCCTCTCTCCCCGAAATCGGGGCAGAGCAGGGGCCGGAGCCCCTTCTAGTCTAGCTCGCCAGGTCTCAGAGACATGAAAGCCCCCCCACCACGTTGGGGGGGTTGCCAAGCATGAACACATGAACAAACTGTTTATGGAAAAAGATCTGGAAGAAGAAGCGAAGGAAGCCTTAAAAAGTTGGATCAACTATAATATTAACTCGGACACCAAAGAACAAGCTGATGCTGCCTACACAAAAATGATGGAGTCACATAAACGAGCCAGTCTCGCTCCAACCTTGGTGGAGTGTGGACGTTTTCGTGGCCCTCTACCTGCATTGTTGTTTGTGTTGCTTGAGCATTCTTGTTTGTGTGTTGTTGTTTCTGTGGTGTTTTTTGTCGGTTGTGGTTCTGTGTTCTGTTTTGTTGTGGTTCTGTTTGTGTGAGAGTGTGTCCCTGGCTTATTCTGTGTTCAGGCCTTGCCTGTCCTGATGGAGAGTGTGGATTAGTGCTTCATAATGACCAGCCTTGGTGTTACACATGCTAGGGAGTTGGGCACATCTCCCAGTACTGTTCCGCCTCGCCGAAATGCGCCTGGTGTGCAGCCGATCATGATTCCAGGACATGTTCTGTCAGGGGTGAACCATCCCGTCCTCCAGCCTCCACCTCTGAGCTTTCACTTCCTGAGGATACGTTTCGATGGAAGTGTCCACGATGCCTTCAGCCAGGGGTTAACGTGTATAATGGATGTGATCAATGTTAGGTCCAGGCTTGTGCCTCTACTATTGCGCCGCTTCCACCACCGCCATCACCACCTTTCCAGTCTGCTCCTCCCACCAGCCTTGCCTCACCTCCGAACCTGGCTCTCCGCAAGTCTGTTGCTACCCTCATGGAACGATGTACTGGACCTCGCCGCTTCTCCGCTCTTAAAGCCAGGCTGGTAATGACTCCAAACTCTCCACCGCCCTCACCGAAAGGATGGATACTTTTGCCTCTCACCTTGAAAAGCTTTTCGAGTCAGTCCCTTCACCTGTTCCATCATATTCTCCAGGTCGCTCATCTACCCCCACTCCCCGGACTTCTACCTCCAAACACAGAGTTCGCTAGTGATTGCCGGCTGGATGCCATCTCCTGGAATGTATGTAATATCACCAGTTATGCTAAGCTCACTCAACTCAAGGCCTATGTTTTTCATCATCATCTCAGTGTTACTTTTCCCCAGTTAGCATTTCCAGGACGGCCGTTAGACTCACTCTTGAGGCTCTTCATTCTCCAACAGTGAGTGGTATGGTGCATATGGGAGATTTAATGCACGGCATTCTGACATGGGTGATGGTTCTGGCTCTATTAATCATAATGGTGTTCGTCTCCTTTCATACATCCACAAGCTGGGACACTGGCGGTGCCACTCATTGCCGGGGAGGTACTTTGGATTACATCCTCTCGTATGGCCTGATAGCATCTCGGGTCCAGTGCTCCTCCATGCCAGAGTTATTCTCTGATCACATTGCTCTTCGGTTTCATTATTCTCTACCTGCTGAGTCAAGTCCTTCAGCCACTCGTTTGCGTATTGCTGTACCTCCTAAATACTGCCCGACTTACATCTTATTTATGGCCCATTTATTCCCTACATTTGACATATCTTCACCTGAAAAGTTGTACTCTGATCTTGTATCTGCTACTCATGACTTTTATAGGCTATATGTCTCCCGGCCACACCTCCAGCATCACCGTACTGCCCACTCCTGGATGCTGGATTCAAGTATAGAGAAGGCAAAGGAGGATGTTGAACATGATGGCCTATTGTTTCAAGCCAACCCCTGACCTGCTCCACTAATACCGGAAGTCTTGGGACGCTTTAGTCGCCCTGCAGGAGTGTGCTTATACTGAGTCTTGGCAGCGGTTCATGGACAGCATCAACCAATAAACTAGTGTAGTTTCTATGTGGCACCTTGTCCGTCGGGTTGTTAAAAAGACACCGGCCACTGCTCGCATCACATTCCCTCCGCCTATGCCCAACAACTTGTCGATGCTTGGTCAGAACAATCTACCCCAGCCAGTCTACCCATCCACAAACAAGATGCACTCGCTTCCCGTGCTGCTGTCCATCGGCTATGTCTAATGTCTGCTCTGTTGCAGGATGATGACGATGAGGCAGAGCAGATAACTGAGGAGGAGTTGCACCGTGCTCTCTCTTGCGGTAGAGCTTCTTCCCCTGGTGATGATGGTATTACTTATGCTGTGCTGCGCCTACTTCAACAAGTTCCTGGGAACCCTCTACTTCGACTGTACAAACTTTGTCTTCGTGACTTTTGTGTATCACGAGCCTGGACCAGCAGCACAATAATACCCATCCCTAAGCCTGGCACTGCAAAGTTCAGGCCTATTTCCCTTACTTCCTGTTTGTGTAAGGTTATGAAGAGAGTCTTACTCAATCGTCATGTGTATAGACTGCAGGATCGCCTGAGCACACACCACTGCCTAGTCGACATGTACTCTCGCCTTTCCAGGGACAGTATGGTGGCCTTCATTGACCTTTGAAGTGCCTTCGCTGTCTCTAATACAGACGTCATTTTGGATCAACTGGTTGACTTTGGGATAAAGGGTAATCTACTATGTTGGATTCGGGGCTACCTGAGTAACAGGACCTCCCGTGTGTTTTTCAGTGGTGCGCTCAGTCCTTTGCGCAGTTTTCATCTTGGTACGCCTCAAGGGGTGTTCTCAGCCCATTGTTATTTAATATTCTGATGCATCGGCTGCTAAATTCTCTCCTTGATATTCCTGGAACTACAATTACGTGCTATGCTGATGATATCTTTGTTCATTCTACCTCACCAAGGGATCTCCAGTGGTTTCTTTGTAACACCCCTATTTTTATATATATTGTTATTTGGAGTATTTACGGGTGATAGGGTAGACTTTTAGTATAAGATTGTACGGAGTAGCCAGGCCGAGATTATGTCGATGATAATCTCGGTGGTGGGCTTCTACTGAAAATGTTAATATAATGAACAGTACAAATGATAATTATGTTAGATGTTATGTGATAATAAAAATAATTATTATAGTTAGGTAAATAAATGAAATGGAGGAATAATTGACACCTATGTAGATTGATAGTGATAGGAAAATAAGTAATGATTAAGAGGTGAATGAAAAATATTAATTGGAGTACAGTACCTGCCATTATAATTATAATTATAATTACAAACCTAACTCTCCTATGATGTATCTACATTCTACTGTTACTTACTTAGAGAAATTATTATAGTAGGATGGTCCATATTGAGAGTCGCGGAAAAATACATGCCTTGTATATGTATACTACCGTAATCAAATACTTTAACCGAGGAAGAAAGCAAGGTATTTGAGTAAGGGAATAGGTGTAAATGGTAATATGTAACTGAATATACACAAGTAATGGTGGAACTGAAAAGAATGCCATAATTCGTAATACGGGGCACTATTTCTTTTCACAAGGGGTGGAGAGGAGGGAGTAGCTTACTCTATTTCCTTCTCATTCTGCTTCCGGTATTGTGACAGGTAAGAGCTGAGCTCTCGTTGGTTCCCCTTAATTCTATTGCATTGTGAATATTGTGAGTTGTGAATCAGTTAGTCCAGTGATGGAATTTAAATAAATGAAGAATATTGTGTGTTCACGTAAGGACATAGTAACTGATGTATGTTTATTTTATTTATTTTTTTTTTTTTTTGCTCTCATTCTGCTTCCGGTATTGTGACAGCTGGGAAAACCCGCCATTTAGTAACAAACACTTGAGCAACTAGATAGACATGTGGTGAATATTACTAATAATTATTGCTGGCAATTCACAATTCGAATAATATAATTAGGATATTGATGTTAGGATGTATTAGGATATTGATGTAAAGGATGTGATTTTTTTAAAATATTGTGGTCATTGTTTTTGGTATATGGATTTAAGAGTGTTTAGATAGTTCCTACTCCCCGTTCTGTCAACTAGGACAGGAAGAATTCCGTGTCTCGCTAGTTGACAGAACGGGGAGTAGGAACTATTAATAAGGGAGGAGGGAAAATATTATTGTATTATTATTTAAATATAAATGTACTCGTGTGAACATATTATAAATAAACGGGTTTATAATTAGTTGAGTATTTCCGTCACCGATTTTAATAGCTAGACTGTGATCCTATAAACATATTAGTTCTCGATTTACAACACTGATCGTACCCCCGTTAAAAACATAGTCTGGGTTGCTTACTCATGCGCCTATATAAGCTAACGCTGCGCTACCCTTCCGGTGTGTGTTCACTTGATTCCTCTGACAACTTGGTTTGGTGGTGGTAGTGTATACCCAGTACTGGAGAGGAGCTGGACTAGTCCTTTGTATGATTTATTTTTGGTATTCGCAAGGCAAGTCCTGTTCCTCATCAGTCTCTTGTTTTTATTTTCCAGACCGGGTTGATCCAGCTATAGGATAGAGTAGTAGCATACACTGGTGGGTTTTTGTTTTGTTAAGGACAGTGGGTTTTTGGTTTCCTCCCAGATCAAAGCAGAATGTTCACCTGCCGCCTTCCTCAAGCTCGGTCAGTATTCACCATTAGAGGGACTGTCATTCCCATGTGTTCCCAGTACCGCTACCTGGGCGCGCCAGTCAATATTTGTCCGATTGTCCCTGCTAGACCTCTAGACCATCCCATTGTCCAGGACTTATTGGGTCATCTCCAGCGCCGACTTACACCACTTCAATGGCTCTCTAACAACTCCTCGAGCATCTCCATCCCAGTAGCCAGAACCATCTATATTGTTTTTATCCGTTCAGATGTTGATAACCTCTCCCCTGCTTTGATTCAACTTCCTAGGGCTACTCTGGAAACTTTAGAAAAATTTCAGAATATAGCAATGAGAATATAGCAACAGAATCAAGCAAAAACATACAGGCAAATAATTACATTATGACCTACTTAAATCCACAAAAACGAGGGTGGCGTACCAGAAGTTCCTCCAGAACCTGATGGCTCAGCAGGTGTCGACAAACCACACCAAGTGGCAGGCTCCGGGGCAGCAAGTATCGGACAGTGCGACAGGCCAGACAATAGTGCTCTATAGTGTTAGCACGAGGCGCTCGACACAAGTGACACTCAGTGAAGGGAGGCTCACCCTGCATCCCAGCAACCTGCCATGGTGGCCGGTAGCCAAGCCTCAAACGAGCAGAGACTACATTGTGCCTCCGAACCATGAGGTCTCAATGACGGTAGGAATATTTGTGACGGCAGACAGACTCGTAATGGGTGATGGAGATGCTGAAGGGCCTCTCTGCATCCCTGCGTCACCGTACAAGGAGGAGAGCAGCGGAGCGAACTCTGGAAAGGTAACATGTCAGAGAGAGAGGACATCCAACACCACGAGGAGGCAGATGGCAGGCTTCCTTTGCGAGTCTGTCAACTGTACCATTGTGACGTAAACCTACATGGGATGGCACCCATAAAAATTTGACAATCAAGTGACGATGACGCAATAAGGCCAAAAACGATAAAATTTGCTGAATAACAGTAGAGTGTGTGGGCTGAACACTAGAGAGGGAATGAAGGGCATGTTTGGAGTCACAAAAAATGGCAGCATAAACTCCACGTTGACAAACAACGCTAACAGCATCCAGTATGGCATACAATTAACACAATGTTGATCTAGATTGGTTACAGAGACAACATCCAACCCAGCCCCCTGGAGGTGACACCATGTCAGGTGAGAAAACGGCACAACCTACTGTACCATCCACTTGCAATGAGCCATCAGTGTCGAGGCAGTATGGATCTGTGATGGAGGACGTCACTATTTCTATGTGTTTCAGAGCCAACTGCCGCTGTAGAGAAGGGAGTTCCGACTTGGAAGTAGGTGTGAAGCTCACATCAGGTGTTGGTAGCATCCACGGAGGGGGCCCTGGGGGGACGTCTACAACCATTATATCTATATTAAGACTAAGGAGCATAGAGGAAACAGACCTTATAAGAGTACGTCCAACAAGCAGTATGGGAGGAACCGGGTAGT
Source organism: Petrolisthes cinctipes (assembly GCA_033782935.1). Classification (NCBI taxonomy): domain Eukaryota; kingdom Metazoa; phylum Arthropoda; class Malacostraca; order Decapoda; family Porcellanidae; genus Petrolisthes; species Petrolisthes cinctipes. Next base: position 1,931,702 of record JAWQEG010000831.1, read on the forward strand.
TTGGTCTAAGAGAAGTCCAGACTAACTGAGAGTAATGGGGTGAAAGATGTGGGAAATGGAGGGACTTGACACAAAAGCAAGTAATATTAGAATAAATTCTCTCCACTAATAGGGGAAGACGCAACTCTCGCTGCATGTTCACTATCCTGGTCGACATTGGACAACCGAAAATTATTCTCATTGCTCTATTCTGAAATTTTTCTAAAGTTTCAAGAGTAGCCCTGGGAAGTTGAATCAGAGCAGGGGAGAGGTAATCAACAACTGAATAGATAAAAGCAATATAGATGGTTCTGGCTACTGGGACGGAGATGTCCGAGGAGTTGTTAGTGAGCCATTGAAGTGGTGTAAGTCGGCGCTGGAGATGACCCAATAAGTCCTGGACAATATGATGCTCTTGAGGTCTGGCAGGGACAATCGGCTAAATATTGACTGGCGAGCTCAGGTAGTGGTAGTGGTAGTATATCATGTATGTGGATTGATTGATTGATTGATTTCTTTGATGCAACTATGCATCTGGCGGCGCAACAGCCAAGGTCATATACCGCCCAACATAAAATTGTCATCTACACAATTAATAAAACATGAATACCCGAAAGGGACAGGCACCACGATTAAAAGACACACAAACTAAAAAGCACATTATTAATAATCTAAGAACCCGTCGACATAAAATCATCTAAAAACCATAAATATCATAAAATCATATTTTGTGGAGAAGGCCAGCCTCCTCCATATAGGAGAGGGTGTTCCCTCCCACACTACAAGCCTCCTCCCTGAGCACCTGGGAGAGACTGTAAGAACCGTCACCCTCCTGGTACTCAGAGATCTTGTATGTGGATGAGTAGACTGGCTGGGGTAGATTGTTCTGACCAAGCATCGACAAGTTGTTGGGCATAGTCGGCGGGAGTGTGATGACGAGCAGTGGCCGGCGTCTTTTTAACAACCCAACAGATGAGGTGCCACATAGAAGCCACACTTGTTTGCTGGTTGATGCTGTCCGTGAACCGCTGCCAAGACTCAGTGTGAGCACACTCCTGCAGGGCAACTAAAGCGTCCTTAGACATCTGGTAACGATGGAGCAGGTCAAGGGTTGGGTTGGCTTGAAACAATAGGCCATCATGTTCAGCCTCCTCCTTTGCCTCCTGTATACGTGCATCCAGCGTCCAGGAGTGGACAGTATGGCGAAACTGGAGGTGTGGCCTGGAGACGTATAGCCTATAAAAGTCATGAGTAGTAGATACAAGATCAGAGTACAACTGTTCAGCTGATGACATATCAAATGTAGGGAATACAAGGGCCATAAATAAGATGTAAGTCGGGCAATATTTAGGGGGCACAGCAATACGCAAACAAGTGACTGAAGTACTTGACCCAGCAGGTAGAAAATAATAAAACCGAAGAGCGATGTGATCAGAGAATAAGTCTGGCATGGAGGAGCACAGGACCTGAGATGCTATCAGGCCAGTTGAGAGGATGTAATCCAGAGTACCTCCCCGGCAATGAGTGGCACCGCCAGTGTCCCAGCGTGTCAGATGATGCTTGCGGATGTATGAAAGGAAACGCACACCATTATGATTAATAGAGCCAGAACCATCACCCAAATCAGAATGCCGAGCATTAAAATCTCCCATATACACCATAACACGCACTGTTGGAGAAGGAAGAGCCTCAAGAGTGAATCTAGCTGAGGCAGAATAGACATTACATAATTGGAGTACTCCATTCCCAGGTAGTACCTCAAATAGCTGAAAGGTCATGTCAGGATCAGTGGAGGTACGAAGAAGGTGATGTGGCAAGGAGCTATGTATGTAAATCAGGAGACCATTCCTTACCAGATGAACATATGGCACATAACCTGAGAGGGGAGGAGCTTGCCCAGCAGCGAGCGGCTGTCCTGGAAATGCTTCCTGCAGAAAAATAACACTGTGATGATGATGAAAAACATAGGCCTTGAGTTTAGTGAGCTTAGCATAACTGGTGATACCACATACATTCCAGGAGATGACATCCAGCCAGCAATCACTAGCGAACTCTGTATTTGTAGGTAGAAGTCCGATGAGTGGGGGCAGATGAGCGACCTGGAGAAGATGGACCAGGAGAAGGGACTGAATCGAAAAGCTTTTCAAGGCGAGATGCAACAGTATCCATCTTTTCGGTAAGGGTAGTGACAGTTGAGATGATGGCCTGCTGAGCCTCGACCAAGGTGGAAAGTTTGGAGTCATTGGCAGCCTGAGCGGCAACCAGCTCATCAATCCTGGCTTCAAGGGCAGAAAAGCGGTTCTCGAGAGCCGTACATCGTGCCATGAGGGTAGCAACAGACTTGCGGAGGGCCAGGTCTGGAGGCGAGGCAGGGCTGGTAGGAGGAGCAGACTGGGGAGGTGGTGGTGGCGGTGGTGGAGGAGGAGCAATAGTAGAGACACATGCCTGAACCTGACGTCGAGTACATCCATGCCACACGTTAACCCCTGGCTGAAGGCATCGTGGACACTTCCATCGAGATGTATCCTCAGGAGGTGAAGGCTCAGAGGTGGAGGCAGCAGGAAGTGATGGTTCACCCCTGACAGGACACGTCTTGGAATCATGGTCGGCGGCACACCATGCACACTTCGGCCTGGCAGAACAGTACCGGGAGATATGCCCAACTCCCCAGCACCTGTAGCACCAAGGCTGGTCATTATGAAGTTTCCTCACCTCACATGGTGGAAGACAAGGGAGGAAATCAAAGGAAATCTCATTTGGAGGTGGAGGTTGACTCCAGACAACAACAATACGGCTAATGGGGGAACCATCTTGGAAAAAACGACGGGCAGAGTACACACCAGGGTATCCCTTGGCAAGTTTCGGGTCAACATCAATAGGAAAACGGGTAAGGATGTAGCTGGGGAACTTACGAGGCCTGTCGGGTGAGTCTTCAAGAATGAGAGGCAGAAACAAAAATTCACCAGCCTTGACTCTATCAATGATGTCCTGGCGCTTCCTAGAGATGTAGACAAACCGGGAGGTAACAGCAGCCATCTTGACTTCAGCCAGTTCACGCTGCAGCTGGAAGGCCCTGTTGACATCAGACAACCAATTCAGCTTTGTGTCCGTGGATGGGTTTCCAGAGAAGGAGAGCTTGACATAGGCATTTCTTGGGGCAAAAGCAGGAAAGTTGGACGAGGGCAAGGAGTTGGTATACAAAGAAGAAACACCAGAGTGAGGCAGAGAAGGTACGTCATGCACAGCTGAAGCACCCTTGGCAGTCTTGGCAGCCGGAGGCAAACAGTCCACACCATCGGAATCCTGCAAGGAGTCGGACGAGGCATCAACTGGTCGCTTGGTAGAGGTTGAGGAGGTGGAAGGCTTCAACCTGAGATGCGGAGTGACCGAGGAGAGGGGGGGGAGGGTTGCGAGAAGGCAGCTCAGGCCAGTGATCTTCGATAGGAGACTCCTCCTCCTCCAACATGGCCAAGTCGGCCTCCAGGCAGGAAGCCACATCCGAATCCGCGCACTCCATCAGGCCAGGCAAGGCCTAGATGGGAAGCGAACAACTGAACACACACGAACATACACACACAGAACCACAATAAAACAAACAAACAACAATACCACAAACAGCAAAACCACAAAAAAATGAGATAGAAAATATAAACAACCCCTATAACACCACACAAACAACAACTTGGAAACAAGACAAACAACAACACAAACAACAACACAGGCAGAACGCCAGGAACACGTCTTCAACCTTCAGGAAGGTTGGGGTGAGACTGGTTTCAAAGAGTGTCTACGCGTTAAATGATTATGTCTCCGAGTTCCGGGTCGTCTCAAAGTAACGATAACCAGGAATACATTACATGTTTTTAAGCCTCGAGGCAATATAACAATAACAATAGGTAATATAATGATAGCCTATACCTGACAGTCAGTATAAATATCTGCTTGGCAACCAACGACTGTGGGTTACAAATCTGTAAATGCTACATTTTCACAATGGAAGGATATAAACGTATTAAACCATTTCAATGGTCAGATGAGTAACTATGTTAACATAAAGTAATATAAGGCTACATATATAACTATCACATATTATATGTGCATTACAGTAGTGTTATTAATAGGCTCAGTACTGTGATCAGTATGACGTATAGGAAGTAAATCACGAAAAGGGAAATGATTCACATATCAGAAGTATGATAAACACGATAAGATTGGTTCACCGTGGTGAAGGGCAGGACCATTTATGTGAGATAGTAGTTTTAGCTTAGACGATTGCTTAAAGTCACGGTCCTCGAGTTGCATACAATGTATCAAAAATAGTGGTAGCGGGAGCTGCTCAACCTGCAAAGAGCAAAACATTATATGAAGCAATAAGAGTTGTAATGGGGGCTTTAATTCCTAGGTATGACACTCGAGATGAAGACTTCAGAGAAAACACGTGTTATTAAACAATGTTATTGGCGTAGGGGGGGTCATACATTAATTATATTAATGGAATAAATTTAAGGTTCATTCTCATGGATAATGTTTACTTTTATCAACCAATAAGCCATGGTCTTGTGTTTGGCTTTTCCGTATACAGTAATACCTAAATACCCTGAATTACCCTGGCATATGATCGGTCAGGCTTTTATAACAAAATATTATATTATCATCTTTAAACCTTAGATCTACCCCAAGTAACAAAAATTATATAAGATTGTGCTGCTGCTGTTAACTCTGCTGTAATGCTTGCTATGTATCGTGAGGCAAAACTTTTTTCATGAAGCACAATCTCAATTCTTAAGACATTATAAAATGGTTCGAACCTCACAAGGTTGAATTACACTACAGATAACTGGCAACTCAACAGACCAGGGATACCAACCACGTACCGAAACTCAGTTGAGGAATCCATTTTCTTCGTGCGGTGTGGCATATTGAATCATGCAGTTAGAGTGCCGAATAATTTTTTTATAGGGTATACATTCCGAACCCCTTGAGATGTTTCAATTGCCAGTAAATTGGACGTGGTATGAAATTTTGCCGCTCTGTTTTCTCAGTCTGTGGGAAGTGTTCGAGTCAGGATCACTCTGATAAAGTCTGTACTTCTGAGGTTGAAAAGTGAGTGAATTGCAAGGGTACCCATCGTTCTTCCTCTCGGGCATGTCCCGTGTGAAGGTGGAGAGGGAGATCTGCGCAGTGAAGGCTACTTCTAGTTTCAAGGCAAGGAAGACAGGTATGGCATCGCGTACGACACCGACCCCTAACACTTCCTATGCTTCGGTTACGAAGGCCCGACCTGTGATGAAGACAATTTGTACCAAGAGTGGCGAGGGTCAAAATAGGGACCTTTGCCCAACAAGGTAAGATCTTGGAGCATACTTTCAAAGTTTCAGTCCGTACCAAGACTCCAAGAGTCACTGTCGAAGCATGCCCCCACCTCCCGTCACTTGAATAAGTTATTGTTTATTGTTTAATATAATAATATTGCTTTTCCATACTAAGTAGTTTACACAACACACATGTAAACAACATAATTATAATGATGTTCCCCACAGAGAGACAACCATTTCAATAGCCACACAAATAATATAAGAAATATAAGGACGTAATAAATTTTGTTTAATACTTCAGCATGCCTCTGCCATACACTCAGTAGTTGCGAGGGTTAACTGTTAAGTTCTATAGATGGTTTACGTGAACTGTATTGCGAATATTATAGTGTTATCTTAGATACCGTAAATTAATATCAATAAATTGTTTACATGAACAGTATGTTGTGTAAATTACTTAGTATGACAAAGTATTATTAAAAAAATAAACAGTCCACTATTTTAAAGTGTTGAGAGGAGGAGGTACGGAAGTGGAGTCACTAAAACCTAGCTCTGGCAAGTGGCCTATCAATAATGAATAGATTATACTCATTCTCATTTAATCTATTTCCCCCTTAATACTGTATTTTCCGGTGCCTTGTTTACTCCTAATAAATGTATCATCATGAGAAATACAATGAAGCTTACCTGTTAACCGAAAATATTCCTCCGAAAAATTGGTAGATGGCGATCATTCATCGACGAGCTGTAATTTCCTGTTGCTACCTTCCGGCGAATTTCGCCAATTCACAGAGGGATGCTACAAATAGCTAAAACATATTTCCAGAAAGAAAAGTAATAGCTTTCAATTTTTTCAAAATGTGTTTGATGTTGTCAGTTCATCATATCTATTTTCTCACTTTAGTTTTTGAAAATGATGAAATAATCCTCAACGGTTAGTGAGAAGACACGGGTGCACCAGTGTCCTCCCTTCGACTAACCTACAAACCACTGGTCCAGTAAAAGTACTGACTCTTGATACCTTGTTACCTTCCCTTGAACCTTTGACCTTCGACCCTTGCGACTCTTGGTACAGGCCTTGCACCCTTCAGATTATTGTCCAGAATCATGTTCAGTCTGTTTTTAATCCGGGCTATGTACAATGACGTTACCAACTTACTGTCCTCCTGTTATTTTTGGGACGAGGATAAACACCTGTCCGACACTATACTTCATTCACTTTCCTAATGCTAGTTCTTCCAGATAAAATTATTCCTGCTATATTTTCTTCCCGTAAGCTGAAATCTTCTCCCAAGTCTTGAGTTCAAACTATACTATAAATAACGTTTGTGGTATCACTTCAAGAACACGCCATTCGTATCTGTTTATATTTTCTATCTTCAAAGGAAATTATACTCTAGCCCTCTTGGGTTTCATCATTTGATTGATACACAGTCCTCATGGAGTTTCACTCGATATCATTAAAACTTCCCCCCCAACGGGAATCGCCTTGACGTGGTGGGGGGGCTTGCGTGTCTCTGAGACGTGGAGAGCTAGACTAGAGGGGGCTCCGGCCCCTGCTCTGCCCCGATTTCGGGGAGAGAGGGCTTCCCATGCTAGTAAGGTCGACAGTGAGAGACCAGACTAAATGGTTCCCATGCTTTAAGCTGCCAGTACGGGCCAACAGCACTGCCCTCCGGAGGGACTGCCCTCTAGGGGCCGTCCTATGTTGGATGGTTGGGTGTCTGGACCGGGAGATGTTGGGGAAGGGGTCTCAGCACCGTCGTGGGCAAACTTTCGAGCCATTGGGGCTGCTTTTTAAAACGAGTTGCCCAGTGGGGGAAGAGGTACCCCGCCCGCGGCGACCAGCGCTCGGTCCCCTCATCTGCCCGGTAGGTAGTAGCTCTTGGCTCCTGGGGCCAGAAACAACAAATCAATGATATATAGATACAGAAAAGAACCAATCTCTTCCTCGAGCGGTGGTCGACCAGGCCCTCGAGGCGTCACTCTCTGGTCGTGGTAATATGCAGAAAGCTGCAAATAAGAGTTTTCTAGCAGGACGGGTGTTGTGTCGAAGAACCCTGTTAGCGATCTGGACACGTTAATGTTAACGAATGTACTTGCATCCTTTTCCTATGGCGCTATCCACTCCATTTTTAAGTGCTTTGGAGTAGTACTTCGAATCCGAATCACATATGACAGTGATTGTAGGTCTAATCGGTGCTATATTACTTTCAATACAAATGCTGCCTCCAAGGCAGCATTTGAGGCAAAAGATTCTCTGACGGTGGGGGATACTCATTGTAAAGCTCAGATGATGCGGTCCATCAATGTAGTTGATAGTGACAATGACTACTGCCCTAATATATTTGATGACACTGTGGAGCATGTCCCAAAGGAACGTCGGGTTCCTTCACCATTTTGGTTTGTGGCTTACTACAGGGAGGGACGTGGTAACCTTATCCATGCTTCCCGTTTTAATCAGAGCCAAAGATCTTACACACGCCATGATGCTCCTCAATCTCCCCTGTCCTTCTGATAGCATGTTTGAATCTATTAAACCACATCGAAAATTTAATTATAGCAAGGGGCGTATATATAATGAGGACCTGTATGAATTCTCAGAAGAGGACATTCTCGCTATGTGCCCAGACAGTGTCCAACGAGTAATGAAGATGAAAGGCAGTAAAAATATGATCATCCTCACTTTCTATGGCTCGCATATCCCAGATCGCATTAACATTAACCCCACCTCATTTGAGGTGAAGCCTTTTGTTGAGCGTCCCCTACAGTGTTTCTGTTGTTGTGAGTTTGGTCATGGGAAAAGGAACTGCAACAACCGATCCCGGTGTAGTAATTGTTCTGCTCTTGACTCACATCTTACTTCTGAGTGTCGGTCAGAGAGTTACTGCTTTTACTGCAGAGATGCTCACAACTTGCGTTCTCGCCAATGTAAGATGTACCAACTTGAGCAGGATATCCTCCACTTGGCTAATACTCAATTCATTAGCATAGGTAGTGCCAGACAGCAACTCAACTTCAGGCGACAGAAGGATGGTGGTGTTAAGACATACGCCTCCTCCCTTCGCCCTAAATTGGTTGCAGCACCCTCTCAACCCTCTCAAGAGGGAGCTGCTTTTTGCTCTAGTGAGAACGTTTCTAAGGTTACTCTACATAATAGTTTCTCTGTCTTGGAAACTTTATCAGACACTCATTCTGGTGACCCTTCAACTGATGACAATTCTCAGACTTTAGCTAAAGGTGTCCATGTGGTAGAGGTTCACGCTGCAACACGCTCTCCCTAAAGGAAACTTAAGTCACCTAAACTGCCACAGAGACGCCTTCGTGGTTCCTCTAAGGCACTTGACTCTATATATGTTCCACTTTGTGAGGCAACCATCTCTGTGGACTCACCCATAGTTTCCTCTCAATTTCACCAGAAGCGTTCTCGTGGCTCTGATGAATCTCTTGATTCAACAGAAGTTCCTCCTCACAAGCTTCCTTCGGGATCATCAGAGGGGCGTGAAGTTAATGTGGATGCCACGGATGTTGTGACTTCAAAAGATTCGGTTTCTCTTCCGCTTGAGCAGCAGAGTGATTCTACCACCTGTATTATGGATGTTGATGTATCTGCCTGTGTCAGTGATATCACTGCTGTACAGGACAGAACCAATGTAATTGTTTCAAAGAATATCCCATCTCATATACCTTCATCTTCTTCTAACATATCAGATGCTTCAGGGACTCGTCTACGGGTGCCAATTACTGCCCCAAGTACTACTCCTCGGGTTCGCTCTTCTTCTAGTGGCCCAGGATTAGACAAATCTTATTGTTTGAGTAAACTCTCAGGTCGAGGTGGTAGTGGGAAGTACCTCCGTGAGACTTCCCAAAAATCAGTACTAAAGTAACACCGTTCAAGGTCCTTCAGTGGAATTGCCGTGGCTTGCGTGTTTCTTGGGAGGAACTGCGCGTTCTTCTCACTAGCTTCTCTCCTGCATGTGTTTCTCTCCAAGAGACAATGCTTTGGGGGACTACATTCCTGCCAGTCCTCCAGCATACTCGGCATTTTATTCCAATTCATTTGAAGGGCAGGGTCATCATGGTTGCTCTGCCATCCCAGTTCGCCGAGATATTCCATGCACGAGCCTGGAGCTTGACACTCCGCTCCAGGCTGTTGCAGTTAAGGTTTTTATGGACCGTCCGTACACTGTGTGCAGTCTATACCTTCCTCCCAGTGTTACAGTTGAGAGGGGTGATCTCAACCATCTTGTACGGGACCTTCCATCTCCATTTATTTTATTGGGTGATTTTAATGGTCGTCATCCTCTGTGGGGTGACAGTTCGGTCAACCCCAGGGGTGTTTTATTGGCTTCTTTTATTGAGGATGAGGGATTAGGGGTTTTAAATACGGGAGATGTGACACATTTTAATAGCACTACTGGGATTTTTACCGCCATTGACATTTCCCTTTCCTCACCCAGTGCTCTGTTGGATTTTACTTGGAGAGTGTTGCCTGATTTATATGGCAGTGACCATTATCTATACTTTTAGAAGGTAACAGGTACGAACCACAGTCTCGTCTTCCTAGGTGAAAATTAGAGAAGGCTGACTAGCAGTTTTTTAGAGAGCTAACTTCTTCGGTCTCTTCTGTAGCCGATTTTGGTAGCTCTGACGAGGCTGTGACATATTTCACTGATATGCTCCACTCTGCTGCTCTCAACTCTATCCCTAGAACTTCTGGCTACTTTCCCAAACGTCCTGTCCCTTGGTGGTCACCAGTCTGCACCACTGCTGTGCAGGAGAAGCGCGCTGCTTTCTCTCGCCTTCGTCGCAATCGTGGGGACCCAACTCTTTTAGAGGACTTCCGACGGGCAAGGGCTCAGGCTAGACGAGTTTTAAAAGAGGCCCGACGTGCATCTTGGAAGGCCTATGTGTCTTCAATTAATACTAAAACTCCACTCACCCAAGTGTTCAGGAGAGTACGTAAGATGGCGGGGAAGTTTTCTCCTAGTTCTCCACCTGTACTTAAGGTCAATGGAATTAAGATCATGGATGGTTTGACAGTGGCTAATACCATGGCGGAGGCTTTTGCAAAGGTCTCCAGCCGTGACTCTTGACCTCTGGCTGTCAGGCATGAGTTAAGAGCCAAGGAGCGTACTGTCCTGGATTTCTCAGGGAACGAGAATGAAAGTTATAACCATATATTAACCCTGAGAGACCTGCATTCTGCTCTCTCTCTCTTCGGCGACACTTCTCCTGGGCCAGACAACATCCCATATGCAATGTTGCGACATTAGGGTGAGGAGGCGATCTCATTTCTTTAAGCTTTATATAACAGAATCTGGCTGGCCGGGCAAGCACTCTGATGTTGCCCTCAATTACCGACCAAGTGCCTTCACCTCCTGTCTCTGTAAACTATTTGAAAAGATGGTAAATGTCAGACTGGTATACTTCTTGGAACGGGGTGATTTTCTGTCTCCGTCCCAGTCTGGCTTTTGTAAACACTGTTCCACTACAGATGCTCTGGTCAGGTTGGAAGCTGCTGCATGCGAGGCCTTTGCACGACATCAACACCTTGTCTGTGTATTCTTTGATTTAGAGAAAGCCTATGACACTACATGGCAATATGGCATCCTGCAGCTACTCCATTTATATGGCCTGCGGAGTCGCCTTCCACGCTTTCTTAAGGAGTTTCTCATTGGTCGCAGTTTTCCTGTGCGGGTTGGTACAACCCACTCAGCATCTGTTGCACAGGAGGAGGGCGTCCCCCAGGGAAGCGTCCTCAGTGTCACATTGTTTGCAGTAGCAATTAATGCCATTGCCTCATCCCTTCCAGACGGTATAGCTAACTCGATGTACGTTGAAGACCTAACAGTCTGGTTTACTGCTTCCCGTATGTCAGTGGCGGAGCGGCGCATGCAACTTGCCCTTGACAGGGTGTCACGTTGGATTGGATCTCATGGGTTTCGATTTTCTCCTTCCAAGACAGTTGCTATGCACTTCTGCTGCATCCGAGGCGTCCACCCGGATCCGGACTTATTCATGTATGGTCATCGGATATGATGTGTCGAGGAGACTCGCTTTTTGGGTCTCCTTTTTGACAAACGTTTGACTTGGGTTCCCCATTTACGTACACTTAAGGTCTCTTGCCTCAAGGCTCTTAACCTATTGAGGGTCCTGGGCCATACGTCCTGGGGGGCTGATCGGGCCACCCTCCTCTGCCTATACTATGTTCTTATTAGGTCAAAACTCGACTATGGGTGTGAGGTGTACTCTTCTGCCACCGATGCCCGTCTCAGAGTTTTAGACCCTGTTCACCATGCTGGAGTACGTCTGGTGACGGGAGCCTTCAGGTCGTCTCCAATCCCCAGTCTCCTGGTGGACGCTAATGAGCCACCTCTTGATCTCCGTCGCCAGTCCTTGATGGTTCGTTGTTGGCATCGATTACATCGACTTCCTGACTCCCTACCTTGCTTGGCGGTGTCATCTGATATCATGTCTCAGTACTACCTTTTACATTCTCTTGCACCATGGCCCTTTGGCTTCCGGGTCAGGAAGACTATGGAGGAGATGGGCATAGATGACTTCCAGATTTGTCCTGTGAGGGTCCCCAGGGTGGCTCCATGGCTTCTTCCAGAAGTTTTCCCCTTCACTTGCTTTACAGACAAGAAGGAATCTCTTCCTCCTCCAGTGGCTCGTTCCCTCTTTTTAGAACATGCCTTCACTCACAGGGAGTCCCTCCCTGTGTACACTGATGGGTCAAAGTCTGATGCTGGAGTTGGCTTTTCCTGACTTTTGCCGTGGATGCAAGCTCCCTTTTACTGCTGAGCTCTCGGCCATTTTATATGCCCTCCAAATTATTTTTACTCTCCCTCAGCCTTCGTTTACTATTTTTAGCGATTCCTGTAGTGCCTTGCAGGCCTTGTGCAATTTTAACTTCCCATCCCCTGGTGTTGGCCATTCTTGAGTGGCTTGTCCTCCTGGGTCGTCGTGGCTGCAAAGTCACTTGTTGTTGGGTCCCGGCCCATGTGGGTGTTGATGGGAATGAGCGGGCTGACGCCCTGGCTAAGGCTGTGGTCTCCAATTCCCGGCCTCCTGCCATGCGTCATCCTGTTCCTGCAGTGGACCTTCGACCCTACATAGATGCTACCGTTCGTTCCTGCTGGCAGGACAGATGGGACGCCGTCGGGGCTAACAAGCTCCGCGACATCCGCCAGCGCCTTGGTTTGTGGAGCTACAGTGGCCTGTCCCGCCGGTGAGAGACGGCTCTTGTCCATCTCCGCATTGGCCACACATTATTGACTCATGGCTTTTTAATGGAGAGGGCTCACCCTCCCTACTGTGATGATTGTCTGGTCCCTTTGACAGTACGGCATCTTATTGTCGAGTGTCCCAGCCTTGGGAACCTTCGTCGTAGGCACCTCTCTGAGTACCGGAAGGGTGACGGTTCTTACAGTCTCTCCCAGGTGCTCGGGGAGGAGGCTTGTGGGAGGGAACACCCTCTCCTATGTGGAGTAGGCTGGCCTTCTCCACAAATTGTGAATTTTATTGTATTTATGGCTATTAATTTTTATGTAGTTAAAGTTTGTTTCTTTCGTTAATATTTCAATTCTTTTATATATCTAACTTAAGTAGGTTATTTCATTAATATATTATTTTTTTTTTTTTTTTTTTTAGACGTGGGTTTTATTCATACTGCTTCTCCCTTTCGAGGTGGTGAAAATTATTTAATCTTTGTACATATTTTATTAATGATGTAGATGACCTTTTTATGTTGGGCGGTATATGACCATTGCTGTTGAGCCGCCAGATGCCTAATGGCATCAATAAATAAATCAAATCAATCATTAAAACTTTGTTTCTTTGCTGACCTTTGCCTAGGCAACTGTTTATCTTTAATCAACTGACAGTTATGATTATTCTATTTTTGGTATGTACTCTGCACAGTTTTACCTTCCCCATTTGTAATCTGAACATCTCATTTCTACCACATTTACCGTGCACGGTGTCACCTCTCCCTCACCTGACCTGCACAATCCTTTCCTCTGCCACATCTACAGGAGACAGTCTTAACACATCTAACTCTACAGTCACATCTTTACTACATCAACTTTGCATGGTCTCAATTCTACCACATCCATTGTGCATGGTCTCACTTTCTACCTACTTACTCTGCATGGTCTCACCTCTCAACAGCGGTGACGAGCCCCTCCACCGTTTCTGGTCTTGGGGGTTGCCTGGGGAGGGTAAGGGAGGCAATAAGGCTTCCACGGTACCCTGCGCCCACCACCACACCAAAGACCAGCCACGTGGCCACCAGCATGTGGTTGGAGCGGCTGGTGGAGAGGCGACCATAAAGGCCTTGACCCAGTAGGCTACCCAGCACCTCCATTATTACTGCTCCTGTGCTCAGCTGCCCGTATTGAGACCGCCACATATCTGACCCAGTAATCTGGTATGGAAAACTGGGTCATTATTCCAATATAGCTTGAGTATTTTGTTCAATAATGCATTGAGTGCCAGAGATTTATCTTTGTGTTGAGCAAACTAGTCTGGATTTACTCATTAGATTATCATGAGCCTCACACCCTCACCTTTCACATCCTTTCATCACTTCTCACACTCTTCCTTCATCTTTCACTATATTCCTCACATCATACACTCTCCCTTCATTTTACACTGTTTCCTTCATATCTCACACTCTTTCCTCACATCTCGCACTATTTCCAATCTTTTAAATAGCTGCCAAAACCAATATACAAAACGAAATGTTTGCTTTTTGGTTTGTCTTTAATCAACGTCTCCCTTTATCAACGAATCTTTACCAGATTTGTCACTGAGGACTGAAAGAAGTATTAGTTACCGATAGCACTGGTTAGAATGACAAGGTTAAGAATTGAGGCTGCATGAAATATTTAATGCACTGTAGCTGGCAGAGCATTATCTTATGATAGTGAACATTTACTGTAGTATAAGCAAGGAGATACAGTAACTGAAATTTGTGCTTAGCTTCCGACTATCTGAGAGGGTAAAAATTTTGAAAATCGAGGAAATTGAAGTGTGAATACATCACTTGACTAGAGAGTAGAGGAAAATATAAGTTACGGTGGAGAAAAATGTGTATCATTGTAAGTATGAGGGTAAAAGAGGCGACAATGTCCTAACAGAGGATGGCATGATATGGTTTACAAATGAGTGATGCAATGTGACTTGTGCATGACAGACAAGGGTAAAATAAATTCGCTAGGTTGAATTTATGAAGTTTGGCAACTAGGTTTAAGGTTGGCAGTTCATGGATTGACTTCCTTCCCTGAAGTCTACATTAAGAGGTGTTTGTGTAGAAGCAAGTTCCTGGGTGAAACTGAGATTTTCGTCCGCTGAAAAGGGGGAATTTGACTGAGGCTTAAGTACCTGGGCAGTGTGCCCATTTCTCTGCCTTTATCTGATTTCCTTGTCTAATCATGTGTCAAGTGGCCCCACAGTTCCAATAAATATAAACGGAAAATCAATTATCTTTATAGACCCTTTGTACATAATATTTTTATAAGAACAGTAACAACAAACACCTAGAGAAAAAAATTATCCAAACCTGAACGAGGGTGCCGCAAACTACTAAAGCTGAAATGAAGATGCCAATCCATACTTGATGACTTAAGGGATAGTAACAGCTCAGCCAACTTGGTTTTAACACTGGTTTGGCCAGAGCAAAGCAGAAGGGTGAATAATCAAAACTGTGAGTGTAGTCCCACCTGTGAAAAAAATGATATACCTGTAAGCCTTATTTCAATATACTTGATATCCATTGCTTGGCTCGTTTTAATTAGGTCAATGAACAGCAACTTCCACAATTTGAGAGGTTTAATGTCGTTTGCTAATATGATTTTCTGAAAACATTAAACAAATATGTGGTTTGCTAATGTTAAAAAATTTAATGTTCAGTTGGTGAGGGTTAACTAGTGATGAAATTGCTACACAAAAAATCACATTATTCAAATCCCAATAAAGTAAGAATATACCTATGGCACTGTTCAAGGTACAGTATTTACCGACCTCTCAAGACGACTGGGGAGCACCACATACACAATACTGGCAAGGAACGATTTCCGAGCCTCCACTTGGTCTGTTACCTGCCCAAAATACAAGTTGTATGAGTGTCAGATAAATAATGAAGTTCACAGACCGTCAGTAAATCTGATACGAATAGTCTTCTGATTCTAGCATAGAAATAGATGATATTAAATAATTATTGGAATTATGCCAACAACTCTGGATATCGGAGGGAAAATATATGCTTCTGCAAAGTGAATCGGAAGATTATATACAGGAATATAATCTAGTAACTGTGCATAGAGAGTAAGGTATGTCCTAAACAATGTGAAAAAATAAACAAACAAAATATCCAGCCAACAGACACTAGATCTACAATCATACTGTATAGTTGGAGGAAGAGTTCAGAACTAATTTACATAGGATAAACACATTACCCAGGCACTGTTCAACGAGACTAATATACAGAAAAGTTATAAATAAGAGAAGAGGGAGTAGTATCACTTTCGTTGAAAATATAATGTGCCAGGCTCAATCAGAGTTTTCGGTATGTTTCGGAAGTTTCGAATAGAGGATGACCATGAATTGGAAAGAAAGGATAGAAGACTACCACTAGAGCATCCCTGATGGAAGCCATTCTGACAATCGGAAAGAATGTCGAGACGGTGCTTTTGAATTTTGTAGTAAATAACAGATTTGAAGATTTTAAAAAGACAATAAATCAAAACAATTGGGCGATAGTTGGAGGGTTGGGAGTGGTTACCCTTCTTCGGAACAGGTTGAATTAGAGCAAACTTCCCAGCCAGAAGGAAAAGTGCTTGATGATAGATTAAGATAGAACAGTTTGTTCAGGCAGGGAGTCAGCACGGACACACATTTTTTTCTGATAACATGAAAAATTCCATCAGGACTGTAAACCTTCTTAGTATCAAATCCAAATAGGCCAGAAAAAATTAACTTGAAGAGATTCTAGTGGCAGGCATAAGTGAAACAGAGGGTGGAGTTCGAAGAATAATGCCGGAAATATCTAGAGGTTTCGTAATGGTTTGAGAGGAGTTTGTTCAGGTTCAGGATGATGTGGTAGCGTTGATAGAGTTGAGTAATAGTGGCTGTAGGTCTTTATTCTCTTCGGAGTTAAGGTTAAGTTGGTGGCAAAGTGATAAACGTCTGAGTTTTACCAAAGTTATTGAAGGGACCTAGCTATATTATACAACGAGTTTAGCTAGGAGTCTTAACTAGATGGTGGCTAATGAACAAGACTCCTGTGAGGCCAGTGACCTCAATTGTATTTGCTGACTTAATTGAGATACATCCTGATACATGTGAGTACATTGTAGGTTTACATGGGATATAGATATTGAATATGTATGTAGATTAACCGATACAAGTTTAGTTTTATCAGATTAAGAGATAACAACTATGCCCTCAGGAAGAACGATACGTGGGAAAGAGGAAGAAGGAAATTTGCAGGAGAGATTTTTGGCTGCTGGTAAAAAGCATTCTTGATTCTATGCAGAGATATGCAGAGCATGATTTTTATTAACCTGAAGGCATCAGTACCATCTGTAAGCTTCCTCCTTGTTGTGGACAGCAGTAGATCAAGCGCAAGTAACTTCTAAAGGCCAATGGGCCATGCTCGTGGCTCAGATACTTCTTGGATCAGAAGCTGACGAGCCACGATAGAGTACGGGCTATACAGATAATTTTGGGCTTTAAATGCCTATCAACTCATGATGTTGGTCATTAAGGCAGTCAGTCTTGTTATATATATAAATAGATATATATATATGTATACACCTCAACATGGGGACTGTAGGTTGTCAGTAGCCCGTGACTCTTGCGAGACCCCGAGATTATCGAGTATCGTACCAGATGAGACAGTGGGGCTTTATAGTGATGTTGGTACCATAGCTTCTCTTCTGTCCAATTACTAACGCTTTCAGGGCCCGTGTCGCACTGTTTTTCGGGAATAACTTTGTAACTAAAGACAAGGATCAGTATGATGTTTTGCCACGGGTTATTTCACACCTTCCGCTAATTTTTGGCATTATAATGGATTACCAAAAGTGAATAATTAAGGCACTTGTCCCCGAGAAATGAGTCATTTTTATGAAATTTAACACTGGGATACGAACGATCATAGTGTGACGTATATACCACGTCAGTCCACAGGCTCCACCCATCCCCTTCTTTTTCTCCCCCACCCTACTCTCTCTCTCTCTCTCTCTCTCTCTCTCTCTCTCTCTCTCTCTCTCTCTCTCTCTCTTTAGTCTTGAAACTTTGTTTGAAAATACAACACGGTCACAAGCTTTAGTCCTAAAAATATGTATAAGTATATAATGCTAGCAGGCATTATGTTTTAATGTTATTGTTATCACGTTTTATCATATAGTGATACATAACAGCGAGGATATATATATATGGTAGAGTTGTGTACGATAACGCCAGTGCTTGACGGGATAGCAATGCTTCGTTGGAATTCAGGAGTGGTGTGCTTAATTCATGTGAAATGGGTCCACATGGAAGAAGTGCTTTACAAACAGTGTTACGTGTGTGTGAATTATTATCATTGATTTATAAGTATTGCTATCTATTTTTGACAGTGACTGTGGATGTGGTAGTGAGTGTGGTAGCAGAGGCCCCTACCCGGATGTATTGTGTGCGAATTTAATTCACTTATTATTCCATTTTCTTTAAGTGTTAGTATTGTAAGGTCGGGTATGTCATGACCAGCTATATTCTCTAGATTCGTACACTTTCTCTCTCCTTCTCTCGCAAGTGGCGTGAGGAGTGTCCGTTTTCATTACGTAGGACTACCCATAGTTTCTTGGGAAGGAACGTATGAGTATAGTGTGTTTAAGTCTGTGTTAACGAACAGGTTCGGAGACGTTCCTGTAGCTTTGTTCTAACTTGCTCACTCTTCTTTGTCGAGCCGAGAGTATATAAGGGCGAGGCTTATGCCTTGTTAATTCAGATATCTTTGGGAACTGGGACGACAAGCTTGTATTGTGTTTTGTAAGTGATTGAGTGTGGTGGGATTCGGGAGGAGACACGCCGACGTATTTTTGTTAAGTATAATTGATCTACTTCTACTTTCTTCTCACAAGTAACTTAGGGGTCACTCTCGTATTATTATTATTACTATTACTATTATTACTATATATATTTGGATATTGGTTCTATTATTAATATATTATTACATGTGTGTGATGCAATTGATGTTTGTTTACTATATATGCCAGTGAAGTGCCAGTGTTATTGATAGACTACTTCTATGCTTACGTTGGTGTCTATAGCCTTGTATTAAAGTGATGGCACAGTGGTAGTAAGTTGTGGTGTGATTATTGCAAGTGTATTATATATATTTTGGGTGCTCTGTCTCACGTTCTGTCATAGTTGGGAATCCTGATTTCATTTATAATTCTTTTTGTATTACTTGTATGTCTTTGTGTTAGTTCATATTGTTATTATATATTATAGAAAATCAGAGTAGTTTCTCTTATCATCTTTTATTCTTTATAACCGAATCTGGGTATATGTATGGACGGTCTCTTTAGGGTTGAGTTAGCACTCTTTCACATAGGCTGGGTTTGTATTTTTACTTATTCTTCATAACTTATAGTCAGATACCTGCCACCCAGTGCTACTTTATTCTGTTGATAGCTAACTTTGGAGTAAGACTAGTCTAGTGACTAGTACTGTACTGTATCCCTACCCTCCGTCCGTAACAACAGTCAGATTAATTGATTGATTTATTGATGCCATTAGGCATCTGGCGGTGCAACAACAATGGTCATATACCGCCCAACATAAAAAGGTCATCTACATCATTAATAAAATATGTACAAAGATTCATTAATTTTCACTACCTCGAAAGAGAGAAGCAGCATGAATAAAACCCACGTCTTCCAAAAAATCATATATTAATGAAATAACCTACTTAAGTTAGATATATAAAAGAATTGAAATATTAACGAAAGAAACATTAAACTTTAACTACCTAAAAATTTATAGCCATAAATACAATAAAATTCACAATTTGTGGAGAAGGCCAGCCTCCTCCACATAGGAGAGGGTGTTCCCTCCCACACTACAAGCCTGGGAGAGACTATAAGAACCGTCACCCTTCCGGTACTCGGAGAGGTGCCTACGACGAAGATCCCCAGGGATGGGACACTCGACAATAAGATGCCGTACGGTCAAAGGGACCAGACAATCATCACAGTAGGGAGGGTGAGCCCTATCCATTAAAAAGCCATGAATTAATAATGTGTGGCCAATGCGGAGATGGACAAGAGCCGTCTCCCACCGGCGGGACAGGCCACTGTAGCTCCACAAACCAAGGCGCTGGCGGATGTCGTGGAGCTTGTTAGCCCCGACGGCGTCCCATCTGTCCTGCCAGCAGGAACGAACGGTAGCATCTATGTAGGGTCGAAGGTCCACTGCAGGAACAGGCTGACGCCTGGCAGGAGGCCGGGAATTGGAGACCACAGCCTTAGCCAGGGCGTCAGCCCGCTCATTCCCATCAACACCCACATGGGCCGGGACCCAACAACAAGTGACTTTGCAGCCACGACGACCCAGGAGGACAAGCCACTCAAGAATGGCCAACACCAGGGGATGGGAAGTTAAAATTGCACAAGGCCTGCAAGGCACTACAGGAATCGCTAAAAATAGTAAACGAAGGCTGAGGGAGAGTAAAAATAATTTGGAAGGCATATGAAATGGCCGAGAGCTCAGCAGTAAAAATGGACATGACAGCAGGGAGCCTGCCTCAACGGCAAAAGTCAGGAAAGACAACTCCAAAGCCAACTCCAGCATCAGACTTTGACCCATCAGTGTACACAGGGAGGGACTCCCTGTGAATGAAGGCATGTTCTAAAAAGAGGGAACGAGCCACTGGAGGAGGAAGAGATTCCTTCTTGTCTGTAAAGCAGGTGCAGGGGAAAACTTCTGGAAGAAGCCATGGAGCCACCCTGGGGACCCTCACAGGACAAATCTGGAAGTCATCTATGCCCATCTCCTCCATAGCCTTCCTGACCCGGAAGCCAAAGGGCCATGGTGCAAGAGAATGTAAAAGGTAGTACTGAGACATGATATCAGATGACACCGCCAAGCAAGGTAGTGAGTCAGGAAGTCGATGTAATCAATGCCAACAACGAACCATCAGGGACTGGTGACATAGATCAAGAGGTAGCTCATTAGCGTCCACCAGGGGACTGGGGATTGGGGACGACCTGAAGGCTCCGGTCGCCAGACGTACTCCAGCATGATGAACAGGGTCTAAAACTCTTAGACGGGCATCGGTGGCAGAAGAGTACACCTCACACCCATAGTCGAGTTTTGACCTAATAAGAACATGGTATAGGCGGAGGAGGGTGGCCCGATCAGCCCCCCAGGATGTATGGCTCAGGACCCTCAACAGGTTAAGAGCCTTGAGGCAAGAGACCTTAAGTGTACGTAAGTGTGGAACCCAAGTCAAACGTTTGTCAAAAAGGAGACCCAAAAAGCGAGTCTCCTCGACACATCGTATCCTATGACCATACATGAATAAGTCCGGATCCTGGTGGATGCCTCGGATGCGGCAGAAGTGCATAGCAACTGTCTTAGAAGAAGAAAATCGAAACCCATGAGAACCAGTCCAACATGACACCCTGTCAAGGGCAAGCTGCATGCGCCGCTCCGCCACTGACATACGGGAAGCAGTAAACCAGACTGCTAGATCGTCAACGTACATCGAGTTATCTATACCGTCTGGAAGGAATGAGGCAATGGCATTAATTGCTACTGCAAACAATGTGACACTGAGGACGCTTCCCTGGGGGACGCCCTCCTCCTGTGCAACAGATGCTGAGTGGGTTGTACCAACCCTCACAGAAAAACTGCGACCACTGAGAAACTCCTTAAGAAAGCATGGAAGGCGACCCCGCAGGCCATATAAAGGGAGTTGCTGCAGGATGGCATATTGCCATGTAGTGTCATAGGCTTTCTCTAAATCAAAGAATACACGGACAAGGTGTTGATGTCGTGCAAAGGCCTCACATGCAGCAGCTTCCAACCTGACCAGAGCATCTGTAGTGGAACGGTGTTTACGAAAGCCAGACTGGGACGGGGACAGAAAATCACCCTGTTCCAAGAAGTATACCAGTCTGACATTCACCATCTTTTCAAATAGTTTACAGAGACAGGAGGTGAAGGCACTTGGTCGGTAATTGAGGGCAACACAGAACCAATGTAATTGTTTCAAAGAATATCCCATCTCATATACCTTCATCTTCTTCGAACATATCAGATGCTTCAGGGACTCGTCCACGGGTCCCAATTACTGCCCCAAGTACTACTCCTCGGGTTCGCTCTTCTTCTAGTGGCCCAGGATTAGACAAATCTTATTGTTTGAATAAACCCACAGGTCGAGGTCGTAGTGGGAAGTACCTCCGTGAGGCTTCCCAAGAATCAGTACTAAAGTAACACCGTTCAAGGTCCTTCAGTGGAATTACCGTGGCATGCGTGCTTCTTGGGAGGAACTGCGCGTTCTTCTCTCTAGCTTCTCTCCTGCATGTGTTTCTCTCCAAGAGACAATGCTTGGGGACTACATTCCTGCCAGTCCTCCAGCATACTCAGCATTTTATTCCAATTCATTTGAAGGGCAGGGTCATCATGGTGGCTCTGCCATACTAGTTCTCCAAAATATTCCATGCACGAGCCTGGAGCTTGACACTCCGCTCCAGGCTGTTGCAGTTAAGGTTTTTATGGACCGCCCGTACACTGTATGCAGTCTATACCTTCCTCCCAGTGTTACAGTTGAGAGGGGTGATCTCAACCATCTTGTACGGGACCTTCCATCTCCCTTTATTTTATTGGGTGATTTTAATGGTCGTCATCCTCTGTGGGGTGACAGTTCGGTCAACCCCAGGGGTGTTTTATTGGCTTCTTTTATTGAGGATGAGGGGTTAGGGGTTTTAAATACGGGAGATGTGACACATTTTAATAGCCCTACTGGGACTTTTACCGCTATTGACATTTCCCTTTGCTCACCCAGTGCTCTGTTGGATTTTACTTGGAGAGTGTTGCCTGACTCATATGGCAGTGACCATTTCCCTATACTTTTAGAAGGTAACAGGTACGAACCACAGTCTCGTCTTCCTAGGTGGAAATTAGAGAAGGCTGACTGGCAGTTTTTAAGAGAGCTAACTTCTTCGGTCTCTTCTGTAGCCAATTTCGGTAGCTCTGACGAGACTGTAACATATTTCACTGATATGCTCCACTCTGCTGCTCTCAACTCTATCCCTAGAACTTCTGGCTACTTTCCCAAACGTCCTGTCCCTTGGTGGTCACCAGTCTGCACCACTGCTGTGCGGGAGAAGCGCGCTGCTTTCTCTCGCCTTCGTCGCAATCGTGGGGACCCAACTCTTTTAGAGGACTTCCGACGAGCAAGGAGCTCGGGCTAGACGAGTTTTAAAAGAGGCCCGACGTGCATCTTGGAAGGCCTATGTGTCTTCAATTAATACTAAAACTCCACTCACCCAAGTGTTCAGGAGAGTCCGTAAGATGGCGGGGAAGTTTTCTCCTAGTTCTCCACCTGTACTTAAGGTCAATGGAATTAAGATCATGAATAGTTTGAGAGTGGCCAATACCATGGCGGAGGCTTTTGCAAAGGTCTCCAGCCGTGACTCTCGTCCTCTGGCTGTCAGGCATGAGTTAAGAGCCAAGGAACGTACAGTCCTGGATTTCACAGGGAACGAGAATGAAAGTTATAACCATATATTCACCCTGAGAGACCTGCATTCTGCTCTCTCTCTCTTCGGCGACACTTCTCCTGGGCCAGACAACATCCCATATGCAATGTTACGACACTTGGGTGAGGAAGCGATCTCATTTCTTTTAGCTGTATATAACAGAATCTGGCTGGAGGGTGTCTTCCCTTCTGGGTGGAGGGTTGCTACCATCCTTCCTTTTCTCAAGCCGGGCAAGGACTCTGGTGTTGCCCTCAATTATCGACCAATTGCCTTGACCTCCTGTCTCTGTAAACTATTTGAAAAGATGGTGAATGTCAGACTGGTATACTTCATGGAACGGGGTGATTTTCTGTCTCCGTCCCAGTCTGGCTTTCGTAGATACCGTTCCATTACAGATGCTCTGGTCAGGTTGGAAGCTGCTGCATGTGTGGCTTTTGCACGACATCAACACCTTGTCTGTGTATTCTTTGATTTAGAGAAAGCCTATGACACTACATGGCAATATGCCATCCTGCAGCAACTCCATTTATATGGCCTGCGGGGTCGCCTTCCACGCTTTCTTAAGGAGTTTCTCAGTGGTCGCAGTTTTTCTGTGAGGGTTGGTACAACCCACTCAGCATCTGTTGCACAGGAGGAGGGCGTCCCCTAGGGAAGCGTCCTCAGTGTCACATTGTTTGCAGTAGCAATTAATGCCATTGCCTCATCCCTTCCAGACGGTATAGCTAACTCGATGTACGTTGACGACCTAGCAGTCTGGTTTGCTGCTTCCCGTATGTCACTGGTGGAGCGGCGCATGCAGCTTGCCCTTGACAGGGTGTCATGTTGGACTGATTCTCATGGGTTTCGATTTTCTCCTTCCAAGACAGTTGCTATGCACTTCTGCCGCATCCGAGGCATCCACCCGGATCCGGACTTATTCATGTATGGTCATCGGATACGATGTGTCGAGGAGACTCGCTTTTTGGGTCTCCTTTTTGACAAACGTTTGACTTGGGTTCCACACTTACGTACACTTAAGGTCTCTTGCCTCAAGGCTCTTAACCTGTTGAGGGTCCTGAGCCATACATCCTGGGGGGCTGATCGGGCCACCCTCCTCCGCCTATACTATGTTGTTATTAGATAAAAACTCGACTATGGGTGTGAGGTGTACTTTTCTGCCACCGATGCCCGTCTCAGAGTTTTAGACCCTGTTCATCATGCTGGAGTACGTCTGGCGACCGGAGCCTTCAGGTCGTCCCCAATCCCCAGTCTCCTGGTGGACGCTAATGAGCCACCTCTTGATCTCCGTCGCCAGTCCTTGATGGTTCGTTGTTGGCATCGATTTCATCGACTTCCTGACACCCTACCTTGCTTGGCGGTGTCATCTGATATCATGTCTCAGTACTACCTTTTACATTCTCGTGCACCATGGCCCTTTGGCTTCCGGGTCAGAAAGGCTGTTTAGGAGATGGGCATAGATGACTTTCAGATTTGTCCTGTGAGGGTCCCCAGGGTGGCTCCATGGCTTCTTCCAGAAGTTTTCCCCTGCACCTGCTTTACAGACAAGAAGGAATCTCTTCCTCCTCCAGTGGCTCGTTCCCTCTTTTTAGAACATGCCTTCACTCACAGGGAGTCCCTCCCTGTGTACACTGATGGGTCAAAGTCTGATGCTGGAGTTGGCTTTGGAGTTGTCTTTCCTGACTTTTGCCGTGGAGGCAGGCTCCCTTCTGTCATGTCCATTTTTACTGCTGAGCTCTCGGCCATTTTATATGCCCTCCAAGTGATTTTTACTCTCCCTCAGCCTTCGTTTACTATTTTTAGCGATTCTTGTAGTGCCTTGCAGGCCTTGTGCAATTTTAACTCTACCCATCCCCTGGTGTTAGCCATTCTTGAGTGGCTTGTCCTCCTGGGTCGTCGTGGCCGCAAAGTAACTTTTTGTTGGGTCCCGGCCCATGTGGGTGTTGATGGGAATGAGCGGGCTGACACCCTGGCTAAGGCTGTGGTCTCCAATTCCCGGCCTCCTGCCAGGCATCATCCTGTTCCTGCAGTGGACCTTTGACCCTACATAGATGCTACCGTTCGTTCCTGCTGGCAGGACAGATGGGACGCCATCAGGGCTAACAAGCTCCGTGACATCCGCCAGCGCCTTGGATTGTGGAGCTACAGTGGCCTGTCCCGCCGGTGGGAGACGGCTCGTGTCCGTCTCCGCATTGGCCACACATTATTGACTCATGGCTTTTTAATGGAGAGGGCTCACCCTCCCTACTGTGATGATTGTCTGGTCCCTTTGACAGTACGGCATCTTATTGTCGAGTGTCCCAGCCTTGGGGACCTTCGTCATAGGCACCTCTCCGAGTACCGGAAGGGTGACGGTTCTTACAGTCTCTTCCAGGTGCTCAGGGAGGAGGCTTGTTGTGTGGGAGGGAACACCCTCTCCTATGTGGAGGAGGCTGGCCTTCTCCACAAATTGTGAATATTATTGTATTTATGGCTATTAATTTTTAGGTAGTTAAAGTTTAATGTTTCTTTCGTTAATATTTCAATTCTTGTATATATCTAACTTAAATAGGTTATTTCATTAATATATGATCTTTTGGAAGACGTGGGTTTTATTCATGCTGCTTCTCCCTTTTGAGGTAGTGAAAATTATTT
Organism: Petrolisthes cinctipes; assembly: GCA_033782935.1. Taxonomy (NCBI): domain Eukaryota; kingdom Metazoa; phylum Arthropoda; class Malacostraca; order Decapoda; family Porcellanidae; genus Petrolisthes; species Petrolisthes cinctipes. The sequence continues at coordinate 1,957,389 of JAWQEG010000831.1, forward strand.
AATTTTTGTACATATTTTATTAATGATGTAGATGACCTTTATATGTTGGGCGGTATATGACCATTGTTGTTGCGCTGCCAGATGCCTAATGGCATCAATAAATCAATCAATCAATCCTGCATATAATACCCGCACGCTTACCATACTTCACAGCCAGTGACATACACAGGCTCCGCAAGTATGATTCTCAAATTATAAATTGCTATAGTGCAAGCAAACACCATGGACTGCCGTAAATAACAATATTTAACTTCTGCTTGCCTGACGTTCCAACAATCTCCCTGGCCAACCAAAACAAACAACCCAACCCCGCTATAATGAACCACCTTCCTTCTACTCCATACCGTTACACATCGGTCCCTCGCAATATTTCTGCCGTCCAGTACGTTGCCTACAGAGTCAGCGATGGTCAGCACAAGTAATAAACCTGGTTCAGTGACTGGGAGGGTTGGCGCATCAGTCCTGCCATCCACATCGGCCATGGGAGGTGACGGACCCCCACGGCAGTCACATCCCCTGACCATAAGCAACATGATCCAGGACGACATCAGTACACTTTCATGGGAGAGTAAGATAATGGTGAACACTATTATTTAAGCTGTACAACTAATCATGGATAGGAAGGATGAACACATTAATCAGCTGGAAACAGAAGTAGTTACCCTTGAAAATAGAGTATCTCAACTAGAGAACCAAATTGATGATGTGAGTCAGTATGAAAGGAGGGACACCGTGATAATCAGTGGCCCCTCCTTTCCACAGGAAACTAACAGTGAGAGTGCAGCTGATGTAGTGGTGGATACTATCAGGGAAACATTGAAAATTAATATATCCCGCAATGACATCAATGTAGCTCATAGACTTGGCAGTAAAACGAAGCAGAATCAAAAGAAACCAATGATAGTCAAACTTCATAGCCGCCAAAAATAGAAATCATGAGTGCTTGCATCACAATGAGACCTAACTTGTATATCATTGAAAGTCTAACCCCTAAACGCCTTTCCATCTTCAAAGCAATCTGGAACATCAGAAAACTGCACAGAGAACATATTTTCAACAATACTACACTAGAGATGGTAACAAATATGTCAAATTGAAGTGTTCTAACCAAAAACATATGATAACAAGTGAGGAATCTCTCCGTACCTTCTTAGATAAATTCCCTGCACTCAGAGATAACGCTTAGGTGATTGAGCTTAACCCACCACTACGTTACAATGCATTTGTATTTCTCTACAATGCTTCACTAGGTATTTATAATGCATTATTTCTTTACTTCCCCTTAGTGTATCACTACTGCATAAATATATGCAAGGATTTTGTTGTATGACACTATCACTGCTTCTTCTTCCTCTGAAATTGATTGTTTTTTTTTTTTTAGTCGAGTTGCTTTGCTCTTTCTTTTCGTGTAACTTTCAACAAACATATCTCTTCAACAGTTACACAGTTACCCATATTTTTTGCACTCTACTATGATTTTGCCATTTCCAGTTGCCATCCCTATTACAAACTCTTGTCAGTATTACTATCATTACTACTACTACTACTACTACTACTACCATCAACATTTACTAGTATGACAATTTTTCCACTTTTGCAAACGATGCTATTTTTTTATATTTTTATCTACATGTATTGCAATTTTGCTTACCTATATGCTGTACCATTTATGTTTTTTTTTTTTTTCAATTACCATGTTGGCGACAGGTAATTGTGTTCACACAATTCGTTCATGAGATATAACTTTATGATCATGTAGCGCTATATATTATTCACTATTTGTACATATATATATATATATATATATATATATATATATATATATATATATATATATATATATATATATATATATATATATATATATATATATATATATATATATATATATATATCTGTCGAGTCAGTGTATGTAATTATCACATAATTATTTTTTTCTCTCATTCTTTACCTATTTATATTTACTTACTTTTTTTTCTGATTATCCATGGAAAATCTTTATGAATCACTTTATGATGATGCTGTTAGTGACAACCCTACTGATGCAGATGATAATGGCACTGAGATCATAAGAGCAGTAAATGGTCATACTGACCTTAACTCCCATTCCAATTACTACAGTATTGAGGAATACAATTCACACACTAGTACTGCATCACAACCTTGTCTCAACGTCTTCCACCTCAATGTTAGATCCCTTCAGAAAAATTTTGATAGTCTCTCCTCTCTTTTTAAATGTTTCATTAACCAACCTCACATTATTGCATTATCAGAATATTGGTTAAAGGACTCCACCTCACATCTCTACGTCCTAGAAGGCTATGACGCTTATCACTCCTGTACAGTCCATAGAGAACATGGGGGAGTTACTCTTTTCATCAACTCTGACCTTCAAGCTATACCTATTCAGCAATATACCTTTATTAACGATGACAGAGATAAGCACTGTTATGTTAAAATTCTCAACTAACTTCATATTTTCTGTTATATATATATACCTCATAGTAAGCGTATTGCGGTGGAAGAATTCTCACATATATTAAATAACATACTATCTCAGGATCTTTAAAAAAACAATAACACCGTCTTACTCGGGGACTTTAACATTAATCTCCTAGAACATTCTTCACATCAACCTACTAACCACTTTTTGAATTATATGCAAACATTAATTTACTTCCCGCACATATCTCGTCCTACTAGATTTCCTGATAATCCTAACTTAAGTCAACCCTCACTCCTCGACCACATATGGACAAACTTCACTCCACCATCTACCTCTGGAATAATCCACTACCAATTATCTGACCACCTCCCCACTTTCCTACATATTGCAGTAATCTCAGATCTCTGCACAAAGCGTAAAATAGTCTATAGAACCTTTAACAGACTCCAACATAATCAATTTACCACTAGTTTATCTGCAATCAACTGGAATGTTTTACCCAATCCTCGTGACATAAACGTAAACTTTATTAATTTTATGGAAACAGTAAATAAGTTATATGACAAGCATTTCCCTAAAGTAACAAAATTTGTAACTGCCAAACGATTGTCTAATCCATGGTTAACATCAGGAATACTGAAGTCGATCAAATACAAATTGCAAATTATTTGAAATGTACAAGACAGGAATTGTCAACCACAACACTTACAAGTTATTCCGTAACCATCTTACGCGATTAATTGGAGCAGCCAAGTATAATTACTACTTTAATATTTTCAATAACTTAAAAAATAATACCAAGAAAATATGGCAAACCATTAATGAGCTAGCAGGTCGACATAAACCAAAAACAATGATACCCACCTTATCTCATAAAGATGCCTCACTTAATTAACAAGCTAGAAGAAATTATAGAAGCTCTAAATGAACATTTCAGTGAAGTTGCAGATAGACTTAATGATGCACTACCCCCTGCTATGAGTGCCACTGATTATCTTCATGACAATTGTTCAGTTGATTTTCTTACGATAACCTAGCTTACGTTACTCACTGTGATTAATCAAATAATCTAACACTGTGTTGATTAATTGTTAGGTGCTATTTCAAGACTTTCCTACTTAATTTACTTTAATAATATTTAAATTGCAATCTAACACGAGTTCGGTATATCTAAAACCAAGATTTGTTTCAAAGACTCAGTGATAGGTATTGTGTCTTACACCACGAATTTTCAATGTCAATACACAACGTAACACTTGCTACTTACCATAGGTATGCGGAACTCTATGTAAGCCCGGGCTCACGACTGAGACCGTCTCCCTTCTTACCTTATTACCATTCAATTGTCTGTTGCAATCGATCAATAATATATAAATAACCGTGAAACTTTGGGAATATTGGTAGTGTTACCGAATTATTCAGCTTCCGGTCATCTCTTCATCTCGAGAGACAAAGGGCGAGGTAAGAAAACCAAGACGAGCAATATGTACGTGTGTTGTGCTGCGTGGCGTAACCCGAACTAAATTCAAACTGGCTGCCTCTGGTGGTGCATCCACTCAGGCAACGACGCTTGTCTGCGATCAAGATCCTGGCGCCACCCCAACTGTTCGAAGGTCTACACTGGCTAACTAAGTATACATCTTTATACTACATATACACATTAGTTATACATGCAATTCTAATATACGACGTATAAATAATTCTCTATGATATCCCACTTCACGAATCATATGCAATTTAAAGAAATTAATCTTCGTGTTGGCATGATTAATTCTTTCAATAATAATACGAGCGAAGGCTACGGACGAAACCGACAGTTATAGGACGCTGTGATCGGTATGTTTTCAAACCCGCTGCTAGTGGAAATTTCCTAAGCTAGCTAGACCAGTGGGAACTTCCGCCTGGGTTAAATAAGCCCTATCTCTATGCTACGATATTAGTGCATTTGTCGCGGCTTCTAGCCGCTTAAATTGTATTTATTGGTTGTGAAACCAGCACAGCTGGATTGCTATAGAATACGCCCCTTCTCAAGCCCAGGCCCCGTATAGGCATAATCTGGGTTGGAAGGGTCTATTCCGTGACGATCATCAGAAGTAAATAAAAATTCAAATCTGGCGCTGTACTGATAGTGGAGCCACCTGGTGGTGGCGTGGTGAGGTATTAGCCCCGCTCTGCGCTCGCAGGCAATCGGTCACTCCAATGAGAAAGGAAGAAAGTGAATGCCTGCCGCATCGGGAGGTGGGTGGGTCAGTCAAAGCTGTGCTGGTTTCACAACCAATAAATACAATTTAAGCGGCTAGAAGCCGCGACAAATGCACTATTATTGGTATAGTGAAACCAGCACAGATGGATTGCTATGCATGCGATGCGGTAGGTGGGAGGTGAGGTAAAGGCAATCACGTGCTAGTTAAGAGCGGTCGAGAGCGGAGAGTCGGAAAGGTAACCGAGCAGGGTGAGGTTAAAGCTAAAGCAACTCCCAACACTGGCTAGGTGAGTAGCCGTGGTGGGAGTGTAGTAGCTTATCCCATATTACCCGTAGACCATTCTGTTATAGACCAGAATTGTTACTCATAAAAGTCTTTATAGGCAAACGCGAGGGATCGGGTCTAGGAGAGGAGGGGAGGGGTGACCCTGCACCCCCCCCCCAACCCAACCCCCCCCTTTTATTCAAGTCCTCTGAGCTAGGGCTATGGCCCCGGCTCAGGTAATGCGATCCCGAGGGGATGAAGGAGGACACCAGGATGCAGTCATCCTGTGTTTAACAAAATATCCTGTCACTCATCATAGTAAAGTAATTGTTTGGAGAATGAATACACAAGAATTCTGTAACAATGTAATTTATTTCGCCTGCACCATATGTACACGTATGATAGACATGGGGATGAGCATGAAGCTGTACAAGATGGGGATGAAGTATGGGATGATAGTGACGGGACTTAAGTCGCCCGACCTTTTCTCTTCAAGGCGGCCCCTCCCCCTTATGTGTCTCCCGCGGGGACCCTGGGGAATGGAGGGTGGAGTACCCATAGCCACACAGGGGGTAGGGGAGAGCGAGAGGAACAGATACCTCGTCCTGAAGGAGGAAGTGGAAGTCCAACCCCACAAATCCCTAACCCTCTCCACCGAGTGAGTCCTGAGGAAGGCGAGGGAGGCGGCCACGCCCCTAACGCTGTGAGCCCTCGGGACGTGTCCGGGATCCCCGTTCTCTATCACTCGGCAGAGAAGGCGAGCGATTGACCTAGGGAAGAGAGGGTTACCGGACCTAGAGTTGTAGAAGAGGTGGTCCGGAGAAGCCCCTCTCGTCGCCTCCACGTATGCTGAAAAAGCGTGGACTGGGCAGAGGGGGTGGAAACTTCCATCCCTCAGGAACGAGGGTACTGCGAGAGGGCCAATCCTGTCGTCAGCCTGCTCGTTCTTATCTAGAAAAGCAGGAGAGGGGGAAATAGTTAAGGAAGTAAGGTTAGGGCTTACGGAAGAAAAGGCTGTGTGACGGGTCAGGGCTGCCAACTGAGAGGCCCTGTACCCTGTAGCTAAGGCGAGCAGGAAGAGAGCTTTCTGGAGGAGGTGACAAACCTCCAGAGGGACCCCATCGAAGGTCAGGTAGGAAAGGACGTGGTGAAGGGACCAGGAGGGCGTCTGGGTCCGGTGAGGTGCGGTCCCCGCCCGAATCCCCATCCTCAGGAGAGAGAGAGAGGCCTCTCCGAAACCTTAATGTTAAAACCCAGGAGGAGGGGATCAGACAGGGCTGTGTGATGCGCAAGCACCGTCGCCAGGGCCCTGTTGGTGGAATCGGCGAGCCACGTGAGGAATCCCAGGACCGTGTCCTCCGAGATGACCATGGAGGGGTGTCTTCGCAAGAAGTCCTGGAATCTTTTCCAGCACGATTCGTACTGTCGCACCGACGACTGACGATGAGCCCTCAACATCTTGCCCACTGTCTCCTTAGTGAACCTTTTGCTGAGGACTCTCCGTAGAAACTCCAAGCGTGTAGTTTCAGTGACGCTTGGAGTGGTGCAGATAGGGTGCTGGAGAGGCACGCCGATCCCAACTGAAGGGGATGAGGGCACCACTGGGACAGTTCTCCGAACCACGGCTGCGCTGGCCAGAGGGGGGCTATGAGGAGTACCCTCCCCCTGAATGTGCGCAGCTTGAGGATCGCCTTCAGGAGGACTGACGTAGCTGGGGGTGGGAAGAGGTAGAGATGCCCCCACCTGTTCCAGTCCTCTGTGAAGGCGTCCGGGCCTCCCGCCTCTGTTCTGGACGAGAATGTCAGGAACAGAGGAAGTAGGGCCGTGGATGGGGAGGCGAATAGGTCCACCTCCGGTGTCCCGTAGCGAAGGCAGAGAGACTCGAACACAAGGGGACGCAGTTGCCATTCGACTGACGTCCCCTTGAACCTGGATAGGGCGTCCGCCCAATCGTTCTCCCCCCCTGGTACATAGCGGGCCGAGAGGTGAATGCACCTCTTGGCCGCTATCGCAAAAATCTGTTCTGACAGGGACAGGAGAATTTCCGACCGTGCGGTGCCCTGTTTCTGCAGGCACTGCACGGCCGCAACATTGTCCATATTGAAGCGGACACCTACCCTGGCAAATTGTGGGTGTCTGTTGAGCCATTCCTTCGCTACCATCAACTCCCGGGCGTTGATGTGTAGTAGCCTCTCCCCTTCCTTCCATCCCCCGCAACGCTGATGTCCCAGGCAAGACTGGTACCCCCAGCCTATGTCCGATGCGTCTGTCGCCACCATGATCCCCGGGGGAGGGAACACCCAGGGGACCCGCTGACGCAGGGCACTGGGACGTAGCCAGGGGCGAAGGAGACGGTGGAGAGAGGGGGGCACTTGCCTGGGAAGATCCCTGTGTGCGGGAGAAAGGTGGAGGTTTACCTCCCTCGTCAGCCTCCTGTGTTTCAGTCGTCCCAGGGGCATTGCAGGGGCCGCGAAATTTAGGGACCCGAGCAATGATTCCCACTGGCGGCGAGAGAAAGTACGGGAAAAATGCGCCTGGCGGACGTGGCGGAGGGTCCAGCGGGCGTTGTCTGGAGCGAGAGAGAGGGTGGCCGAAAGAGAGTCCCACTCTATTCCTAGCCAACACAGTTTGCGAGTGGGAGTGAGAGAGGACTTGGGGATGTTCAACAGGAACCCCATTTCCTCTAGCACTCCCCTTGCTACCCAGACGTTGTTTGCTACCTGCTCCTTGGAATGGGCGTGAAGCAACCAATCGTCCAGGTACATGAGGGCGGGGACACCCGCCTCTGCCAGACGGGATGCCACCACCCTCACGAGCTTTGTGAAGACTCGAAGAGCTAAAGAAAGACCGAAAGGGAGCCTGGTAAACTGGAACGTCTCGGTCCCCACCTGGAAGGCCAGAAAACGGCGAAACCTGGGGTGGATCGGGACGTGCCAGTACGCATCCTTGAAATCCAGGGATGCTAACCAGTCCCCCTTCCTTAGAACTGTGCGGACCTGAGCAACCGAAACCATCTTGAAACGTAAGGTTTTCACTTATTTGTTTAGTTTGCTCAGGTCCATCACCAATCTCGTTTTTCCCTGGTCCTTTTTGGGGACCGTGAATAAACGAGAAAGAAAGACCCTTCCCGTCGCCCGCTCCACTACCCCTTTTTCCCGCATTTCTAACACATGCGGGACGACCGAAAGTGACACTTTGGTTGAGGCAGGAGGTAGACGTAGTGGCTGTAACGGGAAAAGACAGGTGTCAGTGAGAGTACAGTTAATCCTAGCCCCCGGGGCCCGAGGGACCCGGGGATGGTTGGAGGGTAAAATGACGGGCAGAGGCAGAGATTTTGACCGCAAGGGAAAACTCTGATTTTTGACCTAACAGGAACCCAAGGACGGGAGTAGGCATAAGTCATATGTCAGAAATGTCAGATTAGGAGAGTTAACAGTTACTCACCGGAACAGTTATCCAGGGCCAGGACAGGCCCTGCCGAATTATTCTTGCTGCCCAGCCGTGGGAGGGCCAGGCTGCTGACCACCTTGTGAGGCAGCCCAGAGTGGGACCCTCAAGTGGAGCGGTCCTTCTGGGAGGGGTGGCTGAAGGAGGACTTGGGTTTACTATAGGGCTTGGAGCCCTGTCCTCTCCCTCGAAATGGCTGCTGGCCCCTCTGGGAGGGCCTGTTGTGTGCCTTCGGGGGAGTGGGGTACGAGGGCCTCGGCAGTCTGGAAGGCTTGGAGGGCCTTCGGGGCTGGTAGGCTGGTCTGGATGGCTGTGGGGCACGTGGCCTACGGACAAACAGATTGATTAGGAACCAAAGGGGAACCGAATATTCCTTCAATTTCACCTCCCGTGAAAATAACTCAGGTAAGTGGAACAACGAGAGGTACTTACTTGAAGGTAGAGGGTTTTGGTAAGTTGATTACCGCTGGGAGAGAGGAGAAGATTGCGTCTGTCGCCGGTTGGTCGAAGAGGGCAGGGGACAGGGGGGCAGCTCGCACCACTCCCCTCTGTGCCATCTCCGGCGCAGATTTCGCAGCCGCCTGGCGGGCTGCCAGTCTCGCCTCAGCGAAGACCTTCGCCTCCTCCCGCATGTTGTGGGTCGCCATCGCCGCAACTCCCTCCATTACGGTGGCCATGGAAGAGAGGGTGTCACTGTAAGGGGTAAACAAGGAAAAAACCGAGCGAACCCGGGGATAAGTACCCGGGAGTAACAGAGAGACCCTCTACCCCGTATCCCCTAAGTAACATGACACTAGAAGTAAGGTACTCACGCTAGCTGTATACCCGACATCTCGTGGTAGGTGTTGGTGAGGGCGTTGAGGCAGTCTCGGATGAGCGCAGCGGCTGCCCCCGTGGAGATGGTGTGGGCCAACTCCAAGCGGGCAGCAGACTCCGCCTGCCGCAACTTGCCATCGGGCTCCTTCAGTTGATAGGGGACCGGAGGCTCCTTCTCCGTCTTCCACAGGCATTCCCTCAAACCCGGGGGGGCACGGGAATGAGGGAGGATGACGGGGAAAGACGGAGGAGGGGGCTTCCTGGGCGCGCTGTGCCTCTGGTGGTCCAGGGACTTAAGGAGAAGGGCTGGGATGTCCAGGTCCCCTTCGCCCTTATCCCCCAGGAAGTACGCGTCCGGGGAAAGGAGGACTGCCGTGTTCCCGTGGGAGCGGTCAATCCTCCAAGCCTCGGACAAATGTAATTGGCTGTACTCCACCAGAAAACCCATCGCGTCCAGGGTAGCCGCAGAGGACACTCTCGATGAAGTGGGTACGGGAGCTGAGATGGGACGGACCTTGTAGAAGGGAATAGCGTCGCCCTTCTCATCCGCCCCCCACTTCACCAGGACGTCATCCCTCCGGGTCCACACGTCTGGTTGAGCCGTGTCCAGAGACCAAGCCACCAGTCTGCCCTCCTCCGAAGAGTGGGTCCAGGAAGGAGGGAGAAAGGCCCAAGAGTAGGGAAGGTACCCGTCGCCCGCAGGAGGGGGTGACGGGGATGGAGGTGCGGAGGTAACCAACTCCTCAGCTACGTCCCCCGACGGAGACTCGAGTCCCGGGGAAACAGGAGGAACGTGAATGACTCCCATATCCCCGGGAGGACTCGCGCCCCCGACGAGAGCAGAAGCAGGAGGAGTGGCAAGGGTGGGCGAAGGAGCGGGCTCCGGAGCAACAGCCGGAGGCTGCGCGGTGGAAACCCCAGGAAAGGCGTGAGGAATAAGGGTGTGGAAGATCTTCACTATCTTCCTCGACGAGGGGCTGTCCCCCCCCCGCTTACCCTTGCGAGATTTGCGGGCGGGCGAAGGAGAGCTACCCGACGAAGAAGAAGAGGAAGAAGAAGACGACGAAGATGAGGAGGAAGGAGAACGGCGACGAGCCCGGGACTTCCTGGAGTGGCGGGACCTTTTAGCCGAACGCTTGCGTCCTCTAGAGAGACCTGAGGAGCCGGCTCTAGAAGGAGGCGAAGCTGGAGGTTCCCTGCTGGGCCCTTGTACCGGTGAGGTAGTCGGGGGAACCAGCGCGACAGACTCGCTCGCTTCCCGGGGGGAGAAGCCCCGAGAAGGAGTCGTAGTACCGTCTAGGGAAGGAGGCTCAATCTCTCGGGCCTCTGGAGGTTCTAGCCCCTGAGACTCCAAGAGACAGGAAGACGGGTAACGGGACCTGGATAAACCCAGATTCGTTTCCAAAATCGGGTCCACCCACGCCAAAGAAGAACCGTCTCGTTTATGGGCCATTCTCCTAGCCCTCGTCCACGCCATACGAAGAGAAGCAAGGGCGGGGAGTTTGGAGCGGGCAGAAGGGGAGGTAACCCAACACAACTCAGCCCAGGGGCGGCACACACCACACGCCAAAGGGTCGTAACCCAAGGGAGTGAAGCAGGGTGCGTGAGGCGAACAGTGCAGGTGTCCGTCAGGAGAGACCCGCACAGTACACCCCGAAGCAGCACATAAGGCACGAGTAGGCTGAGGAAGAAAAGAATACACAAACATGGGTTAGCACGTGCAGACACTGGAACACAGAAGACACGGGAAAACCCCAAACAAGGAGAAGTAGCGCGGGAGTAACCCGCTGAACCCGGGGGCCAGGACACGACCCCCAATCTCACGCACACCCGCCAGGGAAAAACCTCGTAAAACCAGAAACCAGCCCGCCACAAGGAGCGGGTAAACGAAACCCCCCCAGGACAGAAGGATCCCGAAGGAGGGGGAACGTGGGGGGCCCGGTAGCCTGAGTTGCAACAGCCCAGGCTAAAAACACTGGAAAAACACCAAAAATCACTAAAAAAAACCCACACGGGAGTGGAAGAGAGAACCAGGGCACAATTCTCACTCCCCCCGACCGAGAGGGCACACACAATACTCGGGGAAGGTAAGAGGAGGGCTGCAAAGACCCCACACGCACACCACGTGGGGAGGCGAAGGCCCCAAGTGGGGACGCTAACCTCGCTAAAAAAACCCAGAAACCCCGAGAAAAAACACACAATGAATGTACTAGTGGCAGGAGGAAAGGTGAAAGGGGGGAATGAAGGAGAAAAACTCCGAAAAAGGAGGCCCAAAAGCCCCCTTCGCCTAGGGAAGAGAGAAACTCAGTCCTAGAAAAGAAAAAAACCCCAAAACACACCTAAACACTCCTAGAATACACACACACACTATACATCTGCAAAGCAGGCCAGCCACTAGAACACAAAAGAAACAATAGCAGGAACACGTGACACAATACCATAGCGTAGCAGCGAGGAGCGAAGATGTTGACTGGGACGTGTTCCGCGACAGAGTGACCGATTGCCTGCGAGCGCAGAGCGGGGCTAATACCTCACCACGCCACCACCAGGTGGCTCCACTATCAGTACAGCGCCAGATTTGAATATTTATTTACTTCTGATGATCGTCACGGAATAGACCCTTCCAACCCAGATTATGCCTATACAGGGCCTGGGCTTGAGAAGGGGCTCATTCTGTAGCAATCCAGCTGTGCTGGTTTCACTATACCAATAATATCATTACTATTAAGCCACGAGTCAACACACACACACACACTTGATGATGATGATCTGGGGGCATTCCGTCGCAGTGCAATGCTCCACGCCCCCCACGATGAGTTCATTAACACGTATATTCTTCTTTGATTACTTTGTTATCCAAGTCGTAGCAGTCGGTGAAGAGAAATGTCTTTAGTCTTTTTTTAAAGGTGTTTATATTTTCAGCCATCTTTATACTTGCAGGTAGTCTATTGTACTGTCGCGGGGCACTGTTGACAAAGGCCCTACGACCAGCCTCTCTAAAAAATCTTGGTTCCATTAGTCTATTCACTTCAGCACTGTGCCGCAGGGTTACATTAGTTTCGACATGAAACTCCTCAAGCATGTCTCTCATGTATTCTGGCTTGCCGTACTTCAACGCTTGATGCACCATTGTACACTGTTTGTACACAATTCTTGCCTTAACAGGCAACCAATGCAGTTCGATTAACACAGGGGTTATCCGCTCTCTCAATGATTGTCTTTTAATCAATCTAGCGGCTCTGTTCATGATTAATTGAAGTTTTTTCAACATATAATTTGGAAGACCATAGTATAAAGAATTACAGTAATCTAGTTTACTTATTACATGATTTTGAATGAGCTTTTGTATGTTATCCTCATCAAGGTACTTTTTTACAAACGCTATGTTCCTCAAGTGATAACCTGCCAATTTCACTGTTTGGTTAATCTGTTCCTTCATTGTCAACTCACTATCCAATAGTACTCCGAGATTTTTCACACATTTGCTGACTGCAAGTTCAGTGTCATTTACACGCAAATTTCGTATGTGTAGTCTATCAAAGTCAATCTGTCGACCAACAAATAGGCACTCAGTCTTATTCTCATTCAATTTTAGTTGCCGAATGTCCATCCACTGCCTGATATCAGTCATCATGGTACTCAACTGTGTTTCAGTGTCTTGTATATTGGTAAGCGACATGTAGAATTGTGTGTCGTCAGCAAATAGTTTAAACTTCACTCCATACTTCTCCAGTACACTAGACAAATCAGCGGTGTAAATACAGAAAAGTATTGGCCCAAGCACGCTCCCTTGTGGAACTCCCCTCGTTAAAGGTTTCACATCTGAGAAACAATCCCCTATTTGTACATGGTATGTTCTGCCTTCAAGATAACTCTTAAGGTATGAAAGAGCAGCACCCTCAATACCAAAATTTTCGCAAACCAGCAGCAGTATACTGTGCACTACAGTGTCAAAGGCAGCGCTTAAGTCCAGCAGTAACAACACTCCACACTTACCCTCATCTAAGAGGCCACGCATATCACTCACTACCGAACACAGTGCAGTCTCAGTAGAATATAAGCGACGATACGCAGACTGACCATCAGGAATGACACCAACGGTATTCAAGTGATCGACCAGTTGCAACAGAAGTACACTTTCTAGTATTTTTGATTGAAATGTTAGATTTGACACTGGACGAAAAGAACTGAGGCTTTGGGGATCAAGTTTTCCTTTGATTATTGGTTTTACAATCGCTTTTTTCTCGGAACTTGGAAAAATACCATCTAGTATGCTTCTATTCACCATTTTCGTAATAATAGTTACAATCTGTTCAAAGTTTTCACTGCTGGTAAGTAAGTTAAGTGGCATAGGATCACTCTCACAGTAAGTCAGATTTGATCGTTTAATAACATCCCTAACTGTCGATACACTGACAGCATGAAATGTCGACAACTTCACCTCTGTAACTTGCATATTTCTCATAAGCCTCTCAGAGTCATCACTGTTAAAGGATAATAGTATCCTACTGATCTTAGCATCAAAGAAAGTAAGAAATTCACTCGCTAGTTCACTGTCTGTATATCCTTCAGGTAATTTGTTTCGCTTCCTACTTCCAGTTAAATTATCTAATACCTTATATAGTTTATTAATATTCGACCCAGCTAAAGTTGTTTTTTCCTTATAAAACTCACGTTTTCTGCGTTCTATGAGTCTTTTTTCAAAATTTCGAGCCTGATTGTATTCTCTCCTTGAGTCATCCGTCTTGCACCTCCGCCATAATTTTTCTTTCTTTTTCTTTTCTTTTTTAGCTTTCAGAATTTCATCATTGAACCACGGTGACTCATCTTTTATAACAACATCTTTTGTTTTGACCGGGCACATCTTCTCGTATTCCACTCCCGTGATAGTATTATATAAGTCATACAAGCACTCATGACAATCCTCCTTAAATGCCGACCAATGACTACACACATTATTATATTGTGCCGCTATATTATTACTGATAGTGTCGATAAGAGCATTAGGGTCTAATTTACTCTTCAAACGAAAGCTAATCTTCTTTCTTTGTCTTCTACTAATTTCCAGGGTTAGTTTAAAAGTAATAAGTTTATGAACTGGTGAAATGGAACACACGTCATCTACATAAAGGTCATGAATGATGTCACATGTTGTATCAGCAAAGACCAGGTCGATTATGTGGCCACCAACTGATGTAGGCTTGTCAACATTATTGCCGAGACTAAATGTGGCCATTGTATCAATAAACAGTGAAACATATCGAGCCCCAGGATCATCCAACCATAGGTTAAAATCACCACAGATAATAACGGTTGCACTCACCATGTCAATTGTTTCTAAATGCAGTCTAAATTCATTAATGAACATACTAGCACTTGAGCTTGGGGATCTGTATACTACTAAAATTACCACCTTATTCCCATTTGTTTCGCACTCAACTTGTAGTAGTTCAAAGCTATTAAACGCACACGTTCTGCATTTCCTACTCTTTTTAATTGAATTGGCAAGAAACAGGCCCACGCCTCCCCCACGACCCACACGTCTAGGATTATGCAAGAAAGTATGAGTAACAGGTGTCATCTCTACAGTAACAGCCGAGTCAAAGTCCGTCAACCAGGTTTCAGTGATGGCAAATATGTCTAAACATTCGTTATTAATAATGTCCCGAATTTCAAAGGTTTTATTTCTAGCAGATTGTACATTTAATAGTCCACACTTAACACTCTGAACGTTAGAAGCCATGATCAGTGTTATTTCTTATTCTCTGCAGTTCAGCAGCAAAAAATGGACAATTAGTACTACTCACACTATGGTCGTTTTGCCGCTTGGCCTTTACACAATTAATACATTTTCTGATTGTTTCATGACAGTTATATCCTTCATGGTTACCTGCACACTTATAGCAGACTGGATTATCACCCCTAGTCATAGCAGAACACTTATCCTTCTTATGTCCATATTTTAAACAGTAATAACACATCAAAGCGTGATACCTGTCACGGACATCATAGACACCCCACTGTAACTTTAATTTATCATGATGATTATGAATAATGGCACGAACCTCTGGGTCACATTTCAAAATATAGTGAACAGTCTCTCCCGCTGCTGGCTTGCTAAACACAATACTTATCTTATCCTTGATATTATCAATCGTCTGAAGATATTCATTCCTCTCAATTAATAAATCAACTAATTTTGATTTGTCTTCTTCTTTGTGTACGTTGCATATCATTATTTTCGGCAAGAGGCGTTTGACTTGCGTGACATTCACATTCTCTACATGCTTCAGTTTTTCCGAAGCATTATCTCTCACCGTTTCAGTTTCAAAGTTCATTATACTATTGCCACCGGTAGTAAATTTCGAATCCTGGACCTGCACGTCTGAGAGAGCCTCACGTACCTGATTTTTCTTATCAGTGGCACTACCGTTATCGCTCGCCTTAACAACAAGTAAATTCTTGTTATTGTTCTTATTTTTCTTCTTATTTCCACGTGACACAACTTCAGACCACAAATTCTCTTGCTCCTCTCCACCCCCACACCCCCCTAGTGCCGACGCTGTACCGGCCTCTACCGCCGCACTGACTGAGGCAACAACACTTGCTTCGAAATCTTTCGGTAAAGATACATTTTTCATCAACAGATCCTTTATTTCCTTCATTTCACGCTGCAATTCTTTCATTTCATCACTCAGATTTCTATTACCCTTAATTTCAACTGCACAATAGTTACACACCCAATTTATTTTATCAGGATCGCTCTTAATCCCACCCAAATTCGCGCAAGTTGAGTGAGCTCCATGTTCACACTTTATGCACGTCAGCCATTTTACTTTCTGATCCTTCTCCAATTGGCACACCACACAATATTCAATATCCGGATTGGGTATCTTGGCCATAGCGCTTAATAAATGTACAAATCATATGCACCACAACACCGGTAAACACGCGGTTACACAAGCCAAACTAGGAGCACAAGTTCGACACGTCCGTTCGTCACCACTGACACACACACACACACACACACACATATATATATATATATATATATATATATATATATATATATATATATATATATATATATATATATGCAAGCCACATCTACATTTCAGAGGAAAAAGAGACCGAGCAGCTAAACAGGCTATAATCTGATCTACAAACGTTATAATTATTACCTGCCACAGGATAATACATCAGACTTGTTATCATGCATTTGACAAGACAGAATTTGGTGTGGTATTTTAATCGTGTTACATTATAATAATCTCACTTCTGCCCAGTTGTTTGATGGAAGGACGTGGAAGGTGAAGTTCAGTGCTTCAGCCAGTGTTACAAGCTGATTGTAGTCGATACCTGAATACTTGGTGGCATTACCCTCATTTGCAGACATCCAGTACGGTTCATAGGGAAGGGCCGTGATGTTTATTCGTCCTCCGTGAAAACTGTTAAAATGTGTTTCATGTCATAATTATTTATCATCTATAATAATAATAATAATAATAATAATTATTATTATTATTATTATTATTATTATTATTAACTAATAATAATATTAATACTGAAAATAATAATAATAATATTAATAACAATTATATTACCATAATAATAATAATAATAATAATAATAATAATAATAATAATAATTATTATTATTATTATTATTATTATTATTATTGTTATTATTATTATTATTATTATTATTATTATTATTATTATTGTACTTATCATTATCATCAATTATATATCAATAATAATAATATTAATGATAATTAAACTAATAATAATAGTAAAAATAGTAACAATAATGATAATTATGACATTAATAATAATAATAATAATAATAATTATTATTATTATTATTATTATTATTATTATTATTATTATTTTTATTTTTATTTTTATTATCATTATTATTATTGTTATTATTATTATTATTATTATTATTATTATTTTTTTTTTTTTATTATTATTATTATTATTGTTATTATTATTATTATTATTATTATTATTATTATTATTATTATTATTCATAATAGTAATAATAATAAAAATAAGAATAATTATTATGTTAATAATAATAATAATAATAATAATAACTATTATTTTTATTATTATTATTATTATTATTATTATTATTATTATTATTAATATTATTATTACACACTTATATATGGTTGCAAAATCTTGGAATGGCATGAAGCTGCCCACCTCTTGAACAAATGTAATTGAGGTATTGATGATGATTATTATTATTTATATTGTAATGTTCCTATTATTCGAGATGAATGTGGGGGTGAAAAAGCAGTGATTGAGAAAGACCCAAACCGGAGGTGACCGTTGAGATATATTGCCATGTCGTAATCACCGGTATATTCGAGCACATACAGTACAGTCGGCGGCAGAAGTCCTGTCGCCTCACCTGCTTCACCGAGACGCACAGTGTTCATGGTCTCGAGAAATACGCATGTTTTCTACACCTAATAATCTCGAGTCTATGAACATTGCGTGCCTCGGTGAAGCAGGTGAGGCTACAGGACTTTTGCAGCCGACTGTACATCTCGTAAGGCTATTGTAATCAGGTTGTGGACATCAGTGAGGACTGTGAGGTAAATAAACTTACTCTGTATTTGTATACAAATTAAGTTCTCCACACAACACATGATCATATAACATCGGCTAGAAATAATAATAATAATAATAATAATAATATGATGATGATGATGATGATGAAATTATTGAAAAAAAGCGAAAATACCGTAGTTCTAACACTGACATTTTGATAGTGTAGTTGTTCCATTCATTTTAAAACTTCGACATAATTGAGCTCAACGTCGTCAAATGTTAAGTAAATTACAACATAACGATTATACCTTTTTTTTCGCAATTTCTTTGCTAGCTTTATGTTGTTCTCTTTGGTGATTACAAATAATAATAATAAGAAAAGTTTAACGAGCTTATATGCTCTGTTGGATTTATGACCGGTATCTGGTGGAAAAAAAAGAAAAAAAGAGTGAAATTGATCACAATCATGCTTTATAATACGTTCCTGACTTAAGCTGGTCGCGCTGAGCTCTGCCACAGTCCAATGTATATGGATTGTGAGCACAGCAGCGACAGACAAAGTGTATGCAATGTCCCTCTAGAGTTGTCCAGTATGTCATTTACTGCATACATTAATAATAACTACATGCATAGTAATGTTGTCACATGACAGCAGACTCCCTCAGGCACCTGTCAGTACACAAGTGAATGATGTAACAGCAAATATTTTCGCATTATCTCTTTGCGTTCTTCGTATCCCCAACGGCCAGTTCCATTCTAAAAATATTGTAATCCTCGAAGGTTTAACATGTACTTATTAATCACATAATAATAATTACCTAACGTAGAGTGTTAAAGTGTGCCATGATGTCCTTACCTATTTTTATCTTTACTGGATGGAATCAAGCTCGTAATATACCGTTTTTAAAACCAAACTATTATATTTTTCTTTAGATTGATGCATGTTTTTGGCATGCACCACTTCTTCCGTTAATGTGTTCCTTTGATCTATTACTCTATTTGGAAACCTATTATTCTGTACATCTTTGTCTCCTCTTAATTTAATTAATTTCTTACTGTGGCATCTCCTTTTAGGCATTCCGTTTTGACACAAGTTTTCTATATCTATAATTTCTTATTCTGTTTCGTCTCTTTCGTCTTTTTTCTCCAGTTTACGTAACTTTGATTATCTCTAGTCTTTCTTCATAGCATAGTTCTTTAGACTTGGTTCCCATCTTGCTGCTCTTTGTACTTTCTCTGATTTGGTGATATGTTTCTTTAATTGTGCGTTCCATACTTCTGCAGCATATTCAAAGGTAGGCCATATAATAAATGTGATTATTTTCTTGGCCATTTATTCGTCTATATAAGTGAAGGCCACTCTCAAATTTGCTAAAAATGTATAACATGTTTCTCACTTTTTCATGTATATAATCATCTGGTGTCAATTTCTTTTATATCGTTACCCCCAGATCTCTTTCTTTCTCTGCTTCATTTAATATTTAATTTCTAAGCTTCTACTGACAATTTGACCTTCTCTCACTTCCTTTAAATTTAAAAACGTGACTCTTATGTGCATTAAACTCCATCTGCTATTTATTACTCCTGTCAGCCATTTTGTCTAAGTCGTCTAGTAACTTTGTAAAGCAGTCTTCATTTTTAATAGTTCTTTGTACCTTTGCATCATTGGCAAACATATTCATATAAGTGCCATTTGTAACATTCACTTCTATACCATTTATAATAATTAAGAACCTAATTGGTGCCAATACTGAACCCTGAGAAACTCCACTTGTGACCTTCAACCATGGAGAATAGTTCGCTCTTAGTACAGTTCTCATTTTGCTTCCCACTTGGAAGTCTTCCATCCATTTAGTAGTTTTCTTTTCACTTCTCCTTTATGTTGCAATTTCCATATAACCCTTTGGTGGAGATCTTTGTGAACAGCTGGTTTAAAGCATAGGTAAATACTATCAACCCATCCTTCTTTTTCTTGGATTTTTTCTGATATTCTTGTACGGTAACCCTGTAAGTTTGTTACACATGGTTCTTCCTTCTTAAACCCGAATTATTATCTAATTTTTCTCTAAGTGCTTAACCCAATTTCTTCTTATATTTGTTTGTGATACAGGGCTGTAGTTTAGTGGGTCTTGTCTATTTATTTTCTTAAATATTTGGAATATGAGTGCTTGCTTTCAATTCTCTAGTTATTTTCCATGCTGTAATGATTATCAATACACTATACATAGTGGCGCACTTAGTTCATTTGCACATTCCTTTAATACCCAAAATGAAATTTCATCTGGTCCATTTGCTTTAGTTATATCTTTTAGCTTCAAGCTCTTTTTCTATTTCTAAGCTGCTCACCTCAAACTCTCATAGTTCCCACGTGTTTGTATTTTCTCCTGGTGTGAATACATTTTCCTTAGTGAATACAGACTGGATTTTTGTGTTTAAAATATCGAAAAAAAAAAAAAATGTTCTTCCGTATTTTTTCCTTTCATTGTGTTTTGAATTTTGTCCTTCACTTTGGTTTTGCTTTTATTATAACTGATGTTCCACTTGGGTTCTCTTCTTGAATTGGTATATTAGTTTTTTGCTCTTTTATATTAATTATACGTTCTTTTAGTGGAGCAGATTACTGAAATAATCTTTCACTTGGTGGTACAAGCACCAAATTTGTTATACATGTGCTCCAGGACCCATTCTCTCAGAAAAGTACGTTACCCACGTTGAATTACAAAATGGCCGCCATTTGAAGTGTTATTAATTTGAGTTTGAGCTACATTTTCATGGAATAATGCTATTTTAACGTTCTATGCATCGAAATATATGTTTTTGAGTTAGAAAAATCCATTTCTGCATTTACAAAATCGTAATTATTGAAAACTAAGAAGATATGGCAGGAATTATATGTCGACAGGCTCTTTTAGCACTACATTTTGCAAAATTAAAATAAAGAATAATAATATAGCATATACAGCAGAAAGTTCTTACCTTTTGTAGTCCTCACATTTGCATGCACATAACTGTGTACACTTGAGACTGAAGTGATAGCATTTGCATCGCCCTCAGCATTCCGTCTTGCAGCCACCTTTTGTTAACTGCTGACAACTTTGGGCAATGGGTGGAAGGGTCGTCCAAAAGATTTGCCAGACCTCACCATCTTTCTGCCACCCCCAGTTAGCAGGGCTTTCAGTTTGCATTTTGCACACTGTTTCCTGGCCCCATATGCAGCCTGCTTGGTAGACAGACCGTTTCACATGCCGTATGAGAGCTGAGCTTGTCGGTGGAATGCCATCATAAGGCCTTTGCTTCCGAGAGAACAACTTTGTTCATAGTGCTGTTCTTGTCATACATGGTGATGACAAACTTCTCAAGGCCGTTGTAGTCTGCATTTTCCACGACTGGTGGGTACTGACTTAACTTCTTGAAGACGGGAGTCACTTGAGGGTAAGCCTCCCTTGCCAGCCATTCAGTTGTTTTGCCTTTTCCGCGAAAAGCTGACAGAATATCACAGCCAGTGAAGGCGTGAAAGAACAGCATGCCACTGGATTTGTCTGGGCCAAGATTCACCACTATGTCATAAATTGGCAACCACTTAATGAACTGACCGTGGCCAAATTCATCCCACAACATTTCCATGCCTGCATCTTGGAAAGTAGCAAACACATTGACTGCAACAATGAGAACATCTGTTTCACATGCTTTAATCAACACAGACGTCATCTGTTGCTTGGCTGCATGAAGAGCATGAATGAAGATTCTGGAGTCAGCTTCCTCGTGGTGGCAAGGACTTAAGCCATCAAGACTGATGGATCTGTTGGAAAGATCCTGATCTCCTTTGGTCACAACAACGACATTGTCAGGACACATGGTCACTATCTTATCAGCAAGGAACTCAAAGAGTTCTGTCTTGTTGTTGTTGTCTCTCAGGAAACTTTTCCAGTTAGTTGGCAATGGCAGCTTGGTTTTGTCCATCACTCGGCGTCGATTCCCTTTGTATCCTCAATACCACCTCCTTCATGTAATCTTGATGGGTCTAACCTGATCGGTAACTGGTGGATTGCTTGAAATTGTGGTAGGTTTTTTGCTATCATAGAATAACCATCAGAACTACACTCATAACGGGTTGGGAAAGACTTCAACTCATCTTTTGTATCAGTCTGACAGAGGCAACAGTTCCTCCAGTCACTTTTAGGAGTACAACTCAACGGATTATTAGTGGACATCTTGAACAGGTTAATTAAGGCCGAGGGTTTATCCTTTTAACACCTAGCCGTACAAAATACATAAGCACATTGAGATATGGGATACAACTAGGTTCAAACATGCAAATGCCCTACACCTAGCCCGATCGTTCATCCAGTGCCATTTAAGCCCCGTGCAATCTGTACACACAGCAATGAACACACAACAATGTACACACAACACCACGAATGAAGGTTTTTTATGACAGATGTGGCCGCAATATACATACGCAGGGATACCAATGTGCGAAGGCTGTTATCAAAAACCTTCCTTCGTGGTGTCATTTTGTATCGCGCAGAAGGTGTAACCATAGTTTTTTTGTTGTGTGTACACCTTCCGGGTAACTTAAGTCCCGTAACCCTTGGCTGGCACATCCTGTCAATTCAGGCACGGCTATCTAATAGTGTAATACTACAACTAGCTATACTTCTAGCTGAAATATATACAGGGACTTATTAGATAGCATTTGGGGCTCTCAAGTAAACTCTAGCTACAAGCAGTACACTATAAGCTGACATTGAACCCCATGCTGAGTCTCACAGCAGTGATATCACCAGTGTCCCCTGGTCCTTTTTTAACATCACTCTTATTCACATAATGTAATAGAGCTTGACAGCATCATTTCAATACATGATCACAGATATTGCCCAGCAATATCTGTGTTAATTTTGTAGGACAGTTGCAAAAGTGCTGATTTTAAGTCATGCAATGGCCTCCATCTTAAAAAACTGGTAACCATTTTCGAATATTAGTGCCAAAATATATTTCTCCAGTCAAAATACAATCTATTTAACATTTGGATCAATAGCATGTTCCTATTTATACACCTTTAGCACTGAAAACCCTTTTTTTATTTCCTATTATATGAGACGGCCATCTTGAAAACTGGTGGCCATTTTAGATTTTGAGTTGGGTAACGTGCTTTTCTTTAAAAATAGGTCCTATACTTCATTTGTGCTAAATTTGGAGCTTGTACCATCAAGTGAAAGATTCTTGTGGAATACTGACTTAATTAATCTGCCCTACTATTTCACCTCCATCACTCTTGGATCTGTTCCATAAGGTGATCCTCTTTCTCTTTGCTTCTATACATTTGCCAGTAAACCATTGTTTTATTTTCTGTGTTTTTGTCTGGGATGTAATTATTCACTCCTTCGTTATACAATAAAATCTGTAAAATTTTAAATATTGATCATTAATTAATGTTTTCAACATCCATCATTTCGTTCCAATTAATGTTTCTGAAATAATTTTTCAATTAATTGTAGTTCCCTTTTTTTCGATTTTTATCTTATTTGGTTTGTCTTGGACTTCTATTATATATGTCATCTGCTACAAAGAAATCCCATTCCATCACAACATGACCAGTTTTTCCTAATGATGGTTTATATTTTATACTACGTCGAATTAACCACAGCCCCAACACTACGCCACTAGACATCCCCGAGAAGGCCCTCAAGATGCTACTTGAGTTGTGCACCAAGGAGGCCCCCTTTATCTGCCCTAGTGGAAACATGTATCAACAAATCGATGGCGTGGCGATGGGCAGCCCCATCGGTGTCCTCTTCGCCAACTTCTACATGGGAACTATTGAGAAGGAACGCCTGACTACCCGTCGCCCCCCAGTCTACTGCAGATATGTAGATGACATACTTGTACTATTAAAGGACATAGGAGAACTGCAGGTTCTACAACAGTGATTCATGGAAATTAACTTTACTCGACACCCTCGTATCGATCAACAGAAATAACTTGGAGAGATACCCACCTAGAACTTGAGCGACTCTCCCAGGTACACATTAACAATGGATACTCTAATTCGGATGTCTCCAAAGCCATCAACCGGCATCTAGACAAATGGCTCAATCAAGATAGGCCCCACTACAACTCCTCGGATATCAATATTTACTATCGTAACTACATGTCCTCTGACTACAAAACTGATGAGACCATAATGAGAGATATAGTTAACAAAACTGTAATTCCCATCAACTCCGATAACAAGATCAAACTTATTAGTTTTACAAATCGCCGAAGATATCCAACCTCGTACTCCATAACAGACCACGTGGAGACTGTGGGCCCCACACATATATTGGTATGACTCAAACTCGTCTGTCCCGTCGGCTCACCCTTCACCTTGAATCTGGAACCATCAAGAATCACTATCGGCCACCATACCACCAACTCTGGACCATATTAGATAAGGAGAGTGACTCCAGGCTCCTCTCTTTCCTAGAAGCTTTATGTATCCAAACCCTACGCCCCAACATCAATAACCAAACACAAGATCTACAAATATTTCCTACAGGAAGATCTAACACCCATCCCCCATCCCCACCCTCCACCACCGCTCACCTGAACACACACAGCCAATCAGCAACAAGATAAAGTATGTGGATCGCGAGGAGACAGCTTTCCACCAATGGTAGCCTACTCAGCAACCAATGAGGGTGGAGATTCTTCAACCAGCCGTGGTCCAGTCAACACCAAAAACTAACACCACCACTTCTCCTGCCGACCATCTTGTTGGCAGGGTGAAGTGGTGTAACTATTTGAAGGGCTATGGCTTTTTTTACCTGCAATGAGCGAGATTACTTCGTCCACAAGAAGGGCATTCTTCTCTCAGCTGCCACCATCTGGGGGACGGAGAAGAGGTGTCCTTCACTGTGAATAAAGGAAAGAAGGGCGTGGAGGCTACCAACGTAGCCGTACCTGATGGTGGTCAGGTCCAAGGCTCACTCCATGCCCTACAACGAAGATCTCCAAGGCTGGGACACTCCACAAGAAGGGACTAGACAATAATCACAGTAGGGAGGAGGAGCCCTCTCCAATAAAAATCCATGAGTCAAACTTGAGTGGCCATTGCAGAGACAGGCAAAAGTCCGTCTCCCTCCGTCGGGACAGGCCTCTGTAGCTCCACAAACCCTGGAGCTGGCGGATGCCGTGGAACTTGTTAGCCCCAACGGCATCTTATCTGTCCTTCCAGCAGGAACAAATGGCAGCATCTGTAACGCTCCTATTATTTCCTAATAATTAATTCTTAAGTTGTTTCACCTTAGGAGATGAAGCTTGCGACGGAAGCGGAATGAACATGGGTGTAAATATTGTAAATAGGAATAATCTTTCCTTTCTTGCCTTATTTTGGCCTACAGGCTGAAACTTACTTTGGGAGTTGGTAACATTGTTGATGTGGCAATTGTGATAATCTCGTCCCCAAATATACATAACATTGGAACCGGAAGTGACGACAGAGGTTGTAATATTGTGATATGATGATGAGGATATAATTAAGACTGAATCTTATTTTATGTGAAAGGCTTATGATAGCCAGGTTTCATTGAATAATCTGTTGAGTGTTAATTTAAAGTTGTCATAAAGATTTCTTTATGTGGAAGTGCGTGGCATCTTTCCCGCCTCCGCTGAGCGAGGAAGAAGGAAGAGGGTAGCCAACTTTGTCTCACTCTTCTCTTTCGACCCGACCAGGTAACGTGATATCGAGGTTACGAATATTTGTTCCAAATTGAGACTTTAAAGAGTACAGTAATAAATTCCTGCCTCTGTGTTGGGGTTTGGTAGAGGCTATCTTGGTGAATAATTATTTTTGAAAACTTATGGGTTCACTCAGGGAGTGTAATTATTTATTTTAAATGAATGGTCACTCTTCTCTTTCGACCCGACCAGCTGTGACGCCATATTGTCCACGTGGGAACTTGCCTCATCTGTTGGGGAACTGGCGTAGGAATTAGGGTGTCAGGCATTAGGTTATTATTATTATTTTTGGTAAAATTCACTAGTGCAGTATTATTTTTGGTAAAAGTCACTAGTGCAGTATTATTATTTTTGGTAAAGCCACTAGTTGGTTATTATTATTATTTCTGGTAAAAGCCACTAGTTGGCCAGTATTATTGTTGGTAACGCCACTAGTTGGCCAATATTATTTTTTTGGTAAGCCACTAGTGTGGTGTTTTGGTAAAGCACTAGTTGGCCTGTGTCTTGTCTTTTTTTGTAAATGCCACGTGTATGGCAGGTGTCTAATCCTGTGAGCAATTCTGCTGGAAACTGACTCCTACAGTAGGTGATTGTGATTGCGAAGTCTAGGTCCATTCACAATTGGGAGGGGGGTGGTATAGTAAGTGGGAGTCCACTCTCCAGTGGTGTGCTACAGGTGGTATATGTATTATATATTTTTTTTGGTACTTAATTGTTTGGGGATAGCTGAGAACATTCCTGGTCTCTGGTCTAAATAATTTTATTTTTATTTTTATATATTGTCAAGGTGCACGGCTGTGTTCTAGTTTGTAATATTGAAGTTTCGAGTAGAGTAAGAGGAAAGGTAGTGTTTGAAATCATTGTATTAAATCTATTGGGTAAATTTTAGTTACTAAGTGGAGCGTAAGTACAGTATTAATAAAATATTTTTTTTTTTTTTCTTTTGTGAAAGCTTTGTCATTGTAATAATTATATATTTTTTTATTATTATATATGTAAATTGATTGGCCTCATAATAATAAATCACTGGGTCTATTATCTTTGGACAGTAGTTTTTCTGCACTATACCCTGCCACCTGAGGAAGGTCGAAGACAGTGAACACGAATCCAAATATTTTTTTTTTGTGATAGCGCAGGGTTATTGGTTGGGAGCACCGGGAATATCCTGGTGGACCAAAAGAACCGAAACCCTGTGTTACACATCTATGTAAGGTCGTCGGTCTAAAGCTGGTACAGGATGACGCCTGGCATGAGGCCGAGCACTGGAGGCCACAGCCTTAGCCAGGGCGTCAGCCCGCTCATTCCCATTGACACCTACATGGGCCGGGACCCAACAAAATGTGACTCTGCGACGTCCCAGGAGAACAATCAACTCAAGAATGGCCAGTAGCTGGGGATGGGAAAAGTTAACATTGCCCAAAGCTTGCAAAGCACTACAGGAATCGCGAAAAATAATAAGAAAATGCTGCGTGAGAGTATAATTTACTTGGAGGGCATATAAAATAGCCGAGAGCTTGGCAGTAAATATAGACATGACAGAAGGGAGCCTGCTGCTGCGACAAAAGTCAAGAAGACTGTTCCAATACTAACTCCAGCATCAGACTTCGACCCATCAGTGTACACAGGGAGGGACTCCATGTGAGTGGAGGCATGTTCTAAGAAAAGGGAGCGAGCCACTGGAGGAAGAAAAGATTCCTTCTCTTCTGAAAAGCACGTGCAGGTTTGAACTTTTGGGAGAAGCCATGGAGCCACCCTAGAGACGACACACAGGACAGGACAAATCTGTAATTAATTAATGCCAACTCCTCCATATCCATCCTGATCCGGAAAACAAAGGGGCATGACGTGCGATGATGTGAGAGGCAATATTATAACATTATATCAGATGACACCGCCAAGCAGGGAAGGGAGCTAGGAAGTCATTATAAGCGATGCCAACAACAAACTATCAAGGACTGGTGACAGATATCAAGAGGTGACTCGTCAGAGTCCACCAGGAGACTGGAGATTGGGGACGACTTGAAGGCTCCAGTCGCCAGACGTACCCCAGCGCTTATGAACAGGGTCTAAGATTCTGAGATGGGTATCCGTGGCAGAGCAGTACACCTCACACCCATAGTCGAGTTTTAACCTGATAAGAGCACGTTATAGGCAGAGGAAGGTGGTCTGATCAGCCCCCCAGAATGTATGGCCCAGGACCCTCAACAGTTTAAGAGCTTGGAGGCAAGAAACCTTGAGTGACTGTAAGTGGGGAACCCAAGTCAAACATCTATCAAAAAGAACTCCCAATAAGCGAGCCTCCTCGACACAACGTATCTGATGACCATACATGCATGCGGCAGAAGTGCATAGCAACTGTCTTGGCAGCAGAGAAGCAAGATCAATGAGAATCAACCCAATGCGACACACTGGTGAGGGCAAGCTACATGTCACACTGATATATGGGAAGCAGCAAAAATGATCGCCAAGTCGTCATGATACATTGAGTTGGCTATACCGTCCGGAAGAGATGAGGCAATGGCATTAATTGCTACTGCAAACAAAGTGACACTGAGGACGCTTCCCTGGGGGATGCCCTCCTCTACTATTCCTATGCAACGGGTGCAGAGATAGCTGTACCAACCCTCACACAAAAACTGCGACCACTGAGAAACTCCTTAAGAAAGCACGGAAGGCGACCCCGCAGGCCATATACATGGAGTTGCTGCAGGATGCCATATTGCCATGTAGTGTCATAGGCTTTCTCAAAATCAAAGAATGCACAGACCAGGTGTTGATGTCGTGCAAAAGCCTCACATGCAGCAGCTTCCAGCCTGACCAGAGTGTTTGTAGTGGAACGGTGCTTACGAAAGCCAGACTGGGATGGAGACAGAAAACCACCCTGTTCCAGGAAGTATACCAGTCTGACATTTACCATCTTTTCAAATAGTTTACAGAGACAGAAAGTAGAGGCAATAGGTCGGTAATTGAGGGCAACACTAGAGTCCTTGCCCAGCTTGGGCCAGATTCTGTTTTAAAAAGGTAGAAGAAATGGGATCGCCTCCTCACCCAAGTGTGGCAACATTGCATATGGCATGTTGTCTGGCCCAGGAGAAGTGTCGCCACAAAGAAAGAGAGAGCAAAATGCAGGTCTCTCAGGGTAAATATATGGTTATAACTTTCATTCTCGTTACCCGAGACACCCAGGGCAGCGCGCTCATGGGCTCCCAACTAATGACTGACAGCCAGGAGTCGAGAATGACGGCTGGAGACTCTTGCAAATGCCGCTGCCATGGTGTTGGCCACTGTTGAACCCTCCATTAACTTAATTCCATTGACCTTAAGGTGGACAGGTGGACGGAGGACTAGGAGAAAACTTCCCTCCATCTCACGGACTCTCCTGAACACTTGGGTGAGTGGGGTTTTAGTATTAATTGAAGACACT
Organism: Petrolisthes cinctipes; assembly: GCA_033782935.1. Classification (NCBI taxonomy): domain Eukaryota; kingdom Metazoa; phylum Arthropoda; class Malacostraca; order Decapoda; family Porcellanidae; genus Petrolisthes; species Petrolisthes cinctipes. Next base: position 1,986,279 of record JAWQEG010000831.1, read on the forward strand.
TAGGCCTTCCAAGATGCACATCGTGCCTCTTTTAAAACTCATCTAGCCCGAGCCCTTGCCCGTCGGAAGTCCTCTAAAAGAATTGGGTCTCCACTATTGCGAAGAAGGTGAGAGAAAACAGCACATTTCTCCCGCACAGCAGTGGTGAAGACTGGTGACCACCAAGGGACATGACATTTGGGAAAGTGGCCAGAAATGTTAGGGATAGAGTTGAGAGCAGTAGAGTGGAGCATATCAGTGAAATATGTTACAGCTTCATCAGAGCTCCCAAAATCTGCTACAGAAGAGACGGGAGAAGATAGCTCTCTACAAAACTGCCAGTCAGCCTTCTCTAATCTCTACCTAGGTAGACTAGACTGTGGTTCGTACCTGATATTTCCAAGAGTATAGAGAGGTAGTCACTACCATATAAATTGGGTAACACACTCCAAGTAATATCCAACAGAGCACTGGGTGAGCAGAGGGAAATGTCAGTGGCGGTAAAAATCCCAGTAGGGCTAATAAAATGTGTCACATCTCCCGTATTTAAAACCCCTAATCCCTCATCCTCAATAAGAAAAAGCCAATAAAACGCCCCTGGGGTTGACCGAACTGGCATCCCACAGAGGATGAAAATCACCCAATGAAATAAAAGTAGAGGGACGGTTGACATCACCCCTCTCAACTGCAACACTATGAGGAAGATATAGACTGCACACTGTGTAGGGGTGGTCCATAAAATCCTATACTACAACAGCCTGGAGCTGAGTGTCAAGCTCGTGGAACATCTGGCCGAACTAGGATGGTAGAGCCATCATGGTGACCCTGCCCTCCAAATTAATTGGAATAAAATGCAGAATATACTGGAGGACTGTCAGGAATGTAGTCCCCAAGTATTGTCCCTAGGAGAAAAACACATGCTGGAGAGAAGCGAGAGAGAAGAACGTGCAGTTCCTCCCAAGAGGCACGCAAGCCACGTCAATTCCACTGAAGGACCTTGAACAGTGTTACTTTAGTACGGATTTTTGGGAAGCCTCATGGAAGGACTTCACACTACAGCCTTGACCAGATGCTTTTCTCAAACGACAAAAACGAGAAGAAGAGCGAACCCGAGTAGTAGTACTTGGGGCAGTACTTCGGACCCGTAGACGAGTCCCTGAAGCATCTGATATGTTAGAATAACGTGAAGGTAGATGTGCAGGGATATTCTTTGAAACAACCAAATTGGTATTGTCCTGTACACTAGTGGTATCACATAACTGAGACGGTTGCTTTGCAAGGAGGAACGTCCATGGAGTCAAGTGTCTCAGAGGAAACACGAAGACGTCTCTTTTGCAGTTTAGTTTACTTGGGTTTCCTTTTTGGCGAGCGTGTGGCAGCGTGAACCTCTACCACATGGACACATTTAGTTAAAGCCTGAGAACTGTCATCAGTTGAAGGGTCACCAGAATGAATGTCTGATACAGTTTCCAAGAAAGAGAAACTATTATGTAGTGAAAGCGTTCTCATTAGAGTAAGAAGCAGCTGCTTCTTGAGAGAATTGAGAGGGTGCTGCAACCGATTTAGATGTTATCGACTTGGAATGATGAGGGCGAAGGGAGGATGCTTATGTCCTAACACCACCATCTTTCTGTCGCCTAAAGTTGAGTTGCCGTCTGGCACTACCAATACTGATGAATTGGGTGTAAGCCAAGTGGAGGATGTCCTGCTCGAAGAGGTACATTTTTACATTGGCGAGAACGTAAGGGGTGAGCATCCCTACAGCAAAAGCAGTAACTCTTTAACTGACACGCAGAAGTAGGATGTGAGTCAAGAGCAGAACAATTACCACACTGGGAACGGTTGTTGCAGTTCTCCTCCCATGACCAAACTCATAATAGCAGGAAAACTGAAAGGACGCTCAACAAAAGGCTTCACCTCAAAAGAGGTGAGGTGAATGTTAATGCGATCTGGGATATGCAAGCCATAGAAAGTGAGGATGATCATATTTTTACTGCCTTTCATCTTTGTTACTCGTTGGACACTGTCTGGGCACTTAGCGAAAATGTCCTCTTCTGAGAATTCATACAGGTCATCATAGTATATTCGCCACTTGCTATAATCAAATGTTCGATGTGGTTTGATGGATTCAAACATGTCATCAGAAGGACAGGGGAGATTGAGGAGCATCATGGCCTGTATAAGTTGTTTTGCTCTGATTAAAACATCCTTACCATGTTTTTTTTATGTGGCCCATCGGTAGTAATCCAATTTCTTCTCCAAATACTTAGAAGCATGGATGAGGTTAGTAAGCCACAAACCAAAAGGGTGTAGGAACACGATGCTCCTTTGGGACATGCTCTACACGAGTTTACAGAATCATCAAAATTATTATGGCAATACTCATTGTCACTGTCAACTACATTTATGAACCTCATCATCTGAACCTTACAGTGAGTATCCCCGAGAGACAGAGAATCTTTTGCCCCAAAAGCTGCTTTGGCATCAGCATTTGTATTAAAAGTAATATAGTATCAATTAGATCTGTAGCCACTGTCATAGAAGATTCGGATACGAAGAACCACTTCAAAACACTTAAAAATTGAATGGATAGTGCCATAGGAAAGGGATGCAAGCACATTTGTTAACATTAACGTGTTCAAACAGCTAACAGGGTTCGTGGACACAAATCCCAACCTGCTTGGTCTTCTCTTATTTGCAGTCTTCTACATACCTCCACGACCAGAGAGTAACGTCTCGAGGGCCTGGTCGACTACCGCTCGAGGAAGAGATAGGGGCTTTTCGTTATTCATATACCATTATTATTATTAGAATGGCCCCAGAAGCCATTCTTATTTCATCCTCATTCAGTCTCTTTTCATTTTACAGGTGTGGACATTAACCCTTAAACCGAGGGTGATGAGAATTCTCGTTACCAGCAACAAATGTGGAGGACCGCGGGTGACGAGAGTTCTAGACAACGCAGTTTTTAAAATTGCAAGCCCCATATCATGGTCGTCTTGGGTGCCTCACTGAATTTGGGCTTGTATGGAGTAGCTATAGTCCAGCCACCCCCCTCCTGTCACTGGCTGCCAGTGTTAATCTAGCAGTGAGGGTGCAAGAACGTAATTCCAGAGCTCCATTTTTCCTGTAATTAAAATATATGTACGTAAAAACGTCAGTGACATTATATTATATATTGTTGTGTTGAAAAATATGATTCTGACATGTATTATAATGAAATCAGAATGTGAAAACGTACTTAGATATGTAAAAGTTATTATTGAGATGTGGTCATTATGAGGTGCCTACTCATCCTACAGACATCTAGTTAAGTCTTCATAAGTAAATCAGAAGACAGCTAAAGGTTTGTACTTCATTATCCTGTATAATTTATTTATGTAGCATGAGTAGTTTACAAGCTATTAGCCGTTATATGCGTTGTTTACATAGTGACCGAGAGTGTGGGAGAAAGGTCCTGACTGTAGAGCAGCCAAAGTAGATAAGGCCCACGGTTAAGAGGTATTCATGTCTTTGATCCTGATCTTCCTCAATATAGAAAGAATATAATAGTATACTATTTAAAACAAAGACCAATGGAGTACTTAAGGTATTTTTCTGGAAAGAAGTGAAGAGATGAGAGATGTAAAAGTCCTTGATCGGGTTTCCACGAGGCCAAAGTCACTTGTTCGGCACCATTTCGGCTATAAGGCAGGTATACGCTCACACTACATCTGCAGGATATATCTTCTTTTATCATCTGGCACAGTGATGAGGTGGATACTAATATTTCTTATATATATATATATATATATATATATATATATATATATATATATATATATATATATATGCAGAGTAACCACAGGAGAAACCAAAGGCAGAACAGTAAGTACTTTCGTATATTACATCTTCAGACAGAATGATACAGAGACATGAGATGGAGTATATATATACAGTAGGAAAATGGGAGGAGCTACACTTGGACAAAGGGTCTGATACCCACCTCACCTCACCTCACCTGACCCTTATTCCTAGTCTGGTGGATATATATATATATATATATATATATATATATATATATATATATATATATATATATATATATATATATATATATATATATATATATATGCATAAATCCACAAGGAAGGAAAAATATAAACACGGAATCCCAAGCGCTTTCGTGTATTCACATCTTCAGGGGAAATACAGAATGTAGAAGAATGTTTGCCGAGAGACACCTTATATACCGATACATTTAATAACTAACTGGCAACCTGAAGGTGTTGCCACTACGAGTTCAAAGCAATACACACCCATAAGGATTTACCTGACCCAACCCTCATCAAACCTGACATGACCTCTAAACCTGAGATTATCCTCAGTCATTAAGAAATAGCAGTTGGACTTATCTTCTTAACAATCTTGTCTATGATGAAACTATCCAACTTGTACAGTCGGCAAAAAAAGTTTCGTTACCATCCTTTTAACAGTGTGATGTAATGTTGGTAGGCCTGACTGGTGAGTCAGGTGTGGCGCGAGCATGGAGGTAGTATAGGTGGAGTCGCCATGGCTCACTAATCCAGGGGAGTAAAGTGAAGCCGCCGAACTGTCATTTTCGGCGCCTTCAATATGGCGGAGACCAAGATATGTTTCAGTAAAAATGGACTTCTGACCTGACATACAAAGGTATGCGCCATCTTGAAGGCGCCGGAAATGACAGATTGGTGGCTTCACAAATCAGGTCCTACTGGCGCCTCCACCTATACTACCTCCATGGGCGCGAGTGTCATATATACCTCCGTCACCCTCCCGGACCCCTCAGTGTCTAATGGGCAGGCAAGTAGGAATGACGTACTTTTACCCAGTGCTTCTTTTTCTAGGTATTTCAATGTTATTCTTCTTCTAAAATACACAAACGTATTTCTTTATGTTTAATCATGAATAGTTAAATAGTAATAGTTCTTGAACACTCAAAATTTAATTTAAAATCAGTTAAACCTTTGATATAAAAAGAAAGGGAATGCCTTCAGTTAAGTTGTCATTGCCCCGGCCCGCGAGGCACAGCTGCTCAGACGGCGGAGTACCAACCCTGCCGCGCTTATCCAGGTTAAAATTAACATAGTGGTGGTAACGAAACTTTTTTTGCCGACTGTACATACCATTGCTTAAGTTCATATTAATATTTTCTGTGTGTTTGATCAAACTTGACTCTATGATGTTTCTATTTACGGATGGATTACAAGACATGATTGACGAAGCATTATCCCAGTCACTACAATGATTATTGTCTCTCATATGAACAAATAAAGCATTAGATTCTTGTCCGGTCCTAACACTATATTTATGCTGTTTGACCCTGGTTGAAAAGTCTTTTCCCGTCTGTCCTATATAGAACATATTACATTCTTTACAAGGTACTTTATAGATATAGATTTGGGCAAATTTATCACTGTAGGGACTCCGTGTTTATTTTTTCCTTCCTCGTGGATTTACGTATATTCCTGGATCACGTGCCCCAAGTGATTTATTTGCATATATATATATATATATATATATATATATATATATATATATATATATATATATATATATATATATATATATATATATATATATATATATATATATATATATATATATATATATATATATATATATATATATATATATATATATATATATATATATATATATATATATATTGTTACGGCGTAATGTAACACCACTCAGAAACAGGGATAGTCAAGATGTTAGTGAAGATGTTGTATTCACTTGGGGTTAATGGCAAGTCAATTAATCTCTCTGTTACACTACTGAACAAATAATAAATCATTGCTTTCTTCAGGTTACACATTGCATATGAAGCTTTATAGCTAACCTGGAAAGCCAAACTAAAATACAATCATGTAGCACCTCCCCCCTCAAAGTACGAAATTTCCCGTGAGAATTTTTGGCCTTTTTACAATCTCGAGGGAAAATAAAATAGGCGACATAGAAAAGGTGACATAGAGAAGGTGACATAGAAAAGGTCCAGACATGCCTTTGACCAGTTGCGTTTGGGATTCCCCACAAGTTTGCAGGAGTGTTTACCATACCAAAAGGGATAACGGTACGCCTGTGTGTTTTCCAAATGCCATGATACCCAGCCCTCCCACAACTTTTCCATTTCCTGTATGTTTTCCTTATGCGAAGATGTCCAGCCAATCCCACCACGACAACGACAGCGACGGCGATAGGGCTGGACACTATCTCCACCAAAGGCACATGAAACTCAGGGACAGGTTTACTGGGGCTAGGAAACACGGCACTGGAAACTCAGAGACAGGGTTTTTATCTTAACCCTCTTGTGGTCCTGGGAACTGGTATACACTCCACAGCATCAAGGAAGATAACAGTTCCCAGTCCAAGCTGTCAAGTAGGCAAGCCGATTAGACATGCGCTGACACACAACATTCCTATTCGTCCGCCAATGCTATTTTAACCCGTTTGTACCCAGGGAACATTGTTACGTGACATGAGGAGAACTACGAACCTTCAAGACAGCTCGTCACCTTCAGGGTCTTCCAGGCATAGGACAATGTTGTATCCCTCTGCTTCAACATCAACATTTTCTTCCAGACACTTGATCTTCACATCAATAGCATTTTCAATCTTTTCTTTGTCTTCATCAGGAAACATTTCGGCATTCTTGATCATCCGGTCAATATCCTCAGGTGTAAGGCGGTTCTGGTCATTACTGACTACCATCTTCTCCTTGTTGCCAGTTCCCTTATCCTCTGCAGTCATTTTTAGGATACCGTTGGTAACAATCTTAAATGTTACTTCAATCTGAGGCACACCTCTTTGCCAGTCAGGTCAAACTTGCCAAAAATGTGGTTGTTCTTTGTCATTGGCCTTTCTCCTTCCAAACTTGGATGTGGCAGCATACTGGTTGTCCGAGGTAGTTGAAAAGATCTGGCTCTTCTATGTAGGGATGACACTGTTGCGAGAGCTCAGCTTTGTCATTACTCCAACTGTCTCTATACCAAGGGTCAGTGGAAAGACATCAAGGAGAACACAAAGAACGAAAAGAGAAACATCATAGCTACTGACTGCACATTATTAAACTTTACCCCGACATCTTGACTACCATCCTGGCGAGGTCGCCAATTTGTTACGGCGTAATGTAACACCACTCAGAAACAGGGGTAGTCAAGATGTTAGTGAAGATGTTGTATTCACTTGAGGTTAATGGCAAGTCAATTAATCTCTCTCTTTTATTATTTAGTGTTACATTACTGAACAAATAATAAATAATTGCTTTCATCAGGTTATACATTGCATATGAAGCTTTATAGCTAACATGGAAAGCCAAACTAAAATACAATCATGTAACAATATATATATATATACATATTTGGGCAGGAGGTTCTATCTTAAACAAGATTGGTTGAAGGCGATGGCAAGTTCGGCATTATATATTTTCCTAAGTAGATTTTCTTTATTTCTGATTGTCTTTTCATCTTCTTCCTTTAGTTGATATAACTCTTCTCCATAAGAAGAGTGTGTGTTTGCCATATAGCTATTTCGGGTCCTAGACCCTTCTTCAGTGGCTTAGTTTTGAGGATTTGTCATCTCTGTGGTCGAGGTGAGAATGACTCGGTGTTTTCCTTTTTTTTTTCTCTCTCCTTTAAAATTTTTCCCTATCACCTTTTATGGGGTATTAAGGCAACAACAATTTAATTTCACTTATTCTTTCTCTTATCCCTTCTTCCTCTCTTCTCTATCCTATCACTTCCATTGCCGATGGGGACAAATCGCTTGGATTTTGAGAACCTGGTCTGTGGTGTTATTCTGCTGGACCAGACTTCCCTGATCTGGAAGATGTCGGGGTCTTGGCAACGGGAGATGTGTTTGTGGAAGAGGTCGAGGCGAGGAGAGGCGGACATCCACCAGTCCACGGTGACTGTGGGTGGTGGATTTGTAGGTGGGCTGTCAGTCCTCCTCCTCTTCCTCTTCATCTTCCAGGTCCTTGGTGTCAGCGGTGTCCTCTCTCGTGGTGGTGGTGGAGGAGGCAGAGCAGGGACTGATGTCAGAGTCCTGAGTGTCCTCCTCCGTTGCAGATTCCATTTCGGAAGGCTCAGGTGGTGGTGGTGCCTTCACGCTGTTCGCCCGGTTGAGTGGGCGAGGCAACATCAACTGGCGACGGGGGTGGGCCGGAGGGGTTGGAGGTGCATCCATTCTGCTCCTCCACCGTCGTGCTGGCTTGTTGCCTCATTTTTTGGTGGAGGCTGTAGTAGTGGTAGGTGGTTGCAAATCAGGAGATATGGCTATTGGTGGTAAGCCATTTCTCCTGAAGATGTCCAGGAGGAGGTCACAGAGATGGCCTAGCCCTTCTGCAGCTAAGGCAACAGCAGTCTTGGTGCAGACGGTGACGATATCTGCCTGCTGCTGCCGTCGCTGCGGTGGTTGGGCGTCAGCCGTCCTTCTCCCATGGGCATGGAGTGAGCCTTGGACCTGCCCACTATCAGGTCCGGCTACGTTGGTAGCCTCCACGCCCTTCTTCCACAGTAAAGGACACCTCCTCTCCGTCCCCCTCCTGTGGACGAAGTAATCTCGCTCGTCAGAGGTTATGAAGCCATAGCCCTTCAAATGGTTAAACCACTTCACCCTGCCAACAAGACGGTCGGCAGGGGAAGTGGTGAGGTCGGCAGTAGGTGTTGACAGGGCCATGGCTGGTTGTAGAATGGCCTCCGTGACAATGACAATGATGTTTGGAATAAAGATTTGAAAAAAGTGTTGTACTAGGTAATACTTTGAAGATAGGTACGAAATGGAAATACAGAAGTAGATAAAAGTTCCCGGGCTCAACCAGGGTGCTGTAGGTTTTCATATTCGTTAAACAGAGTTATTTTTTCTGGTAGTCACTCAGTTATACAGTCTGTTTGTACATTTTTTTTTTTTTTTTTTTTTTTTTTTTTTTTGAGGGCCGATTCCCCTTTTGGGTTTCGGTTACAACTCAATTTTTTTTATTATTATTATTATAATTTTGTTTCTAATTTGGAGGGTCGATCCCCCTTTTTGGGTTTCGGTTACACCTCATCTTTTTATATAACTTATATTTTTATCATTCGGAGGGCCGATCCCCCATTTTGGGTTTCGGTTACACCTCATCTTTTTTATTTAATTTAGTTTCATATTATTTGGAGGGCCGATCCCCCTTTTTGAGTTTCGGTTACACCTCATCTTTTTTTTATATATCTCTATTAGTATTGATTTTACATAAATTTTCTTGTTCCAGTCATATTGTTGATGTAGGGATTTGAGACTTAATGAGAACCAATTATTTTGCTCTATGTTTTCATCAATTTCTGAAAAAATATCATATAAGTTGTGATTTAGTTCTAATTGTGATATTTTGTTCCAGATTTCTTGTGCTCTATATTCCAATAGTTCTTCTATTGGTGGAATGTTTGCTCTGTTATGTAATTCATTGTTTGGGATTATTACAGGATATCTTACATTGTAAATAAATCTTAAGGCTTTGTTTTGTATTGTTTGTAGATCCTTTAATGTGGATTTTTTCATGGCATGTAATGGTATTGGTGGATATTCCAGAATTAATCTTATTAATGCCATATATAGTTTTTTCTTATTATTTGTACTTAAATTATAAAATCGTTTTAGTTTAGATAATGTCATGTTAAGTCTTTGTATTTTTTCTTAAAAAAAATCTTATATCCAGTTCTGGTTATTTTTCGTCCAAGTACTTTGCCTTCTGTAGAGTAAGGATATATATCTCCATTTACTATTACTGGTTCTGAGGTTGTTCGACCTATTGGTATTATTGTAAATTTATTTATATTAGTTTGTATTTTCCATTTGTTTTCATATGTATTGATTTTTTCAATTGCGTTCTTTGTATGTATTGCTAATAATTATTTAGATTTGCCTGGGTAAGTTACAATTTGTGTTACATCATTTGCAAAAACTACATATTTACTGTATGGTGACGGATTTGGCATATCTGAAGTTATAAGTATAAATAATGTTGGACTGAGGCAACCACCCTGTGGCACGCCACTTTCTATTTCAAAGGGTGGTCCTAAATATTGTCCTATTTTTATGTGGATTTGCCTGTCTGTTAGGTAGTCACACAATATTTGTTTCATATATGTAGGTATGTGGGTTTGTAGAATTTTATATTTTAGACCTCCGTGTTGTGGCAGCGCTTTTTTTTAAGGTGTTGCCTCTGCTCCCCTACGAGGCGTGCTGTCCTCTGATTGGTTAGGTGGCTGCAGGTGGGATCTCCAGGCGCTGGGTAGAGCTTGAAGGTCTGTTTGCTGCACGTTGAGTTTTGGGTCCATTTTTTTTTTTTTATGTAGAGAGCTTCTAGGATTGGAAGGCGTCTAGAGTCTGAACAGCTTTCAACTAGGATATTCCGTATTATCTTGATTTTATGTTCCTGGCTGAGGTGTGCTTTTGGTGCTCCTGACGCGAGGTGGTAGGTCAGGCGTCTGCTTAGTTTTGTTGTAGTCATGCCTATATAAGTATTATTAAGGGCTTCACAGTTCCCCTGTTTGCATGTAAACTTATATACGACATGGGACTTTTCGGTGGCTTCTTTCTTTACAGTTGGGCTGTTCTTGAGGAGCAGGTGGCTGGTTCTCTTGCTTCTGTAGTATATGATGAGGTTGAGTTTCTTGTCTTTAACTGGGGTCACGTTGTTTTTCACTATGTCTTTCATTATTCTCTCTTCTTGTCTATAGGCCGTGGAGTAGAATGCTCTGTAGTAGATGTCTTTTTTGTCTTCCTGTTTTGTTTGCTCTTCCTGTGTAAAGTATTTATCTAATATTCTTGATGTTTGTGTGTCTATTGCTTTTCTTGTGAAGCCGTTTGCAAGAAGTACCTTTGTGGATCTTTCTATTTCTTCATGTACTTGCTTCCAGGCGCTGCAGTTTGGTTAATGCCCTTCTTATGTAGGCACTTATGGTCGAGTTCTTATATCTCTCTGGGCACTCGCTTTTTCTGTTAAGACAATGGCCAGGATTAGTGGGCTTCACATAGACCCTTGTGTTATATTCATCGTCTTGTTGGTGTACTAAAGTGTCCAGGAACGGGATTTTTCCGTCATTACTGTTCTCGATGATGAAGTTCAGTCCTGATGTTTCTTGGAGACAGCTTCATCTAAATTATACATATCTGCAACCATTTCAAAACGCTCGATAAACGGCTCGATGTCGTTACACTCAACGTATTTCGAAAGTAGCAATCGTAGTACTACTGCTGTTGAGGTTGCAACATTGCTACTATTAAGGCTCTCGCCGTTATTGGTCTGCATTTTCAATTGCAACATTTCTTTTTCATGATCCAATTATATTTTCTCAAGTTCCCTCTGTTCTTTATCAGCTAGGGTCATATACCGCCCAACAGAAAATGGTCATCTACATGATTAATAAAATATGTACAAACAATATATAATTTTCACTACCCCGAAAAGAAAAAGCAGCATGAATAAAAAGCCATATCATCTAAAAGTCACATATTACCTTAATAACCTACTTAAGTTAAATATATAAAAGAATTAAAAAAAAAAAAAAAAAAAAAACATTAAACTTCACCTTCCTAAAAAAAGATTAGCTGTAAAAATAATAAAATTCACAATTTGTGGAGGAGGCCATCCTCCTCCACATAGGAGAGGGTGTTCCCTTCCACACTACAAGCTTCCTCCCCGAGCACCTGGGAGAGACTGTAAGAACCGTCACCAACCCGGTACTCGGAGAGGTGCCTACGACGAACGTCCCCAAGGCTAGGACACTCAGCAAGAAGATGCCACACTGTTAGACGGACCAGACAATCATCACAGTAGTAAGGTGGTGCCCTCTCCATTAATTCAAAAGCCATGAGTCAATAGTGTGTAGCCACTGTGGAGACGGGCAAGAGCTGTCTCCCACTGGCGGGATAAGCAGCTCTAGCTCCACAAACCCAGGCGCTTGCAGATACCGCAGATCTTGTTAGCCTCGACGGCATCCCATCTGTCCTGCCAGCAGGAACAAACGGCAGCATCTATGTAGGGTCGAAGGTCCACTGCAGGTACGGGATGATGCCTGGCAAGAGGCCGAGAACTGGAATCTGCAGCCTCAACCAGGGCGTCAGTCCGTTCATTCCCATCGACACCCACATGAGCCGGGACCCAACAAATCTCACTCTGCTGCAACAACGACTCAGGAGGACAAGCCACACAAAAATGGCCGACACCAGGGGATGGGAAGAGTTAAAATTGCCAAGGTCTGCAAGGCATTACTGGAATCGCTAAAAATAGTAATAGATGGCTGCGGGAGAGTAAAAATTACTTAGAGGGCAAATAAAATGATCGAGAGCTCGGCAGTTAAAAATGGGCATGACAGAAGGGAGCCTGCAGCCACGACAAAAATCTGAAAAGAAAGCCCGAAAACCAACTCCAGCATCAGACTTTAATTCATCAGTGTACACAGGGAGGATACGGATATGTTGTGTCGAGGAGACTCGCTTTTCGAGTCTTCTCTTTGACAAAAGTTTGACTTGGGTTCCCCATTTACGTTCACTTAAGGGCTCTTGCCTCCAGGCTCTTAACCTGTTGAGGGTCCTGGGCCATACTTCCTGGGGGGCTGATCGGGCCACCCTCCTCCTCTTATACCATGCTCTTATTAGGTCATACTCGACTATTGGTGTGAGGTATATTTCTCTGACATGGATGCCGTCTGAGAGTTTTAGACCCTGTTCATCATGCTGGGGTACATCTGGCGACCGGAGACTTCAGGTCGTCCCCAATCCCCAGTTTCCTGGTGGACGCTGATGAGCCACCTCTTGATCTCCGTGGCCAGTCCTTGATGGTTCGTTGTTGGCATCGATTACATCGACTTGGCAGTGTCATCTGATATTATGTCTCAGTACTACTTTTCACATCCAGTTGACCGTACCATCGACTACATAATACAACGAGTTTACCATCATAACGATAACACACCACTCTACATGCCAAGTATATTCTTACCTGTATGGACTTCGCAACAAGATGGCCAGAAGCAGTGCCTCTTCGTGATATAGAAGCTACTACAGTAGCAGAAGCTTTACTGGAAATATTTTGTCGTGTCGGCATACCGAAGCAAATATTGTCCAACCGAGGCAGCCAGTTTACCTTACACCTCTGAGCAGCGTGATTGTTTAAGTTTAGTCCGTGGTCATTTCTCGCCAGCGATAGACATGGTTAGTGTAGAGGCGTGATTTTACTTACTTACTTTAATTTGGGAGGAAAACAAAAACCCATTGCCACAACAAAACTAAAAGCCACCAGTATATGCTACTACTCTATCCTATCCCTGGATCAACATGGTCAGGACAAAAAAAAACAAGAGACTGATCAGTAACAGGACAAGTCCAGTTCCTCCTCAGTACTAGGTATATGCTGCCACTACCAGGCCAAGTTGTCAGAGGAATCAAGTGAACACACACCGGAAGGGTAGCGTAACGTTAGCTTATTTAGGCACGTGAGTAAGCGACCCAGACTACGATTTTAACGGGGGTATGATCAGTGTTGTGAATTGAAAACTAATATCTATATAGGATCACAGTCTATTCGTTAATATCAGTGACGGAAATATTCAATTAATTATAAACCAGTTTATTTACAATTATATTGCACGAAAAGACATTAATGTAAATACAATAATAAAATAATACTACAATATTTCCCCCCTCCCTTGTTAATATTTCCTAATCCTGCACGGCCAAAATAGTGTTTCCACTTCTCCTCAACAAATTTCCCACAGATTTTACCTCATTTCTCACACAGATGATGCGATGCTTCCCACGAAACTCACACAAAACAATAATTATATTGATTATAAATACAAAAGCATGAATGGTTCTGTTTATTATGTGATCATATACTAGACATATAAATGCTTCAAACTATTTTTAATTTTTCACAATTATTTTAATGTGTAAAGACTGATGGAAAAGTAATAAACTATAGATGTTGCCTTTTTGTTTGTACATAACAAATTCATAAAATAAAACATTGCTTTCTTACATTTCAGCAAAAATAGTATGGAGGAAGGATTTTTTTTTCTTTCAACTGCCTCCTTACAGTAATTAGCCTATTGCATGATCAACACTGATATCATTTTCAATATAAACAGTTAATCATTTTCATTACTTACTGGAATATTTTATTCTATTATTTGCATTTTGCAGTAAACCTGTTGTATCTCTTAGAATTTTAATTAATACAAACAATTGGCTGGAGGATCTTTTACTCCAAAATGTGTCACCATTTCATCACTAGGAATGAACGACATGCACATATCCTTGACTCCAGCCTTAACCTATACCGTATTTGTAAAATTGCTTCCACTGACCTTACATGGAAGTAATTTTTTAGATTACAATGTACAGTCCCCGACAATAGCAATGCCCCTCTTCTTGACCCATACGAAACCCGCAGCCACTGCTTCAGTGTGAGGGATGAAGGAAGGCAGTGGGTGAGAGGAGGCAGAGTTGATTTTAAGTTAATTATATGAAAATTATCATAGTATGGAAACAAAAGCTTGTGCTTTTGGTTCAGTGTACCTCAAGGTGTCGCAATGGTCGGCGACTGTACCACTGTCATTTGAGAAAATATCCTCTCCACTGAATACCGGGCACAGCCTGCTGATACCTTCGAAAATTGTGAGAGCGAGTTAAGTTAAAATCAAGGAAGACACATTAGGATTAAATGACTTTCCTCAAATTGAATTTAAGTATTCACCTCAGCTCAATATAACACTGTATTGCTAAGACATGACTTTGGCCATTCTTCATCCATACATCGTGTCTCGACTCGTGTTTAGACCCACCCACTCTCTCTCTCTCTCTCTCTCTCTCTCTCTCTCTCTCTCTTAAGGGAATATATTTATCATAACGTTATCTGAAAATTCACACAAAAATTTACACTGATTTTAAGGTTTTGGTGTCCTCACACAACACCTCCCACGTAACTCCATTTCGCACACAAATTTGTGGGAAGTTCCCACGAAGTGGCAACACTGGGCCTCCGCCGCCAAAACCAGGATATGAAGTATTCAGTATCTCTCTGACTTTGACAGAGATCTAAACACACTTAAATCCATATACAAAAACAATTATCATAATATTTAAAAAAAAATCATCATAAACATCAATATTCTTATTCTATTATTTGAATTGTTAATTGCCATTTGTAATAGTTAATTGTAATAATATTATTCGGATTGTGAATTGCCAGCAATTATCATTAATCTATAGGTGCCACGTGGGTCACTCTACCAAGGGTTTGTTTGCTAATAATGGCTGCTCTCTCAGCTGTCACACCAAAAGCCGGAAGTAGAATGAGCGCGAACTACAACTATACATTAGTTACTATGTCCTTACGTGAACACACAATCTTCAATAACTGGACTAACTAATTCACCATTCACAATATTCGCAATATATCCGATATATATATATAATAGACACCAGGGGTGGGATCTTCAAAACTTCG
The DNA here is from genome assembly GCA_033782935.1 of Petrolisthes cinctipes. Classification (NCBI taxonomy): domain Eukaryota; kingdom Metazoa; phylum Arthropoda; class Malacostraca; order Decapoda; family Porcellanidae; genus Petrolisthes; species Petrolisthes cinctipes. The sequence goes on from JAWQEG010000831.1 coordinate 2,001,763, forward strand.
TAAGTTGGTGGCGCTACGATCACCTTTGCTCTCTCGTAGCCGCCATATTTGATCGTGGCTTACGAAGATCATAAGTTGCTATCTCCAAAGCTTCATAACCTCCTTCGTAGCGAGCGTCGCTGCCCGTACCGTTCCGTACGTTTTGTTCATCCCACCACCCAGCTGACTGGCTCTCAGCCAATCACAATGAAGGAAACAATATGCCCTTGGAACTGTAAGCCAATCGTAACGTAGTATCACAATGTCAACAAATAAACATTGTCTCAGATGTCAACACCACCACCAGCTGATAGAGATGACACAGTCACCAAGTTACAGCAAAAGAGAGGTACGGGAGTTATTATACTGTGTTGGTGCACATTTAACACAACAGTGGAGATAAGGCAGCTGCCCAGGCATATTTTTAATGTCACGCCAATCACTGGTATGATATTGTATATAGATTTTTGGCTAGGTTAGGTTTGGCTAGTTTAGGTTAGTTTAAGATAGGTTAGGTTACGTACTGTAAATCAAGAACAGCATGATACAAAAAGTTTACTGGTAGCTGGTTGTCATGAAAATAAATCAAAGACATTGACTGGGAGGAAATTATATTCTTTTAACTTTTACTGTCACTGTTTTATTTCCTTTACACCTACCTACAGTAGTTTCTATGATAATCTCAAAATCTGTACAGCTGACTGCCATTACCAAGTAACAGGCAGAAATATACCGTATGTAGTGAAATCTGGCAAATACAATATAATAACTAAGACTTCAAACATTTTTATTGAAAGGCAGATTAAGGAAATAAATTATATCAGCATTATTTATATTGTGGATTCGGCTGTTGGCATGGGCACACATGGGTTGAAGGATGGGGGGAGTGTCCATTGCTTGATTTAGGTACAGTGCCATTTTAATACGATAACCAGGTATTGTAATTTATTCTGCTTGGTTCTGCTTTGTTATTGAATTATGTACCATTTTTTGTTTTATTTCAGGTGGTGGCACTAGTGACACAGAGGCATTCACCCACATAGAAGAGGCTATGGCTCAAGTCATTAAAGAAGTACAAGTGTCGGGTATTCCTGTGGACTCCAAGACCCAGGCAGTATGTACAGTATATAACAGTAAAAAATGTCCTGCTGTTCATTTAGGCTAGTAATATGGAAATCTTCCCTCATTGGCACTAGTGAAGTAATTACATTGAGAGTCTCTATATATAAAACATACATTTTGAGCAGCATTACCTCTCAATTCCATTCAAAGTTAAAAAGTGCAAATCATAAGCCCTTAGTCCCAGGAACAAATATTCTCATATATCCATACCTTCAGTAATTACGGTACATGTACTGTGATTACCCAATATACAAGAGTAAGTACATAGTGATTTTTTATATTTTGTGTATCATATAAATAACTCCTGTTAGCAGTTCATATAGTTGTAAAAATTGAAGCCATGTTAATCAAGACTAAATTTGTGATGCTTTGTTGGATTCCATTTGTATCATATGAGTACTTTAACCAAGTAAAAATTGCAGTACTGCTGCTGTACTTATATGTATGACTAATTATATACTGCTTTCTTTAATTCATAACGATAATCCTTAATATTTCTCTAAAATTATATGAAAGTTGCTAATTTTCATCATTTCTCAGCTGCTGAAGAAGACTTGGATGAAGGTGTTGTGGATGACCCAGAACTGCCATCAAGGGCCCCTTCACCTAGACCTGGGCCAAGTTGGCAGGACTTCAGGCCAGTTACAGTGGAAGACTGTGAGGTTTTGACTGGCGACAGCTTGCCGAAGCTGGTAGAACCTACCACCAAGTGAGGAACATTCATGAGGCTCTGTAGCCTCAAGTCGCCCTTCCTCTAGGTCAGCTAGAGGTGTGACAGCTCATCTGGAAGCTACGCTAGCTCCAGATATACTACTATACGTTTCAGCGCCGGACAGACGGTGTTTTTCGTAAATATCTCTTAAACGAATCGTTGTATCAATATAATATTTCAGCACACTGTCTTTAACACCCGGGCGTAATTTATGGCTGACATACCATATTACTATATGTGTTATGTTAGGAGTTTACTGAGTGATATTAAGCCTAATCCAGTCATCATATCTAAGGCGTTATAGAGAATCGGACGAGTGTGGGGTACTCGTGTAACCCCTCCACCAACACCCCGAAATCCCCCCACACCATTCCTTCCTTCCCTACCCCAATATCTCATTATCCCCCTCCCCGTTTCACTCTTCACCAACCTATTTACACCATCCCCCTTCCATTTTTTATTTTTTTTATGACAGTATGTATATACGTATCGTTCATTAGTAATATTGTTTAATACATTTACCGTTGTGTGTGGACATGAAAACCAGAGTGGGTCAAACGACCATTAAAGCAATAGCTAATCCCGTTGTTAATGGCCGTATAGCCGGATAATAACTCACGTGTCTAAGGCCACCAGAAAAAATATTAATTTTGGTTTTGGGCAACCAAATATAATCGTTCATGGTTGCTTCATGTGTTCTTTACCTTTTTAAATAACCAATTTGTGCCTTAATTGAATATTCACAGTCTCCCGTATCCCCTCCACCTCTCTCTGAGGTATGAGGTACCCAACAGTCCGAAGCTATGACTCAAGTAGTGACAGGGTAGAAATCATTGACTGCCGAGGCGCACCTATTAGCAACAATGTTGTCCATTTGCCCCCGTGGATGCAGGACAGCGTTTGTTCTTCGTCTTGCCACATTGTACAAACGTGAAAGCCAGTGATGATGAAGACGACGTTTTCCTTGACAATGATTGTGAATAAATTTTGTTTTATCATGTTTGCAGCATTAAATCCTACACTATTATATATATATATATATATATATATATATATATATATATATATATATATATATATATATATATATATATATATATATATATATATATATATATATATATATATATATATATATATATATATATATATATATATGTAATTTGGTGATAATATAAATATAAAAGGGACAAGTTAACAAAATAACATTATATTAACTGGACCAAGTTGACATTTTATAATGAATAGGTACACAGTATCTAATAACTTTTCCTAGAATGTCCAGACCACAGGTAATGCCAGTACATCGTGTTCAATTGCATGGTTGACCATAAGGACTGCAAACATGGACCTTCTACATACTACATGTATGTAAACATGCTGTTGTACAGTAATTATCTAAGTGAAATACGTCTTGCCTCTATAGAATTGTACTGCACCATACTCTTAGTTAATAATCATATCTATACATATACATCTACATAACATTCTAATATATAATATAGTGATGGAAGAAATAGGGAGGGACACGAGTGATGAGGGAGGCGAGGAGCTAGGGGGAGAAGAGGAGGGAGGGGTGAGAAGGGGGGGATGTAGTTGTGGTTAGGAATGGTTTGGGAGGGTGTTGGGGGGGCCACACTTTCCTTCGAATGCGTCAATATGACTGGCAAGCTTTGTGCTATTTTTCACGAGTAAACTCCTCGCATAACACATATAGGAATATGGTATGTCAGCCATAAATTACGCCCTGGTGTTAAAGATAGTGTGTTGAAATATTATATTGATACAACGATTCGTTTAGGAGATATTTGCGAAAAACACCGTCTGTCCGGCGCTGAAACGGATAGTAGTTGTCTAAAAGACTATAAGGGATATTTTTATGGATCTTGCAGAAAATATAGCCAAAATATCAGAAACTTTGGTGAACATTAAAAAGGCTATCGAGAAAAGGTAATTTGTTTTCAAGTGTGTTTTTTTGTGTGTGTGATTTTTTTTTTAATGAATAGTGTGGTTTAAGTTGTGTTATATATTGTGACAGAGTTATTAGTGTGCAAGTATGGTTTTAGTTGTGTGGTTTGTGTGTAGGTTTCAATCTAAAGTATTGTTAACTTCTGCTTATGTTTTATAAGAAATTATGTTATTTATTTTCATTATATATTTTGTCTTTCAAATATAGCTTTTAACATTCACATTTCATGTTAGATTTGTTATTCTTTCAGTAAAATCAACTTTTTTTCATGCATTCTTATCTTTGGCTAATAATATTAATGAAGGTAAGAGTACTTGAATCATTATTAATGTCTTAGTTTCATTTACATATCACGGTTCGGAGATTAACTATAAGGATATATTTATACCGGAATGTGGCTTTAATCTTGTATTTTAATATTTTCTCTGCCATATCTGTGACATGTCCAAACAATGTGAAGAGTGCCAAACAAGTACCGTAGTCATTACGGAGTTGGTGTTTTTTGTTTTCAGTCATTGTTGGAAAGTACATGAGTTCAAACAGCTTTCCAATATCATAAATTTGCAGGTTCTTACTCAGGTATATATAATGTGATAATGCAGGAAACTAATAGTACAAATAGCTAGGGAGGTATCATGGATTTCTGTAAACTTTACAGGCGTCATATGTAAATAAAATGTAGGGTTTTTATAGTCTATAATTAAAACATTTAGAAAAACCAATACCAGTCACATATTTGTTATATGCTGTTGAAAACCATTTATTTTTGAAAAATACAAGTCTTATGTAATATGAAAACAGGTGAAAATTATGTATTAAATTATACTGTTCAATAAAATTAATTGAATTGGTAAGAAAGGTTCATGTCGGTACATGTTATTGAGACTTACAACATGATAATATTTACAATAGTTAATTCTGTGACATAATTTTGCCTTTAGATTCGGGAATATGGTCAACCTTTTACACATCTCCAGTATATATCAGTAAGTATATATTTCCAGTGATTTAAATGTTACCAGCTCACACATCACATTAATGTGCTTGTAATATTTTCATTAGAAAGTCAATAACGATAACTTTTGGCGCTACGAGAATCATAACTGCGGTTACGAAGCTTTTAAGATCCCACCGCAGAGCCTCAGCTCGTTCCTACCTTGGAGTGGTAATTCACAATGACGTGAAGAGCAGCATGCTAAGAAAAACCCACTTTTTATAGACAAAAAGTATTTAATATGGACGTTTCGGAGGCAACTACCTCCCTCTTCAGCAGTACAGAGTTGAATGAAACATGAAAGGAAAATAAGTAGCTGACAGGGGGAGGGAGGGACAAGGTGTGTTCTGATGACAGACAGACACACCTCACCTCACCTCACCCAACCGACCTGACCTGGCCATTCCTCAGGGATCCGACCCCACATCTGGGAGGGATTTGACCACTAGTGCTCTCATTAATGGATCTAGTTTGAACATACCTTCATTTAAGTTAAAGTTTTTATAGTGCTGTATACATACTGATTCTAATATTCTACGTTTCTTGAAATTGTTGCACTTAATTATCATTTTACCAGAATTCCAATCAATACAGTGGTTGTTGTCATATGCATGGACAAAGTTAGCATTATTTGTGTTACAATTCGTCATATCTCGTTTATGTTCTTTCATTCTAACATCTAAAGATCTCCCAGTTTCACCTATATAAACTAAGTCACAGTCTTTGCAAGGAATTTTGTATACTCCTGCTTGGGGCTGAACAGTGGCATTATTTCTTACAAGAGTAGTTTTGATACTAGAAGTATATTTGAAGGCTATGTTTACATCAAGTTCTCTGCTAACTGACTGAATTTTCTCCAGACTTTTTACATAAGGAAGACATAAATAAGGTTTCTTTTCTGACTGACATTTAGGAACATAGAAGGTTTTCCTAGCCTTATAATAAGCTTTTCTTATAAACCAATCAGGATATTTCAAGTTACGGAATATGATCCAAATTCTGTTGTTTTCTACCTCTAAATTTTGGGGGCTACAAATTCTTAATGCTCTGAGAAACAAGGTAGATATGACAGACATTTTGATAGAATCATTATGATAAGAGAAAAAATGAATGTACATATCACAATGAGTGGGTTTCCTATAGACAGTGAAAGTAGGGAAGTCAATAATTTTAGTAACCAAAACATCAAGGAAGGGTAGGGACCCATCAATTTCCCATTCAATTTTGAATTTGATAGATGGAACCAAGTCATTTAATTTGCAAAAGAAATCTTCAAAATTATTGAGACTGTTGGGCCAAATGGAGAAAATGTCATCTACATACCTATGCCATATTAGATTTGGGGGTGCAATGTTGGATAATAACTCAGTTTCAAAAAATTCCATATACAAATTACTAAGGATGGGGGATAATGGCGACCCCATAGCATTGCTATTGAGGTGAGGTGAGGTGTGTCTGTCTGTCATCATAACACACCTTGTCCCTCCCTCCCCCTGTCAGCTACTTATTTTCCTTTCATGTTTCATTCAACTCTGTACTGCTGAAGAGGGAGGTAGTTGCCTCCGAAACGTCCATATTAAATACTTTTTGTCTATAAAAAGTGGGTTTTTCTTAGCATTAGCTCGTTCCTACCTGCCACACCAGAAGACGGGAATAGAATGAGGAAGAGATAAGTCGACGTACCGCCTTCTCTCCTCTTCTCCACCCCCACTTCAAGCAAAGTTACAGTTACAGTTACAGCTAAAATGCAGGTACCATCATAGGAGCGTTAGGTTCGTAATTATAAATTATAATTATAATTGCAGGATATTCTCCGTACTCCGATTAATATTTTTAAAATTAACCTCTTAATCATTACTTATTTTCCTATCACTATTATTAACCTCACCTAGGGTTTTGATTATTCCTCTATTTCACCTATTTACCTAACTATAATCACTATTCTATTGTTCATCTATAACCTCTAACTATAAACATTATTTGTACTCTTCATCATATGTAACATTTTCAGAAGAAGCCCACCACCGAGATTATCATCGTCATTGATAATCTCTGCCTGGCTACTCCCTACAATCTTATACTAAAAGCCTACCCTAGCACCCGTAAATACTCTAAATAACTATATATATAAAAATAGGGGTGTTACATTAGTGCTACCGTAGTGATTTCCGAAGTAGAAAGGGAATACACTCCACATACGACCAAAGCGTGTCGATGTGAATTTGGAAATGATGTAGTGGTGTCTCGACGTTTGAGATTTGTAAGAAGGTGCGTAATGCGATACTGTACATGGAAGGAAATGCGAACGTTGGAGTAGGTATTAAGTGAGTAGATAATTCATAGCGAAGTTACCCTCTTCGTACGTAGGAAGTAGTCAGGCGAGGGAGCTTTCCCTGGTTATTTCACTCATCAATATTTACCTCTCCGAGTGCAACGAGCACAAAACCTTATCCAAACTCAGATTCCAGCGATTCATTCTGATCTGATGTTTGGATAATTCGATGATATATGTATTGCGTTTTTTTTTATATATAACCTTATTCAATACTCAGATTCAGCGGGGCTCCCTTTTCTGTGGCTTGGATAATTAACTAATATATAAATTGCCTTCCAGAAATATTTATTGCATTTTTCTTACGTACCATGTAACAATTACACAATGTATTACATACACCACACTAATATCTTGCTTAAATGTGTACAAATTGAACTAAGAAGGAATCACCAGGTTGTTCATTCTTGTTATGGAGTTTCTCCTGAAAATTGAAAAGTTAACATAAATGTTGGAGTATTCCACTCATTGAATACGCACCTGGTGATAGTCATTGACACATACAAGAGTGAGTAAAGTGTGGATGAATTCATTAGTGTAAAGTTATACATGCATTGCGTCGTACCACTTCACGAATCTATTAAACATTGCGTGGAGCAATGTCTCTTTGTATGTGCAAATGCCACGCGTCGGTGATTGACTCGTGGCATAATTATAATGATAATATCGTAGCATAGAGTTTAGTTCTTATTAAACCAGGCGGAGGATATTCCACTGGTGTAGTATAGCTAGGAAGTTTCTGCTAGCAGTTGGTATGCATCCCTCCACAACCGTTATTTTCGTAATTTCTTGCTTGTGTTATTGGCGAGGGAATTAATCATTCCGAGACAGCTTGATTGTGGGAAATCATAGGGAATTATATATACGTCGTATATTAAAATTGCATGTATAACTGATGTGTATGGTAGTATAAAATGTAAGTTAGTCAGCATAGTCTCGTTGAAACATAGTGGGGCCAGTGCACCGCCGCCAGACACGCGCCGTTACTGGGATGGATACGCTAGCCAGCCAGCCCAGGCGGCCCAGCCAGTTTGAGTTTAGTTTTGCCTACACCACGCGAGTGTTAACACACGTATTCCTCATCCATGCTCTCTTACCTCGCCTTTGTCTCTCGTGACGAAGAGATGACCAGAAGCTGAATAATTCAGTAAGACTACCAATATTCCCAAAGCTTCATGGTTATATTATTAATCGATTGCAACAGACAAATGATTGGTAAATAAGGTAAGAAGGGAGCTGGTCTCTCTCGTTGAGCCCGGGTAGGATCGGGTAGGATCTGCCGTAGAGTCTCGTACCTATGGTAAGTAAAGAGTGATACATTGTGTAATGACATTGAAAATTTAAACAGGTGTAGGACATAATCTTTAACTGAATCTATGTAGCGATCTTGGTTTTAGATTCCAAACTCGACAGTGTTAGTTTGCAATTTAATATTAATTAAAGTAATTGAGTAGGGAGGTCTTGAAATAGCACCTAATATTTATTAATCACAGTGTTAGATTTGTTTAATCATATGAGTTAACGTAAGCTAGGTTTATCGTAAGAAAATCGACTGGAGAACAATCGTAAGAAAATATTAGAGGGAAACAGTGCGAGAACACGCGAAATATTACGTGACCGTAGAAAGAAAACGAGTGCCATGATTATCGATTTCTTGCGAATTTAGCTAGTTAGCTATTTTGTTCGTGTGGAAGTGTATGCATGTGGTAATTAATTAATTGTTTAAATACGGTAATTTAATTGTTGGTGCATGACTGAGATTTATAAATACAGTAAATTAATTGTAAATTGGTTGTTTCGTACACATTTACCATTCTGCTGATACTAATATAAGTGCATATATATCGAAAGAACCCACGTAAAATAAATTTATGTTGACGGAAGTCGGGATAAAAGGAGATAATTAACCTCTGTTGACGATCGTTGAAGCCAACACAATGAAAGTCCGAGATGGGTCCGGGTAAAGTAAGAATTAACAGCAAGTAATTTTCACTACATAATTATATAATAGAAATATTAATTTCCGTTCATAGCATCTATAAATCAATCAATCAATCAACCCTCTGACAGTGCGGCATCTTATTGCCGAGTGTCCCAGCCTTGGGGACCGTCGTCGTAGGCACCTCTCCGAGTAACAGGTTGGTGACGGTTCTTACAGTCTCTCCCAGGTGCTCGGGGAAGAGGCTTGTAGTGTGGGAGAGAACACCCTCTCCTATTGTGAATTTTATGATATTTTTGGCTTTTTAGATAGTTCATTGTTTTTAATTTTAACTCTGTTATATATTTTATTTAAGTTAATCAGGTTGTTTTAGAAAAAATGTGCTTTTTCGTTTATATGTCCTTGTAATTAATCATGCTGCCTACCCCTTTCGGGGTAGTGAAGCCTGCCTGGTGTGTGTGCATGTCTTATTAATGATGTAGATGACCATTTTATGTTGGACCGTATATGGCCCTAGCTGTTGCGCCGCCAGATGTCTAGTGGCATCTATTATTCAATCAATCAATTACTACTACTTCTACCACCGCTGTGTTATTATTAGTATTACTACTGCATATTTTATTTAGACTACTAGTACTACTACAAGTAATAATATTATTATTACACCTTACTACCATAATACTACTACTACATCCACTGTGGAGTAGTACACTAGTGTGGGCTGTGCAGTGGTGTTGTAATGAATGAGGTAATTTTCTCGCTGTGTTAACTGACTATTATTGGCAACGTTAACAGTACATGCAAAACATCTTATCAAAGACTAAAAATATGAGTATTTTTAATGCAAATAAATATTGTTAAGAAGTTTAAGTTAAATTTACATAGTCAAAAATATTGAAATAATACTTATTCTAAATAATACAACCTACATTACACGCAATGCGATGTCATGGTGACTCTTTTGTTATATTAACTTACATATTACATCTGCCCCAATTTTAAGAGACATAATGCCTAGTATAGTAATTTACCCAATGATTATTGATAGAATAGTTCATTCCAGAATGAAACGGGTAAAATTTAAAATCAAATATAGAGTAACGGCAACAAAGCAAGTTGGCACGAGTCTTGCCTCTCTGTCAATGGTCCGTTGATATTAGATTTGAATATTTCTCTAATGTAAAAGAGCACTTAAAACACCCATACTTATAGAGCATTTTCTGCTGAGAATAATGTCATTGGCAAGGCCGCTTTCGAATGTGGCAATCATCTGATTCAAGTAATTGATGACCATAAACTCGGAGCATCAGGCATGTCTCGAAATGTCAGTAATTTCAAACCTGCAAGTAACCAGATGATGAAAACATATGAAAGTTTGCCCAAAGAGAACAGACCTTCACTATTACAGTTAGGCTTCCTGAGGATCACAATATACATACCAAATAATTCTGTCATCTCTTACCCAAGGCTCTTCTTCATGACCGGAGGTAAAAGTTTTCTATTATGCTATGATGATATACCTTAGAGAGTGAGATGATTGTTCAGCATTGAGCATCATGGCGTTGGTCATGGAAAAAGTCCAGAGAGAGGAGAGTATTATCACGAGGTCTTCCCTGGGCAGGCGAGTGACCACCAGTAGCCTCGTCGACCACACTAGTAGGCGGCCCTTGAGGGACCACTCAGCGAAGGTGGCGAGGAACGTTTGGTCGTCACTCACGACCACTACCACCACACACCATGACATTCTCCTCAACTGCAATGTTGTGAGCATATAAGTTAAAGAAATAAAATCTTTTTGACAGAACATCTGTCTGACATGATTATTTTTCCTTCCTTTACTCTTGCTCACAATGCGTACCCACCCACCAGTCAAAGCAGACCAGTACAGTAAATCAGATAACTATAGATGGCATCTACGTTAAAGAAATTTGAAAAATATATGAGTGAGTGCGCCTGTCTGTGTGGAAGGAGTCTCGGAAGCTATTTGTATCATAAATTTATCTTACTTCTCCTGTATTCTGAGTTTCTGACTATTATCACCCAAGAATTCACCCTTGTTTTCCTTCTGGACACAGTATATTATCTTCTTGTCGATCCTATGTGATCATAGGGGAGGTGGTTGAGTGGTTAGTGTGCTGAACTCGTAACCAATTGGTCAGGAGTTGAGTCATTTAGGTGTGGGGCTGAGAATATTTGCTCTTCCAAATTGAGTTTCAGGCACTAACTATAAGGCCACCGAACGTCGGAAAAATACCCTCGCTGCATGGTACTCTATAGTCGGCGGCAAAAGTCATGTCTCCTCAGTTGCTTCACCGAGGCAAGCAATGTTTATAGACTCGAGATTATTATGTGTAGAAAACATGCGTATTTCTCGAGTCCATGAGCACTGCCTGTCTCGGTGAAGCAGGTGAGGCGACAGGACTTCTGCCGCCGACTGTACACTAGAACAGCTGCAGTATTTTGGAATTACCCTCATTTCCCTCCCTCTGTGGCTGGAAGCCTGTTCGGAAATCGTGATGTGTGTGTGTGTGTGTGTGAAGAGCATTTGACCTGGGCCACGGTAACGGGCTTGATGATGCCTATGTTTATTGTCGGAACATAAACAAAAAGTGGCTGAATGCAAAAATTAAAATGTTTAAGGAACGTTACAGTTTTAAAAATATAAATTTTTAACAGACAACAAAAACTGATAGGAAGTGGGCTAAATTATATGGAATTTTAGATAGTTTCAATACAAGTAACTAAAGAATATGCAGAAAACTTTTTCACAAATCAGCTTTCAGAGGAATCTAAAATATGAACTCCTTGAATTACCAGTGCCTATAGTAGTGACAACATAATGCTTACTATAAAAAAAACAAGTACTCTTAGATTACTTGTTCTTATTTATTAAGATACTACATTAGGCTAAACGTAGTTGCTAGAGTTGAGACTTGTAGCTGTACAGTGCGAGGTGTAATGTGTATCATTGAACATGTTGAGGCGTGTAATATGTGTAATGTTATTATGAACAAGGTACCGGTAGTGAATGTATTGAATAGTGAGTTTGAGTTTGGTGGAGGAGCTCGGGACACAAAGAATAAGCTAGAATAGGAATTCCCAGTAGAATCAGGGGAATAGTTAGTATGGAGTTAGTAGGAACTTCCAGGCTTTGTTGTAATTATCCGTCATAAATATAGGATGTAGAATTGATTAAAATTATAAAGTTAATATGCTTTACTCTCGTAAAGATTTGTATTTCTATTAAATATTGACTGTCCAAGTAAACCCCTACACACATTTGTGAAAAACCCGAGACACCACAACATGCAAGTACACCCACTCACCAAAGTTTCTGTTCCCCCCTAGGTTGAGCGAAGTGAAAGTCAGGGTTAGAGAGAAGGCAAATGAACGGAGGCAAGTGAATGGAAGGCAAGTTGTGGTTTGGTATGGAGTATCGACTTGGTGAGCGACATCTCTACCCAACTACCACTTCAACCTCGCTGACGAAATTATGTGAACGAACCTTTTACCTGTGAATCGAAATCAAACCATGATATTATGCTGTAATGATATATATATATATATATATATATATATATATATATATATATATATATATATATATATATATATATATATATATATATATATATATATAATATCATGGTGAAATAGGCAGCCTTAACTATATAATCACTCTGGTGCTGTAATAATAGCTGTAGGCTATAGTAATACTGGCAAAATTAACGTTTGACAGCAACGCAACCTTCCGGCATGGCAAACGCCTAATAGGTCAACATACTGTATATTGTTTCAGAATCTATTTCTGTATTGTGCCCATTAACATGTGTTTACTAGTCGGATTATCATGCCCAGACTGTCATAAACCCTACTCCCCCGACATACACAGAGGGAGCATTGTCGTGGTGGGGGGGCTTGCTTGTCTCTGAGACCAGGTGAGCTAGACTAGATGGGGCTCCGACCCCTGCTTTGCCCCAATTTCGGGGAGAGAGGGCTTCCCATGCTAGAAAGGTCGCCAGAGAGAGACCAGATTAAATTGTTCCCATGCAATAGGTTGTTAGTACGAGCCAACAGTGCTGTCCACCAGAGGGACCGCCCTCTAGGGGCCATCCTATGTTGGAGGGTTGGGTGCCTGGGTGGGAGACGTTGGGGAAGGGCGTTTTAGCACCGTTGTGGGCAAACTTTTGAGCCATTGGTGTTGTTTTTTTAAAAATGGTGGCCTCAGCGACCAGCGCTCGGTCCCCTCATCTACCCGGTAAATTGTAGCACTTGGCTCCTGGGGTCATTCCATTAATAACAATGTCATATAGATAAAAAGCCTCCTCTTCCGTGAGCGGTGGTCGACCAGGCCTTCGAGACGTCACTTTTTGGTCGTGGTTGTTTTCAGAAGGCTGGGGCTCGTTTTCCTAATACAGCTTATGTGAACAAGAGAAGACCAGCAGGTTGAGTGTTGCGTCAACTAACCCTGCAGGCGGCATCGATGCTTTAATGTTGACTAATGTACAGTCGCGGCACAAAGTCCTTGATCAGGGTGTAAGGGGAAGTTTGGTCAAGGATTATGTGCCGCGACTGTACCTGCAATCCTTTCATATGGCACTCTCCAGTCCAGTTTTATGCGGTTTGAAGTGGTTCTTTGGATCTGTCTCACTTATGACAGTGACTGCTGATCCAATCGGTGTTATTACTATTAATACAAATGCTGCTGCAGCTTTTGAGGCAAAAGATTCTTTGTCTGTCGGGGGATGCTCATTGTACGGTTCAGGTGATGCGGTCCATAAATGTAGTTGACAAAGTATTAAAGTAACACTGTTCGCACCGGAAGATTTTGGGCTTAGCCCTTATTTCGCAGGTGTAGTAATTTAATTTCTTCATTTATCTAAAACTTGCACACTGACTCTCTTGTTATACATATTATCTTTAGGCATGTGAGCTCCAATCATATATCGATTAGTTTTTAATTGTTTGAAGCTTAATTTTTATGCAAAGTTTGATTACTGTATATAAAGAGCACCAATCACATTGCCAGTAAGTGAAAAGTAGCTAGTGGTAATATCTGTTGACAAGTAGCTCGTCAGTTGAGGTGTGGCAGGCGGCGATCTTGGGCAGATAGGCGCCCGCGCGCAGGCAGATAAGTGAAGTCAAAGATGCGTGAGCGTCAGACAGGTGATGTCTGGGACACGCAAGGTGCTTGGTTCACTACAGATCACGTAATTAGGTTTACGAGTATGGAGATCTGTTTTATAGCAATATGTGGTGGAATCAGTAGCCCTCCAGTTTGTGTTAGACATATTATATGTTAAAATATTCCCATAACATAGAAACATGACTTCCATACACAAATATCAATATTTAGTAATGACACGTGTGTAGTGATGGCACATGTGTAGTGATGACACATGTGTAGATATGTGCAATCACATAATATCAGTTGGTAGGCGCACATGTAATCAGATTATAACAATACTATATAATAACTTGATGAGTGGAAGTTAGTTACAAACTATGAATCCTTAATTATGAAGAACACTAATGATTACCATACTCACAAGTGGACAGTAAAACTATTAAATACAATTCAACAAAATAGTGAAGTTTTAGTGTCAAGCAAGATTTTGATGTGCGCTCATGAAGGAACTAGGAAAAAGAAGACGCTATGGTAATGTAATGTTTACATTAATCATTAGACATTTACAAGTTCATTGAGTCATGATCTTATACCAACAATTTAACATAATTTTTCGTATTACTGACTCTACCACTAATGGATTTAATTTCATACAGGAAATAGGATCAATCTGCAAAGCAATAAAAGACATTGTAAATCTCACCTTATCTAGTGTAGGCCCGAAGACTGCAGACTGCAGTTTTGCATAATGTCGCACACCAGAAGATTTTGGGCTTAGCCCTTATTTCGCAGGTGTAGTAAAATTTCGACACTAGCAACAAGTCTGGAGCACTGCGGGTGTAACATTCAATCGGTAGGACAGTTTTAAAATTGCGATGTCCATAACAAGTTAGTTTCGACCAAGTAACATTACTGGTGGCAGCGAAGCGGCTGCCACAGCCATCTCACCACCAGTCAGTCTTGCTTGAACTAAGGGTAATTGGACATATTTTCATCCCTCCTCTTGTCCTGTAATTATCATATATGTACGGTACATAAAAACGACCGTGACATTATATTTCATATTATTGTGTTGAAAAATGTTGTTCAAACATGTTTTATAAAAAATTTAGAGTGTGAAATCTTACTTAAATGTGTAACTATAGTGAAAATAGAGTGTAAAAGTTAATTTTGAGTCGATGTCATTGTGAGGTGGCTACCCATCCTACAGTTGTCATTTTAGTCTTCATAAATATATCAGAAAATTACTAAAAGTTTGTACTTCAATATCCTGTATCATTTATTTATGTAGTGTGAGTGGTTTACAAGCTATTAGCTGTCAGATGTGTTGTTTACATACTTACCGCAAGTGAGTTACGGCGATTGATAATGCCCGTGGCTAGGTGGTTAATGCTTATTGACTCTTATGTTGGTTATCTAAGCAGTCAGTCTTATTACATCAACATATCTACCTCCAGCCTACAAGGTCGCAATCCTCGCTTTAACAGCCAGGTACAGTTGCGGAAGGGAGTTTCTTTATCACCCTGGGCTCCTCTATACCCTACCCCACAAGGAGGTAACGGAGGTGTAGAGAGTTGAACATATAACGACGGAGATGATTGGTCGATAAGTTGCTAGGAAAGTTTAGTGATAATATAGCCTTATTATATCTAAACAAGTGAGCATTGTGGTGAACTAAATATATTATGTTTATTTGCCATATATACAGTATATGAAGAACAGTAGCATACATTGTTAATGAGGACTGAATTATAACGCATACTGGAATAACTCGTATTTTATTCTCAGTTGGGGTTGTCATACTTCAGCCAACTGATGGTGATGGGAGGGGATCTGCCTGGCATTGCTTCACGGGCTCACGGCTCGTGCTGTGATTCGTTTTATGGCTTCAAATATTCATTTCTACCTTAGTAATAGGGATAGGTTATATGCTTTTTATATAATTATAGACAAATTTATAACGATTTACATTTACAGATAGTGAAGTAGTGTTATCGTTTGTTGTTAATTTTGTCATCTGTTTTCTTATTTATTTTCAGTACGAACTGTTAAAATTTATTTAGATAGAGCCGAGTGAGATGAAGAACGTTGAGTTAAAATAAGCATTTGCTTGACAAAATGGTAAGAACAACACTCTATGACGAGGAGCCTTTATTGACGACGTTTCGCTATTGCTTCTTCAGGTCAAAGGCACATCCATATAACATACAGTACTGTGTAACTTATAGTTCTATTTTTATTTGTATGTGACTGTATTCTGTTTTGTTCCACTTCCTCCGTTACCAGTCCATGTATTTTTTTTTATTTGCCCCGATGTTCTTTCCTTTCCCATTATCAGCTCGTCCTCTCCGCCTTTCCCGCTCCCCCCCCCCCCCCATTCTACCTCCGTTTCCTTCCTCCTGCGTGAATTCACCCACCCCTACTCTCTTTCCCCCTTCCCCCTCCTCCCGCCTCCCGCCTATCACGTGACCCTTCCGCCTTCCCTCTCCCCCTCTATAAGCGGTATACATATATATTCGTTTACACTACCTGTCCTCACTCATACCTGAAGAGGGCTACGTGATGTAACCGAAAAGTCGTATATCTTTTTCAATAAATTACAAATAAATGTGGGTTTTTCACTAGACTTCTGCATTCACGGCATAGTGAATTTTTCTTATTCATTATACATTTATATATTTATTCTATAGCAAAATGCATAACAATTATATATATATATATATATATATATATATATATATATATATATATATATATATATATATATATATATATATATATATATATATATATATATATATATTGTGGGCTAACCACCAAAACACCTGACAAACATGCCTCGCCCTTCCACCTCAACCTTCCTCCCTCCCTCTCAGCACCTGTATTCTTTCTCTTCACTTTCTCTTCTTTTTCATACGTTATTTTTTTACTTCATATATATATATCTCTCGCTCATATAATTTATATTTAATTACATCGTGGTTACAATATTTACAACACATTACACTGCACGTATTAAAATTTTTACTTTATTTGCTTCAATTTCACTTCTAGGCCATTCACTTCGGCTTTCATCTCTCTCATACAACCATCCATATATATATATGGAACAGCCATGGTGACATAACACATCCCTGTCTCAGCCCTACACCAATATCAAAACTCTCACTTAGATCGCTCTCTACCCGTACACATGCTGTTGCCTCTGCATAAATGGCCTCGATGCCTTTCAGCAAGGACACCCCAACACCATAAATTCTCAACACCTCTGACATAGCTTTCCTATCAACCCTATCTTATGCTTTCTCCAAGTCCATGAAGGCAGTATACAACTTTCTACCCTTCCCAATATATTTCTCCACTATTGATTTTAATGCAAATATTTGGTCCACACATCCTCTACCCTTTCTGAACCCTCCCTGTTCCTCACTAACTTTATTCTCTGTAACTTCAATAAGTCTCTCAGTAAGAACCTTGCCATACACCTTCCCCCTGTACACTAAAAAGGCTTATTCCCCTATAGCTACCACACTCATCCTTACTCCCCTTCCCCTTATACAAAGGTACAATTCTAGCTCTTCTCCAATCCTCTGGCACCTCTCCCTGCCTCCAAGCCAATGTGCATATAAGCAACATCCACTCCACCACTACCTCCACCCTACACTTTAACATTTTAGCAGTTATCCTATCCACCCCCGGTGCCTTTCCATTCTTCAACATTCCAATTGCTTTCGTAACCTCTTCCCTTCCTAATTCTCCCTGTACATCCTGTCATCTACTACCTGCCTCCATCCCCATGCATGTCACCACCGCCTCCACTCCCATCCCCCCATTCATCAGACCATCAAAATGTCTCTTCTACACTTCTTTCACTTCCTCCCTTCCATTCAAAGTAACTCCACCCTCTTTCTTCATTCTCGCGCTACCAGACTTTCCTTCTCCTCTTTCTCTCTTCACCACCTTCCAGAATAATTTCTTGTTCTCTTTAAACTTTTCACTCAGTTTCCTACCAAACTCCTCATCCACTCTCCTTTTACTCTCACTCACCATCCTTTTCACTTGTCTCTTACATACATTATATTCTCTCTTCCATCTCTCTCTCACTTCTTCCGACACATTCCTCTGTAATGTTCTCCTATAAGTCTTCCTTTTCTTTTCTACGGCATCTTTCACTTCTTCTGATCACCAATCACTCCCTTTCTTGCCCCTCTTCTGTGTCTTATATCCCACTACCTCTGCTGCTGTCCTCAATACTATGGTCTTAAACACTTCATACACAGCATTCACTCCCACTCCCTCCCCTATCCCCATCCTTGCATCCCCTAGCACCTCACCCACCCTCCTCTTATATTCCTCCCTATGCTCTGCTAAATCTAATTTCCCACTAGCCACCTGCCTCTTGTTCCTTAACCCTTCATCCCTCCTACTATATTCACACTTAACCGTAACCTTCATCCTCACCAACACCGCAAAATGGCCGGAGCAATGGACCATTCCTCTCACCATTTTTGCGTCATACAAATCCTTCCTCAACCTTTCATCCACTGCCACATAATCAATCAAACTCTTTTGCTCTCCTCTCTCAACCCATCTCCTCCATGTATACCTGTGGATGATCTTGTGCTGAAAGAAGGTGTTCGAAAAGAACATCCCCCTCTCATCACAGACATCCACCAGATACTCACCATTCTCATTTCCTTCTACACCCCATTTACCCACAATATTCCCCACTTCCTCACCTCCCACCTTTCCATTCATGTCTCCCATCATCACCACTCTCCTTCCATTATCAATCCCTCTCAGACATGCATTCAACTCCTCCCAAAACACTCTCATCTTCTTTCTCCCCGTCCTACTCTTATCATTCACTGGTGCATAAGCACACCCCCACACATACTTTACCATCCCAATCTTTCCAGTCATCCATACTATTCTCGATCCATTCCACCCATGTTCATCCACTCCCTTCCACACCCACGGAGACACCAACAGCGCACACCCTTCCTTCCCTCTTCATTTAGTATTTTCATTCATACCCGTCCATACTACTCCTCCTTTGATTCCCTCCCACCGTCCACACTCCCTTTCCTCCTTACACTCAACCACTCCACATCCTTTCACATGTTTCTCCGTCACTCCCATCACTTCCACTCTTCCTTTCTTGAAACATTCTACAATCTCTCGTCTCTTTGTCGCATCTGTCATTCCATTCACATTCACGGTTGTGATTCTCATACACTCCTTCCCCACTCCCTCTACAGGGCAGCCCGGAGACTCCCCCCCGCCAGTAGCCATAGCTGTCCACTCCCCCATTGGGGGACCACTGATGGCTGGCAAGGCCAATGCAGTGCTCATTCCCGGAGGGACACGGGCCGTCGGCATTGTCAAAAGCTAAACAAAACACAGTCATAAATTTATTTATTTATTTTTTTACAAATTATAAACATGCTAAAAACATACAATATAAGATATTAAAATCTAAATCACTATAATACAATATAAACCTTAAAACCTATATGTGGGGGAAGCTAATTCTTACACCCACACTGCCTTCCCCTTTGGCTCCACCTCCTGGGTTAATAAAATAAGGATAAAAAAAAGGAGGTGTACTCCCGAGGTCACCGCTTTTAGGTGGAGTAAGGCTTACCTACCCTTCCTGGGGAGGGGTAGGTCACCGAGGTTTCTGCTTTCCCCAATACCGACAGTAGCTCTGCACAGTAGCAAATCCTCGACCTCATTGGTTACGATATTGCCACTGCGCAATATATGTAAATAGAGTGTAAAAGTGAATTTTGAGTTGCAGTCATTCTGAGCTGGCTACTCATCCTACAGATGTCCATTAAGTACATCAAGAGACAGAAAAAGGCTTGTACTTCAATATCATGTAGCAATTATTCATGGCCAGATGCCTAATGGCATCTATAAATAAATCATAATCATAATCAATTATTCATGTAGCATAAGTGGTTTAAGCGCTATTATCCGACAAAATGTGTTGCTTACATCATGGTCGCAAGGTCGGAAAATGGCCCGGGCGAGAGAGCCGGCCACGCTCGATAATACCCGCCATTAGACGGTCAATCTATGCATACTAATTTACATACAATCATTAAAATTGGTACATATTTGTATACCAACTTAATTACATATACTTTATTAAGTACTGTGCCAACCGTACTAACTTAAAATTAAATATCCTTTACTAAGTACTGTACCTACCGTACAGTACTTTCCCACAAATCTACATACCTACTATATTTCATGCGAAATAACATCTTACTATGTATACTGATCATTTAACATATGTACTTTTTCCCATGCATTTTTACTTTTATACCAACTTACGTACTTACTTACCTCCTTACAAATTATGTTAATATGTTTTTTAATGTTCTGACACTGGACATAGACTTTTTGAAACACGTTACCGAGGCCCAGGTCAATTAATACCCAGTCACAGAAATAGGGATGTGAGGGTATATCCCAAATACTGCGGCTGTTATGATATTCGTACTTACACAGATAATTACTTACTCACCTTATATACTTACTAACCTTTATGTATGCCATTATATACCTATAACATGCCTTCTCAGGGACCATTACTGCAAAGTGGTCAATTTCACCAAGGCATACAGTATTGATGTAATCTAGAAATTTCATCCAGCTATACAGTAATCTATAACGGATAATATTATTAGTATTATTAGTCTAACAACATATCAAATATAATGGAATCAACTCTATCTTACCCGGCGAGCCTGGGCAATAACCCTGGAGAGTTGTACCTGTGTCACATTAGCGTCCTGTCCAACCATCGACACCTCGAACAGTCCAAGACCCCACGCCATTCTTAACTCACCCGACTCCTGGAACACCACACCAAATGATTAGCCAAACTACTTCTCTCTAATACTGATATTGAACCATAATTGCTTACTTGTATGGATAATTCTAACACATTGTTCATCTATGGCATTTCCGTCCAAAAGTCAATGACTCAGTCGGATGAGCTTTATCAATGAATAGGCGCCTTTTAATGAACAAAAACAACATTATGTTGATGGTGAATGTCGCGTTATTCACTTCTAATTAGATGTAATACTGCCTCAATACTTTTTAAAAGTAGAATGGTTGGCACAAAATATAAAGAGTAGTAGTGGCTACAGGCCGCTAAACTTACCTTTATTGGATAGGGTGGCAACAGCACCATTAACTATGATAATATGCAGTCAATCGTGTCCCTAGATACCCGTTGAGGCGGTAAACTACATACATATACTCAGAATCTATATCTCTTTAACTAGCTTTCGTCTATCCCATACGAACATCAGGAAGAAATTAACCATGATGATTTTATACAAAATAAGAGATCCTATTTATGATTACTACGTACTACCCATACAACTTGTCAAATTTGTTAAATGCCATTAAAACAATATTTATAAATTTCTCACTTAAATATAATACTGTATATAGTCTCCCGCTAAAACTAAATATTGACTTAGATGAATGTAAAGCCATTGCAAATAGCAATTTTAATGCATTAGGCTTTTGTGAGACAAAAATTACTTATGACATTCAACATTTATATGTACACTCAGGAAAAAAAAAAACTTTTTATAAACAGAAAGTATTTAATATGGACGTTTCGGAGGCAACTACCTCCTTCTTCAGCAGTACAGAGTTGAATGAAAGGAAAATAAGTAGTAGGCCGGGGGGAGGAAGGGACAAGGTGTGTTCTGATGACAGACAGACCACACCTCACCTCACCTCACCCAACCGGCCTGACCTGGCCTCTTCTCAGGGACTCGACCACACATCTGGGAGGGATTTGACCACTAGTGCTCTCATTAATGGATCTAGTCGGAACATACCTTCATTTAAGTTACAGTTTTTATAGTGCTGTATACATACTGATTCTAATATTCTACGTTTCTTGAAATTGTTGCACTTAATTATCATTTTACCAGAATTCCAATCAATACAGTGGTTGTTGTCATATGCATGGACAAAGTTAGCATTATTTGTGTTACAATTCGTCATATCACGTTTATGTTCTTTCATTCTAACTTCTAAAAATCTCCCAGTTTCACTCATATAAACTAAGTCACGGTCTTTGCAAGGAATTTTGTATACTCCTGCTTGGGACTGAAGAGTGGCATTATTTCTTACAAAAATAGTTTTGATACTAGAAGTATATTTGAAAGCTATGTTTACATCAAGTTCTCTGTTAACGGACTGAATTTTCTCCAGACTTTTTACATAAGGAAGACATAGATAAGGTTTTTTTTCTGACTGACATTTAGGAACATAGAAGGTTTTCCTAGCCTTATAATAAGCTTTTCTGATAAACCAATCAGGATATTTCAAGTTACGGAATATAATCCAAATGTTGTTGTTTTCTACCTCTAAATTTTGGGGGCTACAAATTCTTAATGCTCTGAGAAACAAGGTAGATATGACAGACATTTTGATAGAATCATTATGATAAGAGAAAAAATGAATGTACATATCACAATGAGTGGGTTTCCTGTAGACAGTGAAAGTAGGGAAGCCATTAATTTTAGTAACCAAAACATCAAGGAAGGGTAGGGACCCATCAATCTCCCATTCAATTTTGAAATTGATAGATGGAACCAAGTCATTTAATTTGCCAAAGAAATCTTCAAAATTATTGAGACTGTAGGGCGAAAAGGAGAAAATGTCATCTACATACCTATGCCATATTAGATTTGGGGGTGCAATGTTGGATAATAACTCAGTTTCAAAAAAAATCATTTACAAATTACTAAGGATGGGGGATAATGGCGACCCCATAGCATTGCCAAAACGCTGAATGAAGAATTTATCATTTAAAGAAAAAGAATTGGATGAAACACAAAGTTTAATTAATTCAAGGAAGGAAGATATTGGCATACCCAAATCTAAATCATAGTCTGGCATATTCCTACTTAGAAATTCTAATACATCGTTAAGTGGCACTTTAGTGAAGAGTGAATCTACATCAAAACTTACCATTTTTCCTTTAGTTAGGTTTAGAGACTTAATTTTATCAATAAAATGTGAGAAATTTTTAATGTGTGAACTTGAGATGCAACCCACTAATGGTGATAATTTAGTGGTTAAGAATTTTGATAATTTGTAGCTAAATGATCCACAGTACGAAACAATAGGGCGAAGAGGAACACCATCCTTGTGTATTTTGGGTAGACCATATATGTGTGGAAGTTTAGGGTTGACTTGCATGAACCATTTGACATCGATGTTGGGCACATTATTAAGTAGTTCTGGGTGGACAGACGCTTTAAGGGAGAAGATCTCAACTTTTCATATGTGGTGACGTCATTTAATAGATTTAACATCTTTTCTTCGTAGTTAACTTTATCAAATATCACAACTGAGTTGCTCTTGCCAGCTTTAGTTATGAAAATGGAGAGGTTTTTCCTTAAATTCTCCAAGGCCAAACGAAACCGCCTAGGAATGGAATCATAGGAGTTAAATTGATCCAAAAAGCCGTTGATTATGAAACCATTAAGGCACTGGAAATTATGCCTTCCATTAAACACAGACGCAACAAAATCTAGGGCAATATCTGTACCAGGTATTTGGGCAAATATAAAACCCAGTTGCAACACTTGATTTTCAACTTCCGATAGCACATAGGACGACAAATTCACCACTGAGCCCATAACACCACAGTTGCTCCAGTCACTGGCACTGCACAACTCGCTGATGACTCTGTTGTGTCTAATCCTGGTCTTGTTCACTTCATGGTTACACTTGTTACTGGCTGTCTGAAGTACGGATTCCAAGAAATCATCATGAAGGTGTTCTTTGAGAAGTCGTAGGTTACGTCGAAGAAGCCAATACGATTCATCAACTTCTCGTTTTATGCAAGCAATATGCTCAAGAAAAAACTGGCACTAATTTAAATGTTTTAATTACTTTTAAACTAGACTAGAAAACCAATATATCAATAGAGTATTTTTTTTTCTTAGAATTACTTGAGGATGCATTTACCAAGTTTTCGGTTAAAACTCGTGAGACTCCCTGTATATATATATATATATATATATATATATATATATATATATATATATATATATATAGAGAGAGAGAGAGAGAGAGAGAGAGAGAGAGAGAGAGAGAGAGAGAGATATGGAAAGGAATTAAGCAATGACAGTGGAGAAATTGTAATAAATCATGGGAAGAAAAATAAATAATTAAGGAAGTGAAGATGTTTTTTGTAAATTGTGTAAATCTGACATAGCTCAAAAGCATCTCGACTGGCTGGTCATGAAAAAATTAATCGACTTAGTTATACTTTTAAATAAAGGTAAGCACATTATAATTTCCCTTTTATCTGTTTATTGTTAGTTTTGTGTATGTAAGTACAGGGATAAAAGTATTTTTATTTTCATGCCGGGCTCATTTATATATACTTAGATATTTCTGTTATAATATATGCATTTGGCCGAAGAAAATGGCCTTAGACGTAAAAGGTTGACTAGATTTGGCCGTGAATTGCACATAATCTGGCCGTGAGATATCTCAGCCATCTGGTAACCCGATGTATTATGACTCTAAAGTACCCAGAAATCCATTTCTGAACATACTGACTTTACTATACGTATGGTCAGAACAGCAGCAATTAATGTTTTCTACCAAAAAAGTTAATGTGTTATTTATTGGCATAAACAATACCAGGTTATCCTGCTAGGCACACAAACTTTCAAAATAGGAGAAAATATCTGGCAACGTCAGGTACCGATCCAGCTGTTTATTTTCATGCTAATAAAATTAGTGCAAGGCTTTACATTTTTATTTATAGTATAGATTATCAGTTTTGTTTATAGTATAGAAGTATAGAATATCAATTTGCTACTATCTTAAAGATTCTAGAATAAACATAGAAGAAGTACTGTATATATTATCATAAGCATGACAGCAGACTTGTTGTTTGTTACAGTCTATAAAGGATGCAGACATGGAGGCATCTACTTGATGTAGCAAAATTATTTTTCCTCACCGTATTTGTTGGTATAGGAAACAGTTTCGGTCACACCTCTTTGTATTTCTGTTAATGCTCTAATTACCTGGTTATTTGACCTAGGACCTTCATTTTTGTTGTGGGGATGGGTAAGAGGATTTTCTCGGCCACTTTTGAACACCGGAAAAAATATGACCTGCCCTTTGACAGAAAAATAGGGCATTCACAGTAATTATACATAATTTTTAATACTATGGTACCATTTATAATTAATTTTGCATAGAATGTGAAGTGTGTAGTACAGTCGCCAGCACTGCCGCGTGGTACAGGGGTTCACATGTTTCAGAGATTTTGGTGATCCAGTTCTTTAAGCAACAAAGTTTACTTCATGTGCTCGTGTATCGAGGATACTCCATCTCACACACTTGGATTGTTTTGAGCTAAATATATACAGTGGTGCTACATCTCTGAATATGTGTTAGCCCCTGTCCACGCGGCAGTGCTGGCGAGTGTACATCGGTCCGAATATTCTGACTCCAATTCTGAGGTCAAAGGTCATGATAATCTTAGGTGAAAAATTAATTTGTTGCAAAATATCTATTTTTTTTTTCTTATCGTTATAATTTCACCACACCTTGACCTATTGACTACCTTGACCGGTATACTGTTCCGTAGGTCAAAGGGAAATGCCATTTAAAGTTGAGAGGGGTAAAATGTATATATATATTTTTCCTTTTACCTAACAAGCGGGTGGTATGTTTCTGATATGGTCAGAATCCTTCGAGCTCATTACATAGTTTTGTTGATATTTCCTGAATGTTTTCTTAATTGAAGCGTTAATCTAATAGTATCTGATTATGTAATAGAAAGCAATATATTTATGTTCTTTAATAATGAAAACAATAGTCGAAGAACACTAATGTCTTCGGTAATGGTGTTAATATTAGGACAATACATGTGGTGAGGATGTTAATATCTTTAACCTTTAAACCACTGGTGCCGGCATTTGTCGACGGCAGTACTTAGTGTGGGTAGCCGCGAGTGTCGGCATTAATTTTGTCAACAGATTCATTTCTAAACATGCACGCTCCCTAGCATACTTGTTTAGGCTCACAACAGATAGTGTGTGTTCTTAGGGACTCCCACGGGTCACACGAGTCACTAGCAGTCAGCATAGGAAGTGCAGTGAGCATGTGAGGATGTATTTTCAGCACTCCGCTCTTGCGCTAATTGCCATATATGTACGTAAAATCGACAGTGACGTTATATTTCATATTGTTATGTTAAAAAATGTGATTCTATCTTGTTTTATGACAAAATCAGTGCGTGAAAATATACTTAGAATTATCAGGAGAGTGTAGAAGTGAATATTGAGTTGCAGTCATTCTGAGCTGGCTACTCATCCTACAAATGTCCATTTAGTCTTCACAAGTACAGTCTCCTCCACTGCTGCGTTCTTCACTCCAGTATTGTCAATCTGTGGACCCTATAAGGTGTGAACCTCAAGTGTCGTCGACTCTAGTATCTGATACACATACCAGTATGAGTCAGTGGTAGGTTGATTGAGGGGTGGTGGGGGCTTCGGTGTGATGTGGTGTTCTACCGAAGCAGGGTAGGGCGATGACTGTAAGCAGTAATGCAGTTGTCTTGGCCAGTTGCTATTTTTATGAAAGCTTATTAAAGGTCAAAGATAGTAGTATTACATGGTGGAGTTTATGTTTCATGTTCTACATCATAACGATAATGATAGTTACTGCACGGAATTTACTGTGGAATTTAAGCACGTCATCGTGTTGCTATAACATTCCACACCACCATTAGTCCTCACAGGTCAAGTTTGGCTCGTTCCTTCAATATACTCATTGCCTATTAATATGGTAATTATAATGTGACGATAACACAGATTTGTCAATAATAATAATGATGAATATTATGAACAGTGGTAGTAATGTACTGACACTTGTCATTATAAGTTGTTTCTTGACAGTTCCGACCGAAGATAATTCATATTATTTCATTACATAGTAACCTTTCACAGGCTTTAGTGTTCACATTACTTTGTGATCATAGATGGATTGGGTGAGGATGAAAACATAAATCATAATACCTAAGGTGTTGGATGCTTCATATGTGTTAATTCAGAGTACACAAAAGTTAATATTCTGATAGTTCACGTTGATAAAGATTAGATTACTTTGCACCTTATATGCAATTTACAATACCCTATTTACACAAGACGACTAATTTAAATTTTATTTATTAAGTTTAACTCATGATGCTATGATGCTAGTAAAAATCAATATCTGTAAGTGAACCTGGCTTCGCGAGTACCACAACTGTGCAGGCCAATTAATGTGTGTGGAGAGAGAGAGGGAGATGATTTCCATGGCATTCGAGACTTTAACTTTGAATGTATTAATTTTGTTGGCATCCTCGTTCAATCCATCTATTACCGCTTAGTTATGTCAAAACTGAGGTGTATGAATATTCAATATATAATGATAAAATATTACCGCGGTCGGAGCAGTCAAATTTCATCGTAAGTTATCAACTGTCATGACACTACTACCAATGTTTACAATGCTCGTAAAATGATGACATTTGTTAAAACTGACAGATGATTAACTTGGTGGGACCAACCTATGGAAATTTATGAGGCCTGAGTTTGATATTTTATGTTCTAGGAACATGGTGACGCTCTCAAACTCCACATTCATTATAATTTATTTATTATGTGTAGTAACTTTCATTAACATTATGGTGCAGAACATGATATATTAATTAATTCCATGATACGCTGCTGCTAACAGGCATATACAAAACATTCATAGAGACATCTGGCTGAGACTAGCTACTGCCTCACCAACCCAGCATTTCTTTTCTTTTATCGTTTACTAATAACTAACAATAACGAAGGACTTTCCTGACCAGCACAACGTTGTGGTCTACCAATGTCATGTTAATTGTGTAACATATTTATATATTTGACGTATAATTTAGTACAGCATTTTTGCTTACAGTCCCCGCGCTAACTTGCCTCCATGAAACATCACACCATTCACAAGACTACACCCCTCCATTACCATCCCCCCGATTTCTTCTGGTATGTGTTTCGTATATGAAAGTCGAAACAAACGGTTCACACCTTGTGGGGTACAAACATAGACAACGATGGAGTGATGAACGTGGCAGTGGAGGAGACTGTACATCAAGAGACAGTTAAAGGTTTGTACTTCAATATTATGTATCATTTATTCATGTAACCTAAGTAGTTTAGCATTAAAAAATGTCCTTTACGTCACATTTGATCTCATTGACATTTATGTTAGTACATTGTGGTAGTAATATTTTCAATAATTGCAAAATACCTTGGTCTCCGGTTCGTGGTAGTAGTGATATTGGAAGTATTGAATTAAATTTTAATGTAATGATAGAAATGAGATTTCATAACACTTACCAGCGATGTACTGTCTCGGATAATAATAATCATCCACATTGGGGTGACGCATGTAAATAATTGACTGCTTCCCTCTGTTCGCTGGTTGAGAAACTTTTCACTTTGTAGATTATGTATGACCTTCAATTTTACTAGAAGCAGCTACTTACTATTCAAAGCAATAACATCATATGAGAACGTGAAAACATTAGTAAATTAGTCAGCAATTAGTTTGAGTTTTCTATATGTGTAATGAGACATAATATGTCCACGACGGTACGAAGTCTGGACAACTAACAACACTCATACCTTGAAAATCGTGTGAGTTGAAGTGAAGCCATCTGTGAGTAGAAGTGGAAAACATTTACGATCGGGAAGAGTGTCCAATATCTTACCAACTGCCATACCAAAATTCCATAGGAGCTCGTTCTCTGCTGTAAAGATATTGAATATATATTTATGTGTGATTTCAAAATAAAACAAATCCACATCGCATGAAAACGAAATATGCAACTGAAATAGGAATTTTAAGTGACCGTAAAAATGACATTGCTTATAGAAGGTCCAGTCTACATTGGAAGCAATGCTGAAAAATCAATATATTTTGATCATAAGGCCTCAACATGTGTGTCTCACAGTATCAAGTCCGATCTATATAGTAAGCAATGATGAAAAATTAATATATTCAGATCACAGGGTGTCATCATGTGTGTCTCACAGTAACAAATCTATGGCACGGATGATATGTGTGTGAAAACTGGATTACTCGCCTAAAAAATTTCATGGTGAAAGCATGATGTAAAGAATATAGTCATTTGCATGACAGTTTCCAAAAAGCTGGCAGAGCAAGCTTGCTCGAGATGTTTTGACACATAATGTACATTTATGTTACCATCCATAACATAGACTGTAAGGCGATGGCAAGCATCTCGATTGTTAACTCTTGATTAGTTTGCAGACGTCCCCCCAGGGCCCCATCCGTGGATGCTACCAATACCTGATATGAGCTTCACACATACTTCCATATCGAAACTGCCTTCTCTACAGCGACAGTTGGCTCTAGAACTGCCTCTATACTGATGGCTCATTGCAAATGGATGGTGCAGCAGTTTGTGCAGGTTTTCTCACCTGCCTTGGAGTCACCTCCAAGGCCGTTGTCTCTGTAACCACTCTTGCTCAACATTGTGTGAACTGTATGCCATTGTGGATGTTGTTTGTCCTGTTTTTCAACATGGAGTGAATGCTGCCATCTATTGTGACTCCAAACCTGCCATTCATTCCCTCTCTAGTGTTCAGCCAACACACTCAATTGTTGTTTTGTCGTTTTTAGCCACGTAACTTGACTCAAATTTTTATGGGTGCCATCCCATGTAAGTTTACGTCACAATGCTACAGTTGACAGACTCGTAAAGGAAGCCTACCAACTGCCTCCTCGTGGTGTTGGACATCCTCTCTCCCTGACATGTTACCTTTCTAGAGTTCGCTCGGCCGCTCTCCTCCCTGTACGGCTACGCAGGGATGCCACTACGAGTCTGTCTGTCGTCACAAATATTCCTACCGTCGCCGGGGCCTCATATAATATAATCTCTGTTTGTTTCAGGCTTGGCTACCAGCCACCGTGGCAGGTTGCTGGGATGCAGGGTGATCCTCCCCTCACTGAGTGTCGCTTGTGCCGAGCGCCTCGTGCTAACACTATTGTCTGGCCTGCCCAACTATCCGACACTTGCTACCCCGGGGCCTGCCTCTTGATGTGGTTTGTCGACACATGCTGAACCAACAAATGTTAGAAAAACTTCTAGTATGCCACTCTCGTTTTGGTGGACTTAAGTAGGTCGTTATGTAAATATTTGTCTGTATTCTCATATTTTATTCTGTTATATTTTCGTGTGTGAGTGTGTGGTCATTGGATTTTCATGGGTCCCGCCTGCCATTATGTTTTTTTGTCTGTCTTTTGATTGGTGTAATGGTGCCAAAAAAAAAAAAAAAAAAAAACTTGGTTATTAAAAGAATACCTTTCTGTTCTTTGCCTGGCTTCTCTCCAACATCGTCACGTGGAGCATAAAGGTATAGTCGCAAACCGTAGTTTCGCCACTCCCTGGCTGGCAGGAAGGCGAGGTCAGTGTTAAATGTAAGCCAAACGCTCAGGAAAACTGGTGTATTGAGTTGGCAATGAGTGTGAGGTTCACTTTCCACGAAAGACAAACCTGAAGTCATGGAAAGTGAACCAACTCAATACACCAGTTTGTCCGATCGTTCAGTCCAGGATCCATACGACAGACAGATCGGCTCGCGCGAACCTAGGGTCTGTCCCTAGGCTCCGTAAGGTGGTATCGTAATATCACGCTCATCAATCTTCCACTGCAACTTTGGTCGTCAGAACCGACCCTGTGAAGGAGGATTGAAGGAGAGATCGCAAGCAATGAGCCCAGCAATACCCCTCCCCCCTGATAACACCACTTCTTTGCCACCTGTGTCGCTGTGGTTCAACTTCGTGAAGGGCTATGTATTTGTGACCGCTGACACCAACGACTACTTCGTCCACAGGAGGGTCATCCTTCTCTCTGCTGCCACGACATCACCACCATCATTGAGGGATGGGGAGGAGGTCTCCTTCACTTTGGAGGAAGGGCGAGGAGGCTACCAACGTAGCCGGAATTGATGATGGTAAAGTCTTTGGCTTACTCCACGCCCGTGGGAGATGGACGGCCAACGCCCAACCATCGTAGCCACGGCAGCATCAGCCACGTCTGCACCAAGACTGTTGTTGCCTTAGCTGCAAAAGGCTTCCTCCAAGACATCTTCAGGAGAAATGGCTTACCACCATTCGCCATTTCTCCTGATCTACAACCCCCCACCACCACCACTACTACTACCACCACCACCACCTAGAAACGAGGAAGCAAGATAACATGGCGGGGGAGGAGAAGAGCAGACGCATCACCAACCCAGACTCCGGCCCACCCCCTTCACCGGTTAATACTCCCTCGTCCACGCAACCTGGGAATTTTCAGTCGTGACCCAGTTTTTACTATGACATCATTCTCGAGACCCCCATATTTTTATATGTATATTTTTTATACATAGATTTTTTTTTATATAAATTTTATTTGTATATATAATTTTTTTATATAAATGTTTTTTTATAAAAAAAAATTATATAATTTTTTTTGTATATAAAATATTTTGTTTATATAAAAACATTTTGTTTATGTAAAAATGTTTGTTTAAACATTTTGTTTATAACAAAAATTTGTTTAAACATTTTTGTTTAAAAATTTTTGTTTATATAATTTTTTTTAAATAAAAATATTTTTTATATAAAAATTTATGTGTATATAAAATTTTTGTTTTATATAATTTATATATTTTTTATATAATTTTTTTTATATATAAATTTTGTTTATACAAAAAAATATTTTTATATAATAATGTTTTTGTATTTTTTATATAAATTTTTTTTGTTATATATAAAAAAATTATATAAATTGTTTTTATATATATATTTTTTTTTTTATTATTATATAAAAAAAATTATATAAAAACTTTATTTAATATAAAAAAATATATAATTTTGTTTATATAAATTTTGTTATATATTTTTTTATTAAAAAAAACAATTTTTTTTTATTTAAATATTTTTTTATATAGTTTTTTATTATATAAATTTGTTTTATATAAAAAAAAATTATATAATTTTTTTTATATTTTTTATATATTTTTTTATAAACAAATTTTGTTTTATATAAGAAAAAATATTTATTTTTTTATATTATATTTCTTTATATTTTTTTTTTTTTTTTTTTTTATAATATAATTTATTTTTCATTTCTTTTATAATTTTATATATATATATATACATATATATATATATATATATATATATATATATATATATATATATATATATATATATATATATATATATATATATATATATATATATATATATATATATATATATATATATATATATATATATATATATATATATATATATATATATATAAAATATATAAAAAAATGATAAATAAATTATATTAAAAATAATTTAAAAAAAATAAAAAAGAAAGAAAAATAATATAAAAAAATAAATATTTTTTTTATATAAAACAAAATTTGTTTATAAAAAAAATTATAAAAAAAATATATAAAAATATAAAAAAATTATATAATTTTTTTTTATATAAAACAAATTTATATAATAAAAAATATATAAAAAAATATTTAAATAAAAAAAATTATATGTTTTTTTTAATAAAAAAATATATATAATTTTTTTCATATATAACAAAATTTTTATATATATAAAAAAATTAAAAACAGATTATTATATAAAAATATTTTTTTATATAAAAAAAAATTATATATAAAAAAAAATATATAAAAAATATATATAAATTATATAAAACAAAAATTTTATATACACATAAATTTTTATATAAAACATATTTTTAAATAAAAAAAATTATATAAACAAAAATGTTTAAACAAAAATGTTTAAACAAATTTTTTTTTATAAACAAAATGTTTAAACAAACATTTTTACATAAAGAAAATTTTTTTATATAAACAAAAAAATTTATATACAAAAAGAATTATAAAATTATTTTTTATAAAAAAACATTTATATAAAAAAAATTAATATAAAAATAAAATTTATATGAAAAAAATTTATGTTTAAAAAATTTATTTATAAACATATGGGGGTCTCGAAAATGATGTCATAGTAAAAACTGGGTCACGACTGAAAATTCCCAGGTTGCGTGGACGAGGGAGTATTAACCGGTGAAGGGGGTGGGCCGGAGTCTGGGTTGGTGATGCGTCTGCTCTTCTCCTCCCCCGCCATGTTATCTTGCTTCCTCGTTTCTAGGTGGTGGTGGTGGTAGTAGTAGTGGTGGTGGTGGGGGGTTGTAGATCAGGAGAAATGGCGAATGGTGGTAAGCCATTTCTCCTGAAGATGTCTTGGAGGAAGCCTTTTGCAGCTAAGGCAACAACAGTCTTGGTGCAGACGTGGCTGATGCTGCCGTGGCTACGATGGTTGGGCGTTGGCCGTCCATCTCCCACGGGCGTGGAGTAAGCCAAAGACTTTACCATCATCAATTCCGGCTACGTTGGTAGCCTCCTCGCCCTTCCTCCAAAGTGAAGGAGACCTCCTCCCCATCCCTCAATGATGGTGGTGATGTCGTGGCAGCAGAGAGAAGGATGACCCTCCTGTGGACGAAGTAGTCGTTGGTGTCAGCGGTCACAAATACATAGCCCTTCACGAAGTTGAACCACAGCGACACAGGTGGCAAAGAAGTGGTGTTATCAGGGGGCGGGGGTATTGCTGGGCTCATTGCTTGCGATCTCTCCTTCAATCCTCCTTCACAGGGTCGGTTCTGACGACCAAAGTTGCAGTGGAAGATTGATGAGCGTGATATCACGATACCACCTTACGGAGCCTAGGGACAGACCCTAGGTTCGCGCGAGCCGATCTGTCTGTCGTATGGATCCTGGACTGAACGATCGGACAAACTGGTGTATTGAGTTGGTTCACTTTCCATGACTTCAGGTTTGTCTTTCGTGGAAAGTGAACCTCACACTCATTGCCAACTCAATACACCAGTTTTCCTGAGCGTTTGGCTTACATTTAACACTGACCTCGCCTTCCTGCCAGCCAGGGGGTGGCGAAACTACGGTTTGCGACTGTACTTTTATGCTCCACGTGACGATGTTGGAGAGAAGCCAGGCCACTCAAATGTAAGAGGTTAACTTTGACTTCGCATTCCTGCCAGCCAGGTGGTGGCGAAACTATGGTTCGCGACTGTATGTATAATATGAACGGTCTGAAACCTTATACCTTTGTCAATGTTGAGCAATGGATAATGACCCACCCTCCCCTCTCCGTATGTTTTGGAAGTATAAGTGAAAAGCCAACAATATTTAATTTAAGTTCTTAACACTAAGATTATTTCATTTTTAACCATGGATTCAGATCAAGCTTTGGGCCTCTCCCTTAATTACATCTTGTCAGTCATGTTATGTAGCATTAAAGTGAGTAAAGATGTGAAAGGATTAGGTAAATAAGGATTTGTAAAGATGGGTTCCAAGTTGGCTGCAGTGTGATCAGGTAGCATGTGTAATTGGAGGGATAAAGGGAGGGGGGGGGGGAATCGGGGGAAACATATGAACTGAATTTCATTTAATTCAGAAGATTTTATCTTCTTCATATATTAGAAATAATAATAATAATGGGGACTGCCTTTGGTTTAATAATCATACATTTTAATACATTAGGCCCTGGGTAATCCTACTAAAAGACAGGGAGATAGATATACATAAGAAAACAAACAAACTCACTGAATCAATCAGAAATCTTCCTTGGAGGAGAATAATTATTAATATTAATCAGTTATTTCCTTTTCCGTTTTATGCCTATTTACCATGCCAAAACAATATTTTGTTACGAACTGTTGATAATTTTTGTATAATGAATTTCAGGATATTTTGTTTAATTTAAATATGTATTCAATGATCCATTTGCCTTTTTGAACTGGTCATAATCATTGTCATTGTCTAGGAACAAACGATTTGTAACAGTTTTGCACAACACACCTTTGACTATGCTTAAAGTAATCTTACCCGACACGCCTTCAGGCACACCTTGCTTAACCTTGCTAAACCCATGATTATCGTACCATTTTTCAGACCTATAATCACTGAAATTCTCTTCTCGTACGACAAAATTGTAATGGCCCACTTGCCATTAATATTAAGTTTCGATCGACAGATGACACATATATAATCGGGATGGAGACTCTCTTGTCAGCGTTTAATGTCCGAGATTCGGTTCCTCATCATGGTACAGGAACTTCATTATCAGCCACAGCTAGATTTTCAGATCCGGTTCCACAACCGCAATTTTAATCATTAATGGCATGGGAGGACTTCAAACAGATATTAAACATCTATTTCACTTGGTGACAGTAAAATGTGGTATATCCATGAATCACTATTCATTACCAGTATTATAGTCATTTTTAGCTTGAGAAGAAATTCAAGTATGCGTGGTCACATCCTTCTTATCTTAAGCGGGAACCATACAGTCTTATAGATTCACGTACATAAAAAAGTATCTATACCAGTGATTTAGCACGATAAATATTGCACCTCTACACTATGGTACTTTTGACAATTTTACCAACAATGCGAAATAAAAGTTTAATAAAATTCCCGTTGAAATTCTAAAAAGAGTATCATCTTAATATCTGTACTATTTAAATCAAATATTAAATATATATGATGGCGTACACCTGATATTTTAAATAAACTCCTAATGAACTTCTATACTTTGAATAAAGACCTACCTGTAGGTGTATGATAGAGAGAAGAGGTTTCAGCTTGGATAGCACAAACAGTCAAGACTTTCAGCGCCATCAAAACAATAGCTTCCATTGTCAGTTGTCCCAAACGGTATTCGACTCTCTGTTAAAAAGGATTTAACAATAAATGGAAGTAATGGATGAGTTGGGCAAACAGTGAAAGTGAAAACTGTGGTAGAAAAACAAATTCTTTATGTGAGGAAAGCGTGATTAAAGAATGTAACAGTGATTGTTATTGAAAAAAATTTGTGAAAGGTAAAATAGATGCGGTGTAATGCCAGGTTTGAATTTAGGAATAAAGAGACCTGTAGCCCATGTTCAGAGACTGCCTAGTGTGTACGATCGGTGACTGTAATCTTACCTATAGTGGATGCTATATAGTTAGTCAATAGTAAAGTACTGTCAACCCAGCTCTGTGTTTCTTTGGAATCCTGCAAGCCCCAGCCCTTTCTCTAGCCCCCCTCCGTTATCCCATTGTTTGCAACACTGGTGTCAGGAGTGGGATACTGTGGCACGGTGTTGAGCAAGAGGCCACGGTGTTGAGCAAGAGGCCAAGTCAGAGTCTATGCAGTGTTTGGTGTGCATGCGAGTTGGGCTGCGCCAGGAACTATATCCGACACTGAGGTGCCACACAGGCATTGTTTGTAGCTCTGACTGCTATAAAGGCTGAACTGTAGGCTGGTCAGACTGTCATGACGGACCTGCAGGCTGGTCATATGGAAATGCAGGCTGCTCAGACTGCTATTATGGAACTGCAGACTGGCGTAACTGATCTGTAGGCGGAACTCCAGGCTGGTCAGGAGTGACACGATGCGCTGTGCCACGCTGTGTAACACGTACATCTCTGATTGTTGGGCTAGAGGGAAGGGTTGGAGTAGTTAACTCCAGATAACTGTCATGGGATAATGAGAGAAGTGAATGAAGGAATGATTGTGCTTGAGTAAGGTTGTTGAAAAATGCGTGGGAATTCTGGAAGCACGGTTACAGGCACCTGAGCGATCTGTATTATTGGGTTAGGCACCAGTGTGCCTCCCTATGCCCCAGGTATACGATGGGAGGGTACCCTGGGACGAGTACCAAGCCCAATTCGAGCTCCTAGCGGAGGCTTAAGCCTGGGACTCGAGAAAGCGTGCAGTACAGACACTGCAGTGGAGGTGCTGAGTCTGCTGGCACCACTGCAACGCACCTCTTACGACCGTGTGGTGGCACTCCTGGAGTGAGGTACCGACACAATAACGGGCTGAGGCATTCCAGTCCAGGTTCTGGTCCAGAATGAGAGGGAGAGGAGAGCCACTACAGTAGTTGGCTTATATTTTGGAACTCCTGGTGAGGAGGGTGTATCCACCGGTCCCGGATATGGTGAAAGCTGTGCTACTGAAGGATCAGTTTAACGAAACCCTTGGAGACCCTCGGAGGCAGTCTCTGGAAGGGTCTCTGTGAACCTGCTGAGAGTGTGGGCAATAAGGGCAGATGAAAAGGGACTGCCCAGAGAGGCACAGGACACGGTTTTGAGAGAGAAGACAGCCCATGCTCCGGCCCCGCTCCAGATCATGCCTGCAGCCCAAACCTGTGGTTACACTTTCTTCACCGGGAGACGACAGCAGGATGAGGACTGGGGGCATCTCCATGGCTTGGCAAGCTGTGTAGGTTGATAGCACAGTCAATGGTAAGCCACACTTCCTGGCTGTGGATTCGAGGGCATAGAGGACGTTTGTCAGCGCAGATGTGGTGGCAGTGCAAGACTTCCCCTGACGGTATGACTGGCTACTGCACAGTGTTATGAGGACCCGTAGAGGTGGAGAGGGGTAGGGTGCAAGGAAGAGTAATTGCCTGTGTACGTAACAGATATCGAGGACCCACGTCTCTTTTGGCTTGGACTACTTCAAGAAGACCAGACAATGATAGTTCATGGGGAGAGTTTCTCTAAAAGAGTAAGGTAAGCGGTCAAGGTGGAAACTTTGGTAGGGAATTATAGTAGGGCAGCGCATCATTTCGGGCTTGGTGCAGAGGTGGTTGAATCGTGCGAGGAAGAGGATTGCCCCGTGCGTTTCACAGGCATGATGGCTAGAGTATTGAGATTGGGAATGTCTCAGCGAGGACATAGCGGGATAAGAGGCTGCCACACCAGTCTCAACACCTCCAGATGGAGACCGTGGACTAACTCGGCAGGCAGGCCTTGAAGTTCAGGAAGGGAAGTCCAGGATTGTAAAGAGGAGCAGTGTTACTGGTGTCCATTTTCCACACCTTACATTTGAGATCTATCTGGTTTGAATCATGTGAAAGGGAGAGAAGTCATGACACGTGTTCCATGGCTTCTTCCTCCCGATTACGTGGTGTTTGGAATCCAGTGTGGGTCTGTAGGAAACCGGTAGCCCTGTGAGGAGTGTGAGGCGTTTGGGAAGCCAGCGTGTGTACTATCGCCAACACTTATAGCTGGTACAGTCAACGTCGTCAATCCTCCTTTCCTTGGTGTGATGTACGTGTAGAATGACTCAGTTCTTTATTGGATATTACAGTTAGCACATCAGCCGAGTATATAATGTTCTGGAGTCGTAACCTACTGTATAGGTCGGGAGATCAATTCCTCTCAGGTGAAAGCCTGAGAATATTTACTCTTCCGATTTGAGTTTCAGGCAATAACTATAAGGCCACCGAGCATCGTAAAATACCCTCAAAGGTACCATGACAGCTGCAATATTTGGGAATTACCCTGACTTCCCTCCCTCTGTGGCTGAATACCAGTTCGGAAGTGTGTGTGTGTCTGTGTGAAGCAGTTGACCTGGGCCACGTTAACGGGCTTAATGAAACCTATGTCAGTATCGGAACATTACCCCCAAAAAAAAAGTTACCATTATATTATTTTCTCATATTATTACCCTGTCACACCTATATATAACATATCAGCACTTCCGTCTGCCAATATAATGTTAGACATTCAGCACTGACATTACCAGTAAATAGCAATTCTTGTTTAAGTTAACCTGAACACAGAGAGTAGTTTTATTCATTTATGGAACTACGTGTTTCCATCTTCATTTAAGATATCTGCATATTCTGGGATCACGTGTATCAAGTTATTTATTTGCATCTATAAGTGGAATACCAAACTTATTAATATGTCCAGTATAAGGAGAGTGTTTCAGCTCAGGTTATTTACATAACATACCTAAGTATTAAGGAATACGTTATTGCCACATGTCCAATACACAATTGCCGTATATAATCAGGTACCACCTCTACATTCTCACCACACTCTCACCACACAACAGGACTCTCTTTCTCTCACAGATGAATGATTCGAAAGAACTGAGTCGAGCTACACGGGATTCACACCAAGAAAAAGAAGATTAACGATGCTGACTGTACCATCTATAAGTGTCGGTGATAGTACAAGGGAGACCGGTAACCCCTATTGTGAGTTCTATTGATCCCACCAAGCCCGTGTGAGGTCCTGTGGAATGTTTATGGTGTTCGGGAAACCAGTATGTCCCTGGTAGAAATCTGTATTCAGAGACTGCCTATTAACTACGACTATTCTTGTTATACCTTAACACTATATCATCCGAGGTCGGCCAACTATGACCAACCCTCGATGAAATGCCCAGAATTTAACTATTTCTTTTTAAATAAACATTGTAGGAAGAAATGTTTATGGCTAAAATATAGAGAATAAATCCTATAATAAAATTACTCTCAAATCCGGTGTCTCTAGCCATCGTATAACCTATATTTTATACAATTCTAAAATTCCGCGAACGAAAAAAAAAAAAAAAAAAATAATAATAATGAAAACCAGTGAAATTTCAGTGGACTTGTTGTGTATGTTTATAAGAAGAAGTTTAAGTTACCCTTCGTTCCCCCTATTTAATATAATTTTCTGTTGTGTAGTACCTTATCCTATTTTCTCTATACTCGCATATAAGAGTATGAAATACTGTATTAAGTTACTCGGTAGTCTTCAAGGAGAATCGAATGCCTTATAAGCTATTATACTCGATTCTCATTCCTATAGTTATTTACTTATGTATTTCTTTAACATATAACTTCGAGAGCTCTTTCTACATGGAACTCCTTGGTGTAACAATAAAACGTAAGTGTTCAGTGATCATCTTATGATTATTCCGTACCTACAAGGAGTTGGTCTACCCAGGCTGTTGCGACGAGAGGCTGGGATATCTAGACAACAATATAATATGTTACAGGTATGTACTACAGCAGCGTTCCTTGGTATGGAGTAAAGAAATAAGACTGTGGAACACAACAAATTGGCGACGTGGTGGTTCGGCCCTAGCAGCAATAACTTCTCTCCTGCCGAAGGCAAGGAAGAAGCCCTAGGATGCCCCTCGACGTAATACAGCCTCCTCCGTTCTCGGTGGTGGAAGAACCTTCTTCAGTAGCCACCCGGTGGAAGAAATAGATCAATACATTCCAATTCTACATGGAGGCCACCGTGGTAAATAGCCAAGGTCAGAGAAGAGCTCTATTATTACACGTAGCTGGACCTGAAGTACAGGAAATATTTAGTACCCTTCCTGATCCTCTAGACACCTTGGATCTAGTTGTGGCAGCTCTAGAAACTTACTTCTAACCTCAAGTTAACATTAGGTATGCGAGAATGCTGTTCAATCAGGTTAAACAAGAAAGTGGTGAAACTACATATAGTTATGTCACTAGACTTCGTAAGCTTGCTGCAACCTGTGAGTTTCATGACACTAACGATGCCATATTAGATCAGGTCATAGAGAAGTGTTACTCATCAGAGCTTAGGAGAAAGGCTTTGCAAGAGAGAAATCTAACACAGGATAAACTGCTCCAATTAGCAAGAGCTATGGAAGCAGCTAATAGACAAGCCAATGTCATAGAAGGTAACAGTGGTAATAATAACCAAGTAAACAAGGTTCAGTATAACAAACAGACTAAACCTGATCAAAAGTCATATAGACCGAAGGAGTTTGTTAAACAAAAGAGTTGTGGAAGGTGTGGTAGTACTAGTCACACATATTATGAGATTCAAAAGTGCCCAGCTAAGGATAAGAAATGTCTTGGTTGTGGGAAACTCAATCACTTTAAACAATATTGTAAAACAAAGAAATATGTGTACAATGCATCGGAACCTACTTCCTCAAATACACATCAAGGAGATAGTCTGGCCCAGGAAGAGCAAAGTTTTGCTAATTTTGCTTTTGCTTTAAATACAGTAACTGGTAGTAAAGGCAGAATAATGCTTGATGTATATGTCAATGGGAAGTTTATCCAAATGCAACTAGACACAGCAGCAGATGTCTCTGTGGTATCTGAAGAGGTGGCGAAGAGCATACCTAATATAACTGTAACCCCGTGTGATAGTACTCTGATAGCTTATAACAGTCAGAAAATACAAGTACAAGGTCTTGCCAAAGTAGATGATAGCCATAAAGGTAAAATGTACAATGGCTTACCCCTAACTGTAGTCAAGGAACAACGCCCAAGTCTTTTTGGTTTAAACTGGATTGGAGAAGTAGCCTTAGAAATAGATCTTGATGACTATAATGTAAACAAGGTGCTGAATATTCAGCCTAAGGAGAGTCTTATTAAGTTGTTGGAAAAGCATAAAACCATTTTTGAAGGAGATCAAGGGACAGTTAAGGGAGTAACTGCCTCCTTGCTTCTAAAAGAAGGTGCTAACCCAAAATTTTGTCCTCCTAGACAGATACCTTTTGCTTTAAAGCCACTTTTTGAACAGGAAATTCAGAGATTAGTAGACAACCAGTCCTTTGAGAAGGTAACATACTCTAATTGGGGCACACCCATAATACCTGCGGTAAAGCCAGATGGAAGCATCAGATTGTGTGGGGACTTTAAAGTAACAGTAAATCAACAGTTGCAAGTTGCTCAACACCCACTACCTAAACCAGAGGACATGTTTGCTACTTTGGGAAACAGTAAGTTTTTTTTTCCAAAATAGATTTAAAACAAGCATTTCAGCATCTTACTATGACCAAAGAATCTCAAGAAATCTGTACACTAAGCACACATCTAGGACTTTTCCATCCAAAAAGGCTTCCTTATGGAATTGCTAGTAGCCCTGCTCTATGGCAACTAACTATGGATAAAATGTTTGCAGGACTGCAAGGTACTTTTTGTTTTGTGGATGACATTCTAGTAGCTGGCAAAAATGATGATGAACATCTGGATAGACTAAAATCAGTATTGAGGATCAATGAAGAAAATGGACTAAATATTAGTAAGAATAAATGTGAGTTTGCAGTACCATCTGTGGGATACTTAGGATTTATAGCGGATGGGAGTGGTATTCACAAGACCACAGAGAAAGTAAAGGCAATAAAGGAAGCAAAAATACCTGAAAATGTGGCAGAATTGAAGTCATTCATGGGATTAGTAACATTTTATGGACGTTTCATTCCTAACTTAGCCATAATAGCTCATCCCTTACATAATCTCCTAAGAAACAATGTAGAATGGTGCTGGACTCCAGAGTGTGACGAAGCAGTGTACCAGATAAAGGAGGATATAATATCTCCCAGGTTTCTTACTCATTTCCAGCCAGACTTACCAGTCAAACTAACTTGTGATGCCTCATCTTATGGCTTAGGAGCCGTACTTGCTCATTTTATGCCAGACAAAACAGAAAGACTTTATAGCATTCGCTTCTCGCACACTTAACTCGGCAGAGAGAAACTACTCCCAAATCCAGAAGGAAGCACTTGCTCTAGTGTATGGTGTTACAAAATTCCACACATATTTGTATGGTAAACAAAAGTTCACACTAGTCACTGACCATAAACCATTGCTAACTATTTTTGGTCCAAAGAAGGGATTGCCAACCCTAATAGCAGCTAGATTACAGAGATGGGCAATAATTCTAACAGCTTATACATTTGACCGAGAGTACAAGGAAACCAGCAAAATAGGAAATGCGGACGCATTGTCGCGCTTTCCCGTAGATGAAGCCCCAGGGAACAATGAAACAAATGTACTACTAGTAGAGAGTCATGACTTACCTATAACAGCTACAATGATCAGAGAAGCTACTACTCAAGACCCAATACTTTCACGCGTAATGAATGCATTAGTGAGTGGTCGTGGCCTAATCTCAGCTCAAGAAGACTATAAGCCCTAGCTTAGAATATGGTCAGAATTAACCGTGGAAAATGGATGTATTTTACGAGGAGCTTAAGTAGTTGTTCCTGAAAGGTTACGACAGAGTATCCTGAAGGAAGTACATGCTGACCATCAAGGCATTATAAGATCTAAGGCAGTAGCTAGGACTTAAGTATGGTGGCCTGGTATGGATAGTCTAATTGAGGCATATACTAAAGAATGTAGTTCATGTGCAGCTCATCAAAGCACCTAAACGTATGCACCCTTGGGAACAACCCAGATATGCGTGGCAAAGACTGCATCTAGACTTCCTATGCCCTTTCCTAACTCATTCATTCTTGGTAATAGTAGATGCTTACAGTAAATGACCAGAAATTATACCCATGAAGTCTACGACAACGCATGCTACACTAGAAGCATTGATACCAGTATTTGCAGCGCATGGTCTGCCAGTAAGAGTTGTGACTGATAACGGACCTCTATTTACCTCACATGAGTTTGCTAATTTTCTAAAAGTAAATGGCATTCTACATACAAGGTCAGCGCCTTATCACCCAAGTAGTAATGGTGAAGCTGAACGTCTAGTCCAAACCTTTAAACATAACATGAAATGTAGACGGGCAACACCAATGGATGTAATCCGTCACACAAGTAAATTTTTGTTGTCCTACAGAACGACTGAACATGGCACCACGAGTCAGACACCTTCACAAATGTTAATGAATTGAAGGATCAGAACCAAACTAGACATGCTCTTGCCTGATTACCAGGAAGAGGCACATACTCGTGAGTTACAACAGATGGAGAAGTAAAAAGAAGTTCATATATATACTCCCTTGTCCTCTGTCATGGTTCGTTCATATAACACACCAGACAAGTGGGTGCCAGGTACAGTCACTAAAACATTGGGAAACATGCACTATGAGGTTCAAATGGTTAATAGGGTTACTACACGTCACGTAGATCAGTTGAGACCGTCTGTAGATCGTAATGACCAAAATGCAGATGAGATCACACTATCACAAAATGTTGAAATGCCATTTGTACCCCAAGATCATGTTTCACCATCAGTGCCAAACAAAAGTGTCATTGACACTAACGTTCAAAAGCCAGTCTTGGTATCACCTTCTAGGAGTAACAGAGGTATACCCCCTGATAGACTTAATTTGTAATTAGTATGTAACATTGTATTTCATTATAATGTAAACATTCTTTTTATAGGGGAAAGGAAGTGTTGTGTATGTTTATAAGAAGTTTAAGTTACCCTTCGTTCCTCCTATTTAATATCATTTTCTGCTGTGTAGTACCTTATCCTATTTTCTCTATACTCGCATATAAGAGTATTAAATACTGTATTAAGTTACTCGGTAGTCTTTAAGGAGAATCGAATGCCTTATAAGCTATTATACTCGATTCTCATTCCTATAGTTATTTACTTATGTATTTTTATAACATATAGCTTCGAGAGCTCTCTGTACATGGAACTCCTTGGTGTAACAATAAAACGTAAGTGTTCAGTGGTCATCTTATGATTATTCCGTACCTACAAAGAGTTGGTCTACCCAGGCTGTT
Organism: Petrolisthes cinctipes; assembly: GCA_033782935.1. Taxonomy (NCBI): domain Eukaryota; kingdom Metazoa; phylum Arthropoda; class Malacostraca; order Decapoda; family Porcellanidae; genus Petrolisthes; species Petrolisthes cinctipes. The sequence continues at coordinate 2,046,401 of JAWQEG010000831.1, forward strand.
GCGACGAGAGGCTGGGATATCTAGACAACAATATAATATGCTACTGGTATGTACTACAGCAGCGTTCCTTGGTATGGAGTAAAGAAATAAGAGTGTGGAACACAACAAGACTGGCAATACTGTTTTTTATTATTGTCGGCGGAACTTATCATCTCGCTTTGCTTCAAATATTATTAATTTTCGAAATACATAAACTTGATAATATAAAAACAACATTATGCCTGCTATAGATCAAATTATCTTAGTTGTTTTTACGTTTATATAATTTCGGTACGATCGCTTGTCGCCTGCAGAGAGAAAGACTTGGGATGGGATGGTAGGGCAGTGTTACCAGGTGCAGGGAGGAAACTTGTCTGATTTTGGAAATTTTGAAGCCCACACAGGGAAATTATATACAGATTGTTCAAGAGTAAACAGGAAAATTTCTATCATACGAAAATAATTCCAAAAAGACCGTCAATGTTCAAGAGTAATCAGGGAATAACTGAGGCAGAGGTAAATTCTAAAGGTAATATTACGGAAATTTCATCAAGTAGACCTGCTGGCATCACTGTATGAGAGGGAGTACAGAATCAGAATACTCGTAATGGGGAATTTTCTAAACTCGTGGTTGCCACCAGGTGGCATCACAATCGGCGGTTCATCGCGCACACAAGCAAAATAAAATATTCCTTCAGAGTCATTCTATACACAAAAAAAATGCATCGAGCTTAAATGATACATATTTCTACACAATTCTTTCTAAGTAGTAAAACACAGGTAAAATAGTACTATTCGTGATCAAAAGGAGTTAAGTTAATTTTCTGGTGAAATTGGCATTCAGATTATTTGGCCATCTCAGGATTACCAAACAGGTACACCATTGATTGGAAACAATGTAAATGAAAATACAATAAACATAAAAAGAACATGCAGGTGATAGTTAAAACTCCGAATTACATAGATCAACTTCCTGGTTTATTGAAATACATATTTCAATTGAGCATAGGCAACTCGAATGTGCTGGCGAAGTAGTCGAATCGTGGAGGGAATCAAAACGTGTTTGTCCGACTGGCGCACGCTTTGGTTATTGTTACGTGTTTGGTTTGGTTCTTTTATAAGAACAATGGACTACGGTAGCTGGACGTTGCAACAGCTGAAGGAGATGCTAATATCTCCACAAAAATAACTATATCTATATATTACCATGTTACTGGGTATGTTACGTCATAATATGTAGTACAGTCTTAATCATATTTATTTGTATTGTCCAAATAAATAGATTTTAGCCCTGGCATATGCCTTACTTTAAATATCGACAGCAGAAGGTCGATAATCACGAAACAAAAATATCTAATTTAACCAACTTATCTCAAAATTATCCATACAGGGTATTAAAAAGTCGATGCAGGATTTCGAAAGTATCATAATGATCAAGGTTCTATGCATTTGTATGCTGATGGGATTTTAAAAAACAATATTTTAGTTCATGTCGCATGAACTGACTGCACAGCAGTGACATCTAGCGGATTAGTTCCAGAAATTCCCCATTGCATCGTAATTGCCATCACCACACAGCCAAGCTATTTTCCCACTTCTATCACCTTATCTCTCAGAAACAAGAGAGAGAGAAAGATAGTGATAACCACTACAGACATTACAATAATAATAATAATGATATGTAATAATGAATATATTGTACTTTGTAATAAGAGAAAATGTATGCCTATTTTAGTCCTGCAGTAAAGAGAAAGTTCACTTTTTCTTGTTGATATAATATAACAGTAAAAATTAAAGCTTCAAGTAGTTCAGTAATATTTTCATCCTAACCTGCTAAGCCGTAGGGCCATGAAGGCAAATGTACGGTAATTTCAGTGTCTGTGTCGGGCGAAGAAGTCTCAAGGGGTTGGCAACACTGTATTCTACAGTAGAGCTCACGTCACATTGTGAGTTGTGACGTCAGTGACTCCGTGAGTCTGTACTCGGTCAGTCGGTCAGTAGCTGGTAGCAGCTGGTGTGGTATAGAGTGAAGGATAACGCTCCGATGCAATCGTTGTTATTTCTTTAATTACATATATATAATATTTTCCTCCCATATGACATGCATGACAAATCACACTGTATCTAATAATGTATAACATATTCTGTTTGTAGGAAACCTATAGTCGCAAATAAAAGAAATATAATAATTTTATATAAACCTTGTTGGAACCTGAACCTCTCTCCTCCCCTCCTCCCTTGTTGTCCACATGACTGACGGTCCCTGAGCCTCTCTCCACCCTGTTGTTAGATTTATCGGTAATATTATTGTGTGTTTTAGTTAAATGAATACCCAATGGCTGTTTATTTGTGCAGAACAGCATTATAATATTGTTATACACATGATTGTTGTGTAAGTTACTTAGTATGGTAAAGTATTATTAAAAAATTAAAAAATAAACAATAATTTTTTCAAATGACGGGGAAAGTGGCAAAGTGGGAGGTGGGGGGCCTGATAAGTAGTAAGAGTAGGTTTTTCTACACTTAGGTCGTTTGTCCCGCATGAGAGCCTTCCATTTCATTTCGTCTATCCACATAACTTCGTCCATATATTTCCACAGGTACCCACACGTGAAAAAGAAATATCCACAGGGGTCGGATGGGAAAGGGTTAGCCCTAGTCTCGCTCAGACACTGATGGAGTAGAGTGTGGATGTTCTCTTGGTGCTCTGCCTGCATTGTTGTTTGTGTGATCTTGTTTGTGTGTTGTTGTGTCTGTGGTGTTGCTGGTATTGTTTGTCTGTTGTGGTTCTGTGAATTGCTTTGTTGTGATTCTCTGTGGGTGTGTGTGGGTGTGTCCCTGGCTGATTGACTGTTCAGTTGTTTGCTTTCCATCAAGGCCTTGCCTGGCCTGATGGAGAGTGCGGATTCCTACTTGGAGGCAGACTTGGCAATGTCGGAGGATGACGAGTCTCCAGTTGAGGATCACTGGCCTGAGCTGTCCTCGTGCAACCCTCCCCCCCTCTCCTTGTTCACTCCCTAGCTCAGGTTGCAGCAGTCCACCTCCTCAACCTCTACCAAGCGACCCGTTGATGCCTCGTCGGACTCCTCGCAGGACTCCGATGGTGTGAACTATTTGCCTCCAGCTGCCAAGACGGCGAAGGGTGCTTCAGCAGTGCACGACGTACCTTCTCTGCCTCACCATGGTGTTTCTTCCTTGTATACCAACTCCTTGCCCTCGTCTAACCTTCCTGCTTTTGCCCCTAGAGATGCCTATATCAAGCTCTCCTTGTCTGATGTCAACAGGGCCTTCCAGATGCAGCGTGAACTAGCTGAAGTCAAGATGGCTGCCGTCACCTCCCAGTTTGTCTACATCTCTCGGAAGCGTCAGGATATCATTGATAGAGTCAAGGCTGGTGAATTTTTGTCTCTGCCTCTCATTCTTCGAGACTCACCCGAGAGGCCTCGTAAGTTCCCCATCTATATCCTCACCCGTTTTCCTATTGATGTTGACCCAAAACTTGTCGAGGAATAACCTGGTGTCGTTTTTTCCAAGATGGTTCCCCCATTAGTCATATTGTTGTTGTCTGGAGTCTTCCCGATCCCCCTCCAATTGAGATTTCCTTTAATTTCCTTCCCTGTCTTCCACCGTGTGAGGTGCAGAAACTTCATAATGACTAGCCTTGGTGCTACAGGTACAGTTCTGCCTCGCCAGCGTGTGCCTAATTTGCCGCAGACCATGATTTCAGAACGTGTCCTGTCAGGGGTGAACCATCACGTCCTGTTGCCTCTACCTCTGAGCCTTCACCTCGATGGAAGTGTCCACGATGTCTTCAGCCGGGGGTTAACGTGTGGCACGGATGTGCTCAACAACAGGTCCAGGTTCGTGCCTCTACTACTGCACCGACTCTACCACCGCCGCCATCACCACCCCAGTCTGCTCCTTCCACCAGCCCTGCATCACCTCTAGACCTGGCCCTTCGCAAGTCTGTTGCTACCCTTATGGCACGATGTACCGCCCTCGAGAACAGTTTTTCTGTCCTTGAAGTCAGGATTGATGGGTTGGTTGCAGCTCAGGCTGCTAATAACACCAAACTCTCCACCTTGGTTGAGGCTCAGCAGGCCATCATCTCAACTGTCATCGCCCTTACCGAGAGGATGGATACTGTTGCATCTTGCCTTGAAGAGCCTTGAAGAGCTTTTCGCTCATCTGCCCCCACTCCCAGGACTTCTACCACCAAACACAGAGTTCGCTAATGATTGCCAGCTGGATGTCATCTCCTGGAACATATGTGGTATCACTACGCAATTGTGTTGACTGTTCAAAACTTTTTAAGTCTCACAAATTCTCACATCTACAAAACGAGACCACCAGATTAAAAAAAAAAAATCAACTTTAATACTGTATATTATCTAATTATGAATTTAGTCTTATCAATTTTGGCTTTGATCAGTGTGACCAGTGGTACACAACAATAAATTTCTGTCCGACCAGACCATATTCATGTAGGTGGCTAAGCCAATGGGAGAGTCATCTTACTCCTGAAACATTTATCTGACCCCACCTAAACACAAATTAGTAAGTCCAGTTTAGAAACCTTCAACCATGCTGACAACCTTATGTTTCATTGCCGTTTTTGCTTTATTTAATGACTTTTATCCTCGTAAACTAATAAAATACATGTAATAACTCGAATCACTTTAATTCTGTTATTCAGATGGCCAATGACAGTGACAGTTCATATTTCTAAAATTGTCAAGCCACACCCAACTTCATATCACCCTGCCATCGATGGGATGAACTCGGGCTGTAGCTGAGGTTCACTTCAGAAGAAAAGTTTTGATGATCCTAACTTTTGCCGAGCATGATTACATGAACAAACATAAACACTGTTGCCATCATAGTTACCCACCTCTGGCAGCAAAACATTCTCAGTCCTATTAATGCTGCATGTTGTTTGTTCATGGTTACAAATCATGTTCTTCATTAGTTTTTATAATGCTTAGTGGTAAATACAATGTTTCTATCAACTTTTTTTGTGTTTACAACATATTTTTGTGATGCATAAGTGCAGTGGATATTTTATCTGTATTACAGCATTTCAATCTATGTGAAAATCCTGAGAATTAGGTCATACACAAATAACATTTTTCATGTAGCCTACAGCTCATATGTGAAGACTGTTTTAATCTCTCCCGTACATAATTCTTTATTAGTTGCTAAATTAAATAAGGATCAGGAGATAATATTGAATCGAAAGACCACCATGCTTTGTTGAGAAAATGTTTTCCGATACATTATAAATAAATAGCCCAAAACGAAGATAAGTTGCACTTTCACATTTACTAAAATTTTAGCACAGAAGAATATTTTGTTGAATGGAATCTATACATCTGGTATTTTATGATAGTGTATCATATTATTTATCATCTGGTTTTGATACATTTTGAGAGTAGAGCTATAGCCACATCAATACAATATAAATTGTCCTTTGAAGGTTATCGATCAAATTAGATGCATAATTCTTTTTTGGAAAGGCTCTGGCTACAACTAAGGAAGATCTTAGTAATTCTTCGAAAGAACAAAATAATGTCCAATTGGAGTTTAAGGTTATTGCACCATAGTGCGAACCTGGTGTTACAATAGGGCCGCCTGAGATCACAGGCTCAAGGAGTATATTGCCCATCCAGTTGTTATCGGGAAATGCCTTCACATGACGCTTGACAGAAATGTTAATTAGACTAGGGTGCTATATTCAGCGAAATCTTCAAGGCAGTCTCCGAGTTAATCACATAGTTACGCAGAAACATCACTCAGTCTACTTGTTGCAGTAGAAGGCCTATCCTTCATCCTCCATCCCATAGTGCAACGGAATGGAGAAGGATGGTCTGCTGTGATGATCCCTGAATGGAGAACCCCTAACAAAAGAAGAAAATAAAAATGGATCACAGCATACTTCATCAGTTAACTTCACCTGCCAATTTATTGATAACATCACGGCCGTTTTGTTAACAGCTCAGGGTCTGACAATGATTCTGATATATCTGTTATTTCCATCCACAAATTCAAGAGACAATTACTCGTTGAGGTCATTCTGTAAGGGTTTGAGATAGCGGAAAATGTTAAATATCATAATTAACGTGGTTAATTTATCATTTGTATGAAATTTTGCATTATGCAATATTTAATAATTTTGTCTGAAATGTTTCTTTGCTGCATCAGATAATAAATGTATTGTAAATAATTGTTTATAGCTGTTCATTATTACAGGGCTAATATTAAACAAACGTATTGGAAAACAATAATTCGTAAAGAAATGATAGATGACTGTGTTCTTGCATCCCAGGTTATGATGACAGACCAAGGATAAGCTTGAGTATGTACAGAACGAATCAATGAGGTGTTGACAAGAAGCATCTAGATATTTCTTTGTCGCTATTATTTCATAATGAATCTAGGCGATATTATCTGATAGGAAAACAAGCCAATACAAAATCTGCCTAGAAAATTGCATTATACTTGAATGTATTCATCTCTTACGTGACAAGACAAGATTTTCATAGTACAGGGCGACATAGGAATATTTATATCACTTTTTTTTTTTTTTTAGATCCGGATGAAATTGCCTGTAAATAAAGTGGAAGTGATCAGATCTGCCCACATTGAATTAAGATTGCTTAGACCTCATATATAGTTATGAAGGTTAATAGAGATAGGGGCATTGCATTGGTAGTTAAAGATTTTATTGTGACCTATTGTGAAGGAGCATGGGACTATTTGTTAATGATATAGACATTTAATTATTCATTTACATTCTGACAGTTTTTCAATGCAGGCAAAATAACTTCTCTGTGGACACTTTTACAATTTTATACATAATGATTTTTATTGTAATTTCACGTGCATTTAATCTATGGCACATGCAGACTGAAATATCCTAAGAGCAGATATAGGTATTTAGAGAAAGTTAAACAATATGCTTTTATTTACGGTGTCTGCAACATGTAGCGTACGATTGACATCATTATTAACGTAAGATAATAGATGATCATTATTATATTTCGTCAGTACCCATTTTGGCAACCACATCGTAGATGAAGTGGTTGTTCTGGCTTGTGGTCTAATGAAGCTGTTGGCGAATACTCCATGATAGTCCGTGAATGTTCTTAGATAAGTGCGCCTATCATACAGGAATCTCGTTACTAGTGTCCCTTCCTTTTCCCAACGCCGAATCCAGCGATATACAGTGGAGAGGCTAGTGCCAGTCTCTGCAGCAATGTCCCTAGCTGTAAAACCCGCCAACCACAGCCACACGATCCACGTGCGGTCAGTAGTCACTGACTTGCTTTTTGCTAGATGTTCATCCATCTTGTTTCTTCTTGTGGTAGATGATTCCCTGCAGAGAAACAGGCTTGTAACAGATACGCTAAGGCAGCTAGAGCTTCCATTACTTTCTAAAAAAAAACTCAACTGTAGTAAATTATGTTCATGGCTTTCAACACGATGCAAATTAGAAGATATTGAGAAATAATGTAGATGTGTTTAAGGATTGGGCAAAAAGCATTAGACTCACAGTAGTAAAATACACCTGGTTGAATGTGAGAATTACCTGAGGAGGTAACATAATAAACTGGTAAATTTAAATTTATTGATGGGAGTAGATGTTCAAGCATTAGCTGGTTTCAGGTGTAGATAAATATAAGATTCTTTTGGAAATGTACATTTCAGCAGGAGGGGAAAGCTAAAATAGAGCAATGAGGATTCAATAATTGGTTAATTCCAACAGAAGAGAAGTGTAAATAGCAAAAGAAATATTTTCACTACATATACTATAATTTTCCCCAGCTTAAATTAGGGTGATATGATTATTACTTGCATGAAATGATGCTTTCACATTTTAAGCAGTTACTTACTTTAAGTATACTCGATTCCAAGTAGAGAGAACCTGTTCATCTCGTCATTGTTCAATTTTTATGCTCTCCCAACAATGCATCCCTTTCCCATATCGCGAACTCTTGCTCATGGATCTTGAACTTCCCTGCCCAAATCCAACATCTCAAAAATGTCTCATATATTTGTACAGCTAGACTATACAATGTACAATCATCTTCTACATACATCTTCCATTTCAGTGTACAATATAAATTTTCCTTAAACGAGATGGCTTTGTGTATAGAAATCAAATACTAAATTGTCTAATGATTCTTCCCAAGTTCCCTCTTCATTCCCACATAGCTTAACCCTTAAAGCATAGGTGCTGGCAATTGCCGACACCTGCAACAAGTGTGGGTGCTGGCATTTATCGACGACTTATTTTTCAGATATACATGTTCCCTGACATACTTGATTAATCTCACAACAGAGGGGATATGAGCCTTGAGGGCCCCCACAATCAAACTAGGTTTGTCCATCCTGCCAGTGTAGCCTTGTCTCTCAGCATGCAAGGATGTATTTTCAGCTCTCCGCTTTTCCGTTAATCACCATATACTTACGTGAAAACGACAGTGACGTTATATTTCATATTGCTGTGTTGAAAATTGTGGTTCTGACACGTTTAATGATGTTATCAGATTGCGGAACAATCTTTGTAGTGGTCAGGAGAGTATACAAGTGTGCTTTGAGGGGTGGTAATTCTGACCTGGCTAGCCATCCTACAGATGTCCATATGGTCTTCACAAGTACAGTCTCCTCCACTGCCACGTTCATCACTCCAGCGTTGTCAATGTTTGTACTCCACAAGGTGTGAATCTCCAGTTTCGACTCGCATATCCGAAACACATGCCAGGAGTAAATCGGGGGGAGGGTAATGGAGGGGTGTAGGCTTGGGAATGGTGTGGTGCATGTTTTACGGATCGAGGAAGGTTCGCGAGAGGATTGTAAGTAGTAATGTTGTACTATATTATATGTCAACTATATAAATCTTTTACATAACAAACATGACATTGGTAGATCATAACATTGTGATGGTTAGTAAAGTCATTAGTTATTGTTTGTTATCAGTATATTATGCTCTCAAACGGTAAAAGAAATGCTGGGTTGGTGAGGCAGTAGCTAGTCTCGGCCAGATGTCTCTATGAATGTTTAGTATATGCAAGCTATCAGCAGCGCATCTTGGTTTTAATTAATAATTCATGTTCTACATCATAACGTTAATGATAGTTATTACACATAATAAGTAAATTATATTGAATGTGAAGTTTTAAACGTCACAATGTTCGTAGAACATAACATATTAAAATTAGGCCTCATAAATTTCCATAGGTTGGTCCCACCAAGTTAATCATTGTGATGATGATGGCTTTATTTTCTGTCAATTATAACAAATATTTTCAATTTACGAGCATTGTGAACATTGGTAGTAGTGTCATGACTGTTGATATTTTACGATGAAATTTGACTGCTCCGACCGAGGTAATATTTTATTATCATTACATATTGAACTTTCACACACTTCAGTTTTGACATTACTAAGCGGTTATAGACGGATTGAGCGAGGATGCCAATAAAATTCATACATTTAAAGTTAAGTCGCGAATACCTTGAAAGTCATCTCTCTCTCTCTCTCTCTTCACACACTTCACACACTTTTAATGACAATTGTCAGTACACCAGTACTACTGTTTTAATGTTCATCAAATGTTGGATATTGTTGTTACTGACAAATCTGCGTCATCGTCACAAAATAAATACCATATTAATATGCAATGACAAACTTGAAGGAGCGAGCCTATCTTGACTTGTGGGGACTAATGGTGGTGTGGAATATTATAGCAACACGGTGACGTGTTTAAATTCCACACTAAAGATACTATTCTTACCTGCAGTAACTATCATTATCGTTATGATGTAGAACATGAAACAAAAACTCCACCAAGTGTTACTAGTATCTTAGACTTATATTGAACATTCATAAAAATAGCACCTAGCCAAGACTTCTGCATTACAGCTTACAGTTCCCTACCCTGCCTCCATAGAACACCACACCCAAGCGCCCACCACCCCTCAATCAACCTCCCACTGACTCATACTAGTATGTGTTTCGGATACTAGAGTCGACGACACTGGAGATTCACACCTTGTAAGGTTACACACATTGACAACGCTGGAGTGATGAACGCGGCAGTGGAGGAGACTGTACATCAGGAAACAGATAGGTTTCTACTTCAGTATTTTGTATCATTTATTCATGTAGGTTTAGTGGCTTGCTCGCTATTAGCTGCCAAATATTTCTTTACATTATGTAAATAATGTCTGCACTGCAGATGGGATGCGGGGTAACAAGCCCGTTTTTCTAGGGTTAAATATAATGGGTTGTGTGGGTCTTTCTATCACTCGTCCAAGATTTAATTTATGAGAGTTGTTTCAGCTGTACCTACAGTAGCTTATTTTTGTTTGACGAAGCATGCAATTCTTTTCAATGACATGATTATAAGGTGGTACCGTATATGTTTTGGAATGCATGATACCTGTTAACACATGGAAACAAGTAAGAGCCACAGGCTAGTTCATTCCAGAACAGGTTTGTTATCGTTGTTAGTTAGAGTTTATCAAGAGATGCTGGGTCGTGGTTAGTCGACTGGTGACTGTCTACTCTACCTTTGAAGCCTCACAAATAATTATAACCATATATCAAGCCCTTTCCAAATTTAGAACCATGTGGGTTAATTCTTAGCCAGTGTTAGGGATACACATGCAAACAACACTTTTCTAACATCTACACTATCAGAACGAATACAGTGATTATAATCCTACCCAAGCGGCTATAATGTAAAGCTACATCAATGCTTTGCAATAGTCACATGATACCCTGTCAACCGCTAGCGCTCTTTCATATCCTGAAGCCAGTCAAGTCGTTGACTCCCCGGCCTACCATCTGTCTGATCCTAATGGTATTGTCTGGGTCAATAGGGTCCTATACACTGTTGTATCCTTATCGCACAATGCATTTTTGAAAGTCTCTCCATGGTTTTACCTACACCAGTTTTTCACTTGTTAATGTCTAACCCAGCCAGTCATAACATGGCGCAGTAATTAATGTGATCAGTGACTCACATGCCGGCTAGCAAGCGTACCCACACGTGTACTGTACCGTCTACAGTGCGTTACAATGCTTCCTGTCCACCTAGAGTGCTTTTGGTGTGTTTATAGCGTCTTTCATATAGTCACAGTGCGTATACAGAGTGTCACCGTATCAGTGAGTAACTTAAGAAGATCGTTTGTGAGCCATGGTAGGAGGAAATTTGAAAAACAAAACTTTCTTTCCTTTACATTTCCTCGTGTTCGTACACACCTTGGCTATCATTTATCAAAATGTTATGATAAAATCAATTAAGATAGTGTAGTCATTGATAATTATATCACCAATCCCCAATACCCGGAACCACACGTGTGTCATGTGTATTTGTGAAAGTCTGCATATTTACAATAAAGAAATCCAAAATAGAGTTTGAAATGGAAACACTGGCAACTTTATTTGCGGGAAACTCGCCTCGCTGGTCTGTGTGTGTATGTTTGAAAGAGAGCAGATATAAGGTGGCGGACAGAGCACCAGATTGACCAGACCAACATTCACCAGAAGAGATGAGATGGATGTGGAAAATTTCTCGGCTGCCTACTGTCACCAAGCTCCTTTGTTTTTAGACTTTTTACATTTTCGTCACATTAATTATTTAGTATCTATTATCTGTCTATAATGGGGAAGTTCAAGAGGCGGAATGATAGCAAGAACAGGTAAAACGAGAAATACTAACATTCCCAAGAAATGAGCGACTAATACATACCTTGCAAAAGGGGGAGATCAGATGTCATAATATTATGTATTTAGTTGACTTTAGAATGTCATGTCAATGTCCAAGAATGTCATGAATACTGTTATGTATGTCGTAAAATTGTGTGGTTGTGCTGTATAATTTACGTCGAATTCTTCTCTGTGAGGAATATCGTGTGTGCGAGAACCGGTATGTTTCCACGGAAGCTAGACACATGCTGACATCCTGGCGCCAGTACCAAAATTGGACAGCGCACTACCCCTCCCTCCTATACCGGAGTGGTGTGGTGACTGGTGAGCGTCAAGAAGGCCAGATGCTTGAAGGAACTAGAGAGGTAAAGAAATGCTCGCTTTGGCTCCGAGACAGATAGAGTAAAGTTTTACGTTAATAGCTAAGTATTCCTTATAGATATTGCATCTTGTTTTGTCACTTCACTTCTGTGTTAACTTCATCCAAGTCATAAGTCATATTAATGAGTTAAGATTATTAGTATTCACCATTGTGTTAATATATATTCTGTTGTAAGTAGGTAAGTTCTCTTAAATTATTGTTGTTTGATTAATTATTTAAATTGTTGAGTATAGGAGTACAGTCCGACACCCATAATATTGTTCTAGTATTACTATCGTGCATTTTTCTTATTATCTTTCTAGTGATTTATTATGAAACAAAAGCTATTTCATTGTATGATCTTACAGCCATTACTAACAAAAATAAGTGCAGTAGAACATTGGGAAGAAGGGATACGATAATACATCTGATAGATGTGTTTGAAAAAATAATTACAAAATATACATAAATACAGAAAAGTTTGTATTCGTAACGATTCCTGGACGAATCATCATCTCATATATTGAAGCAACCCTAAAACTTTACCCACAGTTAAAAAAATATGTACAGAAGGGAGATAGAACAGAAGACGCTAGAGGCTGGGAGGTCCCAATATATTTATTCCTACTTATCAGGCAATATGGTGCATCAACAAGTAGATAACTCCTGGAAAGTAAATTTTGGCAGAACAAGTTTCTGTATCATTTGTAATGATATTGTGCATCTAATTCATTTATGTATATTTCTTATGTATATATTTTATATTTGTACCTTTAATTTAGAATGTCTTTTGTTAGTTTTAAGGCTTAGCACATTTCATTTTGTTAGTCATGTGAATCATATAACCAATACCATTTATTTGGTTAACGAGACTAGGTTCTCTGTTTCGGGTTAGTTGATTTTTACACTCGATTCGTATATGTGCGCAAGAGGATATTAATTTGTTTTGCCGACGTGTCTGTCAGAGGATTGTAAACTTGAGTTTCTCAATTTTGCGCTCAGTCTCATCGTAGCTTCCATCACTGCATGTGGTTCAGTGTTCCTCTCTTCCAACGTCTCTTTGTTCACCTTATGTATGTTGAGACGGATACTGAGATTTGCTGATTGTTTGGTGGAGGTATGCATGCAGTTATGGCATACTCATCGTGGTCCATCGGGCGGAGTTAATATTGTGAGTTTCATTATAAGTTTGTTCTTTGATATTTACTTGCACAGATATTTAGGTAAATTTTTACAAGTTGCCACAACAGGATTTCATAGGAAAAATATATAATTCCTAGAAGGTTTTAGTGTGATTTGAGTGATGTTGACCTTCGTTTCTTTAGGAAATGCTTCGTTTTGGAGATAGCCCTCCTCCCCCCCCATCCAACAATCTTGGGGGAGAGCCTGGGAAATCGGGGGTTTTGGGTGGGGAGAAAACTCATAATATAGTATATTTGCCAGTCTAGATTGCACTCATGACATGCCATAAATGTCAAAAAGTGGAAAACCCGAGCCAAGTTTGGCAAAACTTGGCTCTGGTTTTCCAGTTTTCAACGAGCATAAATATTGAAAAATTAAAAACCCGAGCCAACTTTTTTTCTGACCCAACCTAGATCGGGCATCCTTTGGTCTTACCATAGCATCGAGATATTACAAAATTAAAAAGACCTTACCTGACCTGACCTAACCTGACCTAACCTAACCTAGAAGGAGGCATCCTTCGGAACCTAACCATGGCATACTTCGGAACCTAACTATGGCATACTTCGGAACCTAACCATGGCATACTTCGGGACCTAACCTTGGTATCCTTCGGGACCTAACCTTGGCATTCTTCGAGACCAAATCATGGCATCCTTTGGGACCTAACCTTGGCATCCTTCGGTCTTAACCAGAACATCAATTTGTTATAAAATTAGGAAGACCAAATCAGACCCCTTGTTTCATACACCAATTTACCTTAATTGGAAGCAAATTATGTGGAAGGTACTGGTTCTTGTGGAGTTGAAGAGTAGGTGGTAGTGTTGTATTCTGGCAAGTTGTATTGGTGGTAGGTGGACTGGATGACCTTATATTCAAACCACTTTAAACCAGTTATTATAACTGATCATGGACTAATTTATTTTTCAATAAGAGACACAAGTGTTTTTTTGTATAATTTCTGTGTTTCTCCAGTAAAAATTTGTAAAACCAAGCAGCCAGGTGAGTTAACCAGGTGAGCCAAGGATATACCTTCTCCACAGACAGACAGTAATGTTGTACTGGCAAGATAAATGGAGAGACTGAAGTTTGAGTGACGTAGTCACGTGTTGTAGGTCTATGATTGGTCAATAGCGAGATGATAGAATTGTGTGAAAAACTGATTGGTTAGATTTGGCTTGAAGTTAAAAAATGTGCCACCAGGTCGCACTGTGGGGCTCATAGATCAGGGGCCGGATACTCAAAACAACTTAGGACATCCTATCTCGGCTAGGGAGTCCTAACTTCCCCAGTGCGCTTATGACGGGTATACTCAAAACACTTATGACGGTATACTCAAAACCTTTGGCAGCCATCTTTCCTAAGTTACGACGCTTGGATTTAGGACAACCCCCAGGCAGCCCTAAGTGGAGTTATGACACCGAACACCGTAGAAAACATGATAAATCAACTCGGCTGTACCAAAAAGAATAAGAAGGACTATATATATTTTGGCTGTATTACCAAAGAGCACCACTTTGTTGTTGTTGGAGAGACTACTGCGAAAGAGTGCATAGTATAAGGAACAGTATAAGGAACCACTACAATGTCAGTGATGATTACCAACGAAGATAGTATAGATTTCCTCAGATTGAAATAATAAACTTATCCGAGAAATAGGACCATGACATAATATATCCCTCGTTGCACAATAAAATTTAGTGCCATTCTCACAAATACTCGAGTAATATTGAGTATGTAGTGTAAGCACAGTTAATTAGGAGACTTATGTGTTGCATGAGAAATACTGAACAATTCAAGGATTTACAACATAATAAATGATTTTCCCAGTCATTAGTTTAAGCAGTTGCTCTTCAATTTGGACCCTGAAGGGGAAATATTGTCTGTGGTGATATGGACAGTATTTAAGGGGTTCTGGAATCCCTTCAGACCTAACCAACGGCCATTTAAGGGGTCTGGCAACCCTTCAAATCTAACCCACTCCCTATTAATTCTTTAACTGTCCCTCCTCTCTTTCTTGCTTCCTCTCGGTCTCCTTATTTGAAACTACAAGTTCTAAGTTCTTTCTGGCCCAGCTCTGTCTTGATTTGTAATTTCTCACCCCCCCCCCAAAAAAAAAAATATTATTTTACATCATATTTCTGGTTCTATTAATTTCTTACCTAATTATCACGAGGAAAGAACCCTGACCTAACCTAACCTAACTCCACTTGCTAAACCTAATTAGAACTGCTGAACTTTTCTTCAGAAACACCCATAATTTTTTACATTATCTGTTATTTGGCCCAACTTTTGTGTTTGGTTTGATTCAGGGGATTCATTTTAACACTAGTTTATTGGTAAAATTGGGCTTGGTTATTTGTGTGTGGTCACCATTGAGGAATATGGTTAATGATAACTTGTAGGAAATTGTTCATTTACTGATACCAACTAATATTTTTACAGTAATGTTATTGCTGTGTTGTATGTTGTATTTTTTACATTTTAGTTTAGTTTTGCCAGATTTTCATTAGGGATACAATTACTCAAAAAGGTATATGTTACTAAAACACCAATGAGACTAAAAATATGCACATTTAAACAGACCTAACCTACCGTACACTATCTACTTGATATTGGTAATCTTATATCTTACATTACATAATCCTACATAATTATTACATTTAGCAGTGAATCATGTGATGTGACACAAGTAGACATGATAAAATAGTCATTTCTAACATTGCTAATGACTTTCAATAATGTCATACTGTTGTCTGTCATGAATCATAATGGTGGTGGCACTTATTTCGCAGTAGATACTACTCTCTTACTCTCCACAGTTTCGACACACATTTCTACCACTCATACCGTCATACGCATAATGTTGTGTTTTGTTTCGTGTTTACTTTTGTCAGCTGATCGAGCTTGCTTTTGATTGGCTGGAGTCAGTCCGAGTCACTTGAAAGCACCACCCTGATTGGCTGAACAACATAGGGCACCCGGGAAGATTTAGGACTTCCTAACTACTTAGGAACAGGATAGGACGCCCTAAAAAAGTTTTGAGTATACCAACTTAGGGCATGAGATAGGATATCCTAACCAGTTCCTAACTTAGGAGTTCCTGAGTCCAGATAGGGCGGCAAGGCTGCCCTAAGTTAGGAACGTTTGAGTATCCGGCCCCAGCTGACCTATGTTTTGAATTCAATGCCCAATGGCAGCCATATTTGTTTTGACTTGCAAACACATTGGTTAGAAATCGTGAGAGTGGCCTTATAACGCATTTATAACGGAAATGCTACTAAGAAATATTGTAGTACAAGATGAAATAGAGCTTATTGTAATAAGAAATGTGTGAAAAAGCCAATGTTACGAAATGTTTGGACTCTGAAAAATACGACATCCACTACACTTATTTGGGATTTTACGAAATTTTTGGACTCTGAAAAATACGACACTCAATACACTTATAAGAGATAATTAGTGTTATAACGCATTTATGACGGAAATGTTACTAAGAAATATTGTATTACAAGATGAAATAAAGCATAATGTAATAAGAAAAGCGTGAAATGGGGGATTTTACGAAATTTTTGGACTCTGAAAAATACGACACTCACTACACTTATCAGAGGTAAATAGTGTTATAACGCATTTGCTAAGCAAATGGTATATAGAAAAGTTGTTTGTAATACTGAAATATAAACACTTGTAATAGTAAAAATATTAAAATCGCGTTGAGGCAACTTGTAAAAATATTCCGATATTTAATATGCATTGTGTGGATTGTGATTTATTTGTCATTATTTTTTATTACATTAATGAACGAAGGTTTTTTTGTGATAAATTGTTTAGTTTTATATATTGGCTAATTATAAAGTAAGGTTGCGAATGTGTGCGTTTAAATTGAGCACTACAGTAGGTTACATCCGTGTTTTTTCCGTTTGATTTGTTGTTAGTATTTTTGTACATTATCACTAGATTCCAATGCCTAACTGGTTTCAGGTCGAAGCACTTGTTCAATAAAGCGCTACTACAGACTTCGGTGTTTGGTGGGCCTCGAGACACTTCGACAATAACTATCAGCATGGAGCGAGTGGAGGTGGAACAGCGGAAGCAGAGGCGTTCTGCTGCAAAAAGGAAGATCAACCGGAAGTACAATTTATTCCGGGAGAGTGTATCGCTGGAAGATCCGGAACCTCTTCTACAAAACAGTTTTATAGAAATTCAAGCAGCCTATAATGATGTTGAAGAAGCACATGAGAGGTATCTTGAAGCATTAGTAATTCAAGGAACCGGTGATTCTCAAATAGAGACAGAAGAGCATTACATTACTGAGCCAGAAAAGAAGCGGAATGACGCGCATGCATTACTGATAAAACATTCAGACAACAAAAACAAACTTCAGAATTCGCAATCAACATAAGTGAAAATCAAAGCCCTAGAACCTCCAAAGTTCGATGGCAATGTACGGGAATACCCTAGTTTTAAATCTAATTTTGAAAGACTCATGAACGATAACTTTGGTAAAGATCCATTCGCTTTGATACAATGTCTAACTGGTGAAGCTTTGAAAACAGTTTTGGGAGTTGAGGATGACTATGAGGAAATGTTTAAACGACTCCATGAAAAATTCGGAAATAAAAGAAAAATAGTAGATTTTGTGATAAATGATCTTAAGCCCTTGAAAAAGCTTAGTGACTGTGATGGTAAGGGTTTCATAAAAATGGTTGAACGTGTCGAACGATGCTGGTTAGATCTAAAGAAAATGAATCTCTCCTCAGAAATGAATACAGCAAATACAGTGAGCCATATAGAAAAAATTCTGCCTTCCACACAAAAACGCGAGTGGGTACTTTTAGCTGAAAACCACACTAACTCTGACGATCTGTTTCCGAGTTTGCTTAAATTTTTACTACGTGAGAAGAGGGCAATAGAATACATGGACTCAAGTATTCGCTGTGGAGCTAGTTATGAGAGTAAGTCCACTGTGCATAATATCACAGCATTACATGAAGGAGCTATCTCGAATGGATCGTCAGAATTAGCGAGTGTTATTCAGAGATTTCAAGAGAAACAAGAAAACCATAATGCACAAATTCAGCAATGCGTAGTTAACCTGTCAGAACTAGTAAACAAAATGAATGTGAACCAAAAGACAGATATTGTTCGCACGTCAGGAGCCACACAGAAATGTTGGTTACATGCAACTAATAGCCATAATATCTTCGATTGTAACACGTTCAAGGATTTAGAGGTAGCTGACAGGATGGACTTAGTTAAAAGATATAATATATGTTTCATTTGTTTAAAGGGAAGACATTTAGCCAGAAATTGCTATTTGAAGAAACCCTGTGACAAAATTGTATCAGATAACCAACATTGTGACAGGTATCATCATCCATTACTACACCAAAGCAATGTTGCCGGAAATATGTTTCATGGGGTAGGGTGTACCCAGAGAGAAAAGGTTCTTCTTGCTGTTAGTACAGTGCATTGCCAGAACCAACCTATAACTACCTTGTGGGATTCGGGGTCGGATATTACACTCATTACGCATAAAATGGCCACACGACTTGGGCTGAGAGGCGGCGATATAGAGTTGTCTATGACCAAAGTGGGGAATGTGACTGAGAATTATTACAGTAAAGAATATTTTCTACCACTCTCAGACAAGCAAGGCAATGTGGTGAGCATTCGTGCAGTTGGCATCAAAGAAATCTCCTCTACCTTAGAACCAGTAGATGTATCAAAATTAGTTACATTGTTTGAAGGTATAGAGACAAAGGATATTGCAAGACCATGCGGAAATATAGATTTGCTTGTTGGCTCTGACTGTTGTGACATATTACCTAGGATTGTGAAGATTAATGGAAACTTGCAATTGCTTGAGAATCAATTTGGGTACAGCATTAGAGGATCACATCCCATCCTCCACAACATCACCAGTAACACCAATCACGTACGGATTAGAACACATCATTTAGCTGGGTTGACCCACGCGAGTGACATAGATGTTGAAT
This sequence comes from Petrolisthes cinctipes, assembly GCA_033782935.1. Classification (NCBI taxonomy): domain Eukaryota; kingdom Metazoa; phylum Arthropoda; class Malacostraca; order Decapoda; family Porcellanidae; genus Petrolisthes; species Petrolisthes cinctipes. The sequence goes on from JAWQEG010000831.1 coordinate 2,065,641, forward strand.
GTAAATCTAATTTAAAAACTAGTCTTGATATTTTTTTTAATGTTGAAAGCTTAGGGACTCAGTGTACTCCGCGATGCGGCGGGTGTAAATGTGGTAAATGTCCTATTGGATCTAATAACTACACCATTAAAGAAGAAAGAGAACTTGCTCTCATCGACAAAGGGTTGAAATATGATGCGAATAACAAACTATGGACAGCTCACTATCCTTGGATAAAGAATCCTCAGACTTTGTCAAATAATGTAACTGTGCTTGAAAGTGTGGAAATGTGTGTGATACAAGGGGGTTAATGCCATTACTGCAGGCTACAACTCCGACCCGACTACCCTGGTCCATGTCAAATCCATATATACAATTATCTTTGCTAATGCATATAACTTTGTTCGGTAAAACTTTACTATGTGGCAATACATCCTCCAAGGTAACCAATATCTTTATCTGTTGTGTTATGATATGATATAACTTATTTTAATCTTTTCATTCGGAAATACTCTGTTTGGAGATACCCGCTACCCACCTATCCAACATTCTTGTGGAAGGGCTTTGGTGGGAAAACATATAAATTTAGCATATTTAGTTGTGCTTTTGTACCATTGTTGATGACAAGCTATAAAAGTAGAAAACTGAGAGAAACGAGCAAAGTTTTTTGTCAGTACATTGCTCGTATTTTAAATTTGCTAAATTTGATTTAATGTCTTTTCACTCCCTGAATAAGAGTTAATATATTTGTATTCTGAAATAAGCCAGACTATATTTTACTTAAAACCTAACCAGGACCGAGGCAAACTTCCTGGACCTAACCGGGCCACACTACCAGGACCGAACCAGGGCTTAACAAGGGCAAACTACCGGAATCTAACTGGGACAAACTACCGGGACAACCAAGTTTAATTTTTATTCAAATATGCTATATCCTAATACTCTCCCAGGAAGATTGTTGGATAGGTGGGGAATGGGTATTTCCAATATAATGCATTTCCTAATGGAATGAGTGTCAATATCGTTCATAACAGAGGATAATACACTTGAAAAGTAGATTGGTTTACTATGGTTGTGCATTGCCCAATAGTAAAGTTTTACTGCTTGCACATAATTATGTCCATCTATCTGCATGTCTCCCTCGAGGACTACCTTGGCGACTGGGCTGAAAATTGGCACATCCAGAAATTTTGGAAAAATATGTTTTCCGACTTCCTCTTACCTTCTTCTCAGACAGTAAATTAAATACTGGCCATTGATTTGCTGCGATGTTCCGCTGCTGGTTGGCTGGGCAAAGATTCAGAAAATATACAGGACAAATTCACAATATAAGGCTTTCGAGTGACAGAACAAGTTTCAAAACATTGGATTCAGGGGACCTATTTCAGGAGAGTGACCTCTAATAGAATACCATGCTAATCATACAAATGACTGTCCTTTCTTATTCAGTGACATACAACTTAAGCGGTCCCTACACGTTCAATTTTTTCATGCAATAACCCGAATTGCGCAAACTTATTGACAGTGTAGGGATATTGCTTGACACATTTTTTTGAAGATATCAAAATAAGTTTAATATTTTATCGTGCAATGCGAATATATTGAAACTGTGTGAAGGAAATATTGGACAATCTTGGGTTAATGTGATTCCTTCCTTCACAAAGTCTCGAAATATTTTCTCTCTAATATTAATTCCTTATAAGTGCTGCCTGGAAGGATACTTTAAGGGTTTTTGCGCCCCTTAGGATCTGAGCTGTTCTCTTTCCCCAGTCTGTTTTCCTTTCTTTCCTTTTTCTTTGCTCTTGCTATCCCTCCTGTCACCGTCTCCCTTGTAGTACAAATTCTTTCTAGCTTAACAGTCATCAGTCATCCACCCTAGTTGTCTGGAGGATGATCACCATGCTCTGACCTTCTCCAATGTTGTAAGTTTAAAAAAAAAAAAAAAACTTTCAAATCAATTGAGTACATAACATTATTTGAACAAGCCAACATACTGTATTATATTTCGTGATCCCTTCGATTAGCTTTCCAAGTTCTAAAACATATGCAAAGCATCCTCAAGAATCAAAATTTACAATATATTATCGTAACGTGTGTAGTTTTGCATATGTTACAGGGAAGTAGTGTAACCAGTGATTTTTTTTTTTTTTTTTTTATATGTTCCGACACTGGACATAGGCTTAAACAAGCCCGTTACCGTGGCCCAGGTCAACTGCTGCTCATACACACACGTCACGACTTCCGAACTGGTACCCAGCCACAGAGGGAGGGAAGTGAGGGTTATTCCCAAATACTGCAGCTGTTATGGTACCAGCGAGGGTGTTTTACGACGTTCGGTGGCCTTATAGTTAGTGCCTCAAACTCAAATCGGAAGAGTAAATATTCTCAGGCCCTCACCTGAGAGGATCGATCTCCCGACCTCTAGGATATGAGTCCAGAACACTAACCACTCGGCCACTGATATCTTCAGTAAGTTCATGTAATCCCTGGAATTCCTAGAGATTTTATGAAATCCCTGCTTTGAAGGCCCAGGGAATTCACGTATTTACTGACATGTAGAGTTTAATGAAAAAAAAATATTGTTTATTATTGAAACTGAAGTAATCTATACTATAAATCAGGGGTCTTCATTGTGCGGCTCGCGAGCCAGTGGCGGCTCGCAATGACCTGATTGGCATCTCCCAAGAGAGAGAGAGAGAGAGAGAGAAGAGAGAGAGACAAAAAAAGAAAATCATCAGTGATCAGAGAAAAAGTCCAAAGTATTAGATATAAATTGGATCACTATGCCTCATCAGATGTATCATTTAATAAAATTGCTAATGGGAATAGGCCTAGTGGCCCTGGCAATTCTTTACTTTTCATAATTATTCAACACAAAGAGAAAAGGAGAAACATTAAATGAAGGTGTTTTTTTTTTGTATTATTAAAGTCAAGAATTTCAGTATAATTTATTAATAATATATTGTTACTAGTCTTGTTCTATAAATCTGTGGTTATGGAAACCCACAAAAATATATAATTTAGTTCCTATATATATTTTTTCTGCTTATCCATGTGGTTTATGGCTTATGTGGCTCTCACTCGGAATATGTCCTGAACTTTTGGCTCTCGTGAAAAAATTAGTGAATAACACTGCTATAAATGGATAACGGTCTCTGTTTATCCTTTTATATCTCGAAAACGATTACAACTACAACCAAAACCCATATATATTCTGAATCACCATCACCAGGCGCAGGTTTTGGTATGAAGTAAATCGACGTAAAAATTACGTTAAAATGTCAACTATTCCATATATCGGTTAAAACCATAAAGAAGAGCTCGAACGGAAATTTTCCATTCGAGCTGCTAAAATCGCAGGCCAAATGTACCGCTCGAACTGAAGTAGCTCGTCGAGCCGCTAAAAACGCGCTCCAATTGTACAGGCATGGCTGGTAGTGCTAGACCAGGGTCCAAGGAGTGTGTGAGAGCAACTAACAGAGTTCGAACAAGTGAATTTTCCAAACCATTCTCAACGTTGAGAGAAGTTTAGAAGACTCACTTATTCGAACTCTGTTCAGTTCCTCTCCAATTTTCCTTGGACCCTGGTCCAGCACTATCACCTACTGCTGTACAGCTCGAATGGAAATTTTCCGTAAGAGCTGAAGAAGGCAAAAAAGCTATTTGGAAATTCAGTCAGTCTCGGGCCTTCAAGCTGTAGAGTCGTATGTACAGTCAATATCCAAAATTTGTATCCATGTCTTGTTAAAGTTTCGAATCAATTTACATACTAGTGAACCAATTACAGTGCTTATCCTGTTGACCCCCCCAACGGGAACCGCCTTGACGTGGTGGTGGGGCTTGCGTGTCTCTGAGACCTGGCGAGCTAGACTAGAGGGGGCTCCATGCTAGTAAGGTCACCAGTGAGAGACCAGACTAAATGGTTCCCATGCATTAGGCTGCCAGTACGGGCCAACAGTGCTGCCCACTAGGGGCCGTCCTATGTTGGATGGTTGGGTGTCTGGGCCGGGAGATGTTGGGGAAGGGGGACTCAGCACCGTCGTGAGCAAACTTTCGAGCCATTGGGGCTGCTTTTTAAAACGAGTGGTCCCGTGGGGGAAGAGGTACCCCACCCACGGCGACCAGTGCTTGGTCCTCTCATCTGTCCGGTAGGTAGTAGCTCTTGGCTCCTGGGGCCAACAACAATAAATCAATGATATACGGATAGAGAAAAGCCCCAATCTCTTCCTCGAGCGGTGGTCGACCAGGCTCTCGAGACGTCACTCTCTGGTCGTGGTAGTATACAGAAAGCTGCAAATAAGACTAGACCTAGCAGGTCGGGTGTTGTGTCGAAGAACCCTGTTAGCGATTTTGACATGTTAATGTTAACTACTGTACTTGCATCCCTTTCCCATGGCGCTATCCACTCCATTTTTAAGTGTTGTGGAGTAGTTTTTCGAATCTGAATCACATATGACAGTGATTGTAGGTCTAATCGGTGCTATATTACTTTCAATACAAATGCTGCTGCCAGTGCAGCACTTGAAGCAAAAGATTCTCTGACGGTGGGGGATACTCATTGTAAAGTTCAGATGATGCGCTCCACCAATGTAGTTGACAGTGACAATGACTACTGCCCTAACATATTTGATGACTCTGTAGAGCATGTCCCAAAGGAACGTCGGGTTCCTACACCCTTTTGGTTTGTGGCTTACTACAGGGAGGGACGTGGTAACCTTATCCATGCTTCCCTGTATCTGGAGAAATTGGATTATTACCAATGGGCCACATAAAGAAATATGGTAAGAGCGTTTTAATCAGAGCCAAAGATCTTACACAGGCCATGATGCTCCTCAATCTCCCCTGTCCTTCTGATAGCATGTTTGAATCTATTAAACCACATCGAACATTTAATTATAGCAAGGGGCATATATATAATGAGGACCTGTATGAATTCTCAGCAGATGACATTCTCGCTATGTGCCCAGACAGTGTCCAACAAGTAACAAAGATGAAAGGCGGTAAAAATATGATCATCCTCACTTTCTATGGCTCGCATATCCCAGATCGCATTAACATTAACGCCACCTCTTTTGAGGTGAAGCCTTTTGTTGAGCATCCCCTACAGTGTTTCTGTTGTTATGAGTTTGGTCATGGGAGGAGGTACTGCAACAACCGTTCCCGGTGTGGTAATTGTTCTGCTCTTGACTCACATCTTACTTCTGAGTGTCGGTCAGAGAGTTACTGCTTTTACTGCAGAGATGCTCACCCCTTGCATTCTCGCCAATGTAAGATGTACCTCCTTGAGCAGGATATCCTCCACTTGGCTAATACCCAATTCATTAGCATAGTTAGTGCCAGACGGCAACTCAACTTCAGGCGACAGAAGGATGGTGGTGTGAAGACATACGCCTCCTTCCTTCGCCCTAAATCGGTTGAAGCACCATCTGAACCCTCTCAAGAGGCAGCTGCTTTTTGCTCTAGTGAGAGCGTTTCTAAGGTTACTCTACATAATAGTTTCTCTGTCTTGGAAACTTTATCAGACGTCTCTCTCTGGTCATGGTAGTATACAGAAAGCTGCAAATAGGACTAGACCTAGCAGGTCGGGTGTTGTGTCGAAGAACCCTGTTAGCGATTTTGACACGTTAATGTTAACTACTGTACTTGCATCCCTTTCTTATGGCGCTATCCACTCCATCTTTAAGTGTTTTGGAGTAGTTCTTCGAATCCGAATCACATATGACAGTGATTGTAGGTCTAATCGGTGCTATATTACTTTCAATACAAATGCTGACCCTTCAACTGATGACAATTCTCAGACTTTAGCTAAAGGTGTCCATGTGGTAGAGGTTCACGATGCCACACGCTCTCCAAAAAGGAAACTTAAGTCACCTAAACTGCCACAGAGACGCCTTCGTGGTTCCCATGAGGCACTTGTCTCTATAGATGTTCCTCCTTGTAAGACAACCATCTCTGTGGACTCATCCATAGTTTCCTCTCAATTTCACCAGAAGCGTTCGCGTGGCTCTGATGAATCTCTTGACTCAACAGAAGTTCCTCCTCGCAAGCATCCTTCGGGATCATCAGAGGGGCGTGAAGTTAATGTGGATGCCACGTATGTTGTGACTTCAAAAGATTCAGTTTCTCTTCCGCTTGATCAGCGGAGTGATTTTACCACCTGTATTATGGATGTTGATATATCTGCTTGTGTCAGTGATACCACTTTCGTGCAGGACAATACCAATGTAATTGTTTGAAAGAATATCCCAGCTCATTTATCTTCGTCTTCTTCTAACATGCTTCAGGGACTCATCTACGGGTCCCAATTACTGCCCCAAGTACTACTCCTCGGGTTCGCTCTTCTTCTAGTTGCCCAGGATAAGACAAATCTTATCGTTTGAGTAAACCCTCAGGTCGAGGGTGGTAGTGGGAAGTACCTCCATGAGGCTTCCCAAAAATCAGTACTAAAGTAACACTGTTCAAGGTCCTTCATTGGAATTGCCGTGGCTTGCGTGCTTCTTGGGAGGAACTGCGCGTTCTTCTCTCTAGCTTCTCTCCTGCATGTGTTTCTCTCCAAGAGACAATGCTTGGGGACTACATTCCTGCCAGTCCTCCAGCATACTTTGCATTTTATTCCAATTCAGTTGAAGGGCAGGGTCACCATGGTGGCTCTGCCATCCTAGTTCCCGAGATATTCCATGCACGAGCCTAGAGCTTGACACTGCTCCAGGCTGTCGCAGTAAAGGTTTTTATGGACCGCCTGTACACTGTGTGCAGTCTATACCTTCCTCCCAGTGTTTCAGTTGAGAGGGGTGATCTCAAATTTCTTGTACAGGACCTTCCCTCTCCCTTTAATTTATTGGGTGATTTTAATGGTCGTCATCCTCTGTGGGGTGACAGTTCGGTCATCCCCAGGGGTGTTTTATGGGCTTCTTTTATTGAGGATAAGGGATTAGGGGTTTTAAATACGGGAGATGTGACACAATTTAATAGCCCTACTGGGACTTTTACCGCCATTGACATTTCCTTTTGCTCACCCAGTGCTTTGTTGGATTTTACTTGGAGAGTGTTGCCTGATTTATATGACAGTGACCATTTCCCTATGCTTTTAGAAGTTAACAGGTACGAACCACAGTCTCGTCTTCCTAGGTGGAAATTTAGAGAAGGCTGACTGGCAGTTTTTTAGAGAGCTAACTTCTTCGGTCTCTTCTGTAGCCAATTTTGGTAGCTCTGACGCAGCTGTAACATATTTCACTGATATACTCCACTCTGCTGCTCTCAACTCAATCCCTAGAACTTCTGGCTACTTTCCCAAACGTCCTGTCCCTTGGTGGTCACCAGTCTGCACCACTGCTGTGCGGGAGAAGCGCGCTGCTTTCTCTCGCCTTCGTCGCAATCGTGGGGACCCAACTCTTTTAGAGGACTTCCGACGGGCAAGGGCCCGGGCTAGACGAGTCTTAAAAGAGGCCCGACATGCATCTTGGAAGGCCTATGTGTCTTCAATTAATACTAAAACTCCACTCACCCAAGTGTTCAGGAGAGTCCGTAAGATGGCTGGGAAGTTATCTCCTAGTTCTCCACCTATACTTAAGGTCAATGGAATTAAGATCATGGAAGGTTTGACAGTGGATAATACCATGGCGGAGGCTTTTGCAAGAATCTCTAGCCGTGACTCTCGACCTCTGGCAGTCAGGCATGAGTTAAGAGCCAATGAGCGCACTCTCCTGGATGTCTCAGGGAACGAGAATGAAAGTTATAACCATATATTCGCCCTGAGAGACCTGCATTCTGCTCTCTCTCTGTGCGACGACACATCTCCTGGGCAAGACAACATCCCATATGCAATGTTACGACACTTGGGTGAGGAGGCGATCTCATTTCTTTTAGCTTTATATAACAGAATCTGGCAGGAGGGTGTCTTCCCTTCTGGGTGGAGGGTTGCTACCATCCTTCCTTTCCTCAAGCCGGGCAAGGACTCTGGTGTTGCCCTCAATTATCGACCAATTGCCTTGACCTCCTGTCTCTGTAAACTATTCGAAAAGATGGTGAATGTCAGACTGGTATACTTCCTTGAACGGGGTAAGTTTCTGTCTCCATCCCAGTCTGGCTTTCGTAAACACCGTTCCACTACAGATGCTCTGGTCAGGTTGGAAGCTGCTGCATGTGAGGCCTTTGCACGACATCAACACCTTGTCTGTGTATTCTTTGATTTAGAAAAAGCCTATGACACTACATGGCAATATGGCATCCTACAGCAACTCCATTTATATGGCCTGAGGGGTCGCCTTCCATGCTTTCTTAAGGAGTTTCTCAGTGGTCGCAGTTTTTCTGTGAGGGTTGGTACTACCCACTCAGCATCTGTTGCACAGGAGGAGGGCATCCCCCAGGGAAGCGTCCTCAGTGTCTCATTGTTTGCAGTAGCAATTAATGCCATTGCCTCATTCCTTCCAGACGGTATAGCTAACTCGATGTACATTGACGACCTAGCAGTCTGGTTTGCTGCTTCCCGTATGTCAGTGGCGGAGCGGCGCATGCAGCTTGCCCTTGACAGGGTGTCACATTGGACTGGTTCTCATGGGTTTCGATTTTCTCCTTCCGACTTATTCATGTATGGTCATCGGATACGCTGTGTCGAGGAGACTCGCTTTTTGGGTCTCCTTTTTGACAAACGTTTGACTTGGGTTCCCCACTTACATACACTTAAGGTCTCTTGCCTCAAGGCTCTTAATCTGTTGAGGGTCCTTTGCCATACGTCCTGGGGGGCTGATCGGGCCACCCTCCTCCGCCTATGCCATGTTCTTATTAGGTCAAAACTCGACTAAGGGTGTGAGGTGTACTCTTCTGCCACCGATGCCTGTCTCAGAGTTTTAGACCCTGTTCATCATGCTGGAGTACGTCTGGCGACCGGAGCCTTCAGGTCGTCCCCAATCCCCAGTCTCCTGGTGGACGCTAATGAGCCACCTCTTGATCTCCGTCGCCAGTCCTTGATGGTTCGTTGTTGCCATCAATTACATCGACTTCCTGACTCCCTTCCCTGCTTGGCGGTGTCATCTGATATCATGTCTTAGTACTAACTTTTACATTCTCGTACACCATGGCCCTTTGGCTTCCGGGTCAGAAAGGCTATGGAGGAGATGGGCATTGATGACTTCCAGATTTGTCCTGTGAGGGTCCCCAGGGTGGCTCCATGGCTTTTTCCAGAAGTTTTTCCCTGCACCTGCTTTACAGACAAGAAGGAATCTCTTCCTCCTCCAGTAACTCGTTCCCTCTTTTTAGAACATGCCTTCACTCACAGGGAGTCCCTCCCTGTGTACACTGATGGGTCAAAGTCTGATGCTGGAGTTGGCTTTGGAGCCCTCCAAGTAATTTTTACTCTCCCTCAGGCTTCGTTTACTATTTTTAGCAATTCCTGTAGTGCCTTGCAGGCCTTGTGTAATTTTAACTCTTCCCATCCCCTGGTGTTGGCCATTCTTGAGTGGCTTGTCCTCCTGGGTCGTCGTGGCCGCAATGTCACTTTTTGTTGGGTCCCGGCTCATGTGGGTGTTGATGAGAATGAGCGGGCTGACGCCCTGGCTAAGGCTGCGGTCTCCAATTCTCGGCCCCCTGTTCCTGCAGTGGACCTTCGACCCTACATAGATGCTACCGTTCGTTCCTGCTGGCAGGACATATGGGACGCCGTCGGGGCTATCAAGCTCCGCGACATACGCCAGCGTCTCGGTTTGTGGAGCTACAGTGGCCTGTCCCGCCGGTGGGAGACGGCTCTTGTACGTCTCCGCATTGGCCACACATTATTGACTCATGGCTTTTTAATGGAGAGGGCTCACCTTCCCTACTGTGATGATTGTCTGGTCCCTTTGACAGTGCGGAATCTTATTGTTGAGTGTCCCAGCTTTGGTGACCTTCGTCGTAGGCACCTCTCTGAGTACCAGGAGGGTGACGGTTCTTACAGTCTCTCTCAGGTCCTCGGGGAAGAGGCTTGTGGTGTGGGAGGGAACACCCTCTCCTATGTGGAGGAGGCTGGCCTTCTCCACAAATTGTGAATTTTATTGTATTTATGTCTATTAATTTTTAGGTAGTTAAAGTTAAATGTTTCTTTCGCTAATATTTCAATTCTTTTATATATCTAACTTGAGTAGGTTATTTCATTAATATATGATTTTTTGGAAGACGTGGGTTTTATTCATGCTGCTTCTCCCTTTCGAGGTAGTGAAAATTATTTAATCTTTGTACATATTTTATTAATGATGTAGATGACCATTTTATGTTGGACGGTATATGACAATTGCTGTTGCGCCGCCAGATGCCTAATGGCATCAATAAATAAAATCAATTTTTAGTTTGTGTGTCTTTTAATCATGGTGCCTATCCCTTTCGGGTATTCATGTTTTATTAATTATGTAGATGACCATTTTATGTTGGGCGGTATATGACCTTAGCTGTTGCGCCGGTAGATGCTTAGTTGCATCAAAAATCAATCAATCAATTTATCCTGTTGAAAATTTGCTTGAGCTCGCTTGATACCCGATCAGGCTATACAAAGCAAGCCTGGTTACATATTTTGAATTGCGAGTGTACAGTCTCGGCCTGGAATAAGTATCTACCTACTCCCAGCCAATTCCGACATGTGGCACCATCGCAACCAGGGATACGAAGGATGAAGCAAGGCAAGACTCTTCAACCCGAATTGAATCAGCGAAACACTGTCTTCCCTCCACCGTCTCGCTGGCTCAAGTAACTGATTCGACTCAGGTTGATGAGTCTTGCCCTGCTTCACCTTTCGTATCCATGGTAGCGATGGTGCCACATTTCTGGGTTGGGTGGAAGTAGGTGGATACTTACTCTAGTCCGAGACTGTACAATGTCGGACTAATGTTCTGTCCCACAGCCAGCCACAGTGTACCAGCCTTCTGAACCACTTCAGGCTCAGACAGCGAAACACCAGATTGATCTTCAGATTTAGATCAAGAGACGGCCCATGGTGATGAAGGAATGGGTGAACACAGGGATGCCAGTAAACTCCAAGATGGTTTGATCAGTTGAAGTGTCATCTTCTCCAGGTCGCTTATCTGCCCCCACTCACCGGACTTCTACCTCCAAATACAGAGTTTGCTAGTGATTGCAGACTGGATGTCATCTCCTGTAATGTATGTGGTATCACCAGTTATGCTAAGCTCACTCAACTCAAGGCCTATTTATTTGGCATCATCCCAGTGTTATTTTTCTCCAGGAAGCATTTCCAGAACGGCCACTCACTGCTGGGCAAGCTCCTCCCCTCTCAGGTTATGTGCTATATGTTCATCTGGTAAGGAATGGTTTCTTGACTTACATACATAGCTCCTTGTCACATCGCCTTCTCTGTACCTCCTCTGATCCTGACATGACCTTTCAGCTATTTGAGGTTCTACCTGGGGATTGAGTACTCCAATTATGTAATGTCTATTCTGCCCCAGCTAGACTCACTCTTGAGGCTCTTCCTTGTCCAACAGTGTGTGGTATGGTGTATATGGGAGATTTTAATGCTCGGCATTCTGATTTGGGTGATGGTTCTGGCTTAATTAATCTTAATGGTGTTCGTCTCCTTTCATACATCCGCTAGCATCATCTGACACGCTGGGACACTGGCGGTGCCATTCATTGCCGTGGAGGTACTCTGGATTACATCCTCTCGACTGGCCTGACAGCATCTCGGGTCCAGTGGTCCTCCGTGCCAGACTTATTCTCAGATCACATCGCTCTTTGGTTTCATTATTCTCTATTTGCTGGGTCAAGTGCTTCAGCCACTCATTTGCGTAATGCTGTGCCCCCTAAATATTGCCCAACTTACATCTCATTTATGGTCCATGTATTCCCTACATTTGACATATCATGAGCTGAACACTTGTACTCTGATCTTGTATCTGCTACACATGACTTTTATAGGCTATACGTCATCCGGCCACACCTCCAGCATTGTAATACTGCCCACTCCTGGACGCTGGATGCACGTATACAGGAGGCAAGGGTGGAGGTTGAACGTGATGGCCTATTGTTTCAAGCCAACCCAACCCCTGACCTGCTCCATCATTACCAGATATCTAGGGACGCTTTAATTGCCATGCAGGAGTGTGCTCACACTTATTCTTGGCAGCGGTTCATGGACAGCATCAACCAGCAAACAAGTGTGGCTACTATGTAGCACCTCACCCATTGTTGTTAAAAAGACACCGGCCACTGCTCGTCATCACACTCCCGCCGACTGTGCCCAACAACTTGTCGATGCCTGGTCAGAACAATCTACCCCAGCCAGTCTACCCATCCACTTACTCGCTTCCCGTGCTGCTGTCCATCGGCTATGTCTAATGTCTGCTCTGTTGCAGGTTGATGACGATGATGCAGAGCAGATAACTGAGGAGGAGTTGCGCCGTGCTCTCTCTCGTGGTAGAGCTTCTTTCCCTGGTGATAATGGTATTACTTATGCTGTGCTGCACCTACTTCAACAAGTTCCTGGGAACCCTCTACTTCGACTGTACAAACTTTGTCTTCGTGACTGTTGTGTATCACGAGCCTGGACCAGCAGCACAATAATACCCATCCCTAAGCCTGGCACTGCAAAGTTTAGGCTTATTTCCCTTACTTCCTGTTTTTGTAAGGTTATGGAGAGAATCTTACTTAATCGTCTCGTGTACAGACTGCAGGATCGCCTTTTTTCTATGGCTGTTTGGTTTCCTTTCCCAGTGGAGCACACACCATTGCCTAGTCTACCTGTACTCTCGCCTTTTATAGGGACAGTGTGGTGGCATTCATTGACCTTCAAAGTGCCTTCGATGTTGCTAATAGAGACGTCAGTTTGGATCAACTGGTTGACTTTAGAATAAGGGTAATCTACTACGGTGAATTCGGGGCAACCTGAGTAACAGGACCTCCCGTGTGTTTTTCAGTGATGCGCTCAGTCCTTTGCTCAGTTTTCATCTTATTAGGCCTCAAGGGGGTGTTCTCAGCCCATTGTTATTTAATATTCTGATGCATCGGCGGCTCACTTCTCTCCCTGATATTCCTGGAACTACAATTACGTGCTATGTTGATGATATTTGTGTTCATTCTACCTCACCAAGGGATCTTCAGCGGTTTCTTGACTCCTTCTCTGTGGCCTCCTCTCACTGCGGCATTATTGTCTCACCAGATAAGAGCAGAATATTCACCTACCGCCTTCCTCAAGCTTGGCCAGTTTTCACCATTGGAGAGACTATCATTCCCATGTGTTCCCAGTACCGCTTCCTTGGCGCGCCAGTCAATATTTGGCCGATTGTCCCTGCCAGACCTAAAGACCATCCCATCGTCCAGGACTTATTGGGTCGTCTCCATTGCCGACTTACACCACTTCAATGGCTCATTAACAACTCCTCGGGCATCTCTATCCCCATGCTCTGATTCAACTTCCCAGGGCTACTCTGGAAACTTTAGAAAAATTTCAGAATAGAGCAATGAGAATAATTCTCGGCTGTCCAATGTCAACCAGGATAGTGAACATGCAGCGTGAGTTGCGTCTTCCCCCATTAGTCGAGAGAATTTATTCTAATGTTACTTGCTTCACTGTCAAGTCCCTTCATTTCCCACATCTTTCACCCCAATACTCTCACTTATTCAGGACCTCTTTTAGACCAAACTTCCCTGTCCCTTCCATACTGCCTGCTGAACGTATTCTTATAAGGTCTGTTTCCTCTATGATCCGTAGTTTTATTATAGATATAATGGTTGTAGACGTCCCCCCAGGGCCCCCTCCGTGGATGCTACCAACACCTGATGTGAGCTTAACACCTACTTCCAAGTCGGAACTGCCTTCTCTACAGCGGCAATTGGCGTTGGAACACATAGAAACAGTGACGTCCTCCATCACAGATCCATACTGCCTTTACACTGATGGCTCAATGCAAGTGGATGGTACAGCAGGTTGTGCCGTTTTCTCACCTGACATGGTGTCACCTCCAGGGGGCAGGGTTTGCCGTCGTCTCTGTAACCACTCTAGCTCAACATTGTGTGAACTGTATGCCATACTGGATGCTGTTAGTGTTGTTTGTCAACGTGGAGTTAATGCTGCTATTTTTTGTGACTCCAAACCTGCCCTTCATTCCCTCTCCAGTGTTCATCCTACACACTCTACTGTTATTCAGCAAATTTTATCTTTTTTGGCCTTATTGCATCATCGTAACTTGACTGTCAAATTTTTATGGGTGCCATCCCATGTAGGTTTACGTCACAATGGTACAGTTGACAGACTCGCAAAGGAAGCCTGCCATCTGCCTCCTCGTGGTGTTGGACGTCCTCTCTCCCTGACATGTTACCTTTCTAAAGTCCACTCCGCCGCTCTCCTCCCTGTACGTCGACGCAGAGATGCACAGAGGCCCTTAAGCATCTCCATCACCCATTATGAATCTGTCTGCCGTCACAATTATTCCTACCATCGTCGAGGCCTCATGGTTTGGAGGCACAATGTAAGCTTTCCTCGTTTGAGGCTTGGCTATCGGCCACCATGGCAGGTTGCTGGGATGCAGGGTGAGCCTCCCTTCCTTGAGCGTCGGTTGTGTCGAGCGCCTCGTGCTAACGCTATAGAGCACTATTGCCTGGCTTGCCCCACTGTCTAACTCTTGCTGCCCCAGGGCCTGCCACTTGATGTGGTTTGTTGACACCTGCTGAACCATCAGGTTCTGGAGGAACTTCTGGTACGCCACCCTCGTTTTGGTGGATTTAAGTAGGTCATAATATAAATATTTGTCTGTATGCTTGTGCTTCATTCTGTTATGTTTTCGTGATGTGTGTGTATGTGTGTGTGCGTGTGTGTGTCTGTTTGTAGTCATTGGATTCTCATGAGTTCCGTCTACCCGTATGTATTGTTGCCTGCCTGTTGATTGACGCTACGGCGCAATTAATAATAATAATACAAAAAAAAAGTTGAATTGTGAAGCATCTGTTGAGGAAAACGAGCTAATACAAAGGCACCGGACATTGAGCCTAATGGATACATGCATTAAGCTTATTTTCGGTTTTCTTCTTTGGCTTAATGTTGTTATACATTTTCTACCTTCGATACATTATGATATTATTTGAACAAACCATCCTGGAATTTTAGTTTCAAATTAGTGAAAACAAAAAACGGTTGGAACTATACATTATTTATTATCACCTATGTTTGTAGAATTATTCCCATAGAATTATTCCCTCATTCATTACACATGACTAAATATGAATCATGAGCTTTATACCTTAATATTTATTTGAAATAGAAACACCTACCTTTCATTGAATTATAATAACAATAAAGGTAAATGATGGCATCAGGTAATTAACAATATAATAATCATGACAATATTAAGCTTCTGTCAATGCACTTAACCTTATCTCTTATGTAGGGATTCCACCATTCCTTGATCACCGTGCGCCGTCGCTTGATCTGAATCCGAAAATCAATAAGGTGTTTAGTTGTCCGAGCCTAAAGTGGTTCAGAAGGTTGGTGCACTGTGGTTGGCTGAGGGACAGAACATTAGTCCGGCACTGTACTATATCGTCTTTATGTAAATTCACTCATAAAAATTAAGACCCTTCCAGGCCAGTCATCTTCTTATACTTGTGATATCGGTTCTGGCAACAGTGTAAGTGACGTCAGTGATGGCGCTTGAGAGATGAAGTTGATTTGCTCGACACATATGTAACTAATGGTAGATGAGACGAAGCATGAGTTGGGATAATGTTTCGAGCACACCAACCTTCCTCCAAACACCACACACACCATCACCACCTCTGACGTCAGGTACAATGTTACCAGAACCGATATCACAGCACTTAATAGGTGTCTTGCCTGGGGGGGTCTTTACTTTTATGAGTGACTGTACAACCATGGCTGATAGTGCTGGACCAAGGACCAAGAAGTGTTGGAAAGCAACTAAACAGAGTTCGAGCAAGTGAATTTTCCAAACCATTTTCAATGTTGAGAGAGGTTTAGATGATTCACTTTTTCGAACTCTGTTCAGTTGCTCTCCAACGCTCCTTGGACCCTGGTCCAGCACTATCTGCCATAGCTGTACGTATTGCAACTGGCAAGCAGCCTGAGATCGCAGAATTTTTTTAACTAACGCAACAGACAATGCCGGGTACCTCTGCTAGTACTTATTAAAATATAGGCTTAATCATTAAGATAATACCGTCAAATAAAATCACAGCATGAAAATAGTCAACCAACTTATAATTTATTAAAACAGATTTAATCATTAAGACAATTCCGTCAAATAAATTAACAGCATGAAAAAAGTCACCCAATTTATTCATTTGTTCGCAGAAGTACAAGTTCCATGGCAACGTGAATTGCATTTCAGTCTGGCTTTGAAGCATTTACACCTATTTTTCTGTCACCGCTTGGATTCACTGCAGTTACACTCTTTGAAACCCTGTCCACCGGAAGCTGACTGGGCAACGACAGCTGAGCGCAACGACACTGTTTTTTCCAAGTTATCCTCCTCCTTAGTCAGATAACTTCTTGTGGCAAGGATGAAGAAGTTAAGCCAACACGAGCCTCACAGCCAAACATAGTAAAGTATTGGAAACACTTTATTCCTGAATGATAAGCAGAGTTATTCTGAAATTGCACGAACTTGATGCCTGTGGTCCAGTCATGAGTATTATTGTCTGCTAGCCATGCAATTAGCATGTCCTTCAGGTCACCGTTAGCGCGTTCTACAGAACCTTGACTCTGAGGATAACATGGTTTATGGTGAACAATGGTGAAGTATAGCTGGGGCATCAAAAAGGAGGATAATATCCAAGAGATGCATTGCATGTTCCGTCGCTGGTTTAGTTGTCAGAGGTCGGAGTACACAAAATTTGGTAAAGTGGTCATGATATTCCATGATCCATTTAAAGTTTCGGTCAGCCATTGCCTGTATATCAATTAGGTCGACTTGACCTCTCGAAGTTAGGTCCTTACTGAGTATGGGTCTAACAACCACACCTTTAGTCATGGGACTCTTTCTCTTTTTGGATAATCTTGGGAAATGTTCCTACTAACGAAATTTAATGAAAATCAGTAATCTTATAGTTAACATAATGTACAATACCGTTATGAAGGTTTCAGTTGTCGGTCTTATCTGGTTTCGTCACAATATACAACTTCATGTATTCACTCTCTGATTTTTTCTAAATCCAAAATGTCAATAAACAACATGGCTGAACCCATGATTATCACCATATTCGCATGAAACATAACACAGTACAAATCCGTCATTGAAACACTATATTAAATATTGTAGTTACGCAACTGTAGGTTATATTTCGTTCGTCAAGTTGGTTAAGTGGTTTTTCTCACCACAAGATTTTCCACAAACTTTACCCTAAAATAGTCACCAGAATGACCTCACGTCATATGAATCGTTGAAAAACTAGCCTTAACTGTATTTTATGGCAACAATAGTGCATTGTGGGTACCCATAAAACAACAGGTGCCATGTCATAATTATGTTTTTGTATTTTTTATACTGAAACCAATATCCCTATGTATTATTCCCACAATAGCATTAATTTATACAATTTTTACATTATTTTTATTTATCACACTCATTATTCCCCTTATTCCTCCTTAATAATTATTTTCATATTTTACGATATGATAACTCCCTATATGTCACGGTAGAGCCTCGATAATGTGAAGAAGAAAGCCGGTTTATAGGAAGCTCTTGCAATAATGGCGTCTGTCAGCTTTGCTGAGCTCTGCTTCCTCGAGTGTTATTATGTGTTTAGACTGTGATTTCGGACTCCTAATATTGCACCACATATATGCATTTCACTCTAGAGGCCTTTTTAACTTGTGAGTATGACACAATCTTATTTTATATAAGAAAAACTGTGAAAATTATGGACAAGACACCTTGAATGTACCAGTACGTATCTCCAGCACCGGTGGCTACATTTACACTACCGTATTCAACATCCATCAACTTTCATCTCTCAGTAAGCATTCAAGATAAACTACCGATATGGATTAATTCTTTTAGGGAGAGGGGATAATCTTGATGTGTTAAGATTTGATGTCTTTTATTTTTGTTTTCGGAAATGCACACTAAAGAAGGATGCCATAGTTAGGGCCAAAGAATGCCACAAATAGGGCCGAAGAATGCCACAGTTAGTTCAAGTTCAAGTTCAAGGTTCCGCAGAGGGCCACTCATGGGCAGCATAATATGCGGGGGTTGTGCGGGGGATTTAGGGATCCAGGGTAGGAATAGGAAGGGGGTTAGGATAAGGGTGGATTGGGTCAGGGACTGTGGGTTGAGGATTAGGATTGGGGAGGTAATGATTGGTGATCCTATTTCCAAACGTGTCAAGAGTGGGGCTATTAACTATATGAGATGGGAGATGATTCCACACTTGGATGCTGCGGGGAAAGAATGAGTGCCCAAATATATCAGTGATTGTCTGGTATGTATGGTATTTTAAGTTGTGGCTGCCTCTAGTGGATCGTATACTTGTAGGGTGTAGATATGTGTCTTTGTCTATGTCAACTAACTTGTTTGTGATTTTGTATATCATCTGTTGTCTGTGTATCTGTCTTCGTGTTACTAATGGGTCTAGTTTTGTGTCTTGTTTAAGCAAAGTGACTGATGTCGTGTGTCTGTAATCACGTCTGGCCCATCTTGCAATTTTGTTTTATATGGACTCTAATTTATTGATATTATTGTAAGTGTGTGGGTCCCAAACGGTGTCGCAATACTCTAGCTTTGGCCCTGACGCTACCTATGTGTGTGTTCCACCTCATGTCCGCTGAGATGTGGACACCCAGGTACTTGTGGGAAGTGACTGTGTTGAGGTTGGTGTTGTGTAGTTGGTATGTAAATGGAATGGCATTATGGGCAAAGGTAAAACGGATGTGATGGCATTTGTCTGGTCTAAATGTCATCTGCCACTTGACTTCCCAGTCTTCAAGTGCAGTTAGGTCGTCCTGTAGTCGAAGGCAGTCATTCCTATCTTTAATCGGTCTGTAAACTAAGCTATCGTCTGCAAAGAGTCTAGTGGTAGAGGAAAATGAGAGTGGGAGGTCATTAATGTATGAAAGGAAGAGAAGGGGACCCACGGCCGTGCCCTGGGGTACCCCAGAGGTCACAGGAACAGGTGGAGACTGACTACCGTCAAGAACTACACGTTGCTTTCTGGTAGTCAAGAACGTTCTAATCCAGTGAAGTTGTCCCTGTATGCCATAGAATTCTAACTTGTGTAGTAGTCTTTGGTGAGGGACTTTGTCGAAGGCTTTGGCAAAGTCTAATACTATGGCATCAACTTGTCTAATTTTTGTGTCATTGAGGGACTGCAAGATTTCATGAGTAGTTACCAGTAGCTGCGTCTCACACGAGCGTTTAGGCCGAAAACCGTGTTGGTTGTCAGTCAGTATATTTTGCCTATCAAAGTGGTCCATTATATGTCTATGAATTATGTGTTCTAAAATTTTGCAGGGGACTGAGGTAAGTGAAATTGGTCTATAATTAATGGGAAGGGTTCTGTCTCCGGATTTAAAAATTGGGGTCACATTTGCCAAAAGCCAGTCTTGAGGGAGTTCACCGGTCTGTAAAGTCTGTGGGAATATAACCTGCAGGACTGGGGCAAGAACGCTAGCGTTAGTCCTCAATATCCTGCAGGGTATATTGTCTGGTCCAGTCACTTTGTGTATGTCCACTTCAGATAAAAGTTTCTCAATTCCTTGGGTGTTTATATGAATGGGAGGGATAGGTTGGTGTGATGGTGTTGGCATGTCTGGTAAGTGTTCATGTTCATGGGTAAAAACGGACTGGAATTGTCTGTTAAGGGCGTTGGCTTTGTCTTGTGGGTGTGTAACCACGGAATTGTTAGGGAACAGTTTGGGCTGAAGAATGCCACGGTTAGGCTTGAAGGATACTAAGGTTAGGGCCGAAGAACACCTCGGTCTAGGTTAGGTTAGGTTAGGTCAGGTTGGTTAGTGTGATTTAAAAAATTCATTACCTTATTGTTTTTTTATGATCAATTCCAGCATTCACAAACTGGCCGAGGCTTGCCAGATTCGCCAGATGATATAATTATACATATTTTTTATGGGTATACTAATAACTGCTTGTTGCATACCTTCTTTTTGCAATAGAAATATTCAATACTATTTTAGACACTTAAATATGTAGGCACAAATTATGAAAGGAACCTAATGTAGTTAAATCGACTGTAAACATACACACAATGACGATGACAACGACTCGCGTCTACACTCCACACTTTATATTTGATTTATTTGATTTTGAGTCACACTCTGTCACTGCACATGTATGTACAGTCATTTTGAAAAGAAATATAGCAAAGCAAGAACGCATACACTGGCTTAGTTTGAAATGTGTACTCACTCTGGCAGCAGTGACACCAGGTCTCTGTAGTTGCAGGTAATGAAACAAATAGTCTGTTACATTATATTTAAGTACTAGCTTGGCATTGCACAAATAGTAAATCACTTGCTCAGTAATATTAACAAGTAATTTACCAGGTAAAATCGTTGTATACAGCCTAATTTGAATAAACAAGTAGACTAAAAGCCTACAGAAAACGTTAGCGAGGTACGTGTCGTATATGGCAAACTGCGCAGCCTTTGTATTGTAAATTTCGGTATTCCAATCAATCTCGGTCGGCAATTTCAGTGTAATTTTAAATTCGGCTACCATTTTTCCAATATTTTATGCATATCAGTCAATAGCATCGTTTCGTGACCTGCCCATACATTCATTCACTCGTTATGCATCAACTGGAATTTAGTTTGAACACAAAATAAAATTATTTCTGACCGTTTCGATTACTGTATGTATTTGGCTTTATTAATCTTTATAAACCACCTTATTTCAGTAAGTCTCACTTCGGAATATAGTTTAACTATCTATCAATATATTAAAGATTTCAATTGCTTATATATACTACAAGAAGCATTTTATATCGATATATATATATTCTTGTCGATACCCGTTTACCCGACGAAATAATTCATCTAGCGAATCTCGCAACCTTTTGGTAGTTTGTGGACGGAGGAATTGATTTTCCCTATTTTTTGGATATCTTCCCAAAATATGCACAAATCCCAAGATCTTGGGTATTTCCCCAAATCTTGTGATTTCCTCCCTAGATCTTTTAAAATAATTTCAAAACATGGCTCGCATTTTCAAATTTCGACATTTATGGCTGATCATAATTTCAAAACTTGGCTCGGATTTTCAATTTTCGACATTTATGGCTGATCAAAATATGAAAACTTGGATCGGATTTTCAATTTTCGATATTTATGCCTGATCATGAATTCACTATAAAAGTAAAAAAATTCTAATTTACGCATTTTCCCCCACCCAAAATCCCGGATTCCCAGGCTCTCCCCCAAGATTGTATGGGTAGGAATGGGGTGGCAATAGTATCTAAATACATCATTTCCGACAATCAATTTAAACAAAAAACATCAAATCCTTTCACCCCCCCAACGGGAACCGCCTTGACGTGGTGGGGGGGCTTGCGTGTCTCTGAGACCTGGCGAGCTAGACTAGAGGGGGCTCCGGCCCCTGCTCTGCCCCGATTTCGGGGAGAGAGGGCTTCCCATGCTAGTAAGGTCGCCAGTGAGAGACCAGACTAAATGGCTCCCATGCATTAGGCTGCCAGTACGGGCCAACAGCGCTGCCCTCCGGAGGGACTGCCCTCTAGGGGCCGTCCTATGTTGGATGGTTGGGTGTCTGGGCCGGGAGATGTTGGGGAAGGGGGTCTCAGCACCGTCGTGGGCAAACTTTCGAGCCATTGGGGCTGCTTTTTTAAACGAGTGGCCCCGTGGGGGAAGAGGTACCCCGCCCACGGCGACCAGCGCTCGGTCCCCTCATCCGCCCGGTAGGTAGTAGCTCTTGGCTCCTGGGGCCAAAAACACTAAACCAATGATATATGGATACAGAAAAGCCCCAATCTCTTCCTCGAGCGGTGGTCGACCAGGCCCTCGAGACGTCACTCTCTGGTCGTGGTAAGATGCAGAAAGCTGCAAATAAGAGTAGACCTAGCAGGTCGGGTGTTGTGTCGAAGAACCCTATTAACGATTTGGACACGTTAATGTTAACGAATGTACTCGCATCCTTTACCTATGGCGCTATCCACTCCATTTTTAAGTGCTTTGGAGTAGTCCTCCGAATCCGAATCACATATGACAGTGATTGTAGGTCTAATCGGTGCTATATTACTTTCAATACAAATGCTGCTGCCAAAGCAGCATTTGAGTCAAAAGATTCTCTGACAGTGGGGGATACTCATTGTAAAGTTCAGATGATACGGTCCATCAATGTAGTTGACAGTGACAATGATTACTGCCCTAATATATTTGATGATTCTGCAGAGCATGTCCCAAAGGAACGTCGGGTTCCTACACCCTTTTGGTTTGTGGCTTACTACAGGGAGGGACGTGGTAACATTATCCATGCTTCCCGGAATCTTGAGAAAGAAATTGGATTATTACCAATGGGCCACATAAAGAAATTTGGTAAGGGAGTTTTAATCAGAGCCAAAGATCTTACACAGGCCATGATGCTCCTCAATCTCCCCTGTCCTTCTGATAGCATGTTTGAATCTATTAAACCACATCGAACATTTAATTATAGCAAGGGGCGTATATATAATGAGGACCTGTATGAATTCTCTGAAGAGGACATTCTCGCTATGTGCCCAGACAGTGTCCAACGAGTAACGAAGATGAAAGGCAGTAAAGATATGATCATCCTCACTTTCTATGGCTCGCATATCCCAGATCGCATTAACATTAACCCAACCTCATTTGAGGTGAAGCCTTTTGTTGAGTGTCCCCTACAGTGTTTCTGTTGTTATGAGTTTGGTCATGGGAAAAGGAACATGCAACAACCGTTTCCGGTGTGGTAATTGTTCTGCTCTTGACTCACATCTTACTTCTGAGTGTCGGTCAGAGAGTTACTGCTTTTACTGCAGAGATTCTCACCCCTTGCATTCTCGCCAATGTAAGATGTACCTGCTTGAGCAGGATATCCTCCACTCAATTCATTAGCATAGGTAGTGCCAGACGGCAACTCAACTTCAGGCGACATAAGGATGGTGGTGTGAAGACATACGCCTCCTCCCTTCACCCTGAATTGGTTGCAGCACCCTCTCAACCCTCTCAAGAGGCAGCTGCTTCTTGCTCTAGTGAGAACGTTTCTAAGGTTACTCTACATAATAGTTTCTCTGTCTTGGAAACTTTATCAGACACTCATTCTGGTGACCCTTCAACTGATGACAATTCTCAGACTTTAGCTAAAGGTGTCCATGTGGTAGAGGTTCACACTGCCACACGCTCTCCCAAAAGGAAACTTAAGTCACCTAAACTGCCACAGAGACGCCTTCGTGGTTCCTCTGAGGCACTTGACTCTATAGATGTTCCACCTTGTGAGGCAACCATCTCTGTGGACTCATCCATAGTTTCCTCTCAATTTCACCAGAAGCGTTCTCGTGGCTCTGATGAATCTCTTGATTCAACAGAAGTTCTTCCTCGCAAGATTCCTTCGGGATCATCAGAGGGGCGTGAAGTTAATGTGGATGCCACGGATGTTGTTACTTCAAAAGATTAACTTTCTCTTCCGCTTGAGCAGCGGAGTGATTCTACCACCTGTATTATGGATGTTGATGTATCTGCCTGTGTCAGTGATACCACTGCTGTACAGGACAGAACCAATGTAATTGTTTCAAAGAATATCCCATCTCATATACCTTCATCTTCTTCTAACATATCAGATGCTTCAGGGACTCGTCTACGGGTCCCAATTACTGCCCCAAGTACTACTCCTCGGGTTCGCTCTTCTTCTAGTGGCCCAGGATTAGACAAATCTTATTGTTTGAATAAACCCTCAGGTCGAGGTGGTAGTGGGAAGTACCTCCGTGAGGCTTCCCAAAAATCAGTACTAAAGTAACACTGTTCAATGTCCTTCAGTGGAATTGTCGTGGCTTGCGTGCTTCTTGGGAGGAACTGCACGTTCTTCTCTCTAGCTTCTCTCCTGCATGTGTTTCTCTCCAAGAGACAATGCTTGGGGACTACATTCCTGCCAGTCCTCCAGCATACTCAGCATTTTATTCCAATTCATTTGAAGGGCAGGTCATCATGGTGGCTCTGCCATCCTAGTTCGCCGAGATATTCCATGCACGAGCCTGGAGCTTGACACTCCGCTCCAGGCTGTTGCAGTTAAGGTTTTTATGGACCGCCTGTACACTGTATGCAGTCTATACCTTCCTCCCAGTGTTACAGTTGAGAGGGGTGATCTCAACCATCTTGTACGGGACCTTCCATCTCCCTTTATTTTATTGGGTGATTTTAATGGTCGTCATCCTCTGTGGGGTGACAGTTCGGTCAACCCCAGGGGTGTTTTATTGGCTTCTTTTATTGTGGATAAGGGATTAGGGGTTTTAAATATGGGAGATGTGACACATTTTAATAGCCCTACTGGGACTTTTACCGCCATTGACATTTCCCTTTGCTCACCCAGTGCTCTGTTGGATTTTACTTGGAGAGTGTTGCCTGACTTATATGGCAGTGACCATTTCCCTATACTTTTAGAAGGTAACAGGTACGAACCACAGTCTCGTCTTCCTAGGTGGAAATTAGAGAAGGCTGACTGGCAGTTTTTTAGAGAGCTAACTTCTTCGGTCTCTTCTGTAGCCGATTTCGGTAGCTCTGACGCGGCTGTAACATATTTCACTGATATGCTCCACTCTGCTGCTCTCAACTCAATCCCTAGAACTTCTGGCTACTTTCCCAAACGTCCTGTCCCTTGGTGGTCACCAGTCTGCACCACTGCTGTGCGGGAGAAGCGCGCTGCTTTCTCTCGCCTTCGTCGCAATCGTGGGGACCCAACTCTTTTAGAGGACTTCCGTCGGGCAAGGGCTCGGGCTAGACGAGTTTTAAAAGAGGCCCGACGTGCATCTTGGAAGGCCTATGTGTCTTCAATTAATACTAAAACTCCACTCACCCAAGTGTTCAGGAGAGTCCGTAAGATGGCGGGGAAGTTTTCTCCTAGTTCTCCACCTGTACTTAAGGTCAATGGAATTAAGATCATGGATGGCTTGACAGTGGCCAATACCATGGCGGAGGCGGATTTCACAGGGAACGAGAATGAAAGTTATAACCATATATTCACCCTGAGAGACCTGCATTCTACTCTCTCTCTCTGCGGCGACACTTCTCCTGGGCCAGACAACATCCCATATGCAATGTTACGACACTTGGGTGAGGAAGCGATCTCATTTCTTTTAGCTGTATATAACAGAATCTGGCTGGAGGGTGTCTTCCCTTCTTGGTGGAGGGTTGCTACCATCCTTCCTTTTCTCAAGCCGGGCAAGGACTCTGGTGTTGCCCTCAATTATCGACCAATTGCCTTGACCTCCTGTCTCTGTAAACTATTTGAAAAGATAGTGAATGTCAGACTGGTATATACCGTTCCACTACATATGCTCTGGTCAGGTTGGAAGCTGCTGCATGTGAGGCTTTTGCACGACATCAACACCTTGTCTGTGTATTCTTCGATTTAGAGAAAGCCTATGACACTACATGGCAATATGGCATCCTGCAGCAACTCCATTTATATGGCCTGCGGGGTCGCCTTCCACGCTTTCTTAAGAAGTTTCTCAGTGGTTGCAGTTTTTCTGTGAGGGTTGGTACAACCCACTCAGCATCTGTTGCACAGGAGGAGGGCGTCCCCCAGGGAAGCGTCCTCAGTGTCACATTGTTTGCAGTAGCAATTAATGCCATTGCCTCATCCCTTCCAGACGGTATAGCTAACTCGATGTACGTTGACGACTTAGCAGTCTGGTTTGCTGCTTCCCGTATGTCAGTGGCGGAGCGGCGCATGCAGCTTGCCCTTGACAGGGTGTCACGTTGGACTGATTCTCATGGGTTTCGATTTTCTCCTTCCAAGACAGTTGCTATGCACTTCTGCCGCATCCGAGGCATCCACCCGGATCCGGACTTATTCATGTATGGTCATCGGATACGATGTGTCGAGGAGACTCGCTTTTTGGGTCTCCTTTTTGACAAACGTTTGACTTGGGTTCCCCACTTACGTACACTTAAGGTCTCTTGCCTCAAGGCTCTTAACCTGTTGAGGGTCCTGAGCCATACATCCTGAGGGGCTGATCGGGCCACCCTCATCCGCCTATACCATGTTGTTATTAGGTCAAAACTCGACTATGGGTGTGAGGTGTACTCTTCTGCCACAGATGCCCGTCTCAGAGTTTTAGACCCTGTTCATCATGCTGGAGTACGTCTGGCGACCGGAGCCTTCAGGTCGTCCCCAATCCCCAGTCTCCTGGTGGACGCTAATGAGCCACCTCTTGATCTCCGTCGCCAGTCCTTGATGGTTCGTTGTTGGCATCGATTACATCGACTTCCTGACACCCTACCTTGCTTGGCGGTGTCATCTGATATCATGTCTCAGTACTACCTTTTACATTCTCGTGCACCATGGCCCTTTGGCTTCCGGGTCAGAAAGGCTATGGAGGAGATGGGCATAGATGACTTTCAGATTTGTCCTGTGAGGGTCCCCAGGGTGGCTCCATGGCTTCTTCCAGAAGTTTTCCCCTGCACCTGCTTTACAGACAAGAAGGAATTTCTTCCCCCTCCAGTGGCTCGTTCCCTCTTTTTAGAACATGCCTTCACTCACAGGGAGTCCCTCCCTGTGTACACTGATGGGTCAAAGTCTGATGCTGGAGTTGGCTTTGGAGTTGTCTTTCCTGACTTTTGCCGTGGAGGCAGGCTCCCTTCTGTCATGTCCATTTTTACTGCTGAGCTCTCGGCCATTTTATATGCCCTCCGAGTGATTTTTACTCTCCCTCAGCCTTCGTTTACTATTTTTAGCGATTCCTGTATTGCCTTGCAGGCCTTGTGCAATTTTAACTCTTCCCATCCCCAGGTGTTGGCCATTCTTGAGTGGCTTGTCCTCCTGGGTCGTCGTGGCCGGAAAGTCACTTTTTGTTGGGTCCCGGCCCATGTGGGTGTTGATGGGAATGAGCGGGCTGACGCCCTGGCTAAGGCTGTGGTCTCCAATTCCCGGCCTCCTGCCAGGCGTCATCCTGTTCCTGCAGTGGACCTTCGACCCTACATAGATGCTACCGTTCGTTCCTGCTGGCAGGACAGATGGGACGCCGTCGGGGCTAACAAGCTCCGCGACATCCGCCAGCGCCTTGGTTTGTGGAGCTACAGTGGCCTGTCCCGCCGGTGGGAGACGGCTCTTGTCCGTCTCCGCATTGGCCACACATTATTGACCCATGGCTTTTTAATGGAGAGGGCTCACCCTCCCTACTGTGATGATTGTCTTGTCCCTTTGACAGTACGGCATCTTATTGTCGAGTGTCCCAGCCTTGGGGACCTTCGTCGTAGGCACCTCTCCGAGTACCGGAAGGGTGACGGTTCTTACTGTCTCTCTCAGGTGCTCGGGGAGGAGGCTTGTAGTGTGGGAGGGAACTTCCTCTCCTATGTGGAGGAGGCTGGCCTCCTCCAAAAGTTGTGAATTTTATTATATTTATGGCTTTTTAGATAGTTCAACGTTTTCTTATCTTTTATATATTTTACTTGAATTAGTCAGTTTTTTTTAGTATAAATGTGCCTTTTAGTTTGTATGTTCTTTTATTCATGCTGCCTATCCCTTTCGGGGTGGAGAAGTCTGTTTAGTTTGTGTAAATATTTTATTAATGATGTAGATGAATACTTTGTGTTGGGTGGTATATGACCATAGCTGTTGCGCCGCCAAATGCCTCATGGCATCTCTAAATCAATCAATCAATCAATCAAATCCTTTCATTTTAAGATGATTCTCTACAAAAAAAAAAAAAAAATAGATGAAGGCGTGATTCCAAAGATTTACCCTCTTTTTCTTAGCATTCTTCGCACAGGGATTTGCAAAGCTCAAGGGCAGCTGTTGTAACATTTGCAAACTTTTTCTGGATCTCTTTCATCATACGGTCTCTTCCACCATGCCCTGTTGAAACATGTGCTCATTTAATGACATCAAACGTATCTTCAATAGCCACGAAGTACAGTGGAGTTTCGTCGGGGCTACTACGCTTTTTAATCAAGTTCCAAATATCACTATTCAGGAAGATATCATATCTGTACATTAAGTAGTAGTCATTCCTGCTCTTCTTGTTGATACCAGCAGCTGCAGATTTGATACTATCTATGACGTCGTAGTACTGTGTCTTGGGAATAAGATATTTCTTATTGACTACGTACCGTTTGAACAGCTCCCAAGTGAACGTTTCTTCTGCACTGGTGAAAGACATGTTGGCAGGAAGCAGGCTAACACCGGACTGACCACACACACACATACACACACACACACACACTGGTTCCTTAACCGTAGACGAATCACTGTTTCACTGGTTGATACCAGTATATTAGTGTAAAAATAGCACTACCAATTTAGAGATTTCATGAAATATCTAGGAATTCTAGGGATTACGTGAACCCCCAAAGTGAAACAGGAATTACATGAACTTACTGAGAATATCAGTGATTTCATGAAATCACTGGTTACACTACTTCCCTGTAACACATATACGTCAGCGTGTGAAAGCTTTCGTTTGTGCGGACAGTCAAAGTTGGGAGAGTCATTATGTGTCCTCGAGATCGTTCATTTAATTAACTGAAATGGTATTGAACAACATTTTTTAACAGTGTAGGAGGAGTGCAAATTGCACAATTATATTCCATTAATATATTGTGTCAAAAATATTGTTCGTTTTAGGGCTGTTGTAATCTTTCCTCATCTCTCAATATTGTTTTAATTTCCTTTTTTCATAATCCCTCTCGTAGAATCGCTCACATGTGTGGGGGTGGTTCAACCTCCGTAACTCTCGTAGACAAAGTGGAATAAAAGGCCTTTCGTGTCATCTTCTCTCCCCCTTTTCCTGATTCATTATGGCATTTCTTTCTTCCCCGCAAAACTGCATTTCTTTCTCTTACTCTCTTTTCTGTTGCTAATACACTGGATTGTCCAGCTCACTAATGCAAGCTTACAGTACTCTCAATCTTTCAAACACAAAATTGGTCCGCTCCTTCCATTTTCGCCCTTACTACCACTCGTTCTTCGTCATACGCAATGTGTCTAGACATTTCGAGCAAAACAGGATATGATTTTGGATTTTACTCAAATCTTTCACAGATGAGGACAATAAAGTTAGAATAAAATTACATCACCTAAGTTTCGAGCAAATGAAACCCATTTAAAGATACTATCTAATAATCATCACACATTTCATAAACTGAGAGTCGATGAACCTGCAACAGTGCATGATCTACAGAGAGATTTATACTTCTTAACAGTGCTCTACATTTTACCAATTATGTAATGAGTATTGCAAAACATAGCTCATTGTTGATTGAAATTCATCTTCCGCAGGTTTACCCATGATTATATGGGGTAGCTGTTTCTTACATGTCCGTCAATCTTCTACCCACATTAATTTCATACCATTACTGTCGCCTCACCTCCACAACTTTGAGCTTTCCACAACCTTAGTCGTTCTCCTAATTCCTTCAATCCTAATCATATCCCTTCCCGTGACCCTATACATACATCTCAGCATCTGTATCAACGCCAACTTTACCTTATTATTTGGAAAGTTCATTAGGCCATGCTTTCGACTGGTAATATATTACAAGTCTTGCCACTGCTTTATATACATTATACTTCAATATTGCGTTGAATTGTCTGTTGCATAACAGTCCTGACATATCCTTTCACTTTCTCCAACCTGACTTTACCTGATGATTACTTTTTACATCAAGGGCACCAATTTACAGTCACTCCCAATTTAGGTTGTTTAATGCTGACTCATTTACAAAGATTCACTGCCGTATGCGAGGAAATTATGCTAGAAGATGTAGTCATTGTACAAACTAGTCACATCTGCATGTTCTTACTTTAATGTTGATGGATACAAAACAGCACGCAAAAAAGATAGGAGTAGACCTTAGAAACAGTATAGTACTACGCGACCGTATAGAGGGCAAGGATAATGCAAGTAATACCTTCCTAACAGGGTATGATAGCTGTAATATAGAACCCTATGTAGACTAGGTGTTCAAAGATCATAAACCAAGAATATCGTTCAGTTCTCTTTAACTTTATTAAGATTCAACTTTGCGGCGATCACGGTTTACCACGATAGAGAAGGAGAGGGAAGTAGTGATATTATTATACCAGCAACAGGTTTACCACTTTTCTTCACATGAGAGGTCACTATTGAAAGATATTTGAAAATAGACAACTAAATCGTAAGTTAAAGGACTCAAGGCTAGATTAATTTGAGACATTTCTAAGTAATTGAAGATTTAAACTATCTATCATGTGCAAATAATCAAATCCATATAATATATTTTTACACTTACATTTTAGTCCTGAACTTCTCTCTTAATTAACACGCAACGCATGCACACATTAAACATCCAAGGTGGCATCACTAATTCTTATTTCACGCTAACGAACATTGAAAACTAGTAACTCTCCTCACGATTAGTTTTACACATATCATAAATTAATATTAATTAAATAACCCCCCCAAAAAAAAAAAAAAAAAAAAAAAAATATATATATATATATATATATATATATATATATATATATATATATATATATATATATATATATATATATATATATATATATATTTTTTTTTTTTTTTTTTTTTTTTTTTTTCTTGTAATTTTTATTTCTACCTTCCAGACTTTAACTCTATTTCCCACTTTTTTTCCTGCATCTCCTGAGGCCATCACAGAACAGTCTTCGCTAATCATGATTTTATTATTCACATTTCTTCCCAGTTCTAACAAACTCACTTTTACTAACATTTTGAAGTATTGTACTTCCTACAATTCTCTTCACTCCGAAATCCTACCATTTGTCTAAAGCAGCTATTTCTCCTTGTTAACCTCAATAGCCTTCTCAATTTCAGCATCCCACAACTTTGCACCCGTTTTGGCACTTTTGACTTTAGCCTCTCCACAAACGTATTACCAATCTCAACTTAACTATTCTTGTAAACAAGATAAAACAAAATATCGTTGGACAATATACTCGAATCATTATGACACCAAGGAACGAAGGCAGTTAACAATCCCACAATAGCAGCAGTTGACAGAATATTTAAGGTTGGCATTGGACCTCCTGTGCACCGATAATTTTTTCTTACCTTGTGTCCACTTTCCTTAACTGTTCCAGATCACATTCCTCCATCACCTTCAACATAGGCATATTCTCTACCCTACCCAGATATTTCTATTTAAATGTATATTTGATTCTTAGATTAACCAAAGTTGCTCATTCCTCTTTCACTCATGGTATGTTTCCTACACCTTCTATACTTATTATGCACAGAACAATTAATTGGTCAGGAAACCGGCACTCAGTTTAGAATGACATACTGTACATGATTCAGCATTCTTCTCTCTTGACACACATAAACTATCACACATATTCTTGTCTTATCACACTCTCATACACCTGTGTGTATTTGTGGGTCTTTTTATCCTGATAATGAGAGTCATACCACAGTATAATTTTATTACTCAAAGGATTCACTATACTGTAATAATAATAATAAAAATTATAATAAGCAAATGTCAGTATAAGCTATGGAATGAAACTACCAGTAAGAGTAAGCATGGATGGCACTCATCCTTATAAGATTGATGCCACCAGACTTGTGTCGCTGTTTTACAGACTCACGGCTATATTGGTACTAACCTGTTCCCCTGTCGATAAGAAGCTTACCCTTGCTAATGGGAGGAATTAAATCGCTCAGGGATCTATTCCTTGTTTTATAGGGCAGTAAGCTCCTCCTTCTATGACGTCAACTTCACTGGCTGTTTCGAGTGGTTGATTGTGTGGTCAATAATCAATGGAGTGATTTACATCTGTACACAATGAAAAAGAGAAAGCCGTATAAGGGAAGGAAACACCTCATTAGCAGAATTGCTTCACTCAGGTATTTATATGCTACCAGAGCCTCAAATGCGTTGAGCATATTAATAAAAAAAAAAAAAAAAAAAATATATATATATATATATATATATATAAATATATATATATATATATATTATCTTTTAAACAAGTAAAGATTTAAGAAAACCTGTTCGATCCATTGAAAGTATATATATATATATATATATATATATATATTGGTATAGCCAGGGAGTATATTATCTTTTAAACAAACGAGGTTAAAGGATATGGCTTGTTCTGCATTTATGAGTTTTTTATTTATGCTTTCAATGGATCTAACAGTTTTTCTTAAATCTTCACTTGTTTAAAAGATAATATATATATATATATATATATATATATATATATATATATATATATATATATATATATATATATATATATATATATATATATATATATATATATATATATATATATATATATATATATATATATATATATATATATATATATATATCCTTTAATTTAATTCTCCAAATAGTTCAAACATACTGTAAGGCTTGGGATTTTGCAAACTTTGAAAAAAATTCAGTTATCATATCATTGCAGAAGTGTCTCGTGTAAATAACAATACTATCTCCCAGACAAACAGAAAGTTGATGATCCCCTGGAAATCAGCAATTTTGGGCTGTCGATTTTGTTTCCCGAATAAAGAACATCCCCACCAACCATTGATCTTTTTTTCTATATGTGGTAGGTAGTTACAGTACAGCACCTATCAATCTATCTATAGCTCCGACGCCTCGTTCCCTCCGGGAACTCCCACCAAGGAGGTGGCCACGGCAGAAGAGCCTTCAGTTTTCCATGTTCCAACACTCCCTCCTTACTTGGTCAAGCCCTCCTCTGCCTCTCACGTTTCTTTTCTTTACATACTCTTCCGCTCTGTTCTGCCATCAAACCGAAGGTCTGTCTCTCACACCAAGTACCACAACTTCACTATCGTACACTTTCTTTACAAACTCCTCACCTTGCATTCTCTCCACATATCCAAACCACCTCAATGTATTACGCTTCACTCTCTCAACCACTCCACATTCAATACCAATTGCCATATCACTCATACCACACCTCTCATACACACTCTCAATACTTTCTCCATTCCACCTGGTAAGTCCACATGCTCCTCTCAAGTAACTCATTTCCACTGCACCTATTCTAGACTGATGAGCCCTACTCCATGTCCATGTCTCCGACGCATATGTCAGTGTTGGCAGGATGATACTATTTCTCAGTCCTTTTTCACTTCCATACTCACACTTCTACCCTTCATTATCCTCCCCAGTGATCCTATGACCTGCCTGACCCTCACTGCTCTCTCCTTGATTTCTCATTCCATACTTCCATGTTTACACAAAACTGTTCACAGATACTTGAATTCCCTCACCTCCTCCATCTTCTCACTCCCTAAAGTTATCTCACATTCCGTCCCAGTTGGCACAGCCACTCTATAGGGTGTAGCAAAGTCAATTACTTCTGTTTTGCTCCTCTCAAATACCAGAACCTTACTCTTCAGTTTTCTTCGCTTACACACGGACTGAAACTCGTCCACCACCCTCTGTAACTCCCTTTCAGCACCTGAGTAATGAATATGCCAGACCCTTAATGTATTACCATAGCATGTATTGCTATATCTAAACAGGAAATATATTTTAAAACTTGTTATATTCTGAAGAAGAAATCGCAGCATGGCACTACATTTACCAATGATATTTTTTTCTTGAAGAACTGAAACTTTAACACCGTTATTAATTGAGGAACCGCTAAAAGATTTTACTTTAAATAATCCAGTTCTAAAATGTATTTCATGCTTGCAAACCTTTGAAAGAGAACTCTGCATTGTAAAACTAGAACACATTAATATATTTTTATCTGTATAATTCAACCTCGGAACTGTAGGCTGTCGGTAGCCTATTGTGTTAGCTATGCAAGACAGTGTGTGTTGGAAATACTACTCCAGCCCCTATACTGTATAATAGTTTGAGCAGGGAAGTAGATCATAACAACTTACACTGCACTTTATGATGATGATGGGGGAAATTAATGGACATCATCCACTTTATAGTGGGGGCATGGTTAACACTCGAGGAGCTATGTTGGAGTTTTTGCTGGAGGAGGAAAGGTTGCGTGTACTACACACTGAGGATACTTATTTCCATAGTCAGACGGGTGATTTTACTTACATTGACCTAAGTATATGCTCTGCGGATGAAATTTATATGGTGTATTACCGGACTTATTTGGATGTGACCACATTCCAATTTCTCTAACTCTTCTGCTTGGAGTTGCCCTCAATGTCGTCTTCCCCGCTGGTGCTTGGATAAAGCAGACTGGACATGTTTTGCACAATTATACTTGCCTGTCCGCTCTGTAGATGATTTTGAGAGTATAGATGAGGTAGAGGCTCAGGTTAGATATATGCTTAACTCAGCAGCCCTGCAAATTATTCCATGGACGAGTGTTAACTTCCCATGGCGTACGGTTCCCTTGTTAAACACTGTGAGCAAAGCACCTGTTAAGGCAAAACATTTAATCGTCTCCTACAGTACCTACACTGTCACCATCGTGGGAAACCCCAGTACATGGATGAATTTTGAAAGGCACTTGCTAATGCTAGACGAGTATTTAAAGATGCCAGGAGAAAACCTTGGAGAAAATTTGTTTCTTCTGTTTTCTTCAAGACGTCTCTCACCCAAGTGTGGAAACGGGTCAGGTAGAATTGTGGAACTTTTTTGCTCCTTCCCCTCCTGTTTTATCTGTTGCAGGTGAGATTCTGACTGATCCTCTTGAAGTTAGCAAAGTGTTTTTCCAGTATTTTGCTAGTGTATCTAAAAAGGACTCTGGAATTATTCGGCTTCCCGAATAAATCATGCACTCTCAATACACAATATACAATATCTTCTAGGAGAGACGCGTTCCTGTTGCTGAGCTTCGGGCATCTCTGTCACAATGCCAGGATTCATCTCCAATCTATGATAATTGACATTGTTATTGTTATTGACATTATGTACTAAATTCGTGATGCAGGGAATTATTATCACAAGGCCAGTATGGGCTATGTATAATGCAATCTACCTTTGATGCCTTGTTGTCCTTATAAACGTCTGTATGTGAAGCATTCTCAACTAACCAACACCCGGACACAACCTTCTCCACTTTGGCGAAGACTTATGACACTGGATCGCGTCATACCATTGTAGCGGCCACATATGTGGCCACTCTATTTACGACACATATATGGCCACTCCTGTAGCGACAGGTACACCACCCCTATATCCCTGGTCTATTCTTAGCCAAACGGGTACACTAATCCCCGACCCAGACAGACCTAAGCCGCCCTTGGGACCACGCCTTCCTTCAGCCAGGCCTCCCCATTTTCCCTGGGGACACCAGCTGCTGCCTCCACTCCCTGGTTCGGACCATGTATAAGGGCCCAGGCCTGCTGGGTCAATCACTCACTCACCGTCGAGCAGCTATGGTCATTTACCGCCCAACATAAAATAGTCATCTACATTATTAATAAATTATGTACACACACCAAACAGGCTTCACCACCCCGAAAGGGATAGGCAGCATGATTAAAAGAACAAATAAAGTAAAAGGCACATTTATACTAATGAACCTGACTAATTCAAGCAAGATATATGAAAGATCAAAATTTAAAAAACGTTAAACTATCTAAAAAGCCATAAATATAATACAATTCACAACTTGTGGAGGAGGCCAGCCTCCTCCACATAGAAGAGGGTGTTCCCTCCCACACTACAAGCCTCCTCCCAGAGCACCTGGAAGAGACTGTAGTAACCGTCACTCACCCGGTACTCGGAGAGGTGCCTACGACGAAGGTCCCCAAGGCTGGGACACTCGATAAAATGGTGCCGTACTGTCAGAGGGACCAGACAATCATCACAGTAGGGAGGGTGAGCCCTCTCCATTAAAATGCCATTAGTCAATAGTGTGTGGCTAATGTGGAGACGGACAAGAGACGTCTCCCACCGGTGGTACAGGCCGCTGTAGCTCCACAAACCAAGGCGCTGGCTATTGCCGCAGAGCTTGTTATCCCCGATGGCATCCCATCTGTCCTGCCAGCAGGAACGAAAGACAGCATCTATGTAGGGTCGAAGGTCCACTGCAGGAACGGGATGACGCCCGGCAGGAGGCCGAGAACTGGAGACTGCAGCCTTAGCCAGGGCATCAGCCCGCTCGCTCCCATCGACACCCACATGAGCCGGGACCCAACAAAATTGTAACTCTGTGGCCACTCGAGAATGGCCAACACCAGGGGATGGGAAGAGATAAAATTACACCAGGCCTGCAAGGCACTACAGTTATCGCTAAAAATAGTAAAAGAAGGCTGAGGGAGAGTAAAAATCACTTGATTGGGCATATAAAATGGCCGAGAGCTCAGCAGTAGAAATTGACATGACAGAAGAGAGGCTGCCGCCACGACAAAAGTCAGGAAAAACAACTCCAAAACCAACTCCAGCATCAGACTTTGACCCATCAGTGTACACATGGAGGGACTCCCTGTGAGTGAAGGCATGTTTTAAAAAGATTGAACGAGCCACTGAAGGAGGAAGAGATTCCTTCTCGTCTGAAAAGCAGGTGCAGGGGAAAACTTCTGGATGAAGCCATGGAGCCACCCTGGGGACCTGCACAGGACAAATCAGGAAGTCATCAAAGCCCATCTCCTCCATAGCCTTCCTGACCCGGAAGCCAAAGGGCCATGGTGTGCGAGAATGTGAAAGGTAGTACTGAAACATGATATCAGATGACACCGCCAAGCAGCGAAGGGAGTCAGGAAGTCGATGTAATTGATGCCAACAATGAACCATCAAGGACTGGCGACGGAGATCAAGAAGTGGCTCATTAGCGTCCACCATGAGACTGGTGATTGGGGACCACCTGAAGGCCCCGGTCGCCAGACGTATGCCAGCATGATGAACAAGGTCTCAGACTCTGAGATGGGCATCCGTGGTAGAGGAGTACACTTCACACGCATAGTCGAGTTTTGACATAATAAGAACATGGTATAGGTGGAAGAGGGAGGCCTGATCAGCTCCCCAGGATATATAGTATACAACATATGTATTATACATTTAATACCATAATAAAATACTCTTAGCTTTGTTAACGTCAGGTCCGCAGTAAAATGTATTTAGTGTTTCCTTATTTTGACAATACATCATTGGGAACTATTTTCTCCGCATCTCTCTCTTCCTTGAGCACTTCAACAAGAGAGTTATAGACACTAGCACTTCTACTTTAAGAGAGTTATATACACTAGCTCCTTAGGCTGAGAAGTTGTAGTGGATAAACCCTGACTATGGCCCTTACACAGGAGTCTTTCTTTAGGTAGCAGCACAACTTATAGTTGGTGGCTACAACACTCACCATCCACCAACAAGTGGTGACCCCCGGAGAGTGCAGCTGCTGCAATCGCCAACAAGAGTGGATCAAACTGTAGTCTACAAGAATGCCTTTGCCCTGCAGTCACTATCAAGTAGTGATCTGGAGTGCTGCTGTTACTCCATTATAGTCTACAATAACGCCTTGGCCTGGCAGTCACCATCAAGAGGTGACTTGAGTTGCTACCTCTCCTGTGCAGCTGTTGCTCCCGCCACAGTGCCATTGTCCATCCTATCTACATTGTCGCTGTGAACCCTGAGGCATCACCAGTCCACAGCAGCCATCTGTAAGCCTCCAACTATGCCGTTGCTGCCTGCCATCCAACACCTATACACCACTGGTACTCAAAGCAGTCTAGCTACCAGCAACAGTGCCCTCTCCTTGGATTACAGTGCTTCACCTTGGATTACAGTGCTTCGCCTTGGATTACAGTGCCTCACCCTGGATTACAGTGCTTCACCTTGAATTACAGTGTTTCACTCTGGGTTACAGTGTATTGTCCTTTATTATTAGTTCCTTGTGTGTGGATTACATTGCCAGTGTATTCAGCATACTAATATAACTTGACTAACGCAGCTGCCGTGATATCAGGTAACTCTCATCAGCATTTACACCCTGAGTTCACTGACCAGTATGTCTACTGAGGATCTCTCAAACTCAGGCAACCACACTGCCATTGCAGTTGCTTTCTGCAACCAAGACCCCACCATATGGTTCTCAATACTGGAGTGTGGTTTTGCTGCTTCTAATATCACAAAAAGCCTCACTAAATTCTCACATGCTGCAAGCCTGCTACCACCTGAAGTTCTCACTCAAGTATCTGATGTCATTACTTCAGCCTCAACCTCTGCTACGCCCTATGAGGATCTTAAGGCAGCAATTTTAAATCGCTTACAATCATCAGTGGCCGCTCGTCTCAGCGAGTTGCTATCAAGAGAAGAACTTGGTGGAGAGAAACCTACAGACTTACTACGTCGTATGAAAACACTGCTTGGTGACAAGTACCAGGCTTTTGATAAAGATCTTTTCAAACAACTGATCTATCAACGCCTGCCACTTGACATTCAATGTGCTCTCATCAGTGTGAAAGGCAAGCTGCCACCAGATGAGCTTGCCAATCTTGCAGATGACTACATGGCAACTCTCCCACCTGTACCAGCATCACCAATCTCCTCCATCACGACACAAGAAAATTCACAAATTGCCCAGCTCGCCAATCTAATTTCCCATCTTAAAATGGAAGTCAGCAACCTGAAGAAACAAATCAACAACCGCCCAAGTTCCCGACCCTCAACGCCAAACCGCCAACACCATCGGTCACGTTCAAGGAGCACTTCAAACTTCTGCTACTACCATCGTAGGTTTAGGGATAAGGCTCTCAAGTGTAAAAAGCCCTGCAGCTACACGGCGTCAAACAACAACGGCGAACATTAACGCAGCATAATGTTTGCCATACTTAGTCTGCGCTGCTCCACATCTTTGATCGCCGGTCCCATACCAAGTTCCTGGTAGACACCGGTGCCGACGTCAGTGTCCTCCCTGCTACAACCAACCAGCGTTCGCTACCTCCTTCTCTGCATCTCTACGTTGCTAATGGTACCAGGATACCTGTTTACTCGCGGCAAACAGTGCATCTAGATCTGCACCTTCGCCGCTCTTTTCAATGGACATTCTACGTACGAGCAGTGTCACAAGCCATCCTTAGTGCTGATTTTCTCCGTCACTTCAACCTGATGGTAGACGTAAGAGGACGAAAATTGGTTGACCCACTCACAGATATCTTTACTAATGCACAGCCAGCACCTGGTGACAGCACACACCTGTCTACTATCAACCATGACCACAAGTTTGCTGACCTTCTCAAGTCATTCCCTATGCTGACACAACCCTACTCATCCAGCATACCTGCCAAGCATCATGTGACTCATCATATAGAGTCTACCGGACCCCCAGTGGACGCCAAGGCCCGACGCTTAGCCCCTGAGCGTTATAAGAAAGCCAAAGCCGAGTTCGAATCACTGATGAGTAAAGGCCCAGCAGCAGCAACTGGTCGTCGGCTCTTCACATTGTTCCTAAGAAGACCGGAGACATACGACCTTATGGTGACTACCGTGCCTTCAATTCACGCACTGTGGAAGATAGATATCCTGTGCCCAACATTCAAGAGTTCACTTCCCAACTCTCAGGTTCTACGATCTTCTCTCAGATCGACCTCGTCAAAGCATTTCATCAGATTCCAGTCCATCCCACTGACATCCCGAAGACGGCCATTATCACACCTTTTGGCATGTTTGAATACGTCTGGATGCCCTTTGGATTGCGGAACGCGGCACAAACGTTTCAACGCTTCATAGATGAGGTCCTTCGAGGTCTACCCTACTGTTTTGCCTACATAGATGACATTCTCATCGCTAGTCCTGATGAAGCCAGCCACAAACAACACCTCCGCCAAGTCCTCCAGAGACTGCAAGATTATGGCATCCAAATCAACACAGACAAGTCCGAACTCGGTGTGATATCCCTTCACCAGACGCAGAAACTTCAATTGCTACAGACGCCTCAAACATTGGTGTTGGTGCCGTCCTACAACAGTGTGTCAGTACATACTGAAAGCCAATTGCCTTCTTTTCCAAGAAACTTGCCTCGGCGGAGTCAAAGTATAGAGCCTATGACAGGGAGCTACTTGCCATCTTCAAAGCTGTCAAGCGTTTTCGATACTTCATCAAGGGACGCAGTTTCTACATCTACACTGATCACAAGCCACTCACTACAGCATTCCTCATAAATAAAGACTCTTACATCCCACGACAAATGCGCCACATGGACTACATTGCCCAGTTTACCACAGATATACGATACATCAAAGGTGCCGACAATGCCCTCTCTCGAAATATCAGTACTGTAATATCTTCTCCCATCGACTATGCCACCATTGCTGCTGATCAAGTCGGTGACGCTGAGCTACAGCGACTGTTGGATAACCCTGCACTACAGATGAAGAAGATTACACTTCCAGACACCCAGGTCACACTGTACGCTAAAACCTCCACCGACACTTTCCGTCCATACGTACCAGAGAAATATCGACACCAGCTCTTCAAGAAGTTACATGACCTCTCACACCCTGGAATCCATGCCTCGCACCAGATGATGTCTTCCCTCTTCATATGGGAATAAATAAGGATGTCAGACACTGGGCACGCACATGTATACGCTGTCAAGCTTCCAAAGTCACACGCCATACACAATCTCCTGCAGCCACCTTTACGCCAGTCACCGAGAGATTTGACCATGTCCACATAGATCTTGTTGGCCCACTTCCGTACTCCAATGGCTGTCGATATTTACTCACCTGTGTGGACCACTTTACACGCTGGCCTGAGGCAGCACCTTTCACCGACATCACCACGGATACTATTGCATGCGCCTTCATCACTACATGGGTGTTCAGGTTTGGTGTGCCTCTAAGCCTTACTTCTGACCGTGGTGGTCAGTTTGAGTCAAGCTTGTGAAATAAGGTCATGATACTCCTTGGCATCGCTGATACAGGACCGACAGCTATCACCCACAGGCCAACGGAATGGTCGAACGATTCCACCGCCAGCTGAAATCATCCCTGGCAGCTTCAGCCCAGAGAGAAGATTGGTCACTAGCACTACCTCTTGTCCTCCTTGGCATCAGAACTTCACTCAATACAGATCTGCACAACTCCTCTGCTGAGCTCGTATATGGCTCTACACTCAGGCTTCCAGGTGAGCTTCTCTCTGCCACACCAGATCCCGAGCCTTGCAGCGTTCAGGACTTTGCAACACATCAGAAAAATGCCATGAAGTGCCTCCAGCCAGTGCAGCCTCGTACGTCCAACTCGAAGACCTTAGTTCACCAGGACCTGGAAGCCTGCACACACGTCTTTGTTAGAGTCGATGCAGTCTAAAGGCCCCTTCAGCAGCCATATCAGGGCCCCTTCCGAGTAGTTCGCAGGACGAGGAAGAACTTCACCATCGACAAACATGGTTCTCAAGAAGTTGTGGCCGTAGACCGGGTCAAGCCTGCTTATATCCTGAATCCGGACCAGATGCTGCAAGCAGTGCAAGTGACTGTTCCTCCAACACATGGTGGAAACAACAAACTACGACACACAAGAGTATCGTTCCTCCTTCCTCGAAACTAGGGGGGGGGGGGGAGTATTGTAGTGTACCATAAAATAGGTCCATTTGAGTGTGCAACCATTTTCTAATTATCTGCCTGCCCTGTATTGTGATTCTTTTACCATTACATTCCTTCATGCAGATAGCCTATGCAATTTCTTTCAGCATGTTCTCTTTGCCATTTTGTGTAATATCATTGTCTGCATACTCTTTTGCAAAATTTCTTGTATACAGCATATGTATTATACATTTAATACCATAACCAAATACTCTTAGCTTTGTTAACGTCAGGTCCGCAGTAAAATGTATATAGTGTTAACTTGTTTTGACAATAAATCATTGGGAACTATTCACCGCATCTCTCTCTTCCTTGAGCACTTCAACAAGAGAGTTATAGACACTAGCACTTCTACTTTAAGAGAGTTATATACACTAGCTCCTTAGGCTGAGAAGTTGTAGTGGATAAACCCTGACTATGGCCCTTACAGAGGAGTCTTTCTTTAGGTAGCAGCACAACTTATAGTTGGTGGCTACAACACTCCCCACCCACCCAACACATTTACCAGTTCCATGACAACCCAGTACCTTTCCATACAGGTGGTGGTCAGTCCCAACCCTGGCATTAAAGTCGCCGAGGAGGATGAGTTTGTCCTCTCGGGGAATGGTCTGCAGAGTGGTGCCGAGTAAGGAGTAGAACCAGTCCTTGGTGGTTTCGTCAGTAGGTAAGGTGGGAGCATGCGCACTTATGATGGACAAGTGGCGGTTTTTTGTCAGTGGGATACGCCACTGCATGAGCCTCTCGCTTCTTCCAATAGGAGTGGTTGGGAAGCGTGGGAGAAGAGCCGATCGTATGGCAAAGACGACGCCGTGTATGCGTGGTTGACCTTCAGGTACTCCCTTCCAGAAAAATGTGTAGCCTTCTCCACATTCTGTGAGGGACCCTTCGCCTGAGAAACGAGATTCGGTGGTGGCTGCTATGTCGATGTTATAGTTATGCAGCTCATGGGCGATTATTGCTGTACATCTTTCTGGTTGGTTGGCAGTGACAAGTAATGTCCTCACATTCCATGTAGCGAGGACTAGTTTGGTTGTTCTATGATTTTGACCAATTTATGGGAGGCACAGTGAGCTCGGCTACCCACCCGTGTGCAGTGGAGACAGGTAATGTTTGGGTCACCTTATCTAGACCCCTCCCCATGTGGGGTGGGTGGTGCGGATCCTAAATAGGGCCGCCCATGGAAGCTGCCATCTCCTGTCTCCAGCTTACTAGCGACCATCTACCTAGGGCCGCCTCGTGTGCGGAGCGGGGCTAAGGACTGCCAGTTTCTCCAAACCTGCCCTTGCTGCTTCGCTTCCATCGCCACGGGACTTTTTAAAGAGAAGCTGTGATAAGGAACAAAGGAATAGTAGTAGAAAAAGTTGGGCATGCAGTGAAACTTGTACAGATGATACTTAGAGTGGGAAAGGGGTGTGAGTTCCTCAACCCACTCTCTTGGCACTCCACAGTTGGGTCAGTGGCAAGGAGGAGTCCAAGACGGCCGGCCACTGTGGAATGTTGCAGGAGATTGCCGAGTCGTTGATCCATTAACGCTCGCCTAGTCTTCGTCCAGCCATGGACACCCACAAGACAGTGGGGCAGGGATTGATACTGAGCCAGGGAGTGTCCACACGTCGGTGGGCCTTTGCACACTTGTTCTGGGGCAATAAAGACCTTACTTACTCCAGACACGTGATGATTGATGATGTGTGGTTGCTGGCGACTGGTTCGTGGTCTTTGTCTTTTTATTAGTCTTTGTAGTATCATTAGTCTTTGGCGTCTCTTCGGAGTTTGATTTTAATTATATGGTTTTCTATAATTATATGGTGTAGGAGAGGTAGCAAGCATCTGTAGTTTGCACTATTTGTTGATAACCCGATTGAGTACAGTTTCACAAATATGTTTGGGGTTAGGTTAGACTTGAGCTAACTTTAGAGAGATTATGTGCTAAGGTAACCTGAGTGTATGGTTATCAATAGCTAACTGAGGTTGAAGGAGCGGGAACAGGGCGTCGCTTGGTAGGTCACTTGACTTATGTCGTCACTATATGCTAACGTGTTAATGGTTCCCACAGGGAGCTAGGGTTTGTATCCAAGCCTACGCTAGCAGTTTCACGGCATCATGCGATGTGTGACTCACTCTTGTAAGTGAGTATAAGTGATTATAAGTAGCCTCTTTAATGTAGGTTTAACCAGAACAATGCTCGGCCACTACCATCCTTCGCCCTCGAAGGAATGTTACACATATACATAATATATATATTCTTATTTTAATACATGCAATCTGTAGATAGTTTTATTTTATTATGTATACAGATAATAAAATAACATGTATAATATATATTACGGTAAAATACATCCTATCTAAATGTTTAGGAGTGTGTAACTAACCTATACATTTGTATCCTCATTACCTTCTGTCACTTGTCTCTGTCGTTCGAGGCCGATAATTATCGGTACCGAGCGTACACCTTCCGTATACACCAGCTAAACACAATAGTACAAACAATCAACGTTAGTGCAGGTATGATGTGTAGAGGGAATACAACTTCTCTTGAGAGATGTACAGGTAACAAATTATCCAATGTTGAAGTAAACTATGAGTCATTTAAATACTGAAGGAACTTTATTTTATCTGACACAATAGTGATTTTATCTAAAGAGATGTTTGCTACAAGGTTAAGTGATTGTAACTCTGTAGAAAGTGTAGACACAAATGCTTTATGGTGATGAGTAGGTAAGTTAAGGAAATGTGCATTCCTAATCTCACAATGGTCCGGTGCCATATAATAACCATCCACCCAAATGTGTTGGACTTTACCATTGCAAATTAATGTCACGCTTGTTCTCTTTTGGAAATAATAGTAGTGGTTAGTACCGAAGTGCTCATGGTAGGAAGTATTATTACTTACAGT
Source organism: Petrolisthes cinctipes (assembly GCA_033782935.1). Taxonomy (NCBI): domain Eukaryota; kingdom Metazoa; phylum Arthropoda; class Malacostraca; order Decapoda; family Porcellanidae; genus Petrolisthes; species Petrolisthes cinctipes. Next base: position 2,110,137 of record JAWQEG010000831.1, read on the forward strand.
TTTGAAAGTACAGTAAGATGTTGGGAGAGTTGATTCAGGAATTATGAATGAAAGTTCACACTGTGCCTTGTTTGTTAAACTGAAGGTAAACATATACGCAGGACATACATACAAGTGTAAGTACGAGGTGAGACAGTCATCCAATGAATGTTTTTCTAAGGTGTCTATGGCAGTATAATCCTCAGATGCGACTATGTACTGACGTGACTTGTCAACGACCAGCAGGGTATTATTTACTCTAATTGGAAAAGGTCGTAATTCCCAAATATGAAATGGCGTTTTTGACTTAAAAGGAATATTTAATAAGATACTTGACTCTGTTAGAAATGATCCAATGATGGGGTAATAATATTCCACGTCAGATATGGTTAATATAGAGGTTAGCTCATTAGTATTTATAGCTATTTCCACTGCTGCTTGCAACTGCCGTAGAGGTAACAACTTAGAGTTCACTCTACCCAATCCAGCATCTACTAGGTCACTTATTACTAATTCATTTAAATAATTTAGTTCCTTAACAGCGTGTCTTTGAGACCTGGCGAGCTGGACTGGAGGGGGCTCTGGCCCCTGCTCTGCCCCGATTTCGGGGAGGGGGGGCTTCCCATGCTGGTGGGGTCGCCGGTGGGAGACCAGACTGAGTGGTTCCCGTGCATTGGGCTGCCGGTGTGGGCCGGCAGTGCTGCCCTCCGGAGGGGCTGCCCTCTGGGGGCCGTCCTGTGTTGGATGGTTGGGTGTCTGGGCCGGGAGATGTTGGGAAGGGGGGTCTCAGCACCGTCGTGGGCAAACTTTCGAGCCATTGGGGCTGCTTTTTAAAACGAGTGGGGGAAGAGGTACCCCGCCCACGGCGACCAGCGCTCGGTCCCCTTATCTGCCCGGTAGGTAGTAGCTCTTGGCTCCTGGGGCCAAAAACACTAAACCAATGATATATGGATACAGAAAAGCCCCAATCTCTTCCTCGAGCGGTGGTCGACCAGGCCCTCGAGACGTCACTCTCTGGTCGTGGTAAGATGCAGAAAGCTGCAAATAAGAGTAGACCTAGCAGGTCGGGTCTTGTATCGAAGAACCCTGTTAACGATTTGGACACGTTAATGTTAACGAATGTACTCGCATCCTTTACCTATGGCGCTATCCACTCCATTTTTAAGTGCTTTGGAGTACTCCTTCGAATCCGAATCACATATGACAGTGATTGTAGGTCTAATCGGTGCTATATTACTTTCAATACAAATGCTGCTGCCAAAGCAGCATTTGAGTCAAAAGATTCTCTGACGGTGGGGGATACTCATTGTAAAGTTCAGATGATACGGTCCATCAATGTAGTTGACAGTGACAATGATTACTGCCCTAATATATTTGATGATTCTGCAGAGCATGTCCCAAAGGAACGTCGGGTTCCTACACCCTTTTGGTTTGTGGCTTACTACAGGGAGGGATGTGGTAACATTATCCATGCTTCCCAGTATCTTGAGAAAGAAATTGGATTATTACCAATGGGCCACATAAAGAAATATGGTAAGGGAGTTTTAATCAGAGCCAAAGATCTTACACAGGCCATGATGCTCCTCAATCTCCCCTGTCCTTCTGATAGCATGTTTGAATCTATTAAACCACATCGAACATTTAATTATAGCAAGGGGCGTATATATAATGAGGACTTGTATGAATTCTCTGAAGAGGACATTCTCGCTATGTGCCCAGACAGTGTCCAACGAGTAACGAAGATGAAAGGCAGTAAAAATATGATCATCCTCACTTTCTATGGCTCGCATATCCCAGATCGCATTAACATTAACGCCACCTCATTTGAGGTGAAGCCTTTTGTTGAGCGTCCCCTACAGTGTTTCTGTTGTTATGAGTTAGGTCATGAGAAAAGGAACTGCAACAACCGTTCCCAGTGTGGTAATTGTTCTGCTCTTGACTCACATCTTACTTCTGAGTGTCGGTCAGAGAGTTACTGCTTATACTGCAGAGATTCTCACCCCTTGCGTTCTCGCCAATGTAAGATGTACCTACTTGAGCAGGATATCCTCCACTTGGCTAATACTCAATTCATTAGCATAGGTAGTGCCAGACGGCAACTCAACTTCAGGCGACAGAAGGATGGTGGTGTGAAGACATACGCCTCCTCCCTTCACCCTAAATTGGTTGCAGCACCCTCTCAACCCTCTCAAGAGGCAGCTGCTTCTTGCTCTAGTGAGAACGTTTCTAAGGTTACTCTACATAATAGTTTCTCTGTCTTGGAAACTTTATCAGACACTCATTCTGGTGACCCTTCAACTGATGACAATTCTCAGACTTTAGCTAAAGGTGTCCATGTGGTAGAGGTTCACGCTGCCACACGCTCTCCCAAAAGGAAACTTAAATCACCTAAACTGCCACAGAGACGCCTTCGTGGTTCCTCCGAGGCACTTGACTCTATAGATGTTCCACCTTGTGAGGCAACCATCTCTGTGGACTCATCCATAGTTTCCTCTCAATTTCACCAGAAGCGTTCTCGTGGCTCTGATGAATCTCTTGATTCAACAGAAGTTCCTCCTCGCAAGCATCCTTCGGGATCATCAGAGGGGCGTGAAGTTAATGTGGATGCCACGGATGTTGTGACTTCAAAAGATTCACTTTCTCTTCCGCTTGAGCAGCGGAGTGATTCTACCACCTGTATTATGGATGTTGATGTATCTGCCTGTGTCAGTGATACCACTGCTGTACAGGACAGAACCAATGTAATTGTTTCAAAGAATATCCCATCTCATATACCTTCATCTTCTTCTAACATATCAGATGCTTCAGGGACTCGTCTACGGGTCCCAATTACTGCCCCAAGTACTACTCCTCGGGTTCGCTCTTCTTCTAGTGGCCCAGGATTAGACAAATCTTATTGTTTGAATAAACCCTCATGGGGAGGCGGTGGCAGAGTGGATAAAGAGACGGACTGCAGATGTCAAGGACCCGGGTTCGAATCCACGAGAAAACGTCTGGGATTTTTCTGAGGTGAACGGGGTCCAGCTGTTCGTCAAGTATCCTGGCTATGCCGACACGTCAAGAACATACCCCCTACATCGTCGTCAACTCACAACATAGAAGATGCCAGACCATATTCCAAGATGCTGTGAGTGACGGTGTAGCTGCTCTCACCTGATAGTGACGTGTATAAATATAGTGTCGTCATCTAGTGGGACAGAAGAGAAGCTACGGTACCAACATCACCACGAAGCTCCACTGTCTCATCTAGTGCGACACCCAATAATCTCGGGGCCTCGCAAGAGTCACGGGCTACTGATAGCCTACAGCCCCGAGGTTGAGGTATAGAAAAAAAAAAAAAAAAAAAAAAAAAAAAAGGTCGAGGTGGTAGTGGGAAGTACCTCCGTGAGGCTTCCCAAACAATCAGTACTAAAGTAACACCGTTCAAGGTCCTTCAGTGGAATTGCCGTGGCTTGCGTGCTTTTTGGGAGGAACTGCGCGTTCTTCTCTCTAGCTTCTCTCCTGCATGTGTTTCTCTCCAAGAGACAATGCTTGGGGACTACATTCCTGCCAGTCCTCCAGCATACTCAGCATTTTATTCCAATTCATTTGAAGGGCAGGGTCATCATGGTGGCTCTGCCATCCTAGTTCGCCGAGATATTCCATGCACGAGCCTGGAGCTTGACACTCCGCTCCAGGCTGTTGCAGTTAAGGTTTTTATGGACCGCCCGTACACGGTATGCAGTCTATACCTTCCTCCCAGTGTTACAGTTGAGAGGGGTGATCTCAACCATCATGTACGGGACCTTTCATCTCCCTTTATTTTATTGGGTGATTTTAATGGTCGTCATCCTCTGTGGGGTGACAGTTCGGTCAACCCCAGGGGTGTTTTATTGGCTTCTTTTATTGAGGATGAGGGATTAGGGGTTTTAAATACGGGAGATGTGACACATTTTAATAGCCCTACTGGGACTTTTACCGCCATTGACATTTCCCTTTGCTCACCCAGTGCTCTGTTGGATTTTACTTGGAGAGTGTTGCCTGACTTATATGGCAGTGATCATTTCCCTATACTTTTAGAAGGTAACAGGTACGAACCACAGTCTCGTCTTCCTAGGTGGAAATTAGAGAAGGCTGACAGGCAGTTTTTTAGAGAGCTAACTTCTTCGGTCTCTTCTGTAGCCGATTTTGGTAGCTCTGACGAGGCTGTAACATATTTCACTGATATGCTCCACTCTGCTGCTCTCAACTCTATCCCTAGAACTTCTGGCTACTTTCCCAAACGTCCTGTCCCTTGGTGGTCACCAGTCTGTACCACTGCTGTGCAGGAGAAGCGCGCTGCTTTCTCTCGCCTTCGTCGCAATCGTGGGGACCCAACTCTTTTAGAGGACTTCCGACGGGCAAGGGCTCGGGCTAGACGAGTTTTAAAAGAGGCCCGACGTGCATCTTGGAAGGCCTATGTGTCTTTAATTAATACTAAAACTCCACTCACCCAAGTGTTCAGGAGAGTCCGTAAGATGGTGGGGAAATTTTCTCCTAGTTCTCCACCTGTACTTAAGGTCAATGGAATTAAGATCATGGATGGTTTGACAGTGGCCAATACCATGGCGGAGGCTTTTGCAAAGGTCTCCAGCCGTGACTCTCGACCTCTGGCTGTCAGGCATGAGTTAAGAGCCAAGGAGCGTACAGTCCTGGATTTCACAGGGAACGAGAATGAAAGTTATAACCATATATTCACCCTGAGAGACCTGCATTCTGCTCTCTCTCTCTGCGGCGACACTTCTCCTGGGCCAGACAACATCCCATATGCAATGTTACGACACTTGGGTGAGGAAGCGATCTCATTTCTTTTAGCTGTATATAACAGAATCTGGCTGGAGGGTGTCTTCCCTTCTGGGTGGAGGGTTGCTACCATCCTTCCTTTTCTCAAGCCGGGCAAGGACTCTGGTGTTGCCCTCAATTATCGACCAATTGCCTTGACCTCCTGTCTCTGTAAACTATTTGAAAAGATGGTGAATGTCAGACTGGTATACTTCTTGGAACGGGGTGATTTTCTGTCTCCGTCCCAGTCTGGCTTTCGTAAATACTGTTCCACTACAGATGCTCTGGTCAGGTTGGAAGCTGCTGCATGTGAGGCTTTTGCACGACATCAACACCTTGTCTGTGTATTCTTTGATTTAGAGAAAGCCTATGACACTACATGGCAATATGGCATCCTGCAGCAACTCCATTTATATGGCCTGCGGGGTCGTCTTTAACGCTTTCCTAAGGAGTTTCTTAGTGGTCGCAGTTTTTCTGTGAGGGTTGGTACAACCCACTCAGCATCTGTAGCACAGGAGGAGGGCGTCCCCCAGGGAAGCGTCCTCAGTGTCACATTGTTTGCAGTAGCAATTAATGCCATTGCCTCATCCCTTCCAGACGGTATAGCTAACTCGATGTACGTTGACGACCTAGCAGTCTGGTTTGCTGCTTCCCGTATGTCAGTGGTGGAGCGGCGCATGCAGCTTGCCCTTGACAGGGTGTCACGTTGGACTGATTCTCATGGGTTTCGATTTTCTCCTTCCAAGACAGTTGCTATGCACTTCTGCCGCATCCGAGGCATCCACCCGGATCCGAACTTATTCATGTATGGTCATCGGATACGATGTGTCGAGGAGACTTGCTTTTTGGGTCTCCTTTTTGACAAACGTTTGACTTGGGTTCCCCACTTACGTACACTTAAGGTCTCTTGCCTCAAGGCTCTTAACCTGTTGAGGGTCCTGAGCCATACATCCTGGTGGGCTGATCGGGCCACCCTCCTCCACCTATACCATGTTCTTATTAGGTCAAAACTCGACTATGGGTGTGAGGTGTACTCTTCTGCCACCGATGCCCGTCTCAGAGTTTTGGACCCTGTTCATCATGCTGGAGTACGTCTGGCGACCGGAGCCTTTAGGTCGTCCCCAATCCCCAGTCTCCTGGTGAACGCTAATGAGCCACCTCTTGATCTCCGTCGCCAGTCCTTGATGGTTCATTGTTGGCATCGATTGCATCGACTTCCTGACACCCTACCTTGCTTGGCGGTGTCATCTGATATCATGTCTCAGTACTACCTTTTACATTCTCGTGCACCATGGCCCTTTGGCTTCCGGGTCAGAAAGGTTATGGAGGAGATGGGCATAGATGACTTTCAGATTTGTCCTGTGAGGGTCCCCAGGGTGGCTCATGGCTTCTTCCAGAAGTTTTCCCCTGCACCTGCTTTACAGACAAGAAGGAATTTCTTCCTCCTCCAGTGGCTCGTTCCCTCTTTTTAGAACATGCCTTCACTCACAGGGAATCCCTCCCTGTGTACACTGATGGGTCAAAGTTTGATGCTGGAGTTGGCTTTGGAGTTGTCTTTCCTGACTTTTGCCGTGGAGGCAGGCTCCCTTCTGTCATGTCCATTTTTACTGCTGAGCTCTCGGCCATTTTATATGCCCTCCAAGTGATTTTTACTCTCCCTCAGCCTTCGTTTACTATTTTTAGCGATTCCTGTAGTGCCTTGCAGGCCTTGTGCAATTTTAACTCTACCCATCCCCTGGTGTTGGCCATTCTTGAGTGGCTTGTCCTCCTGGGTCGTCGTGGCCGGAAAGTCACTTTTTGTTGGGTCCCGGCCCATGTGGGTGTTGATGGGAATGAGGGGGCTGACGCCCTGGCTAAGGCTGTGGTCTCCAATTCCCGGCCCCCTGCCAGGCATCATCCTGTTCCTGCAGTGGACCTTCGACCCTACATAGATGCTACCGTTCGTTCCTGCTGGCAGGACAGATGGGATGCCATCGGGGCTAACAAGCTCCGTGACATCCGCCAGCGCCTTGGATTTTGGAGCTACAGTGGCCTGTCCCGCCGGTGGGAGACGGCTGTTGTCCGTCTCCGCATTGGCCACACATTATTGACTCATGGCTTTTTAATGGAGAGGGCTCACCCTCCCTACTGTGATGATTGTCTGGTCCCTTTGACAGTTCGGCATCTTACTGTCGAGTGTCCCAGCCTCTCACACATCAGGACATTCTCGCTAAGGGGGGAGTATTGTGACAGCTAGAATCACGTATCCGCCACAAACATCAGCCCTCATTGCTGATTGGCCAAAATAGGGTGCTCTTGATCACGCACCACCTTGCCACACTACAGAATCAAGAGACCTATCACGCCACGGCTTGCTGCTTCCTGATTGGCCAAAATAGGGTGCTCTTGATCACGCACCACCTTGCCACGCTACAGAATCAAGAGACCCATCGTACCATGTCTCGCTGCTCTCTGATTGGTTATTATTGTTACCCATATGATATTGTAATACCTTTATATGTCCGCATGTCTCACTGAATAAACCAGATTAAAACCTCACCACTAGTCTTCCTCCAAACCTCTCTTAACCCTCCAAGTAAAGAGTACTATAATAGACTGCCTACCACTTTAAGGATTATAGACACACTTAAGGATTATAGACACGCTTAACCCCTCCGGGACGGGCCAAGAATGGAATTACGCTCTGTGGGTACGGGCCCAATACTAACTTTTACCCTGCCTGTCCGGGTATTTCCCGGAAAATCACTCTACTTCTCTTACTCCCTACGTCTAAACTACAATACTGAACAACTTAAATTTGATTGTGTACTCACCATCAACTCCTCCTCTTTCCATTAAAACCAACCCCAGCTCTCTAGGACACTCCATTGCCGAGAAATCAAGTGAGGAGTGGAGGTCACTTTTCCCGTGAGAGCGAGGCTGCGTTCGCTTTGTGAGCGTGGCTGTGACAAGGACTGGCGCGGGTGGAGGCAAGATGGCCGCCGGCATAATGACGCAACACTTGCCTCCCCCGGGCGACACGTCGTACGGCTCGTGTGCATCCTATAATTACAGCCCCTGTATTATTTGTGTGGTTAGCTGACCATTCCAGAGTGGTTTTATGCCCTGGAGAGAAGCGTGGGAGTTATGTACAGTATTTACGCGAAACATTTTCAGTGTCATTCGCACCATTTGTTCATGTTCAACGTAAATATAAATGTGTCACTATCACTGTTATCCTTATTTTCTATATATTTTTGTATTTTGTTGTTTTAAATTTTTTATTATCATTTTTTCTATCCGTAAATGTGTCACTCTCACTTTTCTTATAGCCTAATATGTACAAATGTGTCACTATCACGTCACTACAGCTTAAAATATATGTACAAATGTGTCACTCTCACTTTTCTTATAGCCTAATAAGTACAAATGTGTCACTATCACGTCACTACAGCCGAAAATATATGTACAAATGTGTCACTCTCACTTTTCTTATAGCCTAAATAGTGTCACTGTCACCAAGTGTCACTGTCACTTTATTCGCATACTCCCATCACTTCCTGCTTCTATATATATTCCAATATATGGTAGTCTGAGAAGCAGTTTCCAGGGCATAACGGCACACAACATTCCTTGCACCAGAAGCGAGTTTCCTTGGACTTCTGGGGGTGACGTGTTGTGTGCCTGCAAACATAGCAGCGACGAGAGCCTGGACGTCCTGACGGCAACGGTGGCAGATTAGTAAGGTAGTGGCGAGCCATATAGCCACTCTGCTGCAACCTGTCAGGCCGTTGTGCCGCTGCCTGTCTGCCTTGCTGTGGTTGCACAGTGCTGAACCTCTCCAGGAGCTGAGATATCAACTCTAGCTCGAATTCCCGGAGTGCCAACTTGGAGTCAGGGTGATGCTGGAGGTAGAGTATATAACAGTTCAGCACTGTGACATCAAGAAGGTGGAAGAAAGCCTTCTTGTACCACTTACAAGTTTTTCTCAGACAATCGATGGAACTCACCATCATGTCTGACTTATCGACGAGTCTCATATTGATGTTATAATCGAGCACAGCATCAGGCTTGTAGATGGTATCACCTGTGCCGTGCTCAGTCTTCCCAGAATCCTGCATCACGCCCCTGTTCACGGTGGCGAGCATATTGACGGGGCGTTTATCGTGCCATTTGATGGCCAGCATGTTCCCACATTTCTTCTTGATGCAGTCGCCCCTCCGTGTGAGAGGGAATGCTGGCCACCCCTTCCTGTTGACACGAATAGTTCCGCAGGATCCTGTTTGGTGCTGCAGGAGAAACTGGCTAAGTGCTGGAGAGGTGTAATAGTTATCAGTGTACAGGATGTGGTTGTTGTCAAGGTAATCCCCCATGAGTGCCTTGACAACACTCCCGCTGAAGCCAAGAGGGTCGTCGGCCGGGACATCCACATCTGTACCTGAATAGAGTATAAAATCCAACACATAGCCAGTCTTACAGTCGCAGATGACATAGAATTTGATGCCAAATCTATGCCTCTTTGACGGGATGTACTGGATGAAGGACAGTCTTCCCCTGAACAGCACCAGAGACTCGTCGATAACCACTTTCTGGAATGGTCGAAAAAATGCTCGTATTTTCTCCTGGAGGATAGACATTACTGGCCTAATTTTCCACAGCCTGTCGTTCGGGTGTGGACCCATGTTGGGGGCGAAGTGCAGGTAGGACAAAATGTCCCTATATCTGTCCCTGGACATGTATTTCCCGAACGCAGGTGTGGATATCAGGGCGTGTGTGCTCCAGAAGTCCTTGAGGCGATGTTTCTTGACATGAGGCATCATCATGGTCAAAGCTAACCACACATACAACTCAGCAATATCGACGTCAGCCCATTGCAACATCTTACTATGTTCCCTGCCGGTCTATTGCTGAGTTGCACAGAGAGTTGTTTGAAGGTGTTTATCTCCTGCATCATGTAAGTCATCAATATTATATCAAAAAAGGCAGTGAAATAATCTAATATTGATGACCTCTGACGACAGGGAAATGCGGCCTGTATACCTGAATGACTGTCGTCAAAGGCGCAAATTCATCGCAATCCGTCCACACATAGGGATCAGCGGGTCTATGACGAGGTGCGCCGCGTTGCTGTCGTTGTTGGCGTTGTTGTTGTGGTGGTGGTGGTGGTGGTGGTGGTGCAGCGGTACCAGGGGCAGGCGAGAGTGAGTCGTCAGGCACGAGAGGAGAGGGAGAGTGTGGTGGTGGGGGAGGTGGCGTCAGGTCACGGGGGGGCGGGCTATCAGGGTCAACAGTAGGGGAGAGATAAGCTGCCTTTGTCCTCTTCCCCCTTCCTTTACCCTTCCCTCTTACTCCTACTCTCCTCCCTCTTACCACCACTGGTTGCGACGCATCCTCGTCCGACGAGGAAGAGGAAGACGAAAAATCTAACCTCCTCCTCGGCCTCTTGCCCATGGGAGTGGAGACGTAGCGAGGTTTGGAGGTTGAAGCAGGAGTAGACCTCTTCCTGCCTCCCACGCCAGATGTTGTAGGAATGGGAGACAAGATAGTGTCTCCCAAACTACCTCCCACCCCACTGGTGGACAGAATTGCAACAGGGGCTGTAACCTCTGACACATCATGCAAGGCTGAAGTTGAGGGAAGAGCTGTGAGGGAAGTCACCGCTACACAGGCATCTTCCTCAGTTGATTCGTCAGCTTGCCATTCAGTATCAGAGTAGCTGTCCAGGTCGTCACTCCCATATGAAAGGTCTGCCAGATTCTCCAATTCCCGCCCTATTGCAGAATCTGACAACCTTGCAGGTGCATGACGCAATCTAGCTGGTTGCACCCGCGGAGTGGAGGTTACAAGAGCGGGTGCGCCTGGCAGCGCGGTAGGATGCACCGAATCGAACGAGCCCGTATTTTCTTCACTACGCCCAGCCATTGTCACGGTCAAGCACACACTGATTGAATGTGGGGATGAAAAGGTCTGGTGGTGAAGTATAGCCAGATCAAAACAAATCCCGACAAATTTGGCGTTTTTCCCCATAAATTACCAAAAGCGGGATTTCCCGCTGCCCGGACTCTGTCGACAGAGCGGGACTTCCCGCTGCCCGGCCTCTGTCGACCGAGCGGGAAATCCCGCTGCCCGGACTCTGGGGGTTAAGAGAGGTAACTCATAAGACTAGAGTAGCTGCCGCTACAGTATGTCCTGAGCGAGTTTTACTGTGTGAAATGTTAGTAGTAACAGTAAACAAGTCAGTTAGTGAGGTAGATCTAGTAAGAGAAGGAGTATTAGTTGTTACTCTGTCTTCTTTTATGTCTAAATCTAGTGCAAGAATATTTTTACTCAAGGGAGAACTTACACTTTCTATAGTACTTACGCTTAAATTAGTTATTTCTGTTGTATCGACTAAGCTTTCATTACTTTTAAATATTGATAAACTATGTTTAAGTTTACAAAGTGAATTCAGTGCGGTACCGTAATTTCTCTCGTTCATTACCTGTCACTCTGCTTGAAGAATAACAAAGGACACTCTTCTATTTATATACGTGAAGGCGTACGCATATAATACCCACAATTATGAATACATAGAATGTGTTATGAGGAAATTTATTGTTAATACGTTTACATGTAATATTATATCCTAATGTGATGATGTTAGGATTGTGTTATATATTTGTAATATATAATTATATGTACCTAGCTACTGACCATGGATCGTTGTTGTGGCGTTGATAATTAATTGGATTGTATTCCAGTACTTCCGTGTGTCCGACGTGGTACCATTACCAAGCCAACATCCTTCCGAGTCGTATGGTTGCACTTCGTTGAGTTTTTAATAATCCCGTCTAGATGAAGTTTGAAGTTAATCACTTTCCTCAGCCATAGCCTACTGCATGATTGAGTATAGAAGGTATAGTGGTGGTGTAGGGATGTCGTACCAGACCACGCCCACATCCTTCCTTGTGAATGGAGTGTGGCTGGTGAGTGATGAGTAGAGCGGTGACGTAATAACCCCTCCGTGTGTGAGGTGGTAAGTTCGATGACGTCACCACTGTCTGCTACAGTGAGCTCGGGAGAGGCTAGAGTTTTGTTTTGAGTTGTGAAATGCTGAGTTAGGTGCTCAGACACTTTCCTCTCCTCTCTCTCTCTCTCTCTCTCTCTCTCTCTCTCTCTCTTCACACGTCTTCACTGAACCTCACTTCTCTATCGTTTCTCTTTTTTAACCCCATTATTATTTTGTGTTTCTTTCTCGGTTATCACTTGCTTTTTAACCGTTGTATTTCTCCTTTATTTTACACCATTTATTTCGTATCCCACCGCTGCCACCAAATGTTCTGGGGCAAGAAGACCTTACTTACTCCAGACACGTGATGATTGATAATGTGTGGTAGCTGGCGACTGGTTCGTGGTCTTTGTCTTTTTATTAGTCTTTGTAGTATTATTAGTCTTTGGCGTCTCTTCGGAGTTTGATTTTAATTATATGGTTTTCTATAATTATATGGTGTAGGAGAGGTAGCAAGCGTCTGTAGTTTGCACAATTTATTGATAACCTGAGTGAGTACAGTTTCACAAATATGTTTGGGGTTAGGTTAGACTTGAGATAACTTTAGAGAGATTATATGCTAAGGTAACCTGAGTGTATGGTTATCAATAGCTAACTGAGGTTGAAGGAACGGGAACAGGGCGTCGCTTGGTAGGTCACTTGACTTATGTCGTCACTATATGCTAACGTGTTAATGGTTCCCACAGGGAGCTAGGGTTTGTATCCAAGCCTACGCTAGCAGTTTCACGGCATCATGCGATGTGTGACTCACTCTTGTAAGTGAGTATAAGTGATTATAAGTAGCCTCTTAAATGTAGGTTTAACCGGAACACACTGCCTCTGGGGCTCCCTGCTACTCCGAGATCCTCTACTGGTTTATTACGTGTCCAATAAATGGTCTAGATACTGTGTGTATTTATCCTTGAAAATAATGGCTACCGTCAAGTAACTAATAACATTAAAAACATTAAATTATTATATTGTTGTTGATTGCAGTGTTACTCAATGCTCTTTTTTTTTCTTTTATTTGTTTTGCTGTTGAAGCGAGTCCTACAAATTTTTAATGAGTATTTAAGTACACACAATAATACAAAGGATTAATTCAGTAGAGGACTACCATCAGCATCTTGCTATTACTTTTAATACTTACTTTATGATGCTATTACTGCACCTTGTATGCCACAATATTTATATTATATAACTCTTAATAGTGACAACATTAAAGTAAAGACAATAAACAGAAATACAAATATCAGTTGCATTTCTATAAAACATTACACATTTGTCTTCTATTATTCTTAGCTATTATAATTATGAATTTAGATGCAGCCTATATTATATACGTCTAGTTTTCACCCGCAAGACTTAATTATTAATATTGGCACTCTAGCAATCCAATGCATTTTGAGGGCCAGAACTATAACATATTATTCTCCCGACAAAGAGAATATATGTTTGTCACCTTTGATTCGTCCAGGTTTGATAGAAATAGTAGATTTGCGGTAAACTTTCACTTAATCATTTGGTTATGTAACTATTGATGAATGTTATGTTGTGATGGGTAATAATGTCTTTCTTACTTTAAACTTTTAAGCTAACTATCACACAGTTCACAATGGTGAGTTTAGTGTGGCGAAATAATATCAGTTATTATTATCCAACTCGAAAACATTAATCAGTTATTACATATCCCTATGTCCGTCTGACTCGTATACACAACTAATTAAAATCATCCTGTCATATCTTCACTTCACTCATTCCTCCTTCTCGTCTCTCCCTCTCACCAGTGAATGCTGCGAATGAAACTTTCAGTGGATGGTGCGATAGTTCTATATCAGTCAGAAGTGGCAACACTCCACCAGCACCTCCACAACCTCCCTCCATCTGTTTCTCTCTCTCTCACTTACCCCCTCCATAACTCGTCAGGTAGGAACGACTTCATGATGAGTGAGCTTGTGTCTCCATCCCATCAGCTTGCGACTGTACAGTTGCCTTAATGTATTCCTTTACCCCCGCTTTTGTGTCAGGAGCTGATGTGGCAGCGTAGCAATACTAGAGTCACATTTATGAATGAGACCAATCTCCCTGTTGAATCATATTTACGGATAACACAATGAATCGCTGTTTCGTATTCTTCAATGTTAATAATGTATAAGATGTTATATTATACTGTATCGAATGTAATCCGAACATGTCCAGCGGTGCCTCATGCATTCCACAACCACCGCAGGGGGTAAAGAAATACCTTGAGGCAACTGTACATTAATTAGCTTCACTACCCCGAAAGGGATAGGCAGCATGATTAAAAGGACATATAAACTAAAAAGCATATTTTTAATAAAAAGAACCCATCAACTCAATGTAAAGGATAAGTTCAGCTACACTGTTGGTTTTGTATATTTTACACTTGTTAACAAGAAGCTGATTAGTGGAGAAGGAAGGGAGGGAATGGTCGGACTGAGTGAGCGGTTGAGTGACACGTGGAGAGTTTTTCGAGGCTTCAATCAAGTCAATGTTGGGCCTGAAAAATACCGGGCTGAATTTCATAGCGACACCAATCGCTCCACCAATTCCGCTGAAGTAAGTGTACCCTCTCGCCTCCTTTTCTCGCCCCATATTTCTAATTTGATGTAAGTATCTCTTGTGATACGCTGAGTGGTTGTCCATGTATACTCTGTGTAGGTTTTGTACTACCAGTGCGCATATAAATTAAGTGTAGTGTATTCTTATATTATCCAGAATGTTATTGGTGCTCAAGTCGTCGACTGGCGATGGTAGTGACAACACCTGGTTCAGTGGTCCTCCACCTGTCACCTGCTGCCCTCGCGAGTGGCTATACCCTTGAACATGGACATGGACTTGATCAAGACCCTGCTCTCTACTCAGGAGTAAGCTTATCGTGGGGGGGTGGAAATTTTATTCAAGCAATCTGGTCAGCATACGAACGAGCTTACCGCCAGTCTGGAATTCACCCAGAGGGAATTCGATGAATTGAAGCAGTGTAGGGAGGACAGGAGGAATGACGCCGAAATTATTAGGAAACTACGAGAAGACCTACAAGGAAATTGTGCGACGACCAAGGATTTGGAGAATCGCGCAAATTACATGGAAGATTACTGCAGACGTAACAATTTGCAAGTTATCGGAATGGAGGAGTGCAGTGATTCCGAAACTTGGGAACAAACTACACTGAAGGTCACCAAGTTGCTCAAGGAGCGGATGCAGTTACCTAACATCATCTTAGAGAGAGATCACCGCGTTGGACAGCAAGGCGGCCAGCGTCACCGCCCCATAGTTATATGCTTCACAAGGTTTGGAAACCATGAACCAGTGATGAGAAATGTCAACAAGCTTCGAGGTACAGAAATATATATTAATGAAGATTTGTGTCCAGCCTCACAGGCCATCAGGAGGGCGCAGCTGCCCTTACTAAAAAAAAAAACAAGAATGAAGGGAAGGTTGCTTACTTCAGAGTAACGAAACTAGTTATTAAGGGTAAGTCATCACATCAAAATGTCGCCTTCTCGTCTGGTGGCTGGGCTTCACGTGAATCGGGTGGGACCGTTTCACTTGGTTCGAGCGGCGGCAGTGTTGCCGGGGTAGGTGCTTCGGGCGGGGCGGGACGGGCAGGGACGTGGATCTCACTATAGTGAAAGACAGGACCTCTGGCAGAGACGCCTCACCTGCCACTAAAGCCCGCATCCCACACAGCACGATGAGAGGAGAACGCCGCACGATTGAGCATGACTTGTACTTTTTGCATGATAACCGACGATTCCCACGGCTCACGACAGCCGCCAGACAGTCACACGACAGCTGTGAGATGGGCACACGTTATTACTAAGATTACAACGAGCATAGGACGACCATCTGACGATATACCGTGTTGCTATCAATCATTTTTCACAATTCCAGTACGACACTAGCACGATGGCCACACGACCCACACGATAAAGATAAGATGTTACTCGAAGGTACATCGATAACAGTATGATGTTCAACGACAACAGACAACCACAAGACGACAACTCAACAAATTACACGATGAAAGGGGTAGGGGGTGGGAGTTGATGATGTAGGAAAGAGGGATGGAAGTGGATGGGGTGGGGTGGTGATTGAAGGGTGTATGGGGGAAGGGGAAGGGGTTGGGTTGTTTAGGAAGGAGGGATGGGGAAGTGGTTGTGTGGTGAATCAAGGGGATGGGGTGGGGGTGGTGTAGGAAAGGGGAGAAAATGGAAGGGGTGTTGATGGTGGTGTAGGAAGGAAGGAAAGGGATGGGTTGGGTGTGGAGTAGGAAGTGGTGGAAGTGGATGGGGTAGGGGTTGGGGGGTGTAGGAAAGGAGGAGAAGGGGATGGGTGGCTTAGGAGGGAGGGATGGGAATGGGGTGGGTGTGGTGTACTTGGGGGAAGGGGGTAGTGGTGTATGAAAGTGTGGAAGTGGAAGGGTGTGGGGGGTGATAAATGAAGGGGGGAAGGGGTTGGGGCTGGGTGGTGGTGTAGGAAACGGGGGGAAAGGGGGTAGTAATTGAAGGAAGGAATGGGTTGGGTGTGGTGTAGGAAAGAGGGATGGAAGGGGTGGGGTGGTGATTGAAGGGTGTATGGGGGAAGGGAAAGGGGTTGGGTGGTGGATGTGGTGTAGGAAGGAAGGAAGGAAGGGGATGGGTTGGGTGTGGTGTAGGAAAGAAAGAAGGGGAAGGGGTTGGGTTTGGTGAAGGAAGGGATGAAAGGGGATGGGGAAGGTGTTGGGTGTGGTGTAGGAAGGAGGGATGGGGAAGGGGTTGTGTGGTGAAGGAAGGGGATGGGTTTGGTGTGGTGTAGGAAGGAGGGGGAAGGGAAAAGGGGAGTGGTGAATGAAGGGGTGGTGAAAGTGGAAGGGTGTGGGGCATGGTGAAGGAAGTGGGTGGGGAAGGGTGTGGAGTGTGGGAAGGGGTGAAAGGGAAGGGTGTGGTGCGTGGTGTAGGAAGGGGGTGGAAAGGGGAAGGTATATCGTGTTATTGTTGTGGTAGGTTATCGTTCCATCATCGTTCGGCTTTCGGTCGGTTATCGTATTATGTTACGCGTGCCTGAATAATTATTAATTTGTTAGTTTTGCTATCCATTTTTGACAGGGACTGTGAGAGAAGGAGTGAGAGGGTAGTACACGCTCGCACCTGGATCTGTTGTATGCGTCGCTATCTTATCTAATGTGTGAGAAGCTAGATTATTTAATTATTCCATTTTCTTTAAGTATTCTTGTCAGAAGGGTGAGCGTGCCTTGGCCAGCTAGATTCGCTTGATTCGTACGTCTTCTCTCTCTCTCTCAATTATTATCTGGACTGTCGTACAGTTTTTGGGCAGCCATGAATGCAACTAATACAATGAATGGCACACAACAATCACAGGAACGTACACCGATAGCAATACGATAGGCTTTTAACTGTTTTCTTCGACGATGATTCCCGAAAAAATAAGGGGTGCACTATTTTTTCTGGATGAATCGGGGTCAATGAATGACTACCACGATACGCCCTAGACTGTCACTTGATGTTTCGTTTCATGACTCCAGAATATTTTTAAACGATGTTACTCGATTGTTAGATTTTGATTTTTTTCTGCAAGTCATGCTGATTCGTTGCGCGGTCGCCTCACATCGTGCTGTATGGGATGCGGGCTTTACGCGGTTACTGCTAGCAAGTGGGAGACTCGGAGAATGGCGAGGGCTGCACGAGGAGAACGATAGGGAGTGAATAGGTTGAAGATAGGTAATTCAGTCAATTAAGGTATGGATATCACGACATACACAGATTTACCATTGCATAATTTAGATGACGAAGAATTCACTAAGGCAATTAATAATTTTTCACATAATTTCTCTTTGTCAGTTCTCAATGAAATGGTATTTAACTCTTTAAATTTAACTAACAGAAGTATGATAGATGATAACTTATCTAACAATCTATTGAATGAATCTAACTATAATTATTATTTTTGTGAAGATCAACATCAGATGTACAATCTAAAAATTTAAATGTTCTGTCATTTAGTATTAATAGTATTCCTCTCCATCTCGAACAGTTTATGGAACAATGTTTAGCTTCTTTTAATGTACAGTTTCATGTCATTGGCTTCTGTGAAACGCGACTGAACGATACCATAGATGTAGTAAATAAGTTGAGTGGTTATAATGGATTTTTCAATAACAAAAGCACAAAAGGAGGTGGTTTAGCGGTTTATTTAGACACAAGGTTATCGGGCTCTTTCAAAAGTGATATAACTTTACAATTATCCCATATTAAAACTCTATCCTTACTAGTATCGCAGCCATATAACTTTATAGTATGTTTAATATATAGGCCACCTAAAGCTAAAATTGTAGATTTTATGTTATCTTTAGAGTATATACTTGAATATTTAAATAAATTAAGATATAAATGTTATATATTTGGTGACATTAATATTAATCTGCTGTCTGCAAGAGGTGATTGTGTGTCTAATCTCTCTAATCTATTTTTTTCGTACATGTTCTTCCCAGTAGTAAATAAGCCAACAAGGGTCACAAATACGTCAGCCACAATAATAGATCATTTCTGGAGTAACGATTCGAAATACCTTTGTAGCGGTATAATATTTAGTAATATATCTGACCATTTTCCTATTTTTAGCTTGTTTATATTCACTAGTGGTAATAGAACTGGATCAAACACGAAGAAAATAGCCAAAAGAACCCTGGACACTGATAGTTTAAACAATTTTCTATGTAATTTAAGTAATTTTCGCTGGGATATGCATTGCAATGTTGGAGTAGATGAAAGCTTTGATCTCTATATTAAAAACTTGTTATCCTTGTATAATAAACACTTTCCAGTGAAACACATAACAGTTAAGGAGAAACATGCAGATAAACCATACATTAAACAAGCTATAGTAAGATCGGTTAAGGAGCGTAATAGGCTTCAAAAGTTTTATGCCAAGTGGCCGATAACATATGAACATCAATTTAAAAGGTATCGAAATACAATAACGTCTTTAATACGAACAGCTAAATCAAATTATTATTAAAACGTGGGACCTTCTTAATGGGTTTATGGGTAAGGAAAAAAATAAGCCCCCAGAAAAAATTACATTTAAAGCAAGTCTTTAACAAATTGTAATGAAATAGCAGAATCTTTCAATCAATATTCTCTTCACCGGCCAAAAGAAGCTGCTGTGTGTCATGTTCCGCCGACACCACTATGACCACACAGACCCGCTCTTTGCTCAACACGACTTGATGAAGCTAAACAGTATCATTCAACTACAAACTGATCTTTTTGTCTATGGTGCACTATATTATTTTTCTATAGACTGTAAATATGAACCCACTGCACGTGTAGTGGCGCCATACGCACCACTCCGTATTTCTCTATATATATTCCATGTGCTGGTACGCCGCTCCCTGTTCCTTTGTACTCTTCCCGTTTGGTTAATCCCGTCACTTGGATCAACTTAACGTACTCTTGGGAACCCAACCACCAGCCTCCTGTTTCCTCCAGGTATGAACCGAAGTGAGTGCAGCAGGTCAGGTGATGGCGTGATCATGTGAGTAATGGTATATACGGGAACCTGAAGCAAGGAGATAAAAAAATAGCAGAGCGGCGCTTGTATAGTAGACTACCCAGCGAGCTACAGAGATGGAAGGACCAGCCCTATTCCTGCCATCGTCTAAGACCTGCAGTCCACGTGTTCCCACTCCGACCACACGTTGTACCCCTGCTCTACACTACTCCACAAGCGACACTGCAACTACCGACTCTCCCCGACGCTACATTGGCTGACTGGCCTTCCTTATAACATATGTACTGCACTCTTGCATATTACCAATAAACTGTACCGTGTATTCTAGAGTCTGTTCACCCGGGCAGATGCATAAGGAGCTTCCTTACTGTCTCACACGTGACACAGACAGACACCACACACTTAGAATTCCGCTGTGTAGGACGAGTTATGCACTGCAAAGTGTGCTAGTCAGGGGAAGCAGGCAGTGGAACTCTCTACCCCTTCATATCAAGAATATCACAAATAGAATTACTTTTAAAAATTAATTGGAAAAAAAAATCAATAATAATTAAGTGGTCTCATTGTTACTCTGTATGCTTGTGTTAATTATTTCTTATTTTACATTAATTATTAATCATGTTTTTGCTAGTCAGACGTCATATTTACAGCATTACCTGGTTTCATAGCTTTTGTGGTAATTTTTGGTCTTACTGGTATTTTTAATTGTCTCAATCATTCTCGTAATTTTTGATGTAATTCTGTTGCTTACGGTAGTAGCAAGTGTAACAGTATTTTTGTAATATTTCTTCACTAGTATCTAGTTTATTTTCGTTTGATATATAGGTGGTTAGGAAATGTCATATAACATGAATACATGTTAATGTAATTTTACATTACAATGTGACAAACAATGTGACACTGAGGACGCATCCCTGGGGATGACCTCTTCCTGTGCAACGGATGCTGAGAGGGCTGTACCAACCCTCACAGAAAAACTGCGACCACTGAGAAACTTCTTAAGAAAACGTGGAAGGAGACCCCGCAGGCCATATGCATGTAGTTGCTGCAGGATGGCATAATGCCATGTAGTGTCATATGCTTCCACAAAATCAAAGAATACACGGTTAGAAGACTAGGAAAACACTTCCCCGCCATCTTACGGACTCTCCTGAATATTTGAGTGAGTGGTGTTTTAATATTAATTGAAGACACATAGGCCTTCCATAGTGCCTCTTTTAAAATTCGCCTAGTCCGAGCCCTTGCCCGTCGGAAGTCCTCTAAAAGAGTTGAGTCTCCACGATTGCGACGAAGGCGAGAGAAAGCAGCGCGCTTCACCCGCACAGCAGTAGTGCAACCTGGTGACCACCAAGGGACAGGAAGTTTGGGAAAGTGCCCAGAAGTTTTAGGGATAGAGTTGAGAGCAGCAGAGTGGAGTATATCAGTGAAATATGTTACAGCCTCGTCAGAGCTACCAAAATCTGCTACAGAAGAGACCGAAGAAGAAAGCTTTCTAAAAAACTGCTAGTCAGCCTTCTCTTATCTCCACCTTGGAAGACGAGACTGTGGTTCGTACCTGTTACCTTCTAAAAGTATAGGGAAGTGGTCACTGCCATATAAATCGGGAAACACATTTCAAGTAAAATCCAACAGAGTACTATGTGAGCAAAGGAAAATGTCAATGGCGGTAAAAGTCCCAGTTGGGCTATTAAAGTGTGTCACATCTCCCGTATTTAAAACCCCTAATCCCTTATCATCAATAAAAGAAGCCAATAAAACACCTCTGGGTTGACTGAGGGAAGGTCCCGTACAAGACTGTTGAGATCACCCCTCTCAACTGTAACACTGGGAGGAAGGTATAGACTGCACACAATGTACAGAGGCTCATAAAAACCTTAACTGCGACAGCCTGGAGCGGAGTGTCAAGCTCCAGACTCGCGCGTGGAACATCTCGGCGAACTAGGATGGCAGAGCCACCATGATAACCCTGCCCTTCAAATGAATTGGAATAAAATGCAGAGTGTACTGGAGGACTGGCAGGAATGTAGTCCCCAAGCATTGTCTTTTGGAGAGAAACACATGCAGGAGAGAAGCTAGAGAGAAGAAAGCGCAGTTCCTCCCAAGAGGCACGCAAACCACAGCAATTCCACTGAAGAACCTTGAACAGTGTTACTTTAGTACTGTTTTTTGTTAAGCCTCACGGAGGTTCTTTCCACTATCACCTTGACCTGAGGGTTTACTAAAACGATAAGTTTTGTCTAATCCTGGGCCACTAGAAGAAGAGTGAACCCAAGGAGTAGTACTTGGGACCCGTAGACGAGTCCATGAAGCATCTGATATTTTAGAAGAAAGTGAACGTAGATGAGCAGGGATATTCTTTGAAACAATTACATTGGTATTGTACTGTACAGAAGTGGTATCACTGACACAGGCAGATACATCAACATCCATAATACAGGTGGAAGAATCACTCCTCTGCTCAAGCGGAAGAGAAACTGAATCTTTTGAAGTCACAACATCTGAGGCATCCACATTCACTTCACGCCCCTCTGATGATCCCGAAGGTAGTTTGCGAAGGGGAACATCTGTTGAATCAAGAGATTCATCAGAGCCACGAGAACGCTTCTGGTGAAATTGAAAGGAAACTATGGATGAGTCCACAGAGACGGTTTCCTTGCAAGGAGGAACATCAATGGAGTCAAGTGTCTCAAAGGAACCACGAAGGCATCTCTGTGGCAGTTTAGGTGACTTGAGTTTTCTTTTTGGAGAACGTATGGCATCGTGAACTTCTACCACATGGACACCTTTAGCTAGAGTCTGAGAATTGTCATCAGTTGAAGGGTCACCAAAGTGAGTGTCTGATACAGTTTCCAAAACAGAGAAACTATTACGTAGTGAAACCTTAGAAACACTCTCGCTAAAGTAAGAAGCAATTGCTCCTTGAAAGAGTTAAGAGGGTGCTGCAACTGATTTAGGGCGAAGGGAGGAGGTGTATGTCTTCACAACACCATCCTTCTGTTGCCTGAAGTTGAGTTGCCGTCTGGCACTACCAATACTGATGAATTGGGTGTTAGCCAAGTGGAGGATATCCTGCTTAAGAAGGTACATCTTACATTGGCGAGAACGTAAGGGGTGAGCATCCCTGCAGCAATAGCAGTAACTCTGACTGACACTCAGAAGTAAGATGCGAGTCAAGAGCAGAACAATTACCTCACCGGGAACGGTTGCTGCAGTTCCTCCTCCCATAACCAAACTCATAATAACAGAAACACTGTAAAGGACGCTCAACAAAAGGCTTCACCTTAAAAGATATATGGTTAATGTTAATGCGATCTGGGATATGCGAGCCATAGAAAGAGAGAATGATCATATTCTTACTGCCCTTCATCTTTGTTACTCGTTGGACACTATCAGGGCACATAGCGAGAATGTACTCTTCTGAGAATGCATACAGGTCCTCATTATTTATATATACGCCCCTTGCTATAATTCAATGTTCGATGTGGTTTGATGGATTCAAACGTGCCATCAGAAGGACAGGGGAGATTGAGGAGCATCATGGCCTGTGTAAGATCATTGGCACTAATTAAAACACCCTTATTGTATTTTTTTATGTGGCCCATTGGTAGTAATCCAATTTTTTTTTCTAGATACCGAGAAGCATGGATAAGGTTACCACACCCCTCCCTGTAGTAAGCCACAAACCAAAAGGATGTAGGATCCCGACGCTCCTTAGGGACATGTTCTACAGAGTCATCAAAGAAGTTAAGGCAGTAGTCATTGTCTCTGTCAACTACAATTGTGGAATGCATCATCTGAACTTTGCAGTGAGTATCCCCCACAATCAGAGAATCTTTTGCCTCAAAAGCTTCTTTGGCAGCAGAATTTGTATTGAAAGTAATATAGCACCGATTAGATATACAGTCATTGTCATAAGTGATTTGCATACGAAGAACTACTCCAAAACACTTAAAAATGGAGTGGATAGCGCCATAGGAAAGGGATGCAATTACATTTGTCAACATTAACTTGTCCAATCCGCTAACAGGGTTTGTCGACACAGCACCCAACTTGCTGGGTCTTCTCTTATTTGCCGTCTTCTGCATACCACCACGACCAGAGAGTGATGTCTCGAGGGCCTGGTCGACCACCGCGGGGTACCTTGTCCACCAAGGGGCCACTCGTTTTTTATAGCAACCCCAATGGCTCGAAAGTTTGCCCACGACGGTACTGAGACCTCTTTCCCCAACATCTCCCAGCCCAAACACCCAACCATCCAACACAGGACGGCCCCTAGAGATCGGTCCCTCTGGAGGGCAGCCCTGTTGGCTCATACTGGCAGCCTATTGCATGAGAACCATTTAGTCTGGTCTCTCACTGGCGACCTTACTAGCATGGGAAGCTCTCTCTCCCCGAAATCGGGGCAGAGCATGGGCCGGAGCCCCCTCTAGTCTCGCTCGCCAGGTCTCAGAGACACGTAAGCCCCCCACCACTTCAAGGCGGTTCCCGTTGGTGGGGTGATCAAGATGATGATTTATTTTTCTAATATGAAAGATTTCAGCATAGTGAGACTATAACACCCCGATAATTTGGATTCAAATCACATGACCTGTAAGTTAAATGATTGTCAAACAGGGTTTCTTTTAGGCACTGGATGCTAGTGAACCACCTTTATGAGGAACTAGCAGAGGTACCCAGCATTACCCAGGAATGATGCACTGTGGAGTTTAGAAATAGTCAATATTAATTTTATAATATGTGAAAGCATTTCAGTCTTGTTTGCGTTAGTTAAAAATATTCTGCGATCTCAGGCTGCTTGCCAGTTGCCATATGTACAGCAATGGGTGATAGTGCTGGACCAGGGGCCAAGGAGTGTTGGAGAGTAACTGAACAGGGTTCGAAAAAGTGAATCTTCTAAACCTATCTCAACGTTGAGAATTGTTTGGAAAATTCCTTTGTTCAAACTCTGTCTAGTTGCTCTCCAACACTCCTTGGACCCTGGTCCAGCACTATCAGCCATGGCTGTACATTTGGCGTGCGTTTTCAGCTGCTCGAACGGGGTGCAGAGCAGCGGATGCAGCTTGCCCTTGACAGGGTGTCACGTTGGGCTGGTTCTCATGGGTTTCGATTTTCTCCTGCTAAGACAGTTGCATCAACCCCGATCCGAACTTATTCATGTATATTCATCGGATACGTTGTGTTGAGGAGACTCGCTTTTTGGGTCTACTTTTTGACAAACATTTGACTTGGGTTCCCCACTTACATTCACTTAAGGCCTCTTGCCTCAAGGCTCTTAACCTGTTGAGGGTCTTGGGCTATAGTTCTTGGAGGGCTGATTGGGCCACCCTCCTCTGCCTATACCATGTTCTTATTAGGTTAAAACTCGACTATAGGTGTGTGGTGTACTCCTCTGCCACGGATGCCCGTCTCAGAGTTTTAGACCATGTTCATCATGCTGGAGTATGTCTGGCGACCGGAGCCTTCAGGTCGTCCCTAATCCCCAGTCTCCTGGTGGACGCTGATAAGCCACCTCTTGATCTCCATCGCCAGTCCTTGATGGTTCGTTGTTGGCATCGATTACATCGACTTCCTGACTCCCTTCCCTGCTTGACAGTGTCATCTGATATGTCTCATTACTGCCTTTTACATCCTCACACCATGGCCCCTTGGCTTTTGGGTCAGGAAGGCTATGGAGGAGATGGGCAGTGATAAATTCCAGATTTGTCCTGTGCGGGTCCCCAGGCTGGCTCTATGGCTTCTTCCAGAATTTTCCCTGCACCTGCTTTTCAGACAAGAAGAAATCTCTTCCTCTTCCAGTGGATTGTTTCCTCTTTTTAGAACATGCCTCCTCTCACAGAGAGTCCCTCCCTGTGTACACTGATGGGTCAAAGTCTGATGCTGGAGTTGGTTTTGGAGTTGTCTTTCCTGACTTTTGCAGAGGCGGCAGGCTCCCTTCTGTCATGTCAATTTTTACTGCCAAGCTCTCTGCCATTTTATATGCCCTCCAAGTGATTTATACTCTCCTTCAGCCTTCTTTTACTATTTTTTAGCGATTCCTGTAGTGCCTTGCAGGCCTTGTGCAATGTTAACTCTTCCCATCCCCTGGTGTTGGCCATTCTTGCGTGGCTTGTCCTCCTGGGTCGTCATGGCCGCAAAGTTACATTTTGTTGGGTCCCGGCCCATGTGGGTGTTGGTGGGAATGAGCGGGCTGACGCCCTGGCTAAGTCTGCGGTCTCTAATTCTCGGCCTTCTGCCAGGCGTCATCCCGTTCCTTCAGTGGACCTTCGACCCTTCATAGATACTGCCGTTCGTTCCTGCTGGCTGGACAGATGGGACGCCATCGG
This sequence comes from Petrolisthes cinctipes, assembly GCA_033782935.1. Classification (NCBI taxonomy): domain Eukaryota; kingdom Metazoa; phylum Arthropoda; class Malacostraca; order Decapoda; family Porcellanidae; genus Petrolisthes; species Petrolisthes cinctipes. The sequence goes on from JAWQEG010000831.1 coordinate 2,135,778, forward strand.
GGCTAGGAACCTCCGCGACATCCGCCGGAGCCTTGGTTTGTGGAGCTACAGCAGCCTGTCCCGCTGGTGGGAGACAGCTCTTGTCCGTCTCCGCATTGGCCACACATTATTGACTCATGGCTTTTTAATGGAGAGGGCTTACCCTCCCTACTGTGATGATTTTCTGGTCCCTTTGACAGTATGGCATCTTATTGTCGAGTGTCCCAGCCTTGGGGACCTTCGTCGTAGGCACCTCTCTGAGTACCGGCTGGGTGACGGTTCTTACAATCTCTCCCAGGTGCTCAGGGAGGAGGCTTGTAGTGTGGGATGGAACACCCTCTCATATGTGATTGTGATTTAATGATATTTATGGTTTTAGATGGTTTGATGGTTTTTAGTTTTGATTCTTTTATATATTTTATTTAAGTCAATGGGTTCTTTTAGTAAAAATGTGCTTTTTAGCTTGTGTGTCTTTTAATAATGCTGCCTATCCCTTTCGGGGTAATGAAGCCTATTTAATGTATGTTCATGTTTTATTAATTATGTAGATGACCATTTTATGTTGGGCGGTATATGACCCTAGCTGTTGCGCCGCCAGATGGCTATTTGCATCAAAGAATCAATCAGATTAATCCACTCCTTCCCCACAAGGTGTTGGCTGTTCAAGGAGTTCCTGAGGGATCCTTCTCCTAATGTATGTGGGCAGACCTCTTCGCTCATCACTATGTGGTAGTGTGTAGTGTTTAAATCCTGGGAGTTTGGGTGTTGTCTCATCGGTAGTGAGAATCTCCTGAAGGAGGACCACATCGATCTCTTCATTGACAACAGCTTCTTTTAGGGAGTTGATGTTACCACGGAGTCTGCAGATGTTCCACTGTAGGATCCTCAGGATACTGTGACATCTGATTCAGAATTCGTTTCCTTATCCGTGCCCGGTCTTTGATTGGGATGAGGTAGGAGGGCCAGTGCCTTTCTAGGTGCCTCCTTTATTCCTGATTTGACAGGCGAGCAGTGTTCTTCGGATGGCGTGGCCGTATGCCTGTTGGGCTTTCGTGTTGGGCTGCTCCCGTTAAGGTACCAGCGCGTTCCGGATGGCAGTAGATACCTCTTCTGCAGTTCTTTTGATACCGAGGGAGGCTAGAACCTTCCCAATGACGTCTGTCGGCATGCTCTGCGTCAGCTGGACTACCTCCTCCCTGTTTTGGCTCTTCTCAATCACCACTTCCTCCTGTGGTGGTGGTGGTGGTGGTGGGAGGGCAGCAGGGTTGTTTGTTTTCTTCTTCTTCCTTGGTTTCCTTTTCTTCTTTGGAGAGGTGGGCAGTTCATCGCCTCTTTGTGTCTCCTTTACCTCTCTGGTCCTCAGTGTTTCTCCCAGCTGGGGGAATTCTTCATCATCCTGAAGAGGGGGTGGTTGTTGTCTGTCTGCTTTCTTCCAGGCTGTTGACTTAGGCCTGGAAACTGGGGCTGTCTTAGTGCCATTGCGTGGTCCGATATCCTGATGTATCCTTTTAAGTCTTGCTGGGCAGCTTTGGAGCCAGACATGGTGAGACTTATGGCAGTTTGGGCACCTTGAAGTTGTCTTCTGGCCTTCCTTGTGCGCCTGTGTGCACGTCTTGGTCTCATGCAGTCAACTACAAATCCCACAGATGACGGAATTTTGTGGTGTTCGTACTTCTGACACCTGAAACATCGAACCGGTTCTGGAATGTACATTCTCAGCTGGTATTTACCAAAGGGGCCCAAGTGCAACGCTTCTGGAAGCTTCCCTACGTAGGTGATGAGGACCTGTCGTGTCACTATCTTGTCCCTGCTCAGATACATTTCGGCATCCTTTACTGATGGATGAGTCCTGATGGCATCCAAGTCTTGAGTTACTGAGTAGCCCAACACGACACCCTTGTACTCATTGTCTTCTGGAGACAATTCTTGCAGAGTCACGCCTTGCACACAGTGGTGGCAAAGGATCTCTTCACTCTTCCTGTTCCAGTGGTGTAGCACAAACTCCCCTTTATTGTTGGCCCTCGCCGGCATCTGGAGATCCTGGTGCCCGGGCCTTTTTGAGTGCCGTGATTGCCTTCACTTGGCTCTCGTAGGCATTCCTGAAAATCTTGAACTTTGCCAGTTCCAGCCTCTCCATTCTGCCATCTGCCTCATCCTTGGGCTTCCATCATCACCTCCTTTTTTGCTGGGTCCATCCATCATCATCATTTTCCTGCTCCTCCTCCTCTTGTCGAGGCTGCAGCATAATCTCATTGTCTTCTCATCCCTGCTTCCTCTGAAGATCTTCAGGGCTGTCCCTATCACGATTCATTGTCTTCATTGCGCCGGATTAGACGTAGACCTATCTGGACCTATTGCCCAGGACCTATCGTCCCTATTCCCGTATGCAACTCCTGAGTCGCCCTGCCACTGAACCGGTTATGAAACGCCAAGTATTAGATAACTAATATCCCGGACCCCCCTTGTAAGGCTTCTGGCATGATCACCAGTATTAAAGGGTTCGATGGGTGCACCTTCGTGGAGTCGGATGCGCGTACCACGCTCTGTCCATAGCGCTACACCACTACCAGGTTAACAGTTCCCAGAATCAGTGGCAGTTGTTCCGAAAGAGCCGCTTCCCCAGTGCAAGTGTTGAAGAAAGTATTAAGAAAAGAAAAAGTCTGTTGCAAATCGACACTCACAATACAAAATATTGTCAGGCCCTCCAGCTGCACAGGGGTACTGCCAGCGTGGTCTTGTGACACACAGTGGGTATGACCCAACAACAAACTGAATCGTATGTGTACTGCAGTTGTGTCACAAACATACTCTCTTTATTTATTGGCAGAGGCAGGGAAGAGTTTCCCATCTTCTGCCAGGTAGATTGCACAATGTGTGCTAGTCTATTTAGTCTGTCTTTGTGTGTTCAACACTTTTTAAAGTATACACTTTTGGTACAGCTGAATTATCACCTCAGTACTGTTTTTAACCATTAAAAACAGCTGTGGTTAGTTCAGCTAGCCTCCAATTGTCAGTAGGTCCGTTGATACCTTCTGCAGAAGTAGGATGCCCCTGGATGCAGCCTCTACAAGAGGACAGAGTCCAGTGGAAACTCCCTGCAGTAGTAGTGCTTCTCTCAACAGCTGTTGTAGGTGTAGTGTCTTCCTTCTGCAGGAGGATGGTTCCCTTAGGAATGGTCACTGCAGCCGTGAACAGCTTCACAGAGATGTAAAGGGTGGCTCTCGAATAGAGAGAGAGAGGAGAGGAGAAAGGTCCTTCCCCCACGACTGGTACTCCGCCACTGATTTATTTGAGTTTGTTGTTTTTGATTGCAGGGGAAATTTCCTCTGCTTGGGCCTTATGCCTGTGCTGGTGGGCCCAACAGTCTGGTTTCCACACCAACGCCCAACCCTGTTCAGGGGCGGATGCCAGCTTGGTTAACCACATTGTGTTGTTTATAGTCATGCCACTTTAAGACGTCCAGAAGGAACCGCTGTGAAGGGGAAGCACACTATAACCACCGATCCACCGCCAATCCCCCCTCCAAATCAGTAGTGAAGAATGTTGAATCCTGGTGGAAATGCAGGATATCGAAAAGTCTTGTAGAGTAGGGGATAGTCTGAGTGGTTTAATAAAAGTTGGAGTAAGGTCTGGAACAGAGTCTAGTTGAAGAGGTTAGAGACTGAACTCTGATGGAAAAGCAGAGTTTCTATAGATTGATATAATGAGTGATTGGATGAGAGTATGTAGTAAAGATTTAAGGTAAAGACTTTGAGCTTTTATGTCAAAGTTGGAATGGAGTGTAGTTGGAGGAAGAGTTATTGGATATTCACCTTGCTGAACTAATCCAGTAATGTGTTTGAGGGCGAGGGTATCGTTGACAAATGGGTTTGATAAAGTGCAAGAAAAGAGGGGTGAGGATTTAAAGGAAGTAGGGGGTTACAGGGGTTTCAGCCCTGTTTCCCTAAGGTTAAAGCCCTGGAGGAAAATGATGAATACTATAGTGGGCTTGATTGTGAGGATGTTGGCGTTCGTTGTAGTGTGTGTAAAATGTGTGTGTTGCAGTTTAGATTTGTGGGGTGGGGTGAGAGCCACCATACGACCCAGACTTGAGGAAGGAAGTACACAAATAGCCCTAGGCTCCACTTGTCCACTGCAGTTCGGTGAACAGCCTCCAGTGTCTGGTGTCACGTGGAACTAAACAAAATTAAACAAAGAATGCCACATGAAGACATCATTCCCGAGCATGACACTTTTGACTGAGACCCTCAGTGACCTACACCCGTCACAGGCTGCTAGTAGGAGTTGTACCGTTAACTCAGGGTGCTGCATGTATTTGTATTGTGTATAGTGTTTGCAGTTTAGGTTTGGAGTGTTGGGTGAGAGCCATCGTAGGTCCCAGCATTGAGGCAGGAAGTACACAAATAGCCCTAGGCTCTGCTTGTCCACTGCTTTTCCCATGAGCGAGTGCCTCTCACGAGCAAACCATGTGGTTTAACCGAGCAGTGGCATTGCTGAGTGAGACCTTCAGTGACCTACACCCGTCACAGGCTGGTAGTAGGAGAGGTGCCTTGAACTCTTGGTGCTGCAAGTATATTTCTACTGAGGAAGGGGGCATCCCCTCATGAAGCCGACTGTCCTTACGATGTCATCCAGGAGGAAGCGCACTTGAGTTGCTCCTGTGGTGACTTGGTCTTCGCCGCTCTGCACTCGGGGTCTCCTTCTTAAGCTGGCTGTGCTTGGGCACTCCAGAAGGTAGAGAATGAGTGGCTCTACAGTCCTGTTTCCACAGTGCTGACACTCTTCCGACGCTTCTTTTAAAATGCAGCGATGCATCATTACGTATCCCATCCTGATTCGATGTAAGTTGGTCCAGCCTCGGCGTGGAACTTTGGTTATGAGGTGTATCAATCCTGTTGCTAGGGTGTACCACCTGGCAGCACGTGAGGTTGTAGAGATGTCTCTAAGTCTGGAAAATATTCTATCCTTGACTGTAGCCCCGGCCATGCTCTTGGTTTTCTTAAGGCTGGGAGAGATTTTGAATGTCGGAGTAGGTCCTCTGGCTGCCAATTTGGCTCCTTTGTCACCTCTCTCATTTTCGTCCACTCCAACATGACTTGGGATCCAACAGATTGTGATGTGCCTCCCTTGTCCTTCAATCCTTTGTGCAGTGGCAAGTACATGGGTCGTCAGTTGGACATTGTCTTCCGGGATGTACTTCCTGAGGTTCTGCAGTGCCGTCATTGAATCTGAGTAGATGAGGATGTGCTTCTCTGCCCTACTCTCTGCATGCCACATAGCCTGGGGTATGGATGCGAGCTCAGTCTGAGTGGAGCTGCAGTGGTCAGAGGTCCTCCAACCAAAGACACTGTTGCCAAGGACAAAAGCGGCACCCGCCCTGCCACTCTCCAGGTCCACGGAGCCGTCAGTGTAGTAGACGGCGGTGTCTTCGTTATCCCTGCTGCCCATCACTCTGTTGACATGCTGGAGGAGTTCATTTTCGCTGAGATCTTTCTTACCTCTCGGAAGCCGAACTATCTCTGTTTTGATGGCTGGTGTGGTCCACGGTGGTGGCACACGGTACTCACCGGCTGGTGAGTCTGTACCCTTCTTCAAGTGAAGTTTGACATTGAGAAGGCTGTGTACAGTGTCTGCCACCATTCGGATCCAAGTCCCTCTCTTTGCACTTTGCCTGTCCTTTCTCAGTTCTTTGATGACCTCACTTTTGAAAAGATTATCCCTATAGTGATGTATGGTTCTAGCTACCACACATGACACTACATAGTCGATTCTGTCTTGGATAGAACCCAGACAAGATTCATGCTGCATTACTTCTGTTTTGGTCCATAATGGGGCACTGTATATGGTCCTCAGAGCTTAGTTCTGGATGCATTCCAGCTTGCGTGCCAAGGTCTTTGGTATACCTGGAAACACTATGGCAGCATAATCGATGATTGATCGGATGGCTTGTTTGTAGAACATCGTGAGAGTTCTGTTTGAGGTGCCACTGTCATAGGACACACGGGCCCTCAGGGCTGCAAGACGAGATTTAGTCCTATCCTGCAGGTACTCTATCTCTCTTTTCCAACTGAGGCTGTGTGCTATCCAGACTCCTAGGTACATGTAAGTTGATACCCATTCAATTCGGGTGTCCTGTATGTGCAGATGCTCTTGGGGAGCTCTTCCCCTGGTGAGCATTGCCTTTGATTTCTCTCTGGAGATTTTCAAACCCAGGTTTTTGCATTTTCCCTCGATCAGGTCGAGACTTTTCTGAGCTTTTCTCATATTTCGCCCCGGAATCAGAAGTGCCAAATTGTCAGCATAGCTGATCAGTTTGTTTGACACCAGCCAGCAACTGGAGCAGTGCTTCCACTGTAGGGTAAAATACCCCATTTTAGGGTATTTTGACCCTCCTTAGGGTAACATTTAGGGTAAGGCTAAAATATGTAAAATCTAGGGTAATCAAGCATTTCTTGGGGTGTTTCACTCATATTTTAGGGTAATGGAAACATTGTAATTTAATAAGGTGTTAATGAGCCCAGGAAAAATCCAACTTCACAAAATGTCAAAATCTTGTCATTTTTTATGAAATTTTAAAAATAGTATAGTTTCTTATTTCATGTCTACGTTTTCTACGTTTTCCTTTAGTAAACTCAGCTGAGCTGATCGGAGTCTATCCGACCCCACCTCAGGCCACCTGTTTATAGATGAAACCACATACCGAAGTACAACAAAGCAGATGAGTGTAATTGTACAGTATTATGAAAACCATGAAATTAAGAGTCAATTTCTTGACCTTGTAGAAGTGCATGATTCCTCAGCAAGTGGGTTATTTGAAGCTTTAAAACACTGTCTTATAGAGAAGCAAATTCCATTAGAGAATGTAGCATCTTTCTGTTCAGACACCACAAATGTTATGATGGGCAACAATCACTCTGTGACAACCCTACTCAAAACGGAATTGTCTAATATTATCATAGTAAAATGTTCCTGTCATCTCATTCACCTATGTGCTTCATATGCATGCCTTAAGCTCCCAAAATCCTTTGAAGATCTTTGTCGGAACATTTTCACTCATTTTAGCTTAAGTTCAAAGCGTCAGGATGTTTTGAAGGAGTTCCAAAATTTTGTTGGGGTGGAGCCGCACAAAATCTTGGCACCAGGGCAGACAAGATGGCTGTCTTTGGAAGCATGTGTGAAGCGGCTTCTGGAACAGTGGAATGCACTTAGGCTATATTTCACAGACTTGGCGTTCTCTGACCCAACAAACAGTAATGATGCAATTGTTCAGGAACTTTCTAGTAAATTTACGTTAGCTTACATGGAATTTCTAGCATATAATCTGTCTAGGTTCAATAGCTTCAATACACAGTTTCAGTCAGAAACCCCTAACTTTTTTTTGTCTCAAGCAAGAAGTTAATATGCTTGTCAGAAGCATTTGTTCAGATTTCATGAGTGTGCCTTATGTTAAAAGATATGAGTTCTCTGCACAACATCCAAATCATCCTTTGTTCTCTGCGAGTATGGTTCCTGATGAGAAGACATATTTAGGTATATCAGCTAAGGAAACTGTAAGTGAAATTAAAGCTAGTGGTTGTGCTAGTGATGAAGAACTGACCAGATTTTACCATACCTGTAGACAATTCCTCATTGAGTCTGTGAAACAGATACAAAGTAGATTTTATGTTGATGATCCCATACATAAATCTCTACAGTGCCTTGCTCCCCGAAATGCTGCAATCCTTCAACCACCTTCTCTGTCTAAGCTCTTTGATGATATTCCTCAACTCTCAAAATTTGCTGACAAAAACCTCACAGATGAAGAGTGGAGAAAACACCATCTGCTGCAGGAACTTTCCGGCCAGCTCACCTGTACTGAGTACTGGAATATTGTTTGTAACCAAACAAATGCTGCAAATAACCCATGCTTCCCAAATCTAAAAGTGGTGATGTCAACAATTTTATCATTACCATTCTCTAATGCACCTGTAGAGCGCTTCTTTAGTAAGTTGAACCTAACTAAAACTAGCCAAAGGTCAAGTTTAAAAAATGAAACTCTTAGTGGACTAATGCACATGGTTTATTATCTAAAGAATACAAATCTAACAGCAGACAGCTATGATACAGATAACAGACTAATAGCAGCTCTTCGGAATGTTAAGAGCAATGCAACATGTAGTGAAACCAACAAAATGTAGGCTAGTTAGGCTACTTGTGAAGGCTAGCATATCAGTATCTCTATTTAATCCTGGAAATATATAAGGAATTTATAAGTAGCCTACTGGGAAAAGTACAGATAGGCTACACATTTAACATTCAATATAAATTCTTTGACATAATATTATCACATATGTTATTCTTATATTGTTTTAAAATAATTTGTTAAACTTGGAAGCGATACTGGTAGTTAAGATATACTAAACCGGCACTAATTAGAGAAAAATTAGTTCATACTTTATAACATTTATTTTAAAGAGTGATGCTACTTACAGAAAAACATATTTAGTTAAATGTTGTTCAATTGTGTCTTCATGTATGGACTTTATTTATGCATTCTAAAAAAGTGTACATTTTGTTTTCAATTACAAATTGAAGTGATGAATGTGGATATGAACCATGGCATACACTAATGTGTTCAACAGTTTTGTTTCATAATGTAAACCATAATGAAATAATCATTAAATATTTTTCTAGGCGTGAATTAAGTTTCAATATTGGCATCCGAAGGCCTAAAGGTATGGGTATATGATGGAAGTTTACTATAATGTACAATATATACTAGTCATGTGAAAAGCAATTTTTATATTCAGTCCAGTTATCAAAATAATTGTATTGTTTTGCAGGATTTTTTTTAAAACCATGTCAGCGTTTTGTAATTATAAGCTCACAATATGTGCAACACAGAATATATATATATGTTTTGTACAATAACCTCTGTGAAATATATCGTTTACCTCAGCTAATACTATCATATTCCTCGTTATTCAATAGATCAGATATAAATTATGTACACTTAAACACTTGTGATAATTGAAAGGCCATAGTTCCGTAAAATGTCAGTAAAATTGTGGAATTGTGAAATTTAGGGTAATTTGTCCAGTTTTAGGGCGTTTCAAGAGGAGGAGTTGGGGTAAAAAAATATTGGCTCGTGGAAGCCATGAACTGGAGTTTGGCTTAAGAACCCCTCCCTGTGGAGTTCCGTTTTCTTAGGACTGGTAAGTCGATACTCTACCTTGGTACTTGACCCTGGCGGTGCGGTCCAAGAGGTAGTCCTGTAACCATGCGAGCATTAGGCCTCTAACTCCCCTTTCTGCCAGTGCCTCTAGTATGGCATGAGAGTTGGCTAGTTCAAAGGCTTTTTCTAGGTTGAGAAACACGACAATGGCCTTTCGGTCCTTTACCGTGCTCAGTAGAGATGCAATGGCAGTTGTGGTCCCAGTTCTCTTAACAAAGCCAAAGAGATGTGGATGCCATGGACCAAGCTCTCCATGGTTTTACAGAGGCAGCTCGTCAGAGCTATTGGTCTGTACTTGCCCTTCTCTTTGGGCTTTGGAATGGGTAGAAAATCTGCCTTTTTCCAAGCCAGGGGCAATCTTCCTACACCCCACGACTCATTCATGATGTTTAGGAGGGCCGCGTGACCCCCAGTATCCAGTCTGGAAATAATTGAGTACTCTATGCCATCATCTCCGGGGGCCGTGTCTTTGCTTTTCTTCCTGGCTCTTAAGAGTTCATCCAGCGTGAACGGTCCGTCACTCTCATCTCGCTAGAGGACTGCATCATCTATTTTTTCTTGTCTTGTGTCACGGAGCTGTTGTAGGCGGTCCTGTATTTCCATCGGGAGATTAGTTATTGATGCCCTTGCTGCAAAGTTGCTATTTAGCCTTTCAGCATCTTTGAGGGGGTCGAGACGTGCAGGCGGACGAGTTGCCATCCTGCCTGTAGCTATATTGTTGTTTCTCCATATCTCTCCCAGTTTGCTGTGTTCATCAATGGTCGAGCACCATTCATACCATTTCTCTGCTTTACTCTTCTCGAGATTTCCTTGGCGTGTCGTATCACCTCCCGTAGTAGAGAGAGTGATTCAGCAGTGGGGTTTCTTCTGTGAAGTTTTCTGTGTTTGTTGATTTTCCTGTTCTGTTCCTTAATTTCGTCACATCAGAACCAGTAGTCCCAGTGTCTGGCACCGGTCCTCTTTCTTGGGATGGATTTCTCAGCTGCCTTGTTAAATGCATCAGTAAATACTGTGAGATTGGCGTCAAGGTCTCCTCCCATTTCGTTTTCTTCATGCCAACTTTGTAGGTAACTCTCGAACTTCCTCCAGTCGGCCTTCTTGATGTTCCATCCTGGGAGTGGTCTGGGAGCATAAGATCTGGTTCTTAGTTCCAGGCTTATCCTGATGGCATAGTGGTCACTGTTGAGGGTGGGGTGGTTCCACCATTTCGAGCAGTGGCCGAGGTCTCTAGATACAAAGGTCAGGTCAAGCCTGCCTCCTGCTTGGTGTGTGGGGACGTCAGAGTTGAGGAGACAGATGTTGTCTGTTTCCTCCATCACCATGACCAGGTGTCGGCCCGCATCATTGTAATGTTGTGAGCTAAGAAAGCTGTGGTGGGTGTTGAGATCACTTCCAATCAGCAGGGAGTGTGGTATGCTGAAGAGCTCAGAGAGATCCAGCTCCCACCTTTGGCTTCTGTATATGTTGTATACTTGGAGGTCTGTGGATTCTATGCAGATCTTGATGGCCAGGACTTCCACTCCTTCTCCGCAAGGTGTTGGCTGTTCGAGGATTTCCTGAAAGATGCTTCTCTTAATGTATGTAGTCAGACCTCTTCGCTCATCACTATGTGGTAGTGTGTAGTGTTCAAATCCTGGGAGTTTGGGTGTTGTCTCATCGGTAGTGAGGGTCTCCTGAAGGAGGACCACATCGATCTCTTCCTTGACAACAGCTTCTTTTAGGGAGTTGATGTTGCCATGGAGTCCGCAGATGTTCCACTGTAGGATCCTCAGCATACTGAGATATATACTGAGATATCTGATATCTGACTTAGAATCCGTCTCCTCATCCGCGGCTGGTCTTTGATTGGGACGAGGTGAGAGGACCAGTGCCCTTCTAGGTGCCTCCTTTTTTCCTGGTTTGACAGGCGTGCAGTGTTCTTTGGGGGAGTGGGCGTTTACCTATTGGGCATTCCTGTCGGGTATCAAGTTATAGGCTATAGAAGTTGCAGTATAGAATACAGTGTTTTGCTTTCTAGTCAAACGGCTAATCGGTGGTGTACGACAAAGCTCAAAGCTCTGAAACAATTTGACACTTTTCGAAACAAACGCATAAAATAGTACCGTATATCAGTATAGGAGAATGTTAGACAAAGCTCAAAATAGTCTGACAAACTTCAATACTAATGACAATGCAGCAGAAATGAAACGTTAATACTACAAATGTGACAACAACAAATACCATTACTTTGACACCAGAGTTGCCAATTTACCGCGAAACGCGCTAGATCTAGCGCAAACTGAAGATAGTTAGCGCGATAATTGCGAAAACAGCGCCATGGCACTATTTGGCGCGTTTTTATCCAATTTAACTACAGATTTAGCGATTTTACCAACATTGCAAATTTATGATTGTTAGGTTTTCCTGGAACACATTAAGGTATCAGTAAAATAGCTCTACATTTTTTACTAGATGATGAATCGCGTTGTTTGTCTTATTTACCGCTTGGAGCAAAACTGAAAGATGTCTAGACTCTAGGACGAGTGAGTTCCATCCCTGCAGGCCTCTAGAATTTTCGATGTTCGTGTTCAGTAGAGCGTAAATCCTCGGTGTGAACGTTGGTCGTACCTAACAAATTTCTTTCTTGATATTATTTCTGACTGTCAATATCATGAGTGCCATTAGCAAAAAATACACTCAACACTTCAGAGTTCAGTGGCTAACTGACTCCAGGTATAAATACTGGCTATTGAAAGTAGACGGGGACGACACGAAATGTTTTTGCAAGTATTGCAAGTGTACGATATCGGCAAAACTGAGTGACTTAGAAAGGCACAGAAAGACAGTGAGGCACAAGAAGGCTGAGGAACCATTTTCTTCACAAAGACAACCCAAACTTTAGTTTGTGAAACCAAGTACTAGTGTACATGAAACCGAAGGAGGCTTGTGTTTGTTCATAGCTGAACATTGCTCTTTAAGAGTAGTGGATCATTTAAGTGCAATCTGCAATCATTTTTCTGACAGTAAAGGATGTGAAGACTTAAAGCTTAAAAGAACAAAATTTTGTGCTGTTGTGTGCAATGTACTTGCTCCATATTATGCGAGTGACTTAAAAAATGACATTGGAAATAGTAAATTCAGTTTACTGATAGACGAAAGCAATGACATATCTGTAATCAAGCTGCTAGGTATTGCTATGCGATATTACTCCCAGGAAAAGAAACTTGTTGTGGTTACATTCTTAGACCGAGTTGAATTGATAGAATGTAATACTGATGCAATCTGTCATGGACTGAAGGATTCCTTGAAACGTAAAGGACTTGAGTTACAAAACCTTATTGCTCTTGGCACTGATAACGCATCAGTTATGATTGGTGTTAACAATGGAGTTTTTGCAAAGCTAAGGTCTGAAATTCCTCATCTAATGTTAGTGAAATGTGTGTGTCACTCACTTCAGCTCGGTGTTTCTCATGCTACTACCGAATGTCTGCCTAGGCATTTGGACTTCATGATACGAGATACATATAACTGGTTTTCCCATTCAGCAGTACGCCAAACCAGATACAAAGAACTGTGTGCACTAATAAATGAAGGACGCCCTCCCTTGAAACTAATACAGATGAGCCAGACCAGATGGATGTCCATCGAATCAGCAATTGTAAGAATATTGCAGCAATGGATTGAACTCATAACCCATTTTGACTTAGCAAGAAAAAATGAGCGATGCTACACTGCTGATCTTTTGTACTCAATGTTTTGTGACAAGAAAAATCATGTATTTCTAATTTTTTTTTAACAAATTCTTAGTGAAGTTCAAAGTGTAAATAAGAAATTCGAAGCTGATGTCCAAGACCCAACAAAGCTGCTCAGTGATCTAGAACATTTTATTGACTCCCTTAGTGCCAAGATTGTTACGCCAGGTAAAAAGTTAAAGGAAAGTGATGCACTTCAGGACTACTTGGATCCCAAGCCGTATCTTGGATACGAATTTGAAAAAAAAACATGTCCGAGTGCAAGTTTCCTGAAGAGATCGCGTGTGATATTCGACGAAGGTGCATAGAGTTTGTGATGGAGCTTGTCACACAACTTCGTCAACGCTTGCCAGAGAACTTTAAAGTACTCCAATCAATATCATCCTTGAGTGGGAGTGAATGCTTAAAGCCAGTGAAAAATGATATATTGGACCTTGCAAAACTATTTGTTAGTGATGCAGAAATACTCACGCGCATCGATTTCCAGTGGAGAAAACTTCATACTATCCATTGGATACAGACATCTGATACTATTGGACTGTGGGCAGAAATAGCTTCCTATAGGGATGTGACTGGAGAAAATCCTTTCAAAGAACTGTCTGATCTGGCCATAACTTTACTCGGTTTACCTCATTCCAATGCAGATGTGGAACGAGTTTTTAGCCAAATGGGTATTGTCAAGTCGAAATTGCGTAACCGGTTAGCCATCACGAGCTTAAACGCTGTTTTGACAATCAAGTATGGACTGAGAAGGCATGCGAAATCTTGTCATGATTACAAGCTACCTGAGAGTGTGTTGAGAAAAATTGGGTCTTTGGAAGCATATCCAACCTCATCTGAGTCATTTCAGAGATAATCGAGTGGGATCTACAGATCTACAGTAACCCAATTACAGTACTGGCTGGTGAGTGTAAAAATGTACTTAAAATGTGTGTTTAGGTCGGAATCAACAAAATATGTGTAGACACGTTTTTGGCGCAATTTTTTGTGTTTTTTTCAAGAAAATTTAGCGCTTTTTTAACGCTTTTTAGGCAGCAATCTAGATCTATTTAGTGACTTTGAGTTGGCAACTCTGTTTGACACTTTGACACTACAGTATAGAATACCCAGTTTGAAAAGTGGCTACATTACATGGTGTAATTATGTTCATATCTTTATATTGGATTGATCAAATATATTTTACAATTATTGTGGATATAATGTATTTTAATATATTCTTTGATATTGGTATACGTCGACATATTTTGTAGCTTTGTTGTTATCTAACCATTGTTAAACTATTTTGCGTGAATGACATACTTTATTGCTAAGGTGATATAGTTCGGGACTCCGTGATATTAATGGTGACCACTGTTTTTCTATTCCTTATATCTGTCTATCTATAATGCAAAATACTGTAGTTCAAAAATCTGGCCTCCAGGACATTTTAAATGTGCATGACGTTATAACATCATGGTCTTCCACATTTTCTTGCTAACATAATGTTGGTAATCCAGTTTTAAATATAGTCCGAAAGTTTCAAGGACCAATTATTATTATTTTTATTATTATTATTATCATTATTTTTTTAATGAAAATACTGGAAAGGGAACATTATACTACCAATGTCCTACATTGGTGATTCTTACTATATTTTTCGAAAATGGCCTGAGATATAATAAATACTGAACCTTCTAAAATTGGAGTATTTCTGTAGAAGAGAATTGGCTTCAGCTTCATTTCACAGTGCACTGAATTCAACCCTTGAGGTGGCATATACAAGAGACTTCATCATATGCATAAGCTCTTTGCGATGCTCTTTATGGATGCCATGCTTGGAATCGAGGAGCCAGCGCCAAACATGCTGCAAAATGAAGAGGAAGAGCATTTATGTAGGCCACGTTGTTGCTAGAGCTTTCCTTTCAGCTTCGCAGTTGTCAGTTACGAAACACTGAGGCTTCCCTCTACCATAAAAAGCACACTCACCTAGTGCCTCTTTGACCATGCCAAAACCTGATTGAATGATTGATTAATAGATGCCACAAGGCATCTGGTGGCACAACAGTTAGGGTCATACTGTATGCCGCCCAATACAATATTAGATTTCAAAATATAAGTAATAAAACCCACACTGGTAGACAAAATATTTTTATTCCAGACGTTTCGGCGACCTCTGTCGCCCTCTTCAGTGGAAATACAGGTTAAGAGTGGTACAGTTGGACACATGAATTGGTGGTACAGCCCAGGTGAAAGATACTTGTACCATTTGAGTAACCAGTGTCTATTATCAGGTACTTGCTTTTTATTACCATCCTCAATACTGACTTCTGCCCCTGATGTCTCCTATTTGGCACTAAGGAACTTGATATTGGCAGAAATTGACCATCTTTCACTTGGGCTGTACCACGAAATCCTGTGTCCAACTGTACATCCATTGCTTTCGAGTGAGTTTATATACACTACGTTGTGACCCGCCCACCACCTCACCTCACCCATTCCGTCGTGCCTGTTGCCCTCGTCGCTTCACTGATGGGTGGTGGGAGTACTTTTGGCAGCAAAGACTTACTGACTAACCCTTTCATGACTGGGTCTAACTTAAACATACCCTCATTAAGGTTAAAATTATTGTACTTATTAATACAAACTGATTCAACAATCCTACGTTTCTTGTAATTGCTACACTTGTACAACATTTGGCACGCATTCCAATCTATTCTGTGGTTCTTTTCATATGAAAAACAAACAAAGGTTGCATTGTTGCTGTTTCCTACTTTGCAGGCATATTTATGTTCTTTTATACGTGTGTTCAAATCTCTGCCAGTTTCACTCACATAAACTAAATCACAATCTTGGCATGGGATTTTATACACACCGGCAATGACATCGTTCTTGGGCTTATTCTTAACTAACAAAAATTTTATGGTTGAATTATACCTAAATGCAATGTTTACATCAAAACCCTGACTCACAGCTTTAACAACAGCAAGGTTTGACACATAGGGCAATGTTATGTATGGTTTCCGTTTGACAGGGGATTTTGGCACGAAATTTTTTTTCCTAGCTTTGAAGTAAGCTTTCCTTATGAACCATTTGGAGTATTTTAAGTCCAAGAATATTTGCCAGATTTTAACATTTTCCAGATCTAGGTGCTGGGAACTAGAAATTCTCAGTGCTCTGAGAAACATAGAAGAAACCACTGACATTTTGATTGAAATATGGTGGCATGAGAAAAAATTTAATATACAGATTACACTGAGTAGGTTTTCTATAGGCTGAAAAACTGAGAGAGTTAGCATCTTTTTGTACCAGTACATCTAGAAATGGGAGGGAATAATTTGTTTCCCACTCTACTTTGAGTTTAATGGAGGAAACCAATGCATTGAGATTTGAGAAAAAATCCTCAAAATTATTAAGGGAGTTAGGCCAAAAGGAAAAAATGTCATCAACGTATCTGAACCAAATAAGATCTGGGTGAGAAATGGTTGTAAGGAGGGAAGTTTCAAAATATTCCATGTACAGGTTACTCAGAATTGGAGATAAAGGAGAGCACACCCCCATGCCAAACTTTTGCTTATAAAACTGGGTACCAAAGGAGAATGCATTACAATCTACACACAGGCTAATTAATTGGAGAAACACATCTTGTGGCATTCCTAAGTTAATGTTATAGTCAGGCAATTTCTCTGCTAAAAATCTTAACACATCATCAATGGGAACTTTGTAAATAAGGAATCCACATCATATCTTACTAACTTCCCATTAGAGAAATTTAGGGACTTAATTTCTTTATAAAAAAAAATGCTGAATTATGTATATGTGGACTGGAGAAAGTGCCAACCAAAGGTGCTAGTTTACTGGCCAGAAATTTCGATAATTTGTAGGTAAAAGAATCTGTCTGGGCGATGATTGGTCGAAGAGGAACATGTTGCTTGTGTGTCTTGGGTAATCCGTAGATGTAGGGTAGTCTGGGATTAATTTGTATGAAGTTACTGGCATCCACGTTTGGCACATCTTTTAAAAGGTTTCTTACTTTTTTGTTGAAGTCTGAGGATAACCGCTTTAGGGGCGAGGACACAAATTTCTCATACGTTGAACGATCACTTAAAAGGTTATCCATCTTTGTAAAATAATCGGTTTTATCTAAAATCACAACTGAATTACTTTTGTCAGCTTTTGTTATAACGATGTATTCATTTTTCTTAAGTCCTTCCAGTGCCACACGAAATCGTCTTGGAATGGAATCAAGCGCATTAAAGTTACTAAGTAAACTATAAGTTATTAATCCGTTTAGACTAGGTGTGTTCCATTTGCTGTTAACAGTAGAAGAAAATAAATCCAAGGCCGAAACGTCTGGAATAAAAATATTTCGTCTATCAGTGTGTGTTTTATTACTTACCTTAATGATCATGTTAGTGTGATTTTCCACCCATTTCAAAATATATACACACATTAACCAGGCTTTATTACCCCAAAAAATGGAAGTAGCATGATTTAAAGGACATATTACCTAAAACTCACATTTATACAAAAATAACCTGATTAACTTAAGTAAAATATATAAATGAATAAAAATTAAAATCATTGAACAATCTAAAAAAAAAAAAAAAAAAAAAAGCCATGAAAATTAATAAAATTCGCAATTTGTGGAGAAGGCCAGCCTCCCCCACAAAGGAGAGGGTGCTCCCTTCCATACTACAAACCTCCTCCCGAAGCACCTAGGAGAGACTGTAAGAACCGTCCCCTACCCGGCACTCGGAGAGATACCTACTACGATGGTCCCCAAGGCTGGGACACTCCACAAGAAGATGCCGCACTGTCAAAGGGACCAGACAATCCTCCCAGTTGGGTGGGGGAGCCCTCTCCATTAAAATTCCATGAGTCAAACGTGAGTGGCCAATGTGGCGATGGGCTAGAGCCGTCTCCCACCGGCGGGACAGTCCGCTGTAGCTCCACAAACCCAGGCGCTGGCGGATGCCGCGGAGCTTGTTATCCCCGACGGCATCCCATCTGTCCTGCCAGCAGGAACGAATGGCAGCATCTATATAGGGTCGAATGCAGGAGGCCGCAGCCCTAGCCAGGACGTCAGCCCGCTCATTCCCATTTACACCCACATGGGTTGGGACCCAATAAAATGTGACTCTCCAGCCTCGAAGTCCCAGGAGGACAAGCCACTCAAGGATTATCAACACAAGGGGATGTAAAGAATTAATATTGCCCAAGGCCTGCAAGGCACTACATGAGTCGCTAAAAATAGTAAAACAAGGCTGCGGGAGAGTAAAAATTACTTGGAGGGCAAATAATATGGCCGAAAGCTCGGCAATAAAAATAGACATGACAGAAGGGACCCTGTCGCCATGACCAAAGTCAGGAAAGATATCCCGAATACCAACTCCAGCATCAGACTTTGACCCATCAGTGTACACAAGGAGGAACTCCCTGTGAAAGGAGGCATGTTCTATAAAGAGGGAGTGACCTACTGGAGGAGGAAGAGATTCCTTTTTGTCTGAAAAGCTAGTGCAGGTGTAAACTTCTGGAAGAATACATGGAGCAACTCTAAGGACCAGCGCAGGAAGCCAAAGGGCCATGGCATGTGAGGATGTGAGAGGTAATACTGAGACATGATATCAGAAGACACCACCAAGCAGGGAAGAGAATCGGGAAGTCGATGTAAGCGATGCCAACAACGAACCATCAAGGACTGACGACGGAGATCAAGACGTGGCTCATCAACGTCAACCAGAAGACAGGGGATTGGCGACGACCTGTAGGCTTCGGTCGCCAGACATACCCCAGCGTGATGAATAGGGTCTAAGACTCTGAGACGGGCAGCCATGGTAGAGGAGTAGCCTACACCTAACACCCATAGTCGAGCTTTGACCTAATAACAGTCTCCACAAAAAACACTGTATATATTCAAATATTTAATTGTAGGAGTACAGTAGCTCTGTATATAACTTTGCATTGAGGACACATTAATTTTACTTTCAGTTTATAATGTTTTTATTTATAAACAACAAACCACTGTAGGTATCCAAATATTTAATAGTAGCAGTATAGTAGCCCAGTAATGCATTGAGGACACATTAATTTCAATTTGGGTTGTAATTATGATATTATTTTGTTTGGAGATTGATTGCATTTAGTTTCTATATTTTTCTTCTTTGTGTAAGTTGCTTGTTGAAATTGTATACTTAACCAAAATAAGTTATTGTATTTATATAAAGGTGTTTTATTTTCGCATTTAAAATAAAATTAGTTTTTTTTTCAATCATTATGTATTCTTATTCCTATAATTATATATACCAAATATATAACAAGTGTTTACTTTATTGCTGCAGAAGGAAATAAAATAATAATCCTATTTAATTGGCAAGTTAAAAGAAGTTTTAATGAAGTGAAATTTTTGGAATGGTTATCATATGAAAATTGGAAGAAAAGTATTTCATGACATGACATGGCTTGTTGGTGTTGACCGTCAATACTACACCAAGATATCCCTCACACCCTGTCCCTTGACTCCAATATTAACACATTACATTAAAGTATAACCTAATACTTTTGTACAATCATAACACAGATATCCCTAACACACATTCACTCATAACAACTTGTCAATACAACACCAAGATAACCTTAACACCCTGTCACCTGACCACCACGTCCCTTGACTCTAATATTAAAACATTACAGTATAACCTAATACTGTTGGTATCACACCTTCACTCATAACAACTTGTCAATACAACACCAAGATAACCTTAACACCCTCTCACCTGACCACCACGTCCCTTGACTCCAATATTAAAACATTACAGTATAACCTAATACTGTTGGTAACACACCTTCACTCATAACAACTTGTCAATACAACACCAAAATAACCTTGCCACCCTGTCACCTTACCACCACTCCCCTTGACTCCAATATTAACACGTTATATACTGTTGGAAATCCATAACACAAATAACACCCAACTCACACTAATATAATAATTAGGGTTCAATTTGGGTCCAAATATATCAAAATTGTCAACTCTATACCAACCGAACCTTCTCACTCTGTCACCAGTATTAACACATTAGGCTATAATACTGTTGAAAAACTAAAACACATGTTACACACCTCCCCTGATTCCACTCGCAAAAAATGAGAAATAAGATCTAATAATGATATCAAACCTGTCAACTTTACACCTACTATTGGCTACAAGAATTCCTACACTGTTGTTTTCGAGGGTTCACAACATGAAGAATTTGTAAGACTATGTAACTGCAATACAACATTATTATTAGGTTTATTGTTTTGTAATCACCGAGTCACTTGGTATAACATTCATTGCAGTACTTCCAGAATAATGACCTCTCTTTCCAAATAACCTGTGTAAGAATTCCTATGGCCAACTGTACGTACATAAATAGTTTAAAATAACCAAATGATAATATTCTATTGGTTCCCCCCCTTTTTTTCCTGGTTTATCGTTCTTATGGTTGGTCGTTTTTTATTTTATTTATATTAGTTCCTGCCAAATATCACAATATCAAACCAAAGGGGTCCAACATTACTATTATTATATATATTATCAATTATTAAAAATAAATTACTGTTGTTTCAGACAAAATAAAGTTCCTTAAAAATTTAAAAATGACTCAAAGTTCACCTCCACTTTAGATACTTTATTATCTGTGCACTTATCGAAAGAAGTTGTATTTTCTCTCTATGTGATTACTGCACTCACTTCCCCTGGTGTATACGGAAGGTTAATGCTAAGTAAAGAATACTGTCCGCTTGTGGAAGAGAGGCAGCATTGAGGAACCGAAATGAGGAAGATACAGTACGTATGCATAGGTTAGTTACACAAATCCTATACATTTATATAGGATGTGCACACAACAAAAAACTATCGTTACACCTCTGCGAGATACAAAATGACACCACGAATGAAAGCTTTTGATAACAGCTTTCTCACATTGGCATCGCTGCGTATGTACTGTACGTTACGGCCGCATCTGTTATCAAAACTCTTCATTCGTGGTGTCATTTTGTATAGCGCAGAAGGTGTAACGATTTTTGTGTGTGTGTATGTGTGTGTGTGTGTACACTCTACAAGATTTCCACCTGGACCATCCCTTCACTTGGCGTGGCTAACGTGGCAACAGCGCTTGTGTGAGCTCCTGTGCATATACAAGACATTATTGGTATAATGAAACCAGCACAGCTGGATTGCTATAGAATACGCCCCTTCTCAAGCCCAGGCCCCGTATAGGCATAATCTGGGTTGGAAGGGTCTATTCTGTGACGATCATCAGAAGTAAATAAAAATTCAAATCTGGCGCGGTACTGATAGTGGAGCCACCTGGTGGTGGCATGGTGAGGTATTAGCCCCGCTCTGCGCTCACAGGCAATTGGTCACCCTGTCGCGGAACACGTCCCTGTCAACATCTTCGCTCCTCGCTGCTATGCTATGGTATTGTGCCACGTGTTCCTGCTATTGTTTCTTTTGTGTTCTAGTGGCTGGCCTGTTTTGCAGATGTATAGTGTGTGTGTGTATTCTAGGAGTGTTTAGGTGTGTTTTGGGGTTTTTTTCTTTTCTAGGACTGAGTTTCTCTCTTCCCTAGGCGAAGGGGGCTTTTGGGCCTCCTTTTTCGGAGTTTTTCTCCTTCATTCCCCCCTTTCACCTTTCCTCCTGCCACTAGTACATTCATTGTGTGTTTTTTCTCGGGTTTTTTTTTTTTTTTTAGCGAGGTTAGCGTCCCCACGTGGGCCCTTCGCCTCCCCACGTGGTGTGCGTGTGGGGTCTTTGCAGCCCTCCTCTTACCTTCCCCGAGTATTGTGTGTGCCCTCTCGGTCGGGGGGAGTGAGAATTGTGCCCTGGTTCTCTCTTCCTTTCCTGTGCGGGTTTTTTTAGTGATTTTTGGTGTTTTTCCAGTGTTTTTAGCCTGGGTTGTTGCAACTCAGGCTACCGGGCCCCCCCCGTTCCCCCTCCTTCGGGATCCTTCTGTCCGGGGGGGTTTCGTTTACCCGCTCCTTGTGGCGGGCTGGTTTCTGGTTTTACGGGGCCTTTCCCTGGCGGGTGTGCGTGAGATTGGGGGTCGTGTCCTGGCCCCCGGGTTCAGCGGGTTACTCCCGTGCTACTTCTCCTTGTTTGGGGTTTTCCCGTGTCTTCTGTGTTCCAGTGTCTGCACGTGCTAACCCATGTTTGTGTATTCTTTTCTTCCTCAGCCTACTCGTGCCTTATGTGCTGCTTCGGGGTGTACTGTGCGGGTCTCTCCTGATGGACACCTGCACTGTTCGCCTCGCGCACCCTGCTTCACTCCCTTGGGTTACGACCCTTTGGCGTGTTGTGACGAACCTGCAAACACTCGACAACTAGGAGTCGGCTGTTACCCGTAAACTACCTAGTTTGCACCACTGTTGGACGTCTCCTCAAACTGACCCAGACTACCAGGTTGCGCAGGTGTGAGGGCCGTATCAGCCAACCACAGACCAGCTTACATGCTCTCAACCAATCGGAGACATGGTTACATTCTCCGAACCTATCAGAGACTTAGTGTTCTTCAGTCTCGACCAATCCTATTGTCCATAGGAGTATATATAAGCACTGCCCTCTGCTGACCAGGGCAGTGAAGACATAGACTCTCACTCAATTACATACCATCTCTGTTCTGATCTTGGAGCTGTGTAATATATTATGTTTAACTCTTGATATAATTCATGTTCTATAATTTGGTCTACTAATTATTGTTATTTTGTCTGTTAACGTTAACGTAATTCTTATTGCTGTTTTTGTTTAATTGTAAATATTGTATTTATTTGGTGATGGTAAAATTATACATGTTGAAATCCTTAGTCATTCGTTTACATTACTCTTTCTGGGCAAATATCCATTGAGGGAGTGGAGTGAGGTTCCCGTTTAATTTCAGTTGTAATTCCACTGACCCAGTAACATATTTACTAGAGTTATAACTCGAGCTGTTCACAACCCCCTAATCTTCCCCTAGACATAAACGAGCCAAAACTGGGGTTGTAACAGACGTGGGGGCCTGTCCGGGATATATTTCACTCTAATAAATTGCATTTCTATTTTTGATCTGGAACTTAATTTGTTTATTGCTTAAGCCTACATTTCATTTTCAGGTTGATTTAGATACGTTTTTGCAGTATTCATGTTTTAAGATTAATTATAGTTATCCAATTCCCCTCAGTGGATGAAGCATACAAGAGTTTGAACAGAGATGGTATTGTAGCAATCGTTCCCACATCAGCTATAAAGCTTCATTCGCACAGCGAACCCTACCTTATTGTCAAAACTCCTAAAGCTCACACCTTGGTCTTACCCATCATTGCGTTGAAGTGCTAAAGACCGTAGGACATTACGTCTTTTCACTCATTATATCGGGAGACATAAGGGATCGATCTCTTTTAATCATTGTCCTGGTTACCATAAGCAAATCGTGGGGTTGCCTATGGAGAGATCCGCTTAGTTGTTATACCAATAGGTTCCCTGTCACAAATCGTGACCGTAATCATAGTCCTGATTACCTATCCCCTCCGTCACAAATTCGTGACTGTAATCATAGTCCTGATTACCTAACCTCCCCGTCACAAATTCGTGACTGTAATCATTGTCCTGATTACCTATCCCCTCTGTCACAGTCCGTGACCGTAGATCTACCTACCTACCCTACTCTATCACATGTGATCCCCTTTTACCCATAACGTATTATTATCATGAATCATTCACTTTGTCTTTGTGATATTTGATTTGTTGCAAATTTCAACATGTCATTTAATGTTAAGATATTTGAACAAAACCCTGTCAGTGGACTTGAATATTTTAAATATGCCAACAAAGACGAAATTACTTATCTTCTGTGTAGATGGGAAATACCATATAAGAGTTCCACTACCCGTGATCAACGTGCAAAACTCGTCCTAAATCATTTGTTTAACTCGGGCATATTGAAAGAAACTGATCTGGACTGGGAAGATTCGACCGAGGAAGGAGCTGGTGTTCGACAAACGGAGACAGACCAGATGGTTACTCCCGAGATACTAAAACTTCAGCTTGAACTGGAAGAGAAGAGAAATGCAGATAAAGAAAGAGAACGACAATATCAGCTTGAACTAAAAGAAAAAGAACGAGAAGAAAAAGAAAAAGAACGAGAAGAGAGAGAAAAAGAAAGACAACACGAACTCCAAGTAGCTCATCCTCAGCTTCAAAATGTTACAGCTGGAGATAGGACTCATGAGTTTGATCTCACCAGAAACCTTAAACTGGTTCCTGCCTTTATAGAGTCTGATCCAGATGGATACTTTGAATTGTTCGAAAATACAGCTGTACATTTGAACTGGCCAGAAGAACATTGGAAGTGGCTACTGCAACCTAAGTTGACTGGAAAAGCTGCACAGACTTATCTGGCACTCCCAAAAGACTCGGATTACGCGTCCATTAAGCAAGGCATTCTTGATGCATATTCTATCACGGTGGAAGGATATAGACAAGCATTCCGTAATTATATGAAACCAATAGTGGCTACTTATTTTGAATTTATTACAGAAAAATTCAAACGGTTCGATCAGTGGGTGAAAAAGGCCGAGATAGCCACCTTCGAGGAACTCAGAAATCTTGTTGTTTTGGAAGAATTCAATAGGCGTGTGCCTCATCACGTCATGGTACACATTGCAGACAAGGAGGAAACTGATCCAATAAAGGCCGCCAAATTGGCAGATAAATATTCCCTCCTGAACAATGCTGTAAGTCCCCGTGCACAACGAAAAGTGTTCAATCCCTCTTCATACAACACAGTGACCTCTTCTACGTTTCGCCCCGTAGGGTCTACTGTAAATACACCAATTCCCATGTATTGTTATTATTGTAAGAAGGAAGGACATAATATAAAAAATTGTAGGAATTCCAAGTATCGTTACTCAAAGCCTAACGTACCTTTTACCAACCCTAGTGTAGTACCAAACTCGACATACAACAATTCTAGATTTAAGTTCGACCCTCCAAGGAAACCTGTTGCTCATATAGTAAACGTAGATTCTGTAGATGACCCCTTTGCAGAATTTAAAACTTGTGGTACCGTTGCTCTAACTAGTGACTCCCCTAAAGTACCGATTAAGATCCTCAGAGATACAGGTGCTTCTCAAAGTTTAATGGTCCGAAAATGCTTGCCAGATGTAAAAGGGAATGTCACTGGTGATAAGGTTTTACTACGGCCACTCTCCTCTGTTGTATCTACAGTTGAACTCGCTAAGGTACATCTTGAGAGTGACTTGGTAGTTGGAGATGTGAAGGTGGGATTGGTTGATACTTTACCATTAAAGGATGTAAACTTTATTCTAGGTAATGACTTAGCAGGTGGATTAGTGGTACCCAATGTCTTGGTTCAAAGCACTCCAATGAACATCTCTCCGACTACTGCCCTCGACAAGGAACAACCTGATTTATTTCCGGTATGTGTGGTAACTCGTTCTCAGGCACGAGCTGAAGACTACTGTGATAAGGCAAGTAATAATTCTCTAGTTGATTTTGGTTCACAAACCCTGTCAATAGTAAATCTAATCACAGCACAAGCTCAGGATGAGACTCTCAAATGTTGCCGTAGTCAGGCTGTGAATACATTGAAGGACGTTGTGAAAACTCCTGGATTTTATTATGAGGACGGCGTATTAATGCGCCTTTATAGATCACCTCGCTTGTCTTCAGCTGATGTCTGGGCGAATATCACGCAGGTAGTTGTTCCTTGCACCTTAAGGCAGTCCTTGTTAGAATTAAGTCATGATGGTATCAACGGCCATTTTGGTGTGTATAAAACCTATCTTAAGCTTTTAGATAATTTCTACTGGCCAAACATGAAAAATGATATAAAAATGTTTGTACAGTCTTGTCACATATGTCAAATGGTAGGAAAGGCAAACCAACCCATCCCACCAGTCCCTCTCCAGCCTATACCTGTAACATCTGAACCATTCGAACGTATCATCATAGATTGTGTGGGACCCTTACCACGTACCAAGAAGGGAAATCAGTATATTTTAACGGTGATGTGTCCTACCACTCGTTACCCTGAGGCTTTCCCTTTGAAAAACATCTGTGCAAAGACCATAGTCACTCATCTTAATCACATGTTCACTCGGGTTGGCATTCCTACCGTTATTCAGTCGGACAGAGGTTCCAATTTTACTAGTAAATTATTCACAGAGGTACTTAACGAACTTGGTATTCAGCAACAGTTGTCCAGTGCATATCATCCAGAATCACAAGGGGTGTTAGAGCGTTGGCATCAAACAATGAAGACCATGCTAAGAAAATTTTGTCTTGAACATGAACGAGATTGGGATGATTCTCTGCATTACTTGTTGTTTGCTCTTCGAGAAGTGAAACAGGAGAGTCTTGGGTTTTCTCCCTTTCAACTATTGTATGGTCGACAAGTACGAGGTCCCTTAAGAGTTGTGAAGGACAAGTGGTTAAACAAAAATTCCACTTCTTGGGAAACTGTCTCAAACTACCTAGCTAACTTACGAGCTGTACTCTCTGAAGTACGTACTTATGCTCAACAAAACTTGGAGACAGCTCAGGTAAAGATGAAAGGAAACTTTGATAAAAAATCCAAAGAGCGAACTTTTAAAGTGGGTGACAAGGTTTTAGCTTTCATTCCTACCCAATCAAATCCTTTGTCAGCTAAATTTTCTGGCCCATACAAGGTTGAACGAGTTCTTCAAAATAACGACTATGTAATCAACACTCCTGATAGAAGGAAGTCACAACAATTAATTCATGTAAATCGCCTGAAGAAATATAATGTAAGGTCTGATGAGGAGGAAAATTCTAATGTTATATTATGCATCAATAGTAATACTCGTCATGATGGTAATGAAGATCTCATAACGAGTTGGTCATCCCTCAAAAATTCGGAGATCATCTCTAACATTCCTACTCATTTCGACTCACTCAACCCAGAACAACAACAAGAACTAAAGTTTTTCTTCACGGAATATTCCAAACTATTTACAGACTTCCCCAAGAAGTGTCCTTACATCAACCACGAGATTAAACTCATCCCTGGTGCTCATCCCATCAGAAAGCCTGCCTATCGGATTGGTCCCAAGAAAACTGAGTTGATGCGCCAGGAAGTGGACTACCTCCTACAAAACCACCTGGCCATCCCCAGCTGTTCCCCATGGGCATCACCTTCAATCCTGGTACCAAAAGAAGGAGGACGTGTAAGGTTTTGTACAGACTACAGGCAAGTTAATCTTCTTACTGTACCTGATGCTTATCCTCTACCCCGAGTAGATGATCTGATTGACAACGTGGGACAAGCAAAATACGTATCAAAATTAGACTTGCTACAAGGCTATTATCAAGTGCCTCTCACTTCGAATGCCCAACAGATATCTGCTTTCATTACTCCTTTTGGGTTATTCGAATATACAGTAATGCCATTTGGGCTGCGTAATGCACCTAGTACCTTCCAACGAATGGTGAACGGGATCATTGGAGACCTCCCTGGAGTTAGTACCTACCTAGACGATATGCTAGTAGTGGCAGACGACCTAGACCAACATCATGAGAGATTAGATAGGGTTTTAAAGTCTTTAACTGACTGGAACTTAACAGTTAACTTGACCAAATCAACCTTTTATTCAGCCTCTGTGACCTACTTAGGACACATTGTGGGTAATGGAGAAGTTAAACCTAAGGCAGCTAATGTAGAAGCCATCCTATCCTTTCCCATCCCAGCTACTAGGAAAGAAGTTCAAAGATTTTTAGGTATGGTTGGTTTCTACCGCCGGTTTTGTCCCAACTTTGCTTCCATTTCTACCCCCTTAACTAGACTAACAAGTGGTAAAGTTAAATTTGAATGGGATAGTAACTGTTTGAGAGCCTTTAATTCCCTTAGAGATTTTTTAACCCATGAACCTGTGTTGAAATCTCCTAACTTCTCCTTGCCATTCATATTACATGTGGATGCATGTGAGACTGGAACCGGAGCAGTACTCCTGCAACCTCAACCAGATGGAATTCTACACCCTGTCTGCTACCACTCGTCTCAACTGAAACCACATCAACGCTCCTATAGTACGGTCGAGAAGGAATTGTTAGGGATCATCAATGCACTCCAGAAGTTTCAGTGCTACCTGTATGGAGTGGAACCCTTGCTGGTCTACACTGACCACAACCCCTTAGTGTTCCTCCATAGGGTACGACACACCAACCAACGCCTTCTACGATGGTCCCTCTTCCTTCAACAATATCCAATTGAAATCCGGCACATCAAGGGTACCGACAACATCCTGGCGGACACCTTGTCTCGTGTTCGCCCTTCAGCAGGCTCTCCATAAGTCTTCTCCCAGAAGCCTTATCTTTTGGGGGGAGGTGTGACGAACCTGCAAACACTCGACAACTAGGAGTCGGCTGTTACCCGTAAACTACCTAGTTTGCACCACTGTTGGACGTCTCCTCAAACTGACCCAGACTACCAGGTTGCGCAGGTGTGAGGGCCGTATCAGCCAACCACAGACCAGCTTACATGCTCTCAACCAATCGGAGACATGGTTACATTCTCCGAACCTATCAGAGACTTAGTGTTCTTCAGTCTCGACCAATCCTATTGTCCATAGGAGTATATATAAGCACTGCCCTCTGCTGACCAGGGCAGTGAAGACATAGACTCTCACTCAATTACATACCATCTCTGTTCTGATCTTGGAGCTGTGTAATATATTATGTTTAACTCTTGATATAATTCATGTTCTATAATTTGGTCTACTAATTATTGTTATTTTGTCTGTTAACGTTAACGTAATTCTTATTGCTGTTTTTGTTTAATTGTAAATATTGTATTTATTTGGTGATGGTAAAATTATACATGTTGAAATCCTTAGTCATTCGTTTACATTACTCTTTCTGGGCAAATATCCATTGAGGGAGTGGAGTGAGGTTCCCGTTTAATTTCAGTTGTAACTCCACTGACCCAGTAACATATTTACTAGAGTTATAACTCGAGCTGTTCACAACCCCCTAATCTTCCCCTAGACATAAACGAGCCAAAACTGGGGTTGTAACAGTGTGGTGTGTGCCGCCCCTGGGCTTAGTTGTGTCGGGTTACCTCCCCTTCTGCCCGCTCCAAACTCCCCGCCCTTGCTTCTCTTCGTATGGCGTGGACGAGGGCTAGGAGAATGGCCCATAAACGAGACGGTTCTTCTTTGGCGTGGGTGGACCCGTTACCCTTCTTCCTGTCTCTCGGAGTCTCAGGGGCTAGAACCTCCAGAGGCCCGAGAGATTGAGCCTCCTTCCCTAGACGGTACTACGACTCCTTCTCGGGGCTTCTCCCCCCGGGAAGCGAGCGAGTCTGTCGCGCTGGTTCCCCCGACTACCTCACCGGTACAAGGGCCCAGCAGGGAACCTCCAGCTTCGCCTCCTTCTAGAGCCGGCTCCTCAGGTCTCTCTAGAGGACGCAAGCGTTCGGCTAAAAGGTCCCGCTACTCCAGGAAGTCCCGGGCTCGTCGCCGTTCTCCTTCCTCCTCATCTTCGTCGTCTTCTTCTTCCTCTTCTTCTTCGCCTTTCCCCGGACGTGTACTTCCCGGGGGATAAGGGCGAAGGGGGCCTGGACATCCCAGCCCTTCTCCTTAAGTCCCTGGACCACCAGAGGCACAGCGCGCCCAGGAAGCCCCCTCCTCCGTCTTTCCCCGTCATCCTCCCTCATTTCCGTGCCCCCCCGGGTTTGAGGGAATGCCTGTGGAAGACGGAGAAGGAGCCTCCGGTCCCCTATCAACTAAAGGAGCCCGATGGCAAGTTGCGGCAGGCGGAGTCTGCTGCCCGCTTGGAGTTGGCCCACACCATCTCGACGGGGGCAGCCGCTGCGCTCATCCGAGACTGCCTCAACGCCCTCACCAACACCTACCACGAGATGTCGGGTATACAGCTAGCGTGAGTACCTTACTTCTAGTGTCATGTTACTTAGGGGATATGGGGTACAGGGTCTCTCTGTTACTCCCGTGTACTTATCCCCGGGTTCGCTCGGTTTTTTCCTTGTTTACCCCTTACAGTGACACCCTCTCTTCCATGGCCACCGTAATGGAGGGCGTTGCGGCGATGGCGACCCACAACATGCGGGAGGAGGCGAAGGTCTTCGCCGAGGCGAGACTGGCAGCCCGCCAGGCGGCTGCGAAATCTGCGCCGGAGATGGCACAGAGGGGAGTGGTGCGAGCTGCCCCCCTGTCCCCTGCCCTCTTCGACCAACCGGCGACAGACGCAATCTTCTCCTCTCTCCCAGCGGTAATCAACTTACCAAAACCCTCTACCTCCAAGTAAGTACCTCTCGTTGTTCCACTTACCTGAGTTATTTTCACGGGAGGTGAAATTGAAGGAATATTCGGTTCCCCTTTGGTTCCTAATCAATCTGTTTGTCCATAGGCCACGTGCCCCACAGCCATCCAGACCAGCCTACCAGCCCCGAAGGCCCTCCCAGCCTTCCAGACTGCCGAGGCCCTCGTACCCCACTCCCCTGAAGGCACACAACAGGCCCTCCCAGAGGGGCCAGCAGCCATTTCGAGGGAGAGGACAGGGCTCCAAGCCCTATAGTAAACCCAAGTCCTCCTTCAGCCACCCCTCCCAGAAGGACCGCTCCACTTGAGGGTCCTACTCTGGGCTGTCTCACAGGGTGGTCAGCAGCCTGGCCCTCCCACGGCTGGGCAGCAAGAATAATTCGGCAGGGCCTGTCCTGGCCCTGGATAACTGTTCCGGAACGGTGAGTAACTGTTAACTCTCCTAATCTGACATTTCTGACATATGACTTATGCCTACTCCCGTCCTTGGGTTCCGGTTAGGTCAAAAATCAGAGTTTTCCCTTGCGGTCAAAATCTCTGCCTCTGCTTGTCATTTTACCCTCCAACCATCCCCGGGTCCCTCGGGCCCCGGGGGCTAGGATTAACTGTACTCTCACTGACACCTGTCTTTTCCCGTTACAGCCACTACGTCTACCTCCTGCCTCAACCAAAGTGTCACATTCGGTCGTCCCGCATGTGTTAGAAATGCGGGAAAAAGGGGTAGTGGAGCGGGCGACGGGAAGGGTCTTTCTTTCTCATTTATTCACGGTCCCCAAAAAGGACCAGGGAAAAACGAGATTGGTGATGGACCTGAGCAAACTAAACAAATTTGTGAAAACCTTACGTTTCAAGATGGTTTCGGTTGCTCAGGTCCGCACAGTTCTAAGGAAGGGGGACTGGTTAGCATCCCTGGATCTCAAGGATGCGTACTGGCACGTCCCGATCCACCCCAGGTTTCGCCGTTTTCTGGCCTTCCAGGTGGGGACCGAGACGTTCCAGTTTACCAGGCTCCCTTTCGGTCTTTCTTTAGCTCCTCGAGTCTTCACAAAGCTCGTGAGGGTGGTGGCATCCCGTCTGGCAGAGGCGGGTGTCCCCACCCTCATGTACCTGGACGATTGGTTGCTTCACGCCCCTTCCAAGGAGCAGGTAGCAAACAACGTCCGGGTAGTGAGGGGAGTGCTAAAGGAAATGGGGTTCCTGTTGAACATCCCCAAGTCCTCTCTCACTCCCACTCGCAAACTGTGTTGGCTAGGAATAGAGTGGGACTCTCTTTCGGCCACCCTCTCTCTCGCTCCAGACAACGCCCGCCGGACCCTCCGCCACGTCTGCCAGGCGCATTTTTCCCGTACTTTCTCTCGCCGCCAGTGGGAATCATTGCTCGGGTCCCTAAATTTCGCGGCCCCTGCAATGCCCCTGGGACGACTGAAACACAGGAGGCTGACGCGGGAGGTAAACCTCCACCTTTCCCCCGCACACAGGGACCTTCCCAGGCAAGTGCCACCCTCTCTCCACCGTCTCCTTCGCCCCTGGCTACGTCCCGGTGCCCTGCGTCAGCGGGTCCCCTGGGTGTTCCCTCCCCCGGGGATCACGGTGGCGACAGACGCATCGGACGTAGGCTGGGGGTACCAGTCTTGCCTGGGACATCAGCGTTGCGGGGGATGGAAGGAAGGGGAGAAGCTACTACACATCAACGCCCGGGAGTTGATGGTAGCGAAGGAATGGCTCAACAGACACCCACAGTTTGCCAGGGTAGGCGTCCGCTTCGATATGGACAATGTTGCGGCCGTGCAGTGCCTGCAGAAACAGGGCACCGCACGGTCGGAAATTCTCCTGTCCCTGTCAGAACAGATTTTTGTGATAGCGACCAAGAGGTGCATTCACCTCTCGGCCCGCTATGTACCTGGGCGGGAGAACGATTGGGCGGACGCCCTATCCAGGTTCAAGGGGACGTCAGTCGAGTGGCAACTGAGTCCCCTTGTGTTCGAGTCTCTCTGCCTTCGCTATGGGACACCGGAGGTGGACCTATTCGCCTCCCCATCCACGGCCCTACTTCCTCTGTTCCTGACATTCTCGTCCAGAACAGAGGCGGGAGGCCCGGACGCCTTCACAGAGGACTGGAACATGTGGGGGCATCTCTACCTCTTCCCACCTCCAGCTACGTCAGTCCTGAAGGCGAACCTCAAGCTGCGCACATTCTGGGGGAGGGTACTCCTCATAGTCCCCCTCTGGCCAGCGCAGCCGTGGTTCGGAGAACTGTCCCGGTGGTGCCCTCATCCCCTTCCGTTGGGATCGGCGTGCCTCTCCAGCACCCTGTCTGCACCACTCCAAGCGTCACTGAAACTACACGCTTGGAGTTTCTACGGGGAGTCCTCAGCAAAAGGTTCACTAAGGAGACAGTGGGCAAGATGTTGAGGGCTCATCGTCAGTCGTCGGTGCGACAGTACGAATCGTGCTGGAAAAGATTCCAGGACTTCTTGCGAAGACACCCCTCCATGGTCATCTCGGAGGATACGGTCCTGGAATTCCTCACGTGGCTCGCTGATTCCACCAACAGGGCCCCGGCGACGGTGCTTGTGCATCATGCAGCCCTGTCTGATCCCCTCCTCCTGGGTTTTAACATTAAGTTTTCGGAGAGGCCTCTCTCTCTCCTGAGGATGGGGATTCGGGCGGGGACCGCACCTCACCGGGCCCAGACGCCCTCCTGGTCCCTTCACCGCGTCCTTTCCTACCTCTGGAGGTTTGTCACCTCCTCCAGAAAGCTCTCTTCCTGCTCGCCTTAGCTACAGGGTACAGGGCCTCTCAGTTGGCAGCCCTGACCCGTCACACAGCCTTTTCTTCCGTAAGCCCTAACCTTACTTCCTTAACTATCTCCCCCTCTCCTGCTTTTCTAGCTAAGAACGAGCAGGCTGACGACAGGATTGGCCCTCTCGCAGTACCCTCGTTCCTAAGGGATGGAAGTTTCCACCCCCTCTGCCCAGTCCACGCTTTTTCAGCATACGTGGAGGCGACGAGAGGGGCTTCTCCGGACCACCTCTTCTACAACTCTAGGTCCGGTAACCCTCTCTTCCCTAGGTCAATCGCTCGCCTTCTCTGCCGAGTGATAGAGAACGGGGATCCCGGACACGCCCCGAGGGCTCACAGCGTTAGGGGCGTGGCCGCCTCCCTCGCCTTCCTCAGGACTCACTCGGTGGAGAGGGTTAGGGATTTGGGGGGGGGTTGGACTTCCACTTCCTCCTTCAGGACAAGGTATCTGTTCCTCTCCCTCTCCCCTACCCCCTGTGTGGCTATGGGTACTCCACCCTCCATTCCCCAGGGTCCCCGCGGGAGACACATGGGGGGGAGGGGCCGCCCGAAGAGAAAAGGTCGGGCGACTTAAGTCCCGTCAATATCATCCCATACTTCATCCCCATCTTGTACAGCTTCATGCTCATCCCCATGTCTATCATACGTGTACATATGGTGCAGGCAAAATAAATTACATTGTTACGGAATTCTTGTGTATTCATTCTCCAAACAATTACTTTACTATGATGAGTGACAGGATATTTTGTTAAACACAGGATGACTGCATCCTGGTGTCCTCCTTCATCCCCTCGGGATCGCATTACCTGAGCCGGGGCCATAGCCCTAGCTCAGAGGACTTGAATAAAAGGGGGGGGGGGGTGCAGGGCCACCCCTCCCCTCCTCTCCTAGACCCGATCCCTCGAGTCTGCCTATAAAGACTTTTATGAGTAACAATTCTGGTCTATAACAGAATGGTCTACGGGTAATATGGGATAAGCTACTACACTCCCACCACGGCTACTCACCTAGCCAGTGTTGGGAGTTGCTTTAGCTTTAACCTCACCCTGCTCGGTTACCTTTCCGACTCTCCGCTCTCGACCGCTCTTAACTAGCATGTGATTGCCTCCACCTCACCTCCCACCTACCGCATCGCATGCATAGCAATCCAGCTGTGCTGGTTTCACTATACCAATAATATTGCATTTGTCGCGGCTTCTAGCCGCTTAAATTGTATTTATTGGTTGTGAAACCAGCACAGCTTTGACTGACCCACCCACCTCCCGATGCGGCAGGCATTCACTTTCTTCCTTTCTCATTGGAGTGACCGATTGCCTGCGAGCGCAGAGCGGGGCTAATACCTCACCTCGCCACCACCAGGTGGCTCCACTATCAGTACAGCGCCAGATTTGAATTTTTATTTACTTCTGATGATCGTCACGGAATAGACCCTTCCAACCCAGATTATGCCTATACGGGGCCTGGGCTTGAGAAGGGGAGTATTCTATAGCAATCCAGCTGTGCTGGTTTCACAACCAATAAATACAATTTAAGCGGCTAGAAGCCGCGACAAATGCACTAATATTTCGGTTCGGCAAAGCTTTATCTTCCGTAGTCGGGTCAGGGGAGTGGCGGGGTGGGAGACACAGACGGCTTGTTGGGTGGTGCAGAGAAGACGAGTCACATGTGCTAATGCAACATTACAGCCATTTTAATATGTTTATTAACATATCAGTAATGTGTTATCACCCAAGTAATACAAAATTTATTTACATATATTCATTTTTGTAGACACCTGACTACAAACTTGGACACCAAACATAGTTGACTTCATCTCTCATTACGGACACCAATTATTAACTATATATATATATATATATATATATATATATATATATATATATATATATATATATATATATATATATATATATATATATATATATATATATATATATATATATATATATATATATATATATATATATATATATATATATAAACTTTTCCGAGAAAGCTAATAAAATAAATGAGGGAGCCAGTAAATTTGTACCTGATTAAAATAAAATGAATAGGAGTATCAGGCCATAGAAAACATGTGGCACTAAGACGTGACAAGAAAAATATAATAATTAAATTCATGATACAAAATTATATTTGCACCAGACTGAACAGACATGTGCAATAGTTTTAATGAAAATGACTAGAAACACAATGCTAAAATATAGCTGTCGCTCTCTGTATTACTAGTTCTTAAGATTATATATGCAGCAGTTTCATTCACAGGATGTTTCTGCTCACTCTGATGTGGGCAATACTTTAAAGGTTTTGACGTCCCTCTGGACAACAGGCATTATCTTTAAATTCTTCAGCTGTCTCTCCTTCATTTCTATTTGGTTCATGCCTGCTGATCCTCGTTTCCTTTTATTTCCTTAGTGCTTGCAATCCTTTATGTTCTTGCCTTTCCTTTGTGCTTGCTGTACTTCCTATTCTCTTTCCTTGTTGCTTGATATTTCTCCTTTTCTTTTATTAATGTCGTTCAAGTCTGCCGTCCCTTTCTCTAGCCACTTCTCATTTTTCGGTCTCAAGACCGAGCGAGGACTTCATTCTTTCTCTTCAATTCATTTACCTCATACAAGATATTTGCTGTAAATGTCCATTCATATCTACAAAGTTACTTCACTGTGAAAGAACAACAGCTGCATGACCGGGTTGCTATTCTCCTTTTTGTTTTGTTTTTACCTGGGAAATACAGAATGGGTTCCTTCTAAACGCTTGTCAACATTACCTGGCAGGTTTGATGCCGAGATAACTGTACAGTACAATGTTTCGATCTGTCTTGAGTCCGTGTGTGTGTACGTGTGTGTGTGTGGATACAAGACCGTGTGAGTGTGACTGCGTATGTACAGTCGGCGGCATAATTCATGTCGTCACATCAGCCAAGTCATGAAATTCAGTATGGAAATATAAGCTTCACCGGCTCGTTAACTTAAAAACCAGGGATGTTTATTAATTTCCCCCTGATTATTGTAATTTAATAATGTAATATATTTTCTCAATTGTTAGGCTTTATGTTTTCCTTCAAGAAGCGCTGAATGAGACGACATAACTTTTGCCGCCGATTGTACAGGTCTGTGTGTGTGTATCAGGTGATACAATTCCCATATAGTCATCATTGAACTCTTCACTACTTTCCCATCCACTCTCACATTTCACTCACGCTCCATCTTACCCACACCCACTACCAACCTCTTCATAACTCTGCTTCATTCATAGGTAGTGTATTTTGCCTCTTAAAAATACTTAATAATAGCATAAAAAGAATATTTGGATCCCAGCCACTCCCTTTCAAATCTTCATCTGTATCTCCCATTCTTCGTTTTCTTTCTTTCTTGCTGTCCCTGATTTGATTTTATTTCCTTTATGCTTGCTTGCTGTCCCTCCCCTCTAGCTCATTCTTGCTTATGGTACAGTATTCCTGGCCTAAGAGTCCTATTTTTTTTTTTATATATACAGATAAACTTCCATCTCAGAGAAATAGGGACAATTGAAGAGATTATAATAAGGAAATGGATCTGGTCCGAATGGGCGCTTCAACCCATAAGGCATTCTTTCTCTCCCACCCCTTTGATATTCGTATTTTTGTATTTCAGATACAGAAAACAATATGAAGCCAATGCTGGTGTGGGTTCTGGTATTGTTTCTACAGTCCAGGTGTATTGTCGGCTCATCAACTCAGGCTAAGCATAATACACGGTAGGTACATATACTATACACGTTATATATTTTTTTCTTGGCTATGGATCAGAAGCTATAGACATGAATTAAAAAGGATAAAGGAAAGCCGCCCTAGGACGAATAAAAAAATAAAGGGGAGGGACCCCAAGTGCGAAGAAAATATAAGGAGAGAAGGAGTAGTTGAAGAATTGAATGGAAAAGGCTCAGGGCCAACATCGTAGATGTTGCGCATTACAAAGTTTGCTCACTGTGAAGTCGCGTCATAATTTGATTGATCATGATTAACAAAAAAAATTACAACTTGTAATATAAGTCTCATAAATACAGCTCTGCCTTGATTATTTACCATAAAACAATACTATGCATGGGCAATATAAATGAAAAGAGAACTTCAACCTTTTTGATGGATTTTACACATCTCGTCTAGTCGACTACCTCTACTCTTGTCTAGCTGTATTAAAATATCAGTTATTTATCAATAATTATTGTTTTTATATTAATAAAATATAAATATCTTCGTAACAAAATTAAAATAATGCCTGAAGAAAAGGTAGGCGATCCAGCTAAAATTTCAATATAGTTATTCGTAACAAAAATAACAATCTTTAAAATATTTACATTTATTAAGAATGTGTGATATGGTTAATATGTGTCACGAGATATACGCCTTGGGACAGGGTCATGTGGGTTATTCATTAAAAACCGTGTGTTATTTGTGCGAGTCCTATTTTTAATCTTGTTAAAACTATTTCGTTTTGTCTGTCTTTTTGTTGGGAGGAACGGCACCCGGAAACATTATGCTTATTTGTTTTAATTTGTTAGTATTTGATTCGTTTTCCCACTGGATTTGCCTTTGTTTGCATGTATATTACTTAATGCTATGTGTATCGTCTCCTATTGGAAAAAGTAGCTTTCTTTATGGTAATCATAATACTGATTTTGAAGTTGTATCCCCATTTTCATTACCACTCAGTTCTCTGAGGGTCGAAATACAACATATTTCAACATTTATCTCCAAAGAATAAAGTTTGTTCAAAAGTTGTTTGATATGTTGTACTTTTTTTTCAAATGTTATCCTCTAACGGCCTCAATGGCACTCCTTGAATCAGAGTAAATAAAATATTTAAGGCTTTTTTCATTGTTCTATGATGATATCCATTACCATCATGATAGCAGTAAATTCTGCAGTGAAAACCGAGGCTTCTTATGGTAAGGAGGGTTGTATTGAAATGTCTGAGGATGCTACCGCACTACCCACTCCAGTGGGAGATCAAAACTATAGGTATATATTGCATAATGAGCACCTTTCTTTTGAATGAGTTCCAGTGTGTGTTGCTTATGATGACTTGGTATCTATAGTAGTGGCAACACTACACAGCGTCCGAATTAATGAATTATTGATATGGTATAGTTCATACGAGAATTAACAATATAATTGTTTTTCAATTGGCCAATAATACAGTCAGTAATGAAGAAAACCATCAACTACAGTTGCTTTTGAGTATCGGATAACTCATACTGCCGTAGT
The DNA here is from genome assembly GCA_033782935.1 of Petrolisthes cinctipes. Classification (NCBI taxonomy): domain Eukaryota; kingdom Metazoa; phylum Arthropoda; class Malacostraca; order Decapoda; family Porcellanidae; genus Petrolisthes; species Petrolisthes cinctipes. The sequence continues at coordinate 2,174,065 of JAWQEG010000831.1, forward strand.
TGAAAATATTGGTATCCTGTTGCCTGGAATTGTTTGAAGGAATCTTTTTCTCCAGATTTACCACCCAAAACAATGTGCTATATACCCCCTCAAGATAGATAGAAAGAAACGATAAGTTAAGTAAAACACCCCTCCCAAGCATGGGAAGTCTAATGTTGAACGGAACCAGCTTGAAAATGAAATTGAAGTACATAATGTTTAATCCCATTATGGAGTAACAGATGAAAAAAACTAGGCATATTAATGATTTTATTAAAAGCAAACCAAAATATGTACGATATTTGGTATCACCACCCATATATTTGCATGTGTGTGGGCCATTTTATCAAGAAACGCGAATTTGGGCACATTCCATACTGAATAATTTATTGGACAAATAAAGAAAAAATAAATGCCACGGGAAACAACTCCTAAGGACGCACCTCCAAACCAAATGGGGCACTCCTGCAATTAAACAGAAACCAATCAATACGAAAATTATTAGGACCAATATTCAACCAAGCACAACCACATCTACTTAACCATGACATTTAATCCTCAGTCTCAGAACTAGGTTAAAGCTAGGTGAAATGCAAAGTTTATTGAAGGAATATCTGGGTGCCAACAATTCACAAATGATAATATTTCTTCAATATGAACTTGCAGTATTGCATCTCATTCAACCAATACAAATACTACATTGAGAATACTTATATCTGTTCACAATAGCGTAACTTATGATAGGATTAATATCAAGACATTAAAGATCCAATCATCTGGCATCAAACTACACCATGATAATAACTCATTTAATCTGTAAAAAATATATAATAAACTTACATATATCTACAACTTTAATAATCACCATCTATCCATCCAAAAATCAATGAAACGTTGTTAATATTGGGCAATTATAAAGTCCATAAACCCATATGGCGTTCTTTTTGTTTTGAGGCAAACGCTAATGGTTTTAAAAATGAACATGTTTTTAATGCTTAAGACCTCTGTGTTGTAAAATATAGTGAAGTCTGCATGTACTACTCAAGTATCCATGCATCAAACTCATCCAATGGTTAACTACCGATATGGTTCTTCTAACATACTTGAAAATTTTGAGTGAAATATAGCGAGTTGATCGCATCATGATCGCGATATATGATCCTGGCTGTTGCGCCGCCAGATGCCATGGCATCATCAATCAATCGCATCATGATCACAAGTGGTTCGGGAATTAAATATCTGGGTGTCTCAACTTTGGAAACAATAAGTGGTAAACGCCGAAGTGGAGCCAATTGTAGATGTAACAGGGAGCCTTTCAGTAAGAAATACATACTCACTCTACCTTACCATCAAGAACTAACCCTTGTAACTAGTATAACGTAAATTAAATATTCAAGTAGTCTTTCGGTATGAGCAAACAGTGAAATCCTTTTTTTATTTAAAATAGTCTTAGTACTGATGCTGATTATGTGTACTTAATGCCTTTTAAAAAAATTAATGTAAAGATGTGTATATATATATAGGCCACATAGGAAAACACTTATGTGAAAGAAGTAACTTCAACAACATAAATTTCGATTAGGACAGCACTGGAGTCGAGTGGTATTATTAAACATGTAAAGAAAAACAACCATTGCATTATTGGGATGAAGCACAGATCAAATTCATCGGTTGAAACACTAATTGTTGAACGAGTAATGATCAGGTTTAACAATACTTAAATGATGGGCTTTACAAAATTGATACTGTGTTATAACTTTTCTTGTTGAAATATGAAAAAGTCAAAGGAGTTGTGTGCAGGTAGGGTGACCTGATGCTCTGTTCTCACCTGAACTACCCTCCATGATGGGTCTTCCCTTCGGTGGGGCATGCTTTGTGCCATTTTGTGAGTAGAACTTCCACATCCCTTTCCTTGCAGTAGTACGGTGTAATTTTTTTTATTATTGTTGGTTTTTGGAAATGTATATTTTATTGTGTATTGTATATGCAAGATAGTTAAGGGGGTAATGTTGTGTTGGTAAATCTGGAGTAACCGATCCCTCTAAACTATTCCAAGCAACAGGACACCATTATTTTTGCTCCTCTGGTCCTGTTTCCTGACAAACTTTGGAGGAATCAAGGCTCTCCATTGTACCAAAAGTGTACTATCCCCTAATGGTGAACAAGTTAAAAGATCATGAATTTAGTCCAAAAAAAATCACCTCGTGATAGTTTTATTAAATTACTCTGACAATTGTAGCGAGGTCGAGGGTAGGATATAAGTAGTCTGCTTGTGTCCTCTCTCTTTTGTTACCCGGAAGATGTCTTGTGAAATAGATGAAAGATTGGTGCTCTTGCTTAATTTATTTTTTGCTAATTTCTTTTCCACTGAGTACATCACGTGCACTTATAATTTTAGCTAAATATAAAATGGCGTGCAACCGATTCCTCCAAACTATGGCAGGAAACATGTCACTTCAGTATTTAATAATGGAACCATTTATGTAGCCTATTTTGGAAGAATCTCAAACCTTCCATTTTACATAGTACATCAATGCAAGGGACACATCATCTCAATGTTTACATAGCAATTCATATTTTCAGGTTTAGAAGAATCAGCATGACAGATGAAGGGGCGGCTGACCTAGATGAGAAAGATTCTGAAAAAATGCGCTTAGCCTTAGAGAGGACCTTCAAGGGGGACTTGAAGAGTTTGGAGAGCGATGTAAGGGACGCTATTCTCTCAGCACTTGAAATAATAAGGTAAGCTCTTAATGTGTACGTGTACAGTACAAAAGTATCACGAAAAAGTTGTCTCGATTGTAGAGGGATAATTCTTGCAAGAATTAGGGCAATACTGTATGAGTGTTGTTCCCTTTCAGACCAGAGCCATTACTCTTTTCCAATATCCCTCCTATCTCCTCTCTGTCTCATTTTCCTTTGTGGTACAAGATCTTTCTGACCTCGCACAGTCTTTTTTTTTTTTCTTCCCCTATTTCACCTATTCCTGGATTTCCGGCTTCAGCTGCGCCACATAGGCCTTCCAAGATGCACGTCGTGCCTCTTTTAAAACTCGTGTAACCCGAGCCCTTGCCCGTCGGAAATCCTCTAAAAGAATAGGGTCCCCACAATTGCGACGAAGGCGAGAGAAAACAGCACACTTCTCCAGCACAACACTGGTTCAAACTGGTGACCACCAAGGGACAAGTGAGAAAGTGGCCAGAAGTCTTTGGGACAAAGTTGAGAGCAGCAGAATGGAGCACATCAGTGAAATACAGCCTCATCAGAGCTACTAAAATCTTCAACAGAAGAGATCGGAGAAGTAAGCTCTTTAAAATACTGCCAGTCAGCCTTCTCTTATCTCTACCTAGGAAGACGAAACTGCAGTCGCTACCATATAAATCGGGCAACACACTCCAAGTAAAATCCAACAGAGCACTGGGTGAGCAGAGAGAAATGTCAATGGCGTTAAAAGTCCCTGTAGGGTTATGAAAGTGTGTCACATCTCCCGTATTTATAACCCCTAATCCCTTATCCTTAATAAAAGCAGCAAATAAAACATCCCTGGGGTTGACCGAACTGTCACCCCACAGAGGATGACGACCATTAAAATCGCCCAATTAAATAAAGGGATAGGGAAGGTCCCGTACAAAACGGTTGAGATCACCCCTCTCAACTGTAACGCTGGAAGGAAGGTATAAACTGAACAAAGTGTACGGGTTGTCCATAAAATCCTTAACTTCAACAGCCTAGAACGGAGTGTCAAGCTCTAGGCTTGTGCAGGGAACATCGCGCCGAACTAGGATGGCAGAGCCACCATGGTGACCCTGTCCTTTAAATGAATTGGAATAAAATGCAGAGTATTCTGGAGGACTGGTAGGAATGTAGTCCCCAAGCATTGTCCCTTGGAGACAAACACATGCAAGGGAAAAGCGAGAGAGAAGACCCCCCGCAGTTCCTCCAAGAGGCACGCAAGCCACGGCAATTCCACTGAAGGACCTTGAACAGTGTTACTTTAATACGGATTATAGGGAAGCCTCACGGAGGAACTTCCCACTACCACCTTAACCAGAGGTTTTACTCAAACAACCATCTTTCTCTAATCCTGGGCTACTAGAACAAGAGCGAACCCGAGGAGTAGTACTTGGGGCAGTAATTGGGACCCGTACACGAGTCCCTGAAGCACCGGATATGTTTGAGGAAGGTGAAGGGAGATGAGCAGGGAAATTCTTTGAAACAGCCACATTGGTATTGGCATGTATAGTAGTGGTATCACTGACACAGGCAGACACATCTACATTAATGATACAGATGGAAGAATCCCTCTGTTGCTCTAGCGGGAGTAAACCGTAGCTTTTGCAGTTACAACAACCGAGGTATCCACATTCACTTCATGCTTCTGATGTTCCTAAAGGAAGCTTGCGAGGGGAACATCTGTTGAATCATTAGACAAATCGGAGCCACGAGAACGCTTCTGGGGGGATTGAGAGATGTTTGTATTGCAAGGAGGAACGTCCATGGAGTCAAGTGTCTCAGAGGAACCATGAAGACGACTCTGTTGCAATTTAGTTGACTTAGGTTTCCTTTTTGGAGAGTGTGAGGCAGCGTGTATCTCTACCACTTGAACACCTTTAATCAGAGCATGAGAATTGTCATCAGGGGAAGTTTCACTAGAAGAAATATCTGATACGGTTTCCAAGATAGAGAAGCTATTATGTAGTGAAACCTGAGAAACGTTCTCACCAGATTAAGAAGCAGCTGTTTCTTGGGAGAGGTTAGAATTGGATGTTGTCGACTAGGAATGATGAGGGCGAAGGGAGAAGGCGAATGACCTAATACCACCATCCTTCTGTCACCTGAAGTTGAGTTGCCGTCTGGCAACCAACGCTGATGAATTGGGTGTTAGCCAAGTGGAGGATATCCTGCTCAAGGAGGTACATCTTACATTGGCGAGAACGTAAGGGGGTGAGAATCCCTGCAGTAAAAGTAGTAACTCTCTGACAGACACTCAGAAGTAGGATGCGAGTCAAGAGCATAACAATTACCACGCCGGGAATAGTTTTTACAATTACTCCTCCCATGACCAAAATAATAACAACAAAAACACTGTAAAGGACGCTCAACAAAAGGCTTCACCTCAAAAGAGGTGGGGTTAATGTTAATGCGATCTGGGATATGCGAGCCATAGAAAGTGAAGATGATCATATTTTTACTGTCTTTCATCTTTGTTACTCGTTGGACACTATCAGGGCACATAGCAAGAATGTCCTCTTCTGAGAATTCATACAGGTCCTCATTGTATATACTCCCCTTGCTATAATTAAATGTTCAATAAGGTTTGATTGATTCAAACAACAGAAGGGCGGGGGAGATCGAGGTGCATCATGACCTGTGTAATATCTTTGGCTCTGATTAAAACACTCTTACCATACTTTTTTATGTGCCCCATCGGTACTAATCCTATTTTTTTTTCTATATACCTAGAAGCATGGATGAGGTTACCACGCCTCTGTGCTGGCGGTTGAAATTGGCGCGGTAGAGGGCCCACGCTACTAATATATCCCGTCTGTCCTCGCTTCATTTCCCCCCAAAAACCCTAGAATATTGGCAGGTTCGGGGTAAAAATGATAATTGGCAACTCTCCTTGGTTCTCCCGTAGGCTGGCATCCGGTTACCATACATCAGTTTTCCGAACGGCGTTTTAAGATGGTGGAGTAAAATTGTGTGTTTTTACCAAACAGACTTTTTCACTTCATAAGGTGGTAGTAGTACTAGTGGTATTAGTAGTGGTAGTAGTAGTAGTGGAATTAATGATGGTTCCTTACACATCAATCAACTGCCACACGTAAAAAAAAAAAAAAAAAAAAACACACACACACACACACTAACAATGTACTGTACTTATAAATATTGTATGCATGATTTAAAACACTCATACACACAATAACAATGTACTTATAAATATTGTATGGATGACTTAAGACACACACACACATACACACACAATAACAATGTACTTATTTTTGGTGAGTGTTACCTTACAATTGTTTTCGTCCGTTTTATTTGTAAGCCTGTTGACATCTTCACTACCGCGCCAATTCAACCGCCAGCACTGTAGTAAGCAACAAACCAAAAGGGTGTAGGAACGCGACGCTTCTTAGGGACATGCTCTACAGAATCATCGACGATGTTAGGGCAGCAGTCATTGTCACTATCAGCTACATTTATGGACCGCATCATCTGATCCTTACAGTGATTATCCCCCACAGACAGAGAATATTTTGCCTCAAAAGCTGCTTTGGCAGCAGCATTTATGTTAAAAGTAATATAGCATCGATTAAATCTGCAGTCACTGTCATAGGTGATTCGGATACGAAAAACCACTCCAAAATACTTAAAAATGGAGTGGATAGCGCCATAGGAAAGGGATGCATGCACGTTAATCAACATTAATGTGTCCAAACCGCTAACAGGGTTCGTCAACACAACACCCGAACTGCCGGGCCTTCTTTTATTTGCAGTCTTATGTTTAACACCACGACCATAGAATCACGTCTCGAGGGCCTGGTCGACCACCGCTCGAGGAAGAGAAAGAGGCTTTTCATTATCCATATAACATTTTTAATATTAAAATGGCCCCAGGAGCCCAGAGCTACAACCTACCGAACAAATGAGGGGACAGAGCGCTGGTCGCCATGTGCGGAGTACCTCGTCCTCCACGAGGACACTAGTTTTTAAAAGCAGCCCCAATGGCTCGAAAGTTTGTCCATGACGGTGCTGAGACCCCCTTCCCCAACATCTCCCGGCCTAGACACCAAACCATCCAACACAGGACGACCCCTAGAGGGCGATCCCTCTGGCGAGCAGCAATGTTGGCTAGTACTGGCAGTCTATTGCATGGGAACCATTTAGTCTGGTCTTTCACTGGCAACCTTTCTAGCATGGGAAGCCCTCTCTCCCCGATAACGAGGCAGAGCAGTGCCCGGAGCCCCCTCTAGTTTAGCTCACTTGGTCTCAGAGACACGCAAGCCCCCCACCACATCAGGCGGTTCCCACTGGGGGGATAGTTTAATATCAAATATTTCATAAAACTGTCTTGAATTAATATACCAGTCAATACCTCACGTTTGCCAGACTAAACTGTAGGGACAGGAGCGTCAGCCATGTGACCAGTTATTGAGATCGCATGTGGATGGTCACTGACCAAACGAGGACCAGAAGATCGTGTAATTTACCCATGAGAGATAAAATTAATGAAATTGGTATCAGCAGCCAGGAGCAACTGCCTACTAGGCAAGGCAATGCGAGGACCAAGCACTGGCCGATGGGAGTGGGTACCTCTTTCCCAAGGAGAGGCCCAAAGGAGGACACTCCATGATTCGAAAGTTTCTCCCACCGGTGCTAAGACCCCCTTCTCCCACATTCCCCAGTTCATACACCCAACCAAACCAACTTAAGACAGCCACAAGGCCACAAGGCTCTGGAGGGCGGAACCGATGTCCCGTATGGATATTCTACGTTTTGGGTTGCTCTTTGTCTGGCTCTACACCCACAACTAAACCAGCATGGGAGACCCTGCCTGGTATCTCAACATCCTGGCCTAACAACCAGCAGATGGGACCCCGCCAGTGACTTGTGGGGTCATACGGGCACGCAAGCCCCCACACCACGACAAGGTGGCAGCCCAATAGATTTTTTTATTATATAGAATAAATCGTTAATGCCCTAAACTTCTGCATTTTATATGATAGTGAAGTTATCACGTACTCATAATATAAACGATACATCATACGCACCAAGTTAAAAGTTTGAATGGAATGTTTTAGATGACCTCGAAGCGACCACTTTCCAGTATTGATAACCTGCTTAGGAAACACATCTACCCATGCTTTACCACTCTATAAAACAGATAAGGCTAACAGGAAAATCCCTAAATTATACACGAATCAGATGACTCTCTTTACCCGAGTGAATGTTCATGATGACAGCAGGCAACCTGATACCATGGCATCATTATCATTCAAGCAATCACTGATGACAGCAGAATTCTTGACGAGCTTCATTATTGATCAGTCTATTCCCAAAACTACAAACAATATATAATATCCTTAGGCGACACTGAAGCAATAAGAAGTAATGATCATATGGATCCCCATTTTCGTTCTCTTAAAACCTGTAAGGAAACTATTACACTGAACTTTGAAAGCTCTGAAGAAATTTTCAGCAACACAAACTTCACAGAAGAAAAATTTTAGTATGAATTTTCCAGTTGTAATTCCTCTGCCCCAGGGTAGTACATGATCACTTTTGATATAAATAATGTCCTCTTTAGAGAAAGTTTACCTACTACAATACTCAAATTATTTTTAGAAAGAACATCTCATCCCATGACATGGAAACAAGCGATAGTAATACCAATAGCCAAACCAGGGAGAGACCCAAGTAACCCGAATAATGGCCAATTTTACTTACAAGTTGTTTATGTAATATACTAGATTAAATGGTGTATTTTAGATTTGCATGGTCTTAACGTCGCAAGAGATTATTATATCCTCCTCAGTTTGGTTCACAAGCAGAATGATACCCTATAGATACTCCCTTACCCACCAGGAAAAATAAATACGCAGCAATTTTCATAGAATAACTTTTTTTTTTTTAGTCAAATAACGTACTACACAACACCGTACCTTACATCAAAATGAATTTAGAGGTCATCTCCCCGATTTCATTCAGAACTTTATTAATGACAGAACTCTCCAAACAGGAATATAAAATGATTTCTTGGATTTGTTCCAGATACAGAGTGGTATCCCATATGGTAACGTTCTGAGCGGTGCTTTTTTCACGTTTGCTATAAACACTATAGTTACTCAATTTTCTCATGGCTTTCAAAATGATTCGTATGTGGATTGTTATGCAATGTACTACTCCTCAAAGGATCTTCGCCAATACCAACGAGTTCTTATTATAACCATCCAAAAAGTACATTGTTGGACTGAATCAATAGGTTTTAAACTATTAGCTGAAAGGCCTCAGGCAATAATGCTTCATAAAAACAATTGATGGAAACGAAACCAGGAAATAATTTGAATATGGAGGACATTCAAATTCAGTTTAAGGATTCTGTAAATGTTATGGACCTGTGTTTTGACACACATCGCATTTGAAAAACACATGTAAGTCACAATAAATCTAAATGTAACAGTGCACTTAATTTGATAACTAAATTGTCACACACTACTTGGGGTGCAAAGAGGTAAACTCTACTGATTCTTTTAAGGCATTGATATTATCAATGATCGACATTGGAAATAAAAACTATGAATCAGCATCAAAAGCCACCGTAAGGTCTGTAAACCCAATTCACACTGGTAATGTCAGACTATGTACAAGATCTTATAATCCTCTCCAAACTCCTCCATATTTTGTGAAAGTGGAGAACCCTTCCTCTCAATGCATCGTGATTTCGTGACTAACGAATTTATTTGACATTATTAACAACCATGAACCTGCTTTTCCAATTCGAGCCAATAGACTTTTAGTTTCAACCAATATCAACAAATAAATCCTTCCACCTCAAAAAAAAAAAAAAAAAAAAAAAAATAATAACAATAATAATAAAAATTTCCATTCACCATGCGTAAGATAAAAGTGTGCACTCACGTTTCTTTCCTATTAATTAAATAAGTACGAGTACATACCAAGTCACTATTAACATACACATTGGAACACATACAAATAAGTGTCGTCCTCACTGTGCAATATACACTGTTGGTTCTAGATATCCCATATATGCACAGGAGTGAGTAGTGCAGCAATTTCCTCAGAAATAATATCCTCCATACTCGGTGAGACGTCAGTTTCCACTGCAGAATTTACTGCATTTTTAATGACAATTAACATCTTCCAACAAAAACAAAACAAATCTTCAATTAAATATGTAATTTACTATGATTCCAGGAGTGCTAAAACAGTAAGACAGCCCTTATGTTTCTACCCGGGTGAACAGACTCTAGAATACATGGTACAGTTTATTGGTAATACACAAGTAAACAGTACATGTAGATATAGGGAAGGCCAGCCTGTCGTGCAGCATCGTGGGGAGTCAGTAGTTGCAGTGGAGCGTCTGTAGTAGTGTAGAGCAGGAGCACCACGTATGGTCAGAGTGGGGACACGTGTGTATGCAGGTGTATGACGATGGCAGGAGCGGGGCTGGACCTTCTTCTACAGTAGCTCGCAGGATAGTCTGGCCTCTGGGCGAAGCCTGCCCTTTTTATTCAATCGCTCCAGATTCCCGGATGTGGCGTGGTCACATGATCCATCGCATCACCTGGCGTGCTGCACTCATTTTGACTCATACCTGGGAGAAAGCTGGAGGCTGGTGGCTTCAGTACCAAGAGAGGATTAAGCTGTGTCAGGGGAAAGGATTAGCGTACCCGTCAGACTGTGGCTCTCTGAGGCCGGGGAAGTACAAAGGAATAAGGAGTGGCGTACCAGCACATGGAATGTACAAAGGAATTAAGAGTGGTGCATACGGCGCCACTACAGTGCCATTGAGGCCCTTGGAGGCCTATTTCAAGAACCACTTAGAGATATAAATAGATCATCTATTAAACAAACTTTATTCCTAAATGTTGACATTTGTTTGATTCCCACCCACATAGGACTAAGTTGGAATAAAAAAGCAATACTACCACCCAATATTGCAATATTACCACCCAAAATAAAATTACATCATCCAGTTGGTAACTACAATTTTATCAAACACTTCATAACAAACAATGGCATAACCAGTGGGAAAACGAACCAAACATTACCAAATTGAAAGAAATTATGAACATTATTTCCCAGTGGCATTCCCCCAAACAAGGGACAGACTAAACGAAATAATTTTAATAAAAACTTACTGTACCTGGCCCGCTTCGCAGGTCCAACCAAATTTGAAGTGATTAGGTAAATTGCCAGAAGGAGGACAAACAACAATCAATTTTCAAGTTCTTTTTGTATTTCAGCATTGTTTACAGACATGGTTATTTGCTCAATCCTATACCCGCCGCGTTTTCTTTCATTTTTTAAGTTTTGTTTTTGTAAGCTGATGTAGTGTAGTGGGGAAATATAAAACATAAACAGCATAAACTTTTCTGTGTTGTGGTCAAACTTTCATTGTAAAACATCAGTGTACACAACATTTTTTTCTTCTGGTTTAGAGTCAATATATGGATGTTCTCTGCATTTCCAACACGTGAAAGTGCAACATACAGCTGCCCATGTGTGAAGGCTGGATTTTCAGAGCGATCAAGCCCTATAGATGTCATGGTTTGACCTTGGCTCTTATTAATAGCCATTCCAAATGACAGCTTCAGAGGGTATTGTAATCTTCGAAATGTGAAGGGGATATCACTTGGCTTTGGGAGAAAGATTCACACAGACAAACACAAACACAAACAGTTACCTCTCTTTTATAGATATAGATAATCTTGAAAAAGTCAGTCAGGGGTCAGAAAGTGACCCCCATTTTTATGTACCTAAAACCTTCCCTGGGTCATGCCCTTTCAGAATATATATAGTTTGTACGGTCTATTTCTTTTGGTTTGGGAGAAAAATGCACATTGACAAACACACACAGACAGACGCCTCTCTTTTATAGTGCAGTGATCCAAGCACCAGAATTTCCCATTCTCTGTCTCACGCATCCTCGAAATTCACTTGTTATACCTGCGCGCTGGCGCTTACCAAGCCTAGCCCGTCCCGCCGGAGCCAACACTCTTCCACTATGTTCCGGAACTCCAGCCAGCACGGACCTCCCTCTCTCCCGCTCCTGCCACACCAGCCACACACCTTGCCACACCAAGCCAAGGATCCACGCCCCACGCCACGCTACACCTTGACTCTCTTCAAGCAACACCAAGACTCTCTCCAAGCAACACCAAGACTTTCTCCAAGCAACACACGCATCCAAGCAAGCGGGAAGGCTCTACACAGGTGCTTGGCCACTACCTTATATATATTTCCTGTTGTGCACTACTAAGCAATAATACTGTACCTAGTATTGAGTCTGCTGTACACCTTTCCGGTAGTAACGAACTTTACCAGTCGTTATAATAGGTATAGATTGAACACACACACAAAGTGCACAGCTTTTTAATGAGTAACCCTAATGGCCCTGTCTCAAGGTGTATACCGTGTGACACAATTGTAACCATAGAACATATTTTATATTAATTAAAGTAAATGTCTTAAAGAAAGAAAAATTATTTTCAACAAATAACTTTTAAAGAGATTTTAAAAGAATCGCCTAATGTTTCTCCAGGCAATAGTTCTTGCTTGATATATAGATTGAATGAAATTTAGAAATAATTTTTAGTAATTTTTATCAATAAATATCTTATAATTCAATGTAGCTCAGCAAGAATCGCAAGTTCAAATCAATGATCTGGGTAAAAAAAAAGAAAGAAAAAGAAGTGCTTCATGTAGCATATTCTGAGGGACTCATGACATAAAAACATAAATCTTTCCACGGGAAATCTTGGAAGTACTGCCTGAGATCCTCAATGTTGGTGGCGCTGTGCTGCCACAAACACCGCCTACTGGGAGGGTCCAAATGTCTTACGGGAGTGATAGAGTACTACATGGAAATATGTTTGTGAATTAATTAAAGTGGAAAAAAAGGACAAAATGTTAGACGTTATAAACAAAAGGATGAAAGGTAAAAAAATAAGTCAAGGATATATAGCTGATCTTCAAGACTGTCTGGAATACGGGGAGGCTGTTGTAGGTAGCAAAGGATAGAAAAGATTATAAAAAAATTCTTCTCACCAGGTGTGTCAGTGAATGGAAATGAAAGCCAAGGACAGTTGTGAATAATGAAATCTTATAAGATGGAGAATTCCGTGAATTGAGAAGTAGATAGAATTTGTTCCACACTCGAGGTAAGATCAAAAAGATAATTTTGAATATCAATAGAGTCAGGGAAGAGATATTCTGAATAGATGTATGAATTTAAAGTTGATACTGGAGAGAATATAATGAAATTATCAAATATATGTAATTTATATAGCGAACATATTATGTAGCATAACAAGAGAATGGTAAATAAAAATAACCGGCGGAGAGTCAATCATGAACTTATTTGAATCCCTGCAGAGGGAGCCGCCTTGTCGTGGTGGTGGGCTTGCTTGTCACTGAGACATGGCGAGCTAGACTTCGGCCCTTGCTCTGCCCCGATTTTGGGGAGAGAGGGCTTCCCATGCTAGAAAGGTCGCCAGTGAGAGACCAGACTAAATGGCTCCCATGTATTAAGCTGCCAATACGAGCCAACAGTGCTGCCTGCCAGAGGGACCGCCCTCTCGGGACAGTTCTGTGTTGGATGGTTTGGTTACACCTTCTGCGCGATACAAAATGACACCACGAATGAAGGTTTTTGATAACAGATGCGGCCGCAACATACACATACGCAGGGATACCAATGTGAGAAGGCTGTTATCAAAAACCTTCATTCGTGGTGTCATTTTGTATCGTGCAGAGGGTGTAATGATTGATTTTTTTGCTGTGAGTACATACCTAACTCCCAGTATTACAGTTGAGAGGGGTGATCTCATCTGTCTTGTACGAGGTTTTCCCTTTCCCTTTATTTTATTGGGCGATTTTAATTATCGTCATCGTCTGTGGGGTGACAGTACAGTCAATGCCTGGGATGTTTTCTTGGCTTCTTTTATTGAGGATGAGGAAGTAGAGGTTTTAAATACGGGAGATGTGACACATTTTCATAGCCCTACTGGGAATTTTACCGCCATTGACATTTCACTCTGCTCATCCAGTGCTCTATTGGATTTTACTTGGGGTGTGTTGCTCGATTTATATGGTAGAGACGACTTCCCTAGCTAATGGAAAATAACAGTTTCGTCTTCCTCGGTGGAGATTAGAGAAGGCTAACTAGCAGTTTTTTAAGAGCTTACCTAACCTGTCTCTCCTGTTGCAAATTCTAGTAGCTCTGACGAGGCTCTAACGTATTTCACTGATATGATCCGCTGCACTTTACTCTGTCTGGCTACTTTCCCAAACGTTCTGTCCCTTGGTGGTCACCAGTCTGCACCACTGCTGCTTTCTCTCGCCTTCGTCGCAAACGTGGGAACCCTAATCATTTTGAGTTTTAAAAGAGGCACGACATGCATCTTGGAAGGCCTATGTGTCTTCAATTAATACTAAAACTCTACTCACCAAGGTGTTCAGGAGAGTCTGTAAGATGGTGGGGAAGTTTACTCCTAGTCCTTCACCCGTTCATAAAGTCAATGGAGTTAAGATCATGGATGGTTTAATAGTGGCCAACACCATGGCAGAGGCTGTTGCAAGAGTCTCCAACCGTGATTCTCGACCTCTGGCTGTCAGTCATGAGTTGGGAATCCAGGTGCGCAGTGCCCTGGATTTCTCGGGGAATAAGAATGAAAGTTATAACCATATATATATATATATATATATATATATATATATATATATATATATATATATATATATATATATATATATATATATATATATATATATATATATATATATATATATATATATATATATATATATATATATATATATATATATATATATATATATATATATATATATATATATATATATATATATATATATATATATGCAGGGATGCATGGATGTACTCGACATCAGGTCCAGGCTCGTGTCACTACTATTGCTCCGCCTCCACCACCGCCACCACCACCACCTCCTCAGTCTGCTCCTCCTACCAGCCCTGCCTCACCTCCAGACCTGGCCCTCCGCAAGTCTGTTGCTACCCTTATGGCACGATGTACGGCTCTCGAGAACCGCTTTTCTGCCCTTGAAGCCAGGATTGATGAGCTAGTTGACGCACAGGCTGCCAATGACTCCAAACTCTCCACCTTGGTCGAGGCTCAGCAGGCCATCATCTCAACTGTCACTACCCTTACCGAAAAGATGGATACTGTTGCATCTCGCCTTGAAAAGCTTTTCGAGTCAGTCCCTTCTCCTGGTCCATCTTCTTCTCCAGGTCGCTCATCTGCCCCCTCTCACCGGACTTCTACCTCCAAATACAGAGTTCGCTAGTGATTGCCGGTTGGATGTCATCTCCTGGAATGTATGTGGCATCACCAGTTATGCTAAGCTCACTCAACTCAAAAAATATGTTTTTCGTCATCATCCCAGTGTTATTTTTCTCCAGGAAGCATTTTCAGGACGGCCGCTCGCTGCTGGGCAAGCTCCTCCTCTCTCAGGTTATGTGCCATATGTTCATCTGGTAAGGAATGGTCTCCTGACTTACATACATAGCTCCTTGCCACATCGCCGTCTCTGTACCTCCACTGATCCTGACATGACCTTTCAGCTATTTGAGGTTCTACCTGGGAATGGAGTACTACAACTATGTAATGTCTATTCTGCCCCAGCTAGACTCACTCTTGAGGCTCTTCCTTCTCCAACAGTGCGTGGTATGGTTTATATGGGAGATTTTAATGCTCGGCATTCTGATTTGGATGATGGTTCTGGCTCTATTAATCGTAATGGTGTTCGTCTCCTTTCATACATCCGCAAGCATCATCTGATACGCTGGGACACTGGCGGTGCCACTCATTGCCGGGGAGGTACTCTGAATTACATCCTCTCGTCTGGTTTGATAGCATCTCAGGTCCTGTGCTCCTCCATGCCAGACTTATTCTCTGATCACATCGCTCTTCTGTTTCATTATTCTCTAACTGCTGGGTCAAGTGCTTCAGCCACTCGTTTGCGTATTGCTGTGCCCCCTAAATATTGCCCGACTTACATCTTATTCATGGCCCATGTATTCTCTACATTTGACATATCATCAGCTGAACAGTTGTACTCTGATCTTGTATCTGCTACTCATGACTTTTATAGGCTATACATCTCCCGGCCACACCTCCAGCATCGCCATACTGCCCACTCCTGGACGCTGGATGCAAGTATACAGGAGGCAAAGGAGGAGGCTGAACGTGATGGCCTATTGTTAAAGCCAACCCAACCCCTGACGTGCTCCATCGTTACCAGATGTCTAGGGATGCTTTAGTTGCCCTGCAGGAGTGTGCTCACACTGAGTCTTGGCAGCGGTTCACGGACAGCATCAACCAGCAAACAAGTGTGGCTTCTATGTGGCACCTCATCCGTCGGGTTGTTAAAAAGACACCGGCCACTGCTCGTCATCACACTCCCGCCGACTATGCCCAATAACTTGTCGATGCCTGGTCAGAACAATCTACCTCAGCCAGTACACCCATCCACATACAAGATGCACTCACTTTCCGTGCTGATGTCCATCGGCTACGTCTAATGTCTGCTCTGTTGCAAGATGATGACAATGATGCAGAGGAGATAACTGAGGAGGAGTTGCGGCGTGCTCTCTCTCGGGGTAGAGCTTCTTCCCCTGGTGACGATGGTATTACTTATGCTGTGCTGCGCCTACTTCAACAAGTTCCTGGAAACCCTCTACTTCTACTGTACAATCTCTGTCTTTGTGATGGTTGTGTACCACGAGCCTGGACCAGCAGCACAATAATACCCATCCCTAAGCCCGGCACTGCGAAGTTCAGGCCTATTTCCCTTACTTCCTGTTTTTGTAAAGTTATGGAGAGAATCTTACTCAATCGTCTCATGTACAGACTGCAGGATCGCCTTTCTCCATGGCTGTTTGGTTTCCTTCCCCAGCGGAGCACACATCACTGCCTAGTCGACCTGTACACTCGCCTTAACAGGGACAGTGTGGTGGCCTTCATTGACCTTCGAAGTGCCTTCGATGTTGCTAATAGAGACGTCATTTTGGATCAACTGGTCGACTTTGGGATAAAGGGTAATCTACTACGGTGGATTCGGGGCTACCTGAGTAACAGGACCTCCCGTGTGTTTTTCAGTGGTGCGCTCAGTCCTTTGCGCAGTTTTCATCTTGGTACGCCTCAAGGGGGTGTTCTCAGCCCATTGTTATTTAATATTCTGATGCATCGGTTGCTCACTTCTCTCCCTGATATACTTGGAACTACAATTACGTGCTATGCTGATGATATCTGTGTTCATTCTACCTCACCAAGGGGTCTCCAGCGGTTTCTTGACTCCTTCTCTGTGTCCTCCTCTCACTGTGGCATTATTGTTTCCCCAGATATGAGCAGAATATTCACCTGCAGCCTTCCTCAAGCTCGGCGAGTGTTCACCATTGGAGGGACTGTCATTCCCATGTGTTCCCAGTATCGCTACCTGGGCGCACCAGTCAATATTTGGCCAATTGTCCCTGCCAGACCTCAAGACCATCCCATTGTCCAGGACTTATTGGGTCGTCTCCAGCGCCGACTTACGCCACTTCAATGGCTCACTAACAACTCCTCGGGCATCTCCATCCCAGTAGCCAGGACTATCTATATTGCTTTTATCCGTTCAGTTGTTGATTACCTCTCCCCTGCTCTGATTCAACTTCCCAAGGCTACTCTGGAAACTTTAGAAAAATTTCAGAATAGAGCAATGAGAATAATTCTCAGTTGTCCAATGTCGACCAGGATAGTGAACATGCAGCGTGAGTTGCGTCTTCCCCCGTTAGTGGAGAGAATTTATTGTAATGTTACTTGCTTCACTGTCAAGTGCCTCCATTTCCCACATCTTTCACCCCATTACTCTCAGTTAGTCAGGACTTCTCTTAGACCAAACTACCCGGTCCCTCCCATACTGCCTGCTGGATGTACTCTTATAAGGTCTGTTTCCTCTATGCTCCATTGTCTGAATATAGATATAATGGTGGCCGACGTCCCCCCAGGACCCCCTCCGTGGATGCTACCAACACCTGATGTGAGCTTCACACCTACTTCCAAGTCGGAACTGCCTTCTCTACAGCGGCAGTTGGCTCTGGAACACATAGAAACAGTGACGTCCTCCATCACAGATCCATACTGCCTCTACACTGATGGCTCATTGCAAGTGGATGGTGCAGCAGGTTTTGCCGTTTTCTCACCTGACATGGAGTCACCTCCAGGGGGCTGGGTTGGCCGTCGTCTCTGTAACCACTCTAGCTCAACATTGTGTGAACTGTATGCCATTCTGGATGCTGTTAGTCTTGTTTGTCAACGTGGAGTGAATGCTGCCATTTTTTGTGACTCCAGACCTGCCCTTCATTCTCTCTCTAGTGTTCAGCCCACACACTCTACAGTTGTTCAGCAGATTTTATCGTTTTTGTCCTTATTGCATCATCGTAACTTGACTGTCAAATTTTTATGGGTGCCATCCCATGTAGTTTTACGTCACAATGGTACAGTTGACAGACTCGCAAAGGAAGCCTGCCATCTGCCTCCTCGTGGTGTTGGACGTCCTCTCTCCCTGACATGTTACCTCTCTAAAGTCCGCTCCGCCGCTCTCCTCCCTGTACGGCGACGCACAGAAGGAAATAGGAAGATAGGAGGGACAGTTGAAGAAATGTAAGCTAGTGGCTGGGGCCGAAGGGGCGCCAAAACTCTTAAAGTATTGCCCACATCATTACAGGCAATACTCACCTACGGGGTAAGCACGAGGGATACAAGGAATACAGGGATAGATGTCTAATATCCAAAGGATAATATATATTCAGTAGTCTATCCCACTACGATGGTGAACAAGAGACAGTGCCTTTATTTAAAGGACATAATGTAACAGATATTCTAATTATATTTGTTTGTTATTACTTTTCAACTAATCACCTTCATTTTTCTTACCCTCTTCTCCCTCACCCTCGCCTCAAATCATCACATTTCTTCTCTTCTATATCCACTTACGTTAATGCAGTATGCACTTCTTTATACCCTGGTTCTTCAAATTACGGGTCACGAATTTCTCCAAACTGCGTTGCAGGCTCACAAAAATAAATACACGAATAAAATAGAATAATAATATTCGTGAAAATAAAATGAATATGAAGTTCATACATGAATCCACCTAACATATTTTTAGAATCGAATATTCATATATTTAATTATAAATAAATACAAAATCATTGCACAAATATTAGCCTTCTTGAATGAGTGTGTGTGAGAGAGAGAGGGAGGGTAGGTGAGGCAGTGTTTATAATTCTGGTTAGAATGCCTTTTAATCATAAATATTATGTTTCAGCGTCTGGCCTTGTATTTTCTTGGGTTGATAATTCTGATCATTTGTAAAATATCTTTCTGTATGGGTCGCGAGAATGTTGTCATAGTAAAAAACTGGGTCACGACTGAAAAAGATTGAAGAACCCTGCTTTAAACTGTTGGTGATTCGATACCGTTCACAGTGTATGCTTCATTCATTCCTCCTGACACACGTCTCTCTACCTGATCATTCGTTACCCTCCTATATAGCTCCGCCCACATTTCTCTCCTCCTCTCCCACTAACATCCCCCCTCCCTCCACCTGCAACTGTTACCAGATCCGACCAGGCCCAAACCAAGTCGCTGATGGATGGGGTGTGGACCATTGATCTGTCCGGAGCTGTACCTCCTTAAGCAGAATATCCTATACTTGGCTATCACCCAATTCCTCAGCATTGGTAGTGCCAGACGGCAACTCAACTTCAGGGGACAGAAGGAAGGTGGTGTTAGGTTATCTGCCTCCTCCCTTCGCCCTCATCATTCCAAGTCGACAACATCTAAATCGGTTGCAGCACCCTCTCAACTCTCTCAAGAAGCAGCTGCTTCTTACTCTAGTGAGAAAGTTTCGACGGTTTCACTATATAATAGTTTCTCTGTCTTGGAAACTGTATCAGACACTCATTCTGGTGACCCTTCAACTGATGACAATTCTCAGGCTTTAACTAAAGGTGTCCATGTGGTAGAGGTTCACGCTGCCACACGCTCTCCAAAAAGGAAATCCAAGTCAACTAATTTGCAACAGAGACATCCTCGTGGTTCCTCAGAGACCCTTGACTTCATTGACGTTTCTCCTTGCAAAGCAACCGTCTCTGTAGACTCATCCATTTTTTCCTTTCAATTTCAACAGAAGCATTCTCGTTGATGATGAATCTCTTGATTCAACACAGATGTTCTCTTTCGCCACCTTCCTTTGGGAACAACGGAATGGCGTGATGTGAATGTGGATGCCTTGGATATTGTGACTTCAAGAGATGCAGTTTCTCTTCCGTTTGAACAGCGGAGTGATTCTTCCACCTGTATTATAAATATTCATCTATCTGCCAGTGTCAGTGATACCACTGCTGTACAGGGCAATACCAATGTGGTTGTTTCAAAGAATATCCCTGCTCATCTACCTTTACCTTCTTCTAACATATGTGACGAACCTGCAAACACTCGACAACTAGGAGTCGGCTGTTTCCCGTAAACTACCTATTATTGGTATAGTGAAACCAGTACAGCTGGTTGCTATAGAATAGGCCCCTTCACAAGCCCAGGCCCCGTGTAGGCATAATCTGGGTTGGAAGGGTCAATTCCGTGACGTTCATCAGAAGTAAATAAAAATTCAAATCTGGCGCTGTACTGATAGTGGAGCCACCTGGAGGTGGTGAGGTGAGGTATTAAGCCCCTCCTCCGCTGAATACCGCTCGTCCACTCTGTCGCGGAACACACGCCTGTCAACATCTACGCTCCTCGCTGCTACGCTATGGTATTGTGTCGCGTGTTCCTGCTAATTTTTCTTTTGTGTTCTAGTGGCTGGCCTGCTTTGCAGATGTATATTGTGTGTTTTCTAGGAGGGTTTTTAGGTGTTTATGGGGGTTTTTTCTTCGTTAGGACTTAGTTCTTTCCTTAAGCGAAGGGGGCTTTTCAGCCCCTGTTTCGGAGTTTTTCTCCGTCTGTCCCCTATTTCACTGTCCCTCCTGCCACTAGTACATTCTTCATGTGTATTTTATCGGGGTTTTCTGGGGTTTTTAGCGAGGTTAGTGGGTTCCACGTGGGACGTCCCCACCCCACGTGGTGACCACATGGGGTCTTTGCAGACCTTCCTCTTACCTCCCCCGATTATTATGTGTCCCCTCTCGGTAAGGGGGAGGGAGAATTGTGCCCTGGTTCTCTCTTCCTCTCCCGAGCGGGGGTTTTTTATTTTATTTTGGGGTTTTTTCCATTATTTCAGCCTGGAGTGTTTCTTCTCAGGCTATCGGGTCCCCTCCTACCCCTCCTTCTGGTTCTTCGGTCCGGGGGGGCCCCCTTTTTTACCCGCTCCATGTGGCGGACGATTATGGTTTTACGGGGTTTTTTTCCCTGGGCGGCTGCGCGAGTGTGGGGGATTGTGTTCTGGTCCCCAGGTTCAGCGGGCGTGTCCCGCGCTTCTTTCCTTCGGGGAGGATGGGTTTGTGTTCCAGTGTTTGCACGTGTTAACCCATGTTTGTGTATTCTTTTCTCCCCCAGCCTACTCGTGCCCTTTGTGCTGCCTCAGGATGTACCGTGCGGGTCTCGCCTGACGGACACCTGCACTGTTCTCCTCACGCACCCTGCTTCACTCCCTTGGGTTACGACCCTTTGGCGTGTGGTGTGTGCCGCCCCTGGGCTGAGTTGTGTCGGGTTACCTCCCCTTCTGCCCGCTCCAAACTCCCTGCCCTTGCTTCTCTTCGTATGGCGTGGACGAGGGCTAGGAGAATGGCCCACAAACGAGACGGTTCTTCTTTGGCGTGGGTGGACCCGATTTTGGGAGCGGACCTGGGTTTATTCAGGACCCGTTACCCTTCTTCCTGTCTCTCGGAGTCTCAGGGGCTAGAACCTCCTGAGGCCCGAGAGATTGAGCCTGCTTCCCTAGACGGTACTACGACTCCTTCTCGGGGCTTATCCCCCCGGGAAGCGAGCGAGTCTGTCGCGCTGGTTCCCCCGACTGCCTCACCGGTACAAGGGCCCAGCAGGGAACCCCCAGCTTCGCCTCCTGCTAGAGCTGGCTCCTCAGGCCTCTCTAGAGGACGCAAGCGTTCGGCTAAAAGGTCCCGCCACTCCAGGAAGTCCCGTGCTCGTCGCCGTTCTCCTTCCTCCTCGTCTTCGTCGTCCTCTTCCTCTTCTTCGTCGTCGGGGAGCTCTCCTTCGCCCGCCCGCAATTCCCGCAGGGGTAAGCGGGGGGGGGACAGCCCCTCGTCGAGGAAGATAGTTAAGATCTTCCACACCCTTATTCCTCACGCTTTTCCTGGGGCTTCCGTCGCGCAACCTCAGGCTGTCGCTACGGAACCCGCTCCTGTTCCCCCGCCTCCCGCTGCTGCTCCCGTCGAGGGCTCGAGTCCTCCCGGGGATGTGGGAGTCCTTTTCGTGCCTCCCGTTTCCCCAGGGCTCGAGTCTCCGTCGGGGGACGTAGCTGAGGAGTTGGTTACCTCCGCACCTCCGTCCCCGTCACCCCCTCCTTCAGGAGACGGATACCTTCCCTACTCTTGGTCTCTCCTTCCTCCTGCTTGGACCCACTCTTCGGAGGAGGGCAGACTGGTGGCCTGGTCTCCGGACACAGCTCAACCAGACGTGTGGATCCGGAGGGATGACGTCGTGGTGAAGTGGGGGGCGGATGAGAAGGGCGAGGCTATTCCCTTCTACAAGGTCCGTCCTATCTCAGCGCCCTTACCCACTTCAGCTAGGGTGTCCTCTGCGGCTACCCTGGACGCGATGGGTTTCCTGGTGGAGTACAGCCAGCTACACTTGTCCGGGGCTTGGAGGATTGACCGCTCACACGGTAACACGGCTCTCCTCCTTTCCCCGGACGCGTACTTCCCGGGGGATAAGAGTGAAGGGGACCTGGATATTCCAGCCCTTCTCCTTAAGTCCCTGGACCACCAGAGGAACAACGCGCCCAGGAAGCCCCCTCCTCCGTCTTTCCCCGTCATCCTCCCTCATTCCCGGGCTCCCCCGGGCTTGAGGGAGTGCCTGTGGAAGACGGAGAAGGAGCCCCCGGTCCCCTATCAGCTGAAGGAGCCCGATGGTAAATTGAGGCAGGCGGAGTCTGCTACCCGTCTGGAGCTGGCCCACACCATCTCCACGGGAGCAGCCGCCTCTTTGATTAGGGACTGCCTCAACGCCCTAACAAACTCCTACCACGAGATGTCGGGTGTACAGCTAGCGTGAGTACCTTTCTCGTGTATCATGTTTGTAGGGATGCTGGGTAAAGGGTCTCCCTGTTACTCCCGGGTACTTATCCCCGGGTTCGCTCGGTTCTTTCTTTGTTTACCCCTTACAGTGACACCCTCTCTTCCATGGCCACCGTGATGGAGGGCGTGGCGGCAATGGCTACCCACTTCATGCGGGAGGAGGCGAAGGCGTTCGCCGAGGCGAGACTGGCAACCCGCCAAGCGGCAGCTAAATCTGCGCCAGAAATGGCACAGAGGGGAGTGGTACGAGCTGTCCCCTTGTCCCCCGCCCTCTTTGACCAACCGGCGACAGACACGATCTTCGCCTCCCTCCCAACGGTAATTAATTTACCAAAGCCTTCCACCTCCAAGTAAGTACCTCTCGTGTTCGTCTTACCCGAGTTGTCACGGGGTGAAATGAAAGGATTTTCGGGTCTATTTTGGGTCCTAATCATTCTGTTTGTCCGTAGGCCACGTGCCCCACAGCCAGCCAGACCAGCCTACCAGCCCCGGCGGCCCTCCCAGCCCTCCAGGCTACCGAGGCCCTCCTATCCCACTCCCCCGAGAGCACACAACAGGCCCTCCCAGAGGGGCCAGCAGCCCTTTCGAGGAAGGGGACAGGTCTCCAAGCCCTTCGCAAAGCCCAAGTCATCCTTCAACCACCCCTCCCAGAAGGACCGCGCCACTTGAGGGTCCCACTCTGGGCTGCCTCACAGGGTGGTCAGCAGCCTGGCCCACCCACGGCTGGGCAGCAAGGATAATTCGCCAGGGCCTGTCATGACCCTGGATTACTGTTCCGGTGAGTAACTGTCATCCTTACTGTCTGACATATGAATTATGCCTAATCCCGTCCTTGGGCTACCGTTAGGTCAAAATCAGATTTTCCCTTGCGGTCAAAATCTCTGCCTCTCCTGTCATTCTCCCCCCAACCACCCCGGGTCCCTCGGGCCCCGGGGGATTAGGATTAACGGTACTCTCACTGACACCTGTCTTCTCCCGTTACAGCCACTACGTCTACCTCCTGCCTCAACCAAAGTGTCACTTTCGGTCGTCCCGCATGTGCGGGAAATGCGGGAAAAAGGGGTAGTGGAGCGGGCGACGGGAAGGGTCTTTCTTTCTCGTTTATTCACGGTCCCCAAAAAGGATCAGGGAAAAACGAGATTGGTGATGGACCTGAGCAAGCTAAACAAATTCGTGAAAACATTACATTTCAGGATGGTTTCGGTTGCTCAGGTCCGCACAGTTCTGAGGAAGGGAGACTGGTTAGCATCCCTGGATCTCAAGGATGCTTACTGGCACGTCCCGATCCACCCCAGGTTTCGCCGCTTTCTGGCCTTCCAGGTGGGGACCGAGACGTTCCAGTTTACCAGGCTCCCTTTCGGTCTTTCTCTAGCTCCGCGAGTCTTCACAAAACTCGTGAGGGTGGTGGCATCCCGTCTGGCAGAGGCGGGTGTCCCCACCCTCATGTACCTGGACGATTGGTTGCTTCACGCCCCTTCCAAGGAGCAGGTAGCAAACAACGTCCGGGTAGCGAGGGGAGTGCTAGAGGAAATGGGGTTTCTGTTGAACATCCCCAAGTCCTCTCTCACCCCCACTCGCAAGCTGTGTTGGCTAGGAATAGAGTGGGACTCTCTTTCGGCCACCCTCTCTCTCGCTCCAGACAACGCCCGCCGGACCCTCCGCCACGTCCGCCGGGCGCATTTTTCCCGTACTTTCTCTCGCCGCCAGTGGGAATCATTGCTCGGGTCCCTAAATTTCGCGGCCCCTGCAATGCCCCTGGGACGACTGAAACACAGGAGGCTGACGCGGGAGGTAAACCTCCACCTGTCCCCCACACACAGGGACCTTCCCAGGCAAGTGTCCCCCTCTCTCCACCGCCTCCTTCGCCCCTGGCTACGTCCCGGTGCCCTGCGTCAGCGGGTCCCCTGGGTGTTCCCTCCCCCGGGGATTACGGTGGCGACAGACGCATCGGACGTAGGCTGGGGATACCAGTCTTGCCTGGGACATCAACGGTGCGGGGGATGGAAGGAAGGGGAAAGGCTACTGCACATCAACGCCCGGGAGTTGATGGTAGCGAAGGAATGGCTCAACAGACACCCTCAGTTTGCCAGGATAGGCGTCCGCTTCGATATGGACAACGTTGCGGCCGTGCAGTGCCTACAGAAATAGGGCACCGTACGGTCGGAAATTCTCCTGTCCCTGTCAGAACAGATTTTCGCAATAGCGGCCAAGAGGGACATTCACCTCTCGGCCCGCTACGTGCCAGGGCGGGAGAACGATTGGGCGGACGCCCTATCCAGGTTCAGGGGGACGTCAGTCGAGTGGCAACTGCGTCCCCTTGTGTTCGAGTCTCTCTGCCTTCGCTACGGGACACCGGAGGTGGACCTATTCGCCTCCCCATCCACGGCCCTACTCCCTCTGTTCCTGACTTTCTCATCCAGAACAGAGGCGGGAGGCCCGGACGCCTTCACGGAGGACTGGAACAGGTGGGGTCATCTCTACCTCTTCCCACCCCCAGCCACTTCAGTCCTCCTGAAGGCGATCCTCAAGCTGCGCACTTTCAGGGGGAGGGTTCTCCTCATAGCCCCCCGCTGGCCAGCACAGCCGTGGTTCGGAGAGTTGTCCCGGTGGTGCCCGCATCCCCTTCAGTTGGGATCGGCGTGCCTCTCCAGCACCCTGTCTGCACCACTCCAAGCGTCACTGAAACTACACGCTTGGAGTTTCTACGGGGAGTCCTCAGCAAAAGGTTCACTAAGGAGACAGTGGACAAGATGTTGAGGGCTCATCGTCAGTCTTCGGTGCGACAATACGAATCGTGCTGGAAAAGATTCCAGGACTTCTTGCGAAGACACCCCTCCAGGGTCATCTCGGAGGACACAGTCCTGGAATTCCTCACGTGGCTCGCCGATTCCACCAACAGGGCCCCGGCGACGGTGCTTGCGCATCACGCAGCCCTGTCTGATCCCCTCCTCCTGGGTTTTAACATTAAGGTTTCGGAGAGGCCTCTCTCTCTCCTGAGGATGGGGATTCGGGCGGGGACCGCACCTCACCGGGCCCAGGCACCCTCCTGGTCCCTTCATCGTGTCCTTTCCTACCTGACCTTCGAGGGGGTCCCTCTGGAGGTTTGTCACCTCCTCCAGAAAGCTCTCTTCCTGCTCGCCTTAGCTACAGGTTACAGGGCTTCTCAGTTGGCAGCCCTGACCCGTCACACAGCCTTTTCTTCAGTAACCCCTAACCTTACTTCCTTAACCATTTCCCCCTCCCCTGCTTTTCTAGCTAAGAACGAGCAGGCTGACGACAGAATTGGCCCTCTCGCAGTACCCTCGTTCCTGAGGGATGGAAATTTCCACCCCCTCTGCCCAGTCCACGCCTTTGTTGCATACGTGGAGGCGACGAGAGGGGCTTCTCCGGACCACCTCTTCTACAACTCTAGGTCCGGTAACCCTCTCTTCCCTAGGTCAATCGCTCGCCTTCTCTGCCGAGTGATAGAGAACGGGGATCCCGGACACGCCCCGAGGGCTCACAGCGTTAGGGGCGTGGCCGCCTCCCTCGCCTTCCTCAGGACTCACTCGGTGGAGAGGGTCAGGGATTTAGGGGGCTGGGCGTCCACTTCTTCCTTCAGGACGAGGTACCTGTTCCACTCGCTCTCCCCTACCCCCTGTGTGGCTATGGGTACTCCACCTCCTATTCCCCAGGGTCCCCGCGGGAGACACATGGGGGGGAGGGGCCGCCCGAAGAGAAAAGGTCGGGTGATTTAAGTCCCGTCACATCATCCCAGACCTCATCCACATCTTGTACAGCTTCATACTCATCCCCATTCTTCACGTGTACATATGGTGAAAGAGAATATATAATAAATTACATTGTTACGGAATTCTTGTGTATTCATTTTCCAAACAATTATTAACTAAGATGAGTGACAGGAGATATTATTACACAGGATATCTGGATCCTAGTGTCCTCCTTCATCCCCTCGGGATTACATTACCTGAGCGAGGGCCATAGCCCTAACTCAGAAGACTTGAATAAGGGGGGGGGGGGGATGGGGGGGGGAGGAAAAGGGGGGGGGGAGTATCCATGGGAACCTCCCCCCTCCTCTCCTAGACCCGAACCCTCGAGTCTAACTATAAAGACTTTATGTGTAACAATTCTGGTCTATAACAGAATGGTCTACGGTTTTATGGTATACGCTACTTCTCCCCCACCACGGCGTTTCACCTAGCCAGTGTCGGGAGGGGCGTTAGCTGCTGCCTCACCGGGCTCGGTTACCTTTCCTGCCCTCCGCTCTCAACCACTCTTAACTAGCACGTGATTGCCTCCACCTCACCTCCCACCTACCGCATCGCATGCTTAGCAACCAGCTGTACTGGTTTCACTATACCAATAATAGTGCATTTGTCGCGGCTTCTAGCCGCTTAAATTGTATTTATTGGTTTGTGAAACCAGTACAGCTTCTACTGTCCCACCCACCTCCCGATGCGGCAGACACTCACTTCTTTCTCATTGGAGTGGACGAGCGGTATTCAGCGGAGGAGGGGCTTAATACCTCACCTCACCACCTCCAGGTGGCTCCACTATCAGTACAGCGCCAGATTTGAATTTTTATTTACTTCTGATGAACGTCACGGAATTGACCCTTCCAACCCAGATTATGCCTACACGGGGCCTGGGCTTGTGAAGGGGCCTATTCTATAGCAACCAGCTGTACTGGTTTCACAAACCAATAAATACAATTTAAGCGGCTAGAAGCCGCGACAAATGCACTAGTTTGCACCACTGTTGGACGTCTCCTCAAACTGGTTCAAACTGACCCAGACTAAACCTACCAGGTTGCGCAGGTGTGAGGGCCGTATCAGCCAACCACAGACCAGCTTACATGCTCTCAACCAATCGGAGACATGGTTACATTCTCCGAACCTATCAGAGACTTAGTGTTCTTCAGTCTCGACCAATCCTATTGTCCATAGGAGTATATATAAGCACTGCCCTCTGCTGACCAGGGGTCGAGTCCACACACAGCCATGGCCCTGTCAACACCTCTACATGCTAACACCACTTCCCCTGCCGACCGTCTTGTTGGCAGGGTGAAGTGGTTTAACCATCTACAGGGATATGGTTTCATTACCGCAAGCAACCGGGACTACTTCATCCACAGGGAGGACATCCTTCTCTCTGCCGCCACCACCTCACCACCATCCTTGAGGGACGGAGAGGAGGTGTCCTTCACTGTGGAGGAAAGGAGGAAGGGCGTGGAGGCTACCACCGTAGCCAGACATGATGGTGGGCAGGTTCTGGGCTCACTCCACGCCCATGGGAGGAGGACGGCCCACGTCCAACCACCTCTGCAGCGACGGCAGCAGCAGGCAGACCTCGTCACCGTCTGCACTAAGACTGCTGTTGCCTTAGCTGCCGAGGGACTGGGTCGTCTGTCCGACATCCTCCAAGACGTCTTCAGGAGAAATGGCTTGCCACCGATCGCCATTTCTCCTGAACTACAACCACCCACCACCACCACCACTACCACTACCAAGAAGCGAGGCACCAAGAAGGGACGGGGGAGGAGCAGTACAGACGAGGCACCCTCCCTGTATCCGGCCCACCCCCGTCGCCGGTTAATGCTGCCTCGCCCACTCAACAGGGCGAACAGTGGGAGGGCGCCACCACCACCACCACCGCCATCGCCACCACCACCACCGCCGTCGTCACCACCACCGCCGTCGTCACCACCACCATCACCGTTGCAACCATCTATGTCGCCACCACCACAGGAGATGGAGACGGAGGAGGAAGACGATGACGACAAGGAAACCAGGGCCTCCACCACCACCACCGGAAGTGAGAGTGAACTGGAGGACGAAGGGGAACGCCGGAAGAGGAAGAGGAGGAGGAGGGGGAGTAAGGACAGCAAGACAGCTGAGCCACCAGTCCCACCGAAGTACGTCTCCGTACGGTGGTATCTGGCTGCTTCACCCCGCCTCGACATCTTCCGGCAAAACATCAAAAAACACAAAGACCCCGACGCCTTCCAGTTCAGGGAAAGGTGGAACCGGTCTAACATCCCTTCCAGACCGGCACCTTTGTCAAAGTCCTTGACATCAACTAACCACATCATCAACATCAACAGCAGCAACAAGTAATACCATCACAGCTACCACCACCACCGCTACCACCACCACCATCACCACCGCTACCACCACCACCATCACCACCGCTACCACCACCACCATCACCACCGCTACCACCACCACCATCGCTACCACCACCGCTACCACCACCACCATCGCTACCACCACCGCTACCACCACCACCATCGCTACCACCACCGCTACCACCATCACCACCGCTACCATCACCACCATCACCACCGCTACCAACACCACCGCTACCACCACCGCTACCATCACCACCGCTACCACCACTACCACCATCATCACCACCATCATTTCCGCCGCCACTACTAGTCAACGTAGAGTGAAGATAAGAATTAATAGTGATGCCTTAATGCCCTAAGCAGGTGATAGGCAAAAAAACCTAACAAAGAAGGAGAAAGACCAGGGCAGTGAAGACATAGACTCTCACTCAATTACATACCATCTCTGTTCTGATCTTGGAGCTGTGTACTATGTTATGTTTAACTCTTGATATAATTGTGTCCTATCATTTGGTCTTCTAATTATTGTCATTTTGTCTGTTAACGTTAACGTAATTCCTATTGCTGTTTTTGTTTAAATGTAAATATTGTATTTATTTGGTGATGGTAAAATTATACATGTTGAAATCCTTAGTCATTCGTTTACATTACTCTTTCTGGGCAAATATCCATTGAGGGAGTGGAGTGAGGTTCCCGTTTAATTTCAGTTGTAACTCCACTGACCCAGTAACATATTTACTAGAGTTATAACTCGAGCTGTTCACAACCCCTAATCTTCCCCTAGACATAAACGAGCCAAAACTGGGGTTGTAACACATATCAGATACTTCAGGAACTCGTCTATGGGTCCCAATTACTGCCCCAAGTACTACTCCACGGGTTCGATCTTCTTCTAGTGGACCAGGAGTAGACAAAACTTATCGTTTGAGTAAAATCTCAGGTCAAGGTGGTAGTGTGAAATCCCTCAGTGAGGCTTCCTAAAAATCTATACCTTCCCCCCAGTGTTACAGTTGAAAGCGGTGATCTCAACTGTCTTGTACGGGATCTTCCCTCTCTCTTGATATTATTGGGTGATTTTAATGGTCCTCATCCTCTTTGGGGTGACAGTTCAGTCAAACCAGGGGTGTTTTATTGGCTTCTTTTATTAAGGATGAGGGATTAGGGTTTATAAATATGGGATATGTGAGACATTATCATAGACCTACTGGGACTTTTACAGCTATTGACATTTCCCTCTGCTTATCTAGTGCTCTATTGGAATTTACTGAAGTGTGTTGCCCGATTTATATGGTAGTGACCACTTCCCCATACTTTTAGAAGGTAACAGGTACGAACCGCAGTCTCGTCTTCCTAGGTGGAGATTAGAAAAGGCTGACTGGCAGTTTTTTAGAGAGCTATCTTCTCCCGTCTCTTCTGTAGCAGATTTTGGGAGCTCTGACGAGACTATAACATATTTCACTGATATGCTCCACTCTGCTGCTCTCTACTCTATCCCTAAAACTTCTCGACCCATTCTCAAACGTCCTGTCCCTTGGGGGTCACCACTCTGCACCACTGCTTTGCGGGAGAAGCGCGCTACTTTCTCTCGCCTTTGTCGCAATCGTGGGGACCCAACTTTTTTAAAGAAGTTCTGATGGGCATGGGCTCGGGCTAGACGAGTCTTAAAAGAGGCACGACGTGCATCTTGGAAGGCCTATGTGTCTTCAATTAATACTAAAACCCCACTCACCCAAGTGTTCAGGAGAGTCAGTAAGATGTCGGGGAAGTTTTCTCCTAGTCCTCCACCTGTTCTTAAGGTCAATAGAATTCAGATCATGGATGGTTTAACAGTTGCTAACACCATGGCAGAGGCATTTGCAAGAGTCTCCAGCCGTGACTCTCAACCTTTCGCTCTCTGCGGCAACACTTCTCCTGGATCAGACAATATCTCATATGAAATGTAGCGACACTTGGGTGAGGAGACTATCTCATTTATTCTAGCTTTATATATCAGAATGTGGCTGAAGGGTGTCTTCTCTTTTGGGTGGAGGGTTGCTGCAATCCTTCTTTTCCCCAAGCCGGGTAAGGGCTCTAGTGTTGTCCTCATTTACCTACCTATTGCCTTGACCTCCCGTCTCTGTAAACTATTTGAGAAGATGGTGAATATCTGACTGGTATACTTCTTGGAACAGGGTGGTTTTCTGTCTTCTTCCAGTCTGGCTTTCATAAACACCGTTCCCCTATAGATGCTTTGGTCAGGTTGGAAGGTGCGGCATGTGAGGCTTTTGCATGACATCAACACCTGGTTTGTTTATTATTTGATATAGAGAAAGCCTATATCACTAACTGGTAATATGACATCCTGCAGCAACTCCATGTATATGGCCGGCGGGGTCGCCTTCCACTCTTTCTTAAGGAGTTTCTCAGTGGTCACCATTTCAGTGTGAGGGTTGGTACATCCCTCTTAGCATCCGTTGCACAGGAGGAGGGCATTCTCCACAGAAGTGTCCTTAGTGTCACGTTGTTTGCAGTAGCAATTAATGCCATTGCCTCATCCATTCCGGACGGTAGAGCCAACTCGATGTATGTTGACGACCTGGCGGTCTGGTTTGCTGCTTCCCGTATGTCAGTGGCAGAGCAGCTCATGGAGCTTGCCCACGACAGGGTGTCGCATTGGGTTGGTTCTCATGGGTTACGCTTCTTTTCTGCCAAGACAGTTGCTATGTACTTCTGCCTCATCTCAGGCGTCCACCCCGATCCAGACTTATTCATGTATGGTCATTGGATATGTTGTGTCGAGGAGACTCGCTTTTTGGGTCTTATTTTTGACAAACGTTTGCCTTAGGTTACCCATTTACATTCACCTAAGGTTTCTTGCTTTCAGGCTCTTAACCTGTTGAGGGTCCTGGGCCATACGTCCTGGGGGGCTGATAAGGCCACCCTCCTCCGCGGCACCCGCCAGTGCCTGGGTTTGTGGAGAGAGAGCAGCCTGTCCCACCAGTGGGAGACGGCTCTTGCCCATCTCCCCATTGGCCACTAGCGTTTGACTTGGAGTGTCCCAGTATTGGGGAACTTCGTAGTAGGTACCTCTCTGAGTACCGGTTGGGGGATGGTACTTACAGTTTCTCCCAGGTGCTTGGGGAGGAGGTTTGTAGTGTGGGAGGGAGCACCCTCTTCTTTGTAGAGGAAGCTGGTCTCCTCCACAAATTGTGAATTTTATGATTTTTATGGCTTTTTTTTTATAGTTCAATTTTTTAAATTTTGATTACCGTAGTTTATATTTTTTAATCAGGTTATTTTAGAAAAAATGAGAGTTTTAGTTGATATGTCCTTTTAATTAATCATGCTGCTTCATCCATTTGCAGTAGTTTATGTGTGTATATATTTTATTAACGATGTGAATGATCATGTTTTGAAATCCTTACAATTTATTATTATGTTAGGCGGTATATGACCTTAGCTGTTGTGCCGCCAGATGCCTAGTGACATCTATCAATCATTAAATTAAATTAACTGATTTGAATTATGAGTGATCGTGTGTGTGTGTGTGGTCTCAGTTGTCCAGAATGAATCTGCTCCAAATCTACAGCCACGCCACCGATGAACTAGAGATAGTGATGATTATCGGTACCACTTAGGGTAATAATTACAATAACAAGAAAAATTAATAACGAACTAATATATGGGCTCTCCATCTTTTTATTATAATATTTCGACAAGTTAGCAGCTTGACTGACTACTTCTGAAATTGGAAAAGTTTATGACTGAATGGCAGCAAAAGATATTATAACGACAAAGAAGCTGTTGCGTTACTACCGGTGGTGAATAGACTTCAGTATACATGGTAACAGTTTATTGGTAAATACATAGAATAGCACAAGTAACCATAGGTTTCCTGCCTGCTGTGTAGCGTCGTGAGAGGGTCGTGGTTGCTGCAGGAGAGTTGTGTAGGGCTGGAACGCATTCGTGTGATCAAGGTGGGAACACGTGTGGGAGGCTTGGTGCAGGCAGCGGCAGGTACTAACGGCAGGGGTAGGTGCTTCTTGGTCCGGAGCTAGTGTGAGAGTGGATGAGCGCTGGCGGTCCGGCCCTTTTATTCTGTCGCTGGCCAGCCACACGTGGCGTCATCACGTTATTTAGAATGTTCTCGAAGGCAAAAAGAGAGCGGCCCGGTACTGGTGCTGCTATAGAGGTAACAAAGGAGTGGCCAGGTACTGGCGCTGTTACAGTACCCCCCCTTCCCCATACAGATTTAGGAAAGATGGGAGGACATATTATATACATACATAAAAAAAATAATATACATGAGAATATACATGGAATGGGTGTTATACATAAGCATACAAGTTTGATGTGGAGTGCCGTTCGAGGGAGAATACAAGTGTGTGTCTAAATAATATGTAATGTATGTATCTGGAGTCGTGTGGAGTAGGTGAGTGTCTGCGTTTTGTATCATTGATATATATTTGCTGGGGCGCTTGATGGTGCGCCCGGAGCGAGAAGTAAATCCCTCAGGGACCATGGCCGGCTCATCGTCCCGTAGCTGCTCCTGCGGAGAAGGTGGCGTGGCAGGGCGTGGTAGTGGTTGAGGTACATGGACAGGGCTAATGGGACGAGGAGGCATGGCCGGCAACAGGTGTAAAACAGGCAGTGGGTCCTGAGGGAGACTAGAAGGGATTAAAGGTGTCGGGAGAGGGTCTGGGTTAGGATCGGGAAGGATAGGTATGGGGTCAGGCGGGGTGTGGTAGGTAGGAGACAGGAGGTTTGGTGATGGGGGTTGGAGCGTAATAGGTAGGGGTAAGGTAGGGGAAGGGGAGCGGGATAGGGGTGGGGGTGTGGGAAGGAGGAGGAGGTGTCGATGGTGGGCAAGCAGGTGAGACAGGTTGCAGTTGAATTATCGTGGGGGGGATCTGGATATGAGTGGGTGATTGTGTATGTGAGTGGGTGGTGATGGGTGGTGGCGTGGTAGGAGAGGGTGAGCGAGGACGTGGTGGGGTGGTGGTTTGAGATGGTGGTGATGGTGAGGTGGGGAGGTGAGTAGGTTGGTGATGTGAAGTTGGTGACATAGGGTGTGTGAGTGAGTGTGACTGTATTGGTGGTGTGGGAAGGAGAGGTGCTGGGTGGGTATGAGGTCGTAACATAACAGAGTGGTGAGGTTCCGAGGTTGGTAGGAGTGGTGGGGGGTAGTGTGAGGTTGATGTGGAAGGATGAGGTAGTGTAGTAAAGGTGCTTGGTGATCGTCGCACGGATGCGTGTATGGGTAGAGGTGAGTAAGGTTGTGTGTTGTCAGAGTGTGTGGTGGTGTGGGCTGGCTTAACCCGTTCCCAGGATGTGATGTATGGTTTACCTGTTACCTGAATAGTAACGGTCGCGTCCATACTGGAAATAACGAGGTGAGGTCCAGTATAGGGTTCCTGTAGAGGTGTTCTGTGGGCATCCATATGTAAGAAGAGTTGCGTAGCGGTGTGTAGGCCCAGCGGTGTTGCGAGTGGGTGTAGGGCGGATGTTGATGATGGCTTTCTTGAGTGCTGGAAGAAATGAGAGGTTTGTTGTATCCATACTTGGGGACGTGACCTGTCCTGGTAAACGGAGATCTTTGCCAAACACAAGTTCTGCTGGGGAGTAGTGATGGTAGCGCGGATAGTTAATAGTATGAGTGGCACGGCGTCAGACCACTGATCAGGCTGCAGCGCCCTAAAGGCATCCTTGAGTCTCCTGTGCAATCGCTCCACCATACCGTTACAGCTGGGGTGGTGGGCTGTGGTTCTTTGGCGATGGGTACCCAGTAGTGTCAGCATCTCCTGCCACGCCCTTTATTCGAACTGCATACCCTGGTCCGTTACTATCACAGCAGGTGGTCCGAAGTTAGCAACCCAGTTGTTGAGGAAGTTTCGGACAGTACCTTCAGCCGTGATGTCACTCATAGGCGTGGCAGTACACCAGCGTGTCGTCCTATCGATGCAGGTGAGAAGATAGCATGAACTGCTCGAAGGAGGCAGAGGTCCTACAATGTCCACATGCACCGTGTGGAACCTACTGTTGGGAACGGGGAACTCGTGCAGCAGCGGTTGAGTGGGACATCCTACCTTCGCCCTCTGGCAGGGTATGCAGGAGATAACCCACTCCTTTACCTGTTTCCTCATCCCTGGCCAGACTGCATGGCAGCTGATGAGGCGGAGCGTACCTGCGATACATGGGTGGTTCAAGGAGTGGTAGTGATTAAATACTTTTTCTCTGAACTGCGTAGGAATATATGGGAGAGGCGTGCCACATGATGTGTTGCACTACGGTATAGTCACAGAGTCTGGGACAGCTAAGTAGCCTAGTCGGAGTCCCGTGTCACCAGTGATGAGTTCGTTGAGGTGGGCTTCTGCAATGGCTGGGAAGTCCAACAGTGGCATCTGTTGAATAGTTGAAATATTAGGCAACGCCGGGGGAGCTCATGACAATGCATCGGATGGCGGATGTCTGTGGTAAACTCCGACACGTAAGCCAGGTGGCGTGTCACATGAGGAGACCAGTTGGTGCCCAGTGGTTGGATCGCGGTCGTGAGTGGTTTGTGGTCTGTGTGGATGTGGAAGCTCCTACCTCCCAGGATGTGGCGGAAGTGTTTGACAGTGTCGTAGATAGCCACCAGCTCTCTGTCAAATGCACTATACTTCCGTTGTGGTGGCTCCAGGCGCTTACTGAAGAATGCGATGGGCTTCAGTACTCCGTCCACTTCCTGTTAAAGGACTGCACCAATGGCGTTGTTGCAGGCGTCGGGCTTAGATGGATGTAGGGGCATGTGGAGTAGAGTAGGCCAGGAAGGTGGTGTCCGCCAGTTTTCTCTTGATCACTTTGAAAGCTTTTTCTGACACGGGAGGCCACACCAGCTTCTTTTGTGAAGACTTCTTCAGTAGGTCGTAAAGTAGTGCGAGGGCAGAGGCGGCATGTGGGATAAATCGATGGTAGTAGTTCACTACCCCTAAGAATCCCCGAAGTTTTCTGGCGTTGGTGGGAAAGTGGAAATTCCCGGACAGCTTCTACCTTCTGTGGTAGTGGTGTGATGCGGTTGGGAGTAACACAGTGGCTGAGGAAGTCCAACTGGTCCGCCCCTAGGATGCTCTTGGAAGGGTGGACCTTCAGAGAATACTGCTGCAGACGGCTGAAGAGCTCCCTCAGGTGCTGCTTGTGTTGAGCATTGGTGTCTGAAGCAGCGAGGATGTCGTCGATGTACACGACAGTGTAGTCCAGACACCGCAGCACCTTATCCATGAACCGTTGGAAGGTCTGGGCAGCGTTGTGTAACCCAAAGTTCATGGACAGAAACTAAAACAGGCTGAATGGGGTGGTAATTGCCGTCTTCTTGATATCCTCCTCAGCAACAAGAATCTGGTGAAAAGCACGAACAAGGTAAATTTTTTAAAATACCGCACAACCTAGGAGCTTGGAGTGGAAGCCCAGGACGTGCGGTATTGGGTACCTAATGGGGATCATGGCGGCGTTCAGCGCCTTGTAGTTGCCACACGCCCTCCATTCACATTCCTGCTGCTTGGGGACCATGTGAAGAGGTGGTGCCCATGCGCTGTTAGATGGTCTAGCTACTCCCTGTTGTAACATTACATGGAACTCCATCTTTGCTGCTTCAAATCTTTCATGGGGCATCCTCCGGGGCTTGGCAAAAACAGGGGGTCATTCGTCGTGATCGTGTGGCATATACCTGGATCATGTGTGATGTGTGTAAGTAGTAGAGAGTAGGTGTGAAAATTTGTGTATTATGTGTTCGTACGAGTTGGTGTGGATTATGTGTGTGATGGTAGGTGTGGAGTGTCGACAGTGTTTGGTGGGGATGATAGACTCTGAAGGTTGGTGGATAAGCTGTTGTCTCTTGGGGTCGATCAGGATATTGTGAGCTGTTGAGAAGTCGAGACCCAAGATAAGGGCCTGTACATCCGCCACAACGAATGGCCATACTACATACTCCTGTCCCCTGACTTTAAGTCCTCTACCCACAGCAGGGTGGGAGCGGTGTGAGGCATTTGTATCGGCTTGCTGGAATGTTGATGGGCCGGTGGTAGTGGGGCGGTGGCGAGGTTTGCTGCCATGATGTGGTTGCTAGTAGATGGTACGTAGAAGTGTTGCTGCTAGTGCGTAGGTGGGTTGCTGGGAGGCCCTGAGTTAGATGTCGTTGTGAGGGCGGTAGTGTTGTGGGCGTTGTCTTGCAACCGCCTTACTCGTTTCCCTGTGTTGGCCTGACAGGAAGGCGGGTGGCGGCAGAGCCCCAATTGCATGGGGGGCTGCAATTGCATGCAGCATGGCCGAACCTCTGGTGGTACATACATAGGTTAGGGTTATGCCACAGTTGCGGTGCGGTTGCAGGTGTCTGACGAGTCGTAGGAGGAAGTTGGCCAGCTGGTGAGGCCCACTGGTGCTGGTGAAGTGGTTGCAGTGTCGTTGCAGGTGCTTCATATGTAGTAGGGGGGAGTTGGCAGACTGGTGTGGTCCACTCGTATTGGTGCTGTGGTTGTGTTGCCTAAAGTGTGTCAATTTTGTTGTGAAGTGTCTGCAGATGTTGGGTTAAGGAGTCATACTGTTGTGGATTAAGGTCCGGTTAGTGTTGTTGTGGTGGTGGCATGGTATGCTGAATCTGTGGTGTATTTGTGAGATGATGTTGGTGTTGTGAATGAGGTTGCATTTGTCGGTGATGCCCCCCCAACGGGAACCGCCTTGACGTGGTGGGGGGGCTTGCGTGTCTCTGAGACCTGGCGAGCTAGACTAGAGGGGGCTCCGGCCCCTGC
The DNA here is from genome assembly GCA_033782935.1 of Petrolisthes cinctipes. NCBI lineage: Eukaryota > Metazoa > Arthropoda > Malacostraca > Decapoda > Porcellanidae > Petrolisthes > Petrolisthes cinctipes. The sequence continues at coordinate 2,211,953 of JAWQEG010000831.1, forward strand.
TCTGCCCCGATTTCAGGGAGAGAGGGCTTCCCATGCTAGTAAGGTCGCCAGTGAGAGACCAGACTAAATGGTTCCCATGCATTAGGCTGCCAGTACGAGCCAACAGCGCTGCCCTCCGGAGGGACTGCCCTCTAGGGGCCGTCCTATGTTGGATGGTTGGGTGTCTGGGCCGGGAGATGTTGGGGAAGGGGGTCTCAGCACCGTTGTGGGCAAACTTTCGAGCCATTGGGGCTGCTTTTTTAAACGAGTGGCCCCGTGGGGGAAGAGGTACCCCGCCCACGGCGACCAGCGCTCGGTCCCCTCATCTGCCCGGTAGGTAGTAGCTCTTGGCTCCTGGGGCCAAAAACACTAAACCAATGATATATGGATACAGAAAAGCCCCAATCTCTTCCTCGAGCGGTGGTCGACCAGGCCCTCGAGACGTCACTCTCTGGTCGTGGTAAATAAGAGTAGACCTAGCAGGTCGGGTGTTGTGTCGAAGAACCCTGTTAGCGATCTGGACACGTTAATGTTAACGAATGTACTTGCATCCTTTTCCTATGGCGCTATCCACTCCATTTTTAAGTGCTTTGGAGTAGTCCTTCGAATCCGAATCACATATGACAGTGATTGTAGGTCTAATCGGTGCTATATTACTTTCAATACAAATGCTGCTGCCAAAGCAGCATTTGAGTCAAAAGATTCTCTGACGGTGGGGGATACTCATTGTAAAGTTCAGATGATACGGTCCATCAATGTAGTTGACAGTGACAATGATTACTGCCCTAATATATTTGATGACTCTGCAGAGCATGTCCCAAAGGAACGTGGCTTACTACAGGGAGGGACGTGGTAACATTATCCATGCTTCCCGGTATCTTGAGAAAGAAATTGGATTATTACCAATGGGCCACATAAAGAAATATGGTAAGGGAGTTTTAATCAGAGCCAAAGATCTTACACAGGCCATGATGCTCCTCAATCTCCCCTGTCCTTCTGATAGCATGTTTGAATCTATTAAACCACATCGAACATTTAATTATAGCAAGGGGCGTATATATAATGAGGACCTGTATGAATTCTCTGAAGAGGACATTCTCGCTATGTGCCCAGACAGTGTCCAACGAGTAACGAAGATGAAAGGCAGTAAAAATATGATCATCCTCACTTTCTATGGCTCGCATATCCCAGATCGCATTAACATTAACCCCACCTCATTTGAGGTGAAGCCTTTTGTTGAGCGTCCCCTACAGTGTTTCTGTTGTTATGAGTTTGGTCATGGGAAAAGGAACTGCAACAACCGTTCCCGGTGTGGTAATTGTTCTGCTCTTGACTCACATCTTACTTCTGAGTGTCGGTCAGAGAGTTACTGCTTTTACTGCAGAGATTCTCACCCCTTGCGTTCTCGCCAATGTAAGATGTACCTACTTGAGCAGGATATCCTCCACTTGGCTAATACTCAATTCATTAGCATAGGTAGTGCCAGACAGCAACTCAACTTCAGGCGACAGAAGGATGGTGGTGTGAAGACATACGCCTCCTCCCTTCGCCCTAAATTGGTTGCAGCACCCTCTCAACCCTCTCAAGAGGCAGCTGCTTCTTGCTCTAGTGAGAACGTTTCTAAGGTTACTCTACATAATAGTTTCTCTGTCTTGGAAACTTTATCAGACACTCATTCTGGTGACCCTTCAACTGATGACAATTCTCAGACTTTAGCTAAAGGTGTCCATGTGGTAGAGGTTCACGCTGCCACACGCTCTCCAAAAAGGAAACTTAAGTCACCTAAACTGCCACAGAGACGCCTTCGTGGTTCCTCTGAGGCACTTGACTCTATAGATGTTCCACCTTGTGAGGCAACCATCTCTGTGGACTCATCCATAGTTTCCTCTCAATTTCACCAGAAGCGTTCTCGTGGCTCTGATGAATCTCGTGATTCAACAGAAGTTCCTCATTTCAAGCTTCCTTCGGGATCATCAGAGGGGCGTGAAGTTAATGTGGATGCCACGGATGTTGTGACTTCAAAAGATTCACTTTCTCTTCCGCTTGAGCAGCGGAGTGATGCTACCACCTGTATTATGGATGTTGATGTATCTGCCTGTGTCAGTGATACCACTGCTGTACAGGACAGAACCAATGTAATTGTTTCAAAGAATATCCTATCTCATATACCTTCATCTTCTTCTAACATATCAGATGCTTCAGGGACTCGTCTACGGGTCCCAATTACTGCCCCAAGTACTACTCCTCGGGTTCGCTCTTCTTCTAGTGGCCCAGGATTAGACAAATCTTATTGTTTGAATAAACCCTCAGGTCGAGGTGGTAGTGGTAAGTACCTCCGTGAGGCTTCCCAAAAATCAGTACTAAAGTAACACCGTTCAAGTTCCTTCAGTGGAATTGCCGTGGCTTGCGTGCTTCTTAGGAGGAAATGCGCGTTCTTCTCTCTAGCTTCTCTCCTGCATGTGTTTCTCTCCGAGAGACAATGCTTGGGGACTACATTCCTGCCAGTCCTCCAGCATACTCAGCATTTTAATCCAATTTATTTGAAGGGCAGGGTCATCATGGTGGCTCTGCCATCCTAGTTCGCCGAGATATTCCATGCACGAGCCTGGAGCTTGACACTCCGCTCCAGGCTGTTGCAGTTAAGGTTTTTATGGACTGCCCGTACACTGTATGCAGTCTATACCTTCCTCCCAGTGTTACAGTTGAGAGGGGTGATCTCAACCATCTTGTACGGGACCTTCCATCTCCCTTTATTTTATTGGGTGATTTTAATGGTTGTCATTCTCTGTGGGGTGACAGTTCGGTCAACCCCAGGGGTGTTTTATTGGCTTCTTTTAATGAGGATGAGGGATTAGGGGTTTTAAATACGGGAGATGTGACACATTTTAATAGCCCTACTGGGACTTTTACCGCCATTGACATTTCCCTTTGCTCACCCAGTGCTCTGTTGGATTTTACTTGGAGAGTGTTGCCTGACTTATATGGCAGAGACCATTTCCCTATACTTCTAGAAGATAACAGGTACGAACCACAGTCTCGTCTTCCTAGGTGGAAATTAGAGAAGGCTGATTGGCAGTTTTTTAGAGAGCTAACTTCTTCGGTCTCTTCTGTAGCCGATTTCGGTAGCTCTGACGAGGCTGTAACATATTTCACTGATATGCTCCAATCTGCTGCTCTCAACTCTATCCCTAGAACTTCTGGCTACTTTCCCAAACGTCCTGTCCCTTGGTGGTCACCAGTCTGCACCACTGCTGTGCGGGAGAAGAGCGCTGCTTTCTCTCGCCTTCGTCGCAATCGTGGGGACCCAACTCTTTTAGAGGACTTCCGATGGGCAAGGGCTCGGGCTAGACGAGTTTTAAAAGAGGCCTGAAGTGCATCTTGGAAGGACTATGTGTCTTCAATTAGTACTAAAACTCCACTCACCCAAGTGTTCAGGAGAGTCCGTAAGATGGCGGGGAAGTTTTCTCCTAGTTCACCACCTGTACTTAAGGTCAATGGAATTAAGATCATGGATGGTTTGACAGTGGCCAATACCATGGCTGTCAGGCATGAGTTAAGAGCCAAGGAGCGTACAGTCCTGGATTTCACAGGGAACGAGAATGAAAGTTATAACCATATATTCACCCTGAGAGACCTGCATTCTGCTCTCTCTCTCTGCGGCGACACTTCTCCTGGGCCAGACAACATCTCATATGCAATGTTACGACACTTGGGTGAGGAAGCGATTTCATTTCTTTTAGCTGTATATAACAGAATCTGGCTGGAGGGTGTCTTCCCTTCTGGGTGGAGGGTTGCTACCATCTTTCCTTTTCTCAAGCCGGGCAAGGACTCTGGTGTTGCCCTCAATTATCGACCAATTGCCTTGACCTCCTGTCTCTGTAAACTATTTGAAAAGATGATGAATGTCAGACTGGTATACTTCTTGGAACGGGGTGATTTTCTGTCTCCGTCCCAGTCTGGCTTTCGTAAATACCGTTCCACTACAGGTGCTCTGGTCAGGTTGGAAGCTGCTGCATGTGAGGCCTTTGCACGACATCAACACCTGGTCTGTGTATTCTTTGATTTAGAGAAAGCCTATGACACTACATGGCAATATGGCATCCTGCAGCAACTCCATTTATATGGCCTGCGGGGTCGCCTTCCACGCTTTCATAAGGAGTTTCTCAGTGGTCGCCGTTTTTCTGTGAGGTTTGGTACAACCCACTCAGCATCTGTTGCACAGGAGGAGGGCGTCCCCCAGGGAAGCGTCCTCAGTGTCACATTGTTTGCAGTAGCAATTAATGCCATTGCCTCATCCCTTCCAGACGGTATAGCTAACTCGATGTACGTTGACGACCTAGCAGTCTGGTTTGCTGCTTCCCGTATGTCAGTGGCGGAGCGGCGCATATGCAGCTTGCTCTTGACAGGGTGTCACGTTGGACTGGTTCTCATGGGTTTCGATTTTCTCCTTCCAAGACAGTTGCTATGCACTTCTCCCGCATCCGAGGCATCCACCCGGATCCGGACTTATTCATGTATGGTCATCGGATACGATGTGTCGAGGAGACTCGCTTTTTGGGTCTCCTTTTTGACAAACGTTTGACTTGGGTTCCCCACTTACGTACACTTAAGGTCTCTTGCCTCAAGACTCTTAACCTGTTGAGGGTCCTGAGCCATACATCCTGCGGGGCTGATCGGGCCACCCTCCTCTGCCTATACCATGTTCTTATTAGGTCAAAACTCGATTATGGGTGTGAGGTGTACTCTTCTGCCACAGATGCCCGTCTCAGAGTTTTAGACCCTGTTCATCATGCTGGAGTACGTCTGGCAACCGGAGCCTTTAGGTCGTCCCCAATCCCCAGTCTCCTGGTGGACGCTAATAAGCCACCTCTTGATCTCCGTCGTCAGTCCTTGATGGTTCGTTGTTGGCATCGATTACATCGACTTCCTGACTCCCTACCTTGCTTGGCGGTGTCATCTGATATCATGTCTCAGTACTACCTTTTACATTCTCGTGCACCATGGCCCTTTGGCTTCCGGTTCAGGAAGGCTATGGAGGAGATGGGCATAGATGACTACCAGATTTGTCCTGTGAGGGTCCCCAGGGTGGCTCCATGGCTTCTTCCAGAAGTTTTCCCCTGCACCTGCTTTACAGACAAGAAGGAATCTCTTCCTCCTCCAGTGGCTCGTTCCCTCTTTTTAGAACATGCCTTCACTCACAGGGAGTCCCTCCCTGTGTACACTGATGGGTCAAAGTCTGATGCTGGAGTTGTCTTTGGAGTTGTCTTTCCTGACTTTTGCCGTGGAGGCAGGCTCCCTTCTGTCATGTCCATTTTTACTGCTGAGCTCTCGGCCATTTTATATGGCCTCCAAGTGATTTTTACTCTCCCTCAGCCTTCGTTTACTATTTTTAGCGATTCCTGTAGTGCCTTGCAGGCCTTGTGCAATTTTATCTCTTCCCATTCCCTGGTGTTGGCCATTCTTGAGTGGCTTGTCCTCCTGGGTCGTCGTGGCTGCAAAGTCACTTTTTGTTGGGTCCCGGCCCATGTGGGTGTTGATGGGAATGAGCGGGCTGACGCCCTGGCTAAGGCTGTGGTCTCCAATTCCCGGCCTCCTGCTAGGCGTCATCCTGTTCCTGCAGTGGACCGTCGACCCTACATAGATGCTACCGTTCGTTCCTGCTGGCAGGACAGATGGGACGCCGTCGGGGCTAACAAGCTCGGTGACATCCGCCAGCATCTTGGTTTGTGGAGCTACAGTGGCCTGTCCCGCCGGTGGGAGACGGCTCTTGTCCGTCTCCGCATTGGCCACACATTATTGACTCATGGCTTTTTAATGGAGAGGGCTCACCCCCCCTACTTTGATGATTGTCTTGTCCCTTTGACAGTACGGCATCTTACTGTCGAGTGTCCCAGCCTTGGGGACCTTCGTCGTAGGCACCTCTCCGAGTACCGGAAGGGTGACGGTTCTTACAGTCTATCCCAGGTGCTCGGGGAGGAGGCTTGTAGTGTGGGAGGGAACACCCTCTCCTATGTGGAGGAGGCTGGCCTCCTCCAAAAGTTGTGAATTTTATTATATTTATGGCTTTTTTAGATAGTTCAACGTTTTCTTATCTTTTATATATTTTACTTGAATTAGTCAGTTTTTTTTTTTTTTTTTTTTTTTTTTTAGTATAAATGTGCGTTTTAGTTTGTAGGTTCTTTTATTCATGCTGCCTATCCCTTTCGGGGTGGAGAAGTCTGTTTAGTTTGTGTAAATATTTTATTAATGATGTAGATGACTACTTTGTATTGGGCGGTATATGACCATAGCTGTTGTGCCGCCAAATGCCTCATGGCATTTCTAAATCAATCAATCAATCAATTGTCGGTGATGCGGTGTTGGGATAATGTACTGGGGTTGGTGTGTAGGGAAGAGATGTGTTTGTTGGGGTGGTGGTGGCGCTAGTTGCAGTTGAGCTGGAGGTAGAGGGTTAGGCACTGCGCTAGGCCTAGGTGGCGTGGCGATGGTGGCGGTAGTATGTTGTGAGGGCCACGTAGAAGTCCCGTCCGCAAATATATCCATTAACGAGTCCGCCAGCTTGTCATATTCCTTAGGGGCAGGTTCGGTTGCGCCTGGAGATGTAGCTGGATCGTGGTGGGCAGGAGCTGGTCGTCTCTTCCCTTGAGGACGTCGTAGTGGAAGGGCATAGCAGCTTTTTCATTAAGCTGCTGCATGTGATGCAACAACTCTGATGGACGGCGGCCATCCAGCTGCACGTCCTCCAATGCCTTTAGGTACTGTGTGACGTCATGCCATGGGCTGAGATGATGGCGGCCTTCAGTTCGTCATAGAGGGTAGCCTGGCTGAAGGTGGAAATGAGTGGAGACAAGGAAGAGAACACCTCATGCAGAAGGTCGCGGATAATTACTTGGTACTGGACATCATAATTAAATGGAGGAGCTTAGGGCACGTGTACTGTAAAGTAGTGGGTTGGACAGTGACGTGTGGAGGAAGGGTAGAGGCGTGTGGGAGCGACATGTTAGGAGAGAAGTGTGTTGTGTCTGTATGGATAACCATGACGACGGGTGAAGGTGGGGCTGAAGAAGGTGTTGTAGTGTGTGTGGCGTGGACGGGGGTCCTTAACTTCTAAGAGCACTTGGGGGAGAGCTAGAGCACTGGGGACGTGGTGTGTGGATTGTGTGTAGGGGCACGTGGAGGTATTGAAAAGAAAAGTAACTTGAGTGAGAGAAAGAATTGCCACGGGGGTGAGGAATGGGGGCAAGGAGTGTAGGATAGGCGGTGGCGAGCGGAACAAAGAAAACAGAATGGGCGAAGGGGGGATGGGAGTGGGACTCGGGAGGGGGAGAATGCGGAGGATTGGCGCCCGGCCGCAGTGTTGCCGTTTTACCACACAACAAAGTGACGTCACATTACCACGGTGCAGAAAATGTACTAAAGGTATGACAATTTTATTACTATATTCTTACGTACAAAGCTTAGGATTATGTATTATTGAATGCTATTTAACATTCTCTCAGATGGCCTTCACAGCTTCTGAAATTAGTATCAAAGCATTTATTGAAGGTAACTGAAGCCTATTTCTTGTTTTCGTCTTCATTAGCGATAATTTGAGAATAAGCTTTCGGCATCAGCATTGGAAGTTGGTAATGACAAAACGTGCACGGCAAAGTTACAGAACACCTTAAATTGATATACCCCATCAATATTTGTTATTTGACTCAGTTTTTTTGTAAAATTCTAAAATGCCACAATTGGCCATGTTTGGTTGCAAAGGTGTTACATTAAGGTCCCTCCATTCGTTGTCTAGCTTGTGTATATCAGCTACATGAATGCGGGGAAGTGCCTTAACCAAATCTGAAAGAGATGGCATGAGTGTTCTGCTGTTCACATCCAAAACACATTTGTGGGAAAGGAACGAACACATTTGCAATAGATTATCCTGAAGATTAAATCTCCTCATTAACTGATTACACATGGTTACCATAAAAGTACGACATCGGATAGTCACGTCCTCGATCATTGCTTCTTGGTGTTTATAGTCATCTGTCTGCAACAGGCTATGTACGTTTGACCCCAAAGACACCTGGTTAGTGGGTAGATAATTTTTTTCTTCTGAGGGATTGAAGTTTGATAGATCGGCTGCTTGCAAACACTCCGGACGGCAGAAGTACCCTAGTAACGTCTTGTATAATTTTGTCATACTTGAATGTAGTATGTGTATCGTGGGAGTCTCCCTCTGAAACAGTAAGTTAATATTGTTGAACACAGGCAAGATGAAATCAAGGAAGTTGAAGTACATGTATACAGAGGGATCACGTAGATCTTGTGCAATCAACTCAACTGATCGTAATCGTTCTTCAGATTCTTTTAGATTAAAATACATTTTCAATGGCTGCCACTGTTCCAACAATCTGTGTACAGCTTGATGTAATGAAAGCCAGCGGGTTTGGCAAGCATGGAGCATCTTATGGGGCTTAGTAACACAGAACTCTTGGAATTCCTGTAGTTCCATCTTTCTCTTAGAACTATGGGAGAAAAATGTGTAGATGTTCCGTATCAGATCCTCACAATGACGGGGTAGTGTTTTTGCAGCTTCAGATGCACAAAGATGAATGGAATGGCAAATGCATTTCATAATGGTAATGCCAGGCAATGTCTCTCTTAATCTACTACAAAGTGAATTGTGTGCACCCATAATGTTGGATGCACCGTCAGCTGCAAAACCAATGAAGTTGTCTAGAGGAATCTGGTGGGAACGTAAGGTGTTCATCAATGTCAAATATAGGCTATGTCCTGTAGATCCAGTCACATCCTGGTTGGGATCATGTGTGTCAAGTAGCTGGAGCATTCCTGTCATTATCTTGTTTAGCGTGGTGTCAAAATACCGGACAATTACTGCTAATGACTTAATTGTACTGACATCTGTGCTTTCGTCTACAATTACAGAGAATTTATATTTCTTTAATTTTTCTACTAGTTCCTCTAACACACACCTGCCAAGGAGTTTAACTACCTCGGTACATTTAGTACGTTTCATAGTCATTCCTTGGGCAATAGCAGAGTCCGGAAACATGTGTTTCATGAGGAGTACTAAGTGATCCGCTGTTGTTAGGGGTAAGTTATGCTCTGCAATGAAGCACGCCAGTAAGATGGTTGCAAATGCCACGCCATTACGAGGATGGTGAACATCTTCCTGGACACCTTGCTGGTCGATTCCCCCATCCATCCCTTGTTGCTGTCGTGCCTCATTGCAGACATGCATGTGGGATGCCTTGAAAGAGAGAGACGCATGTTAATTAATGTTGTACACCTGTGGAATCCGTATAAGGAAAGATGCTTCCGCATTGAAAAATGTCATCAGTTGGTACCGTATTTGCGCTAATACACTCATGCATAGTTGAGTAACACACCTTATGCCGCTTGATTGTTGACAGCTCAGCACCAAACTCTTTTTTGCATGTAATACACCTTGCTCGTGTACTGTCTGCCTCCACACACCTCAACCAAGTCCGGAACTCGTTATTCAGCAGCCACTCTTCCCTCATCTTCCGTTTTGTTGCCATGTCAACCTTAATGTCAAATGTGACAGATGTCACTGATTAAGAGGACATGACAAAAATCGTGGGAAATATTCCCGCGACGAAATCATAGAAAACTGATTTATTACATAGTCTTTCTAGGGAGGACATGACTAAATATGACATGTATAATAGCAAGTGCTTGGGCAGGATTTATACTCCTACAGTGGGGTTATAATAGACGTATGCGGTGTATTCACTCGTCAGAATGTGATTAACAATACGAAGGTACTTACTGTATCCACAGACAGCTGGAAGCACACTGAGCTTAGGATTTTCGTTTCCTGCCAACATTATTAACTGGTTTATGTTTCACCAATACTTGTTTCAGTGCTTCGTATTGAGTTTATGAATAAAGGGAATGAAACCTCTGCTTAGATGCATTTTTTATTACATTAAAATACATTTTTTATTACATAAAATGGCAAATCAGAATACGTGGAAATATATTTCCACACTGTGGTAATCCGTCCACATCATCCACAGTAGGTTGCCAGAGTTCGCTAGATTTCCACACTAGCACTGTATAGCAGACGAATTTCCACAAAACGGCAACACTGATTGGCGGACAAGGTGGGAAAAAGGTCGTTCAGGATATACATAGGGAGTGTACGTGGCGAAGGGAAAGTACACAGGGGATAATTTGAAGAATGGGGGATAGAGCAACACGGGGTGGGTAGCACAAATAACAAGGAAATGGGGGAGGTGTATGTAATTTGTACGTGTACTTGGTGTTATAGGTGACGTGAGCGTAGAGTAGCGTTGCACGTGGATGAGTTGTTGTAGGTTACATAGCACGTGGAGGATGATGTCGTTGGTTACGTAAGCGTAGCACGTAGAGTAGGTAGTTGTTGGGTACCTGAGCATAGAGTAGCACGTGGAGTAAGTTGTTATGAGTTACGTGAGTGTAGAGTAGCGTAGCACGTAGATGTAGCACGTATATAGGGAGGGCTAGAACACTGGGGAATTGTAGCGTCGATTTTGGTGAAAGAATAGACTAGAGTAGTGTGTGGGCTGTGTGTGGGGAGACCAGGGAGGGCGAGACGATAGGGGTAGTAGGGGTTAGTGAGGGAATAGCGGCGGCTATAAGGTACGGGAGAAAAGTGGGGTGACGAGAAAGACAACAAACAGAGGCAGAACAACGGGTGTGAGAGGGGGAAAACACGTGGGGTTGGGGTGTAAAGTATGGGGGAGACAAGGGTATAGCTGAACAAGTAATGGCAGGCGGGGAATGACTTAATGGGGCGGATAGGTAGCACAAAGGGACGGGATGGTGGGGAAACCGAATGGGGCACAAGCAGGGGCTTAATATGGGTAAAAAAGGAAGCGATAAGAAAAAGTTACGGGGGCACTACGGGACAAATAAGGGACGGGAGGCAGGGGTAGCACATGGGGTTAAGGGAGGAGATGTAAAGGAGACAGTTGTGGCAGGTAGGGGTTAGTACGGAGGCGGCGAGGAAATGTGGCCGAAAGAAAGAAAATAAAACAAGACGTGGCCGAAAGGAAGGAAGTGTGCTGGGAACGTTGCGTTATGGATAAAAAACGTGGGAGGGAAATAACAGTGGGGACAATGGACCTAACAACACAGGGAGGGTAAAGTGTAAAATATTTGTGTGAAACTATACCTTAAAATACCAGGAGTCGTGGCCCGCTCGGGACGTTGTAGGTCTCTTGGAGTGGGTGGTACGGCATAGAGCAGTTGGAACACGTGGCGTCGAGTGCAGGATAGTGTAGCTTACGTGGCTTGGACTGGCTTAGCTCGTAGGTCGTGGGTGGAGAGTGTTGAAGCTTGGAGAGTGGGGCAGGCAAACACGTGGTGTGGAGTGTAGAGTTGTGTGCTTACGTGGTGTAGAGAGGAGTAGCTCGTGGAGTGTAGAGTTTCGTGGCTGGTGTGCACGTATCGAGGAGAAGCTTGCGTGTACGTACAGGCGTATGTACTACCATTAATTAATTAATACAAGTGTAAACAGAGCTGAACGCCGGGGTCAACAATTATAATGACAAAGCAGCCCTTGCGTTACTACCGGGGGTGAACAGACTCCAGTATACACGGTAACAGTTTATTGGTAAATACATAGAATAGCACAAGTAGTCGTAGGTTTCCTGCCTGCCGTGTAGCGTCGTGAGAGGGCTGTGGTTGCTGCAGGACAGTTGTGTAGGACTGGAACGCACTCGTGTGAGCAAGGCGGGAACACGTGTGGAAGGCTTGGTGCAGGTAGCGGCAGGTACAGTTGCGGAAGGGAGTTTCTTTATCACCCTGGGCTCCTCTATACCCTACCCCACAAGGAGGTGACGGAGGTGTAGAGAGTTGAACATATAACGACGGAGATGATTGGTCGATAAGTTGCTAGGAAAGTTTAATGATAATATAACCTTATTATATCTAAACAAGAGAGTATTGTGGTGGACTAAATATATTATGTTTATTTGCCATATATACAGTATATGAAGAACAGTAGCATACATTGTTAATGAGGACTGAATTATAACGCATACTGGAATAACTCGTATTTTATTCTAAGTTGTGGTTGTCATACATCAGCCAACTGATGGTGATGGGAGGGGATCTGCCTGGCATTGCTTCACGGGCTCACGGCTCGTGCTGTGATTCGTTTTATAGCTTCAAATATTCATTTCTATCTTAGTAATAGGGATAGGTTATATGCTTTTTATATAATTATAGACAAATTTATAACGATTTACATTAACAGATAGTGAAGTAGTGTTATCGTTTGTTGTTAATTTTGTCATGTTTTCTTATTTATTTTCAGTACGAACTGTTAAAATTTATTTTGATAGAGCCTAGTGAGATGAAGAATGTTGAGTTAAAATAAGCATTTGCTTGACAAAATGGTAAGAACAACTCACTATGACGAGGAGCCTTTATTGACGACGTTTAGCTATTGCTTCTTCAGGTCAAAGGCACATCCATATTACATACAGTAGTGTGTAACTTATAGTTCTATTTTTATTTGTATGTGACTGTATTCTGTTTTGTTCCACTTCCTCCGTTACCATTCCATGTATTTTTTTTATTTGCCCCGCTGTTCTTTCCTTTCCCATTATCAGCTCGTCCTCTCCGCCTCTCCCCCCCCCCCCATTATACCTCCGTTTCCTTCCTCCTGCGTAAATTCACCCACCCCTACTCTCTTTCCCCCTCCCAACTTCTCTTTCCCCCTCCTTCCGCCTCCGGCCTCCCGCCTATCTCGTGACCCTTCCGCCTCTCCCCCTACCCCTCTCCCCCTCTATGAGCGGTATACATATATATTCGTTTACTCTACCTGTCCTCACTCATACCTGAAGAGGGCTATGTGATGTAACCGAAAAGTCGTATATCTTTTTCAATAAATTACAAATAAATGTGGTTTTTTCACTAGACTTCTGCATTCATGCGCGCTCCATGGGGAAGGGTAAAGGCGTAGGAGTAGGGGGGGGGGTGGATGTGGCGGCGGGGGAGTTTACAGGCGGGGGTGAGCGAGGGAACTGGGTGTGTGTTGGGGGTGCTTGAGGACAGGTAGGGAGGAAACGAGCGCAAAATGGGGTGGAGATAGCCAGGTTGCCGTTAAGGCTGATAAACTATATATAATAACAGAAATGATGACAGAATGAAGCTAATGACAATTGCAATGTTTACATTGGAAACATGGCAACAATGAAGATAAAACAAATATACTGGTATTCAGTATCCCTAAGAATTCTCATTCAGGTCACATGGTAAACCTTCAAACATAAACCGCATTATATAACTATAAACCCATTCACATAAATATTTTTATACAAATGGCCCTACATATTAAGCAGGTCTCCATTCTCAGAGAGTTTGAGTGAGCGAGTGGAAGTGGGGGAGGGGGAGAGTGAGAGGAAGAGGACGAAACATACAAACAGATGCACAGAGAGAGAGGGAGAGAAAGGCAAACAGATGGAGAGAGAGAGAGAGAGAGAGAGAGAGAGAGAGAGAGAGAGAGAGAGAGATGATTATTATGATGGTAGAACATTTCGTTTGTGATGAATGGAGAGGACTTGTTATGAGGTTTTCTACAATATTATAAAAACAGATATTTACACACACAAACACATATATATATATATATATATATATATATATATATATATATATATATATATATATATATATATATATATATATATATATATATATATATATATATATATATATATATATATATATATATATATATATATATATATATATATACTGGTGTAGCCAGGGAGTCTATTCTCTTTCAAACAAACGAGGTTGAAGGAAATGGCTTGTTCTGCATTAATGAGTTTATTATTTATATTTCACTTATCCACCATCTAAGTGAAGACTTAAGAAAAAATGCAAGAGATATTGAAAATATAAATAATAAACTCATTAATGCAGAACAAGCCATTTCCTTCAACCTCGTTTGTTTGAAAGAAAAAAATATATATATATACTGTATATATATATTTACACATATAAGCTGAGAAAAGCTACACCAAGTTTCTGGTGGGGTCAGGCCATGTAGTCCCTTGTGTAGTGTGTTGCAATGTTTCCCTAAACTAGGGATTCGTAACTTCTGTGATATAATGTAAAAGGCACACAGATAATAACACATAACAATACAATTTCGACGTAAATATTTTGGTATCTCAAATAAAAAGAAATATATAAAGCATAATATATTAAGTGACGTATAAACAAACATGTGAAGCAACAAACACCTCGAAGCGTTACTCGATAATCTCGGGGCCTCAGTCTCAGGCCACGACCTTCAATCCCGAGGTTGAGGTATAAAAAAATAATAAACTAAGGTCTTTGTGTGGCAATAAAGAAATGTTGCTTATATGATACCATGTTGTCTCTTTTATCGAATTATACCGTAGTTCTTGGTTAGGTAGGTAAAGTAACGTTTATGTCTATAATATAATTTGAAAGAAAATAATTTAAAATATACTTTTTCTTAATAAAAATATATACGTTAAAAGCATCACAAGCGGCAACACTCTCCACACCCTACATTGCAGTTCTTGGGTGGTGAGGAAATAAAGTAAAAATTTTAATACGCGCAGTGTAATGTGTTGTAAATATTGTAACCACGATGTAATTAAATATAAATTATATGAGCGAGAGAGATATATATGAAGTAAAAAAATAACGTATATATATATATATATATATATATATATATATATATATATATATATATATATATATATATATATATATATATATATATATATATATAAAATTGTTATGCATTTTGCTATAGAATAAATATATAAATGTATAATGAACTAGAAAAATTCACAATGCCGTGAATGCAGAAGTCTAGTGAGAAACCCACATTTATTTGTCATTTATTGAAAAAGATATACGACTTTTCGGTTACATCACGTAGCCCTCTTCAGGTATGAGTGAGGACAGGTAGAGTAAACGAATATATATGTATACCGCTCAAAGAGGGGGAGAGGGGTAGGGGGGAGAGGCGGAAGGGTCACGAGATAGGCGGGAGGCCGGAGGCGGAAGGAGGGGGAAAGAGAAGTTGGGAGGGGTGAATTTACGCAGGAGGAAGGAAACGGAGGTATAATGGGGGGGGGAGAGGCGGAGAGGACGAGCTGATAATGGGAAAGGAAAGAACAGCGGGGCAAATAAAAAAAATACATGGAATGGTAACGGAGGAAGTGGAACAAAACAGAATACAGTCACATACAAATAAAAATAGAACTATAAGTTACACACTACTGTATGTAATATGGATGTGCCTTTGACCTGAAGAAGCAATAGCTAAACGTCGTCAATAAAGGCTCCTCGTCATAGTGAGTTGTTCTTACCATTTTGTCAAGCAAATGCTTATTTTAACTCAACGTTCTTCATTTCACTAGGCTCTATCATAATAAATTTTAACAGTTCGTACTGAAAATAAATAAGAAAACAGATGACAAAATTAACAACAAACGATAACACTACTTCACTATCTGTTAATGTAAATCGTTATAAATTTGTCTATAATTATATAAAAAGCATATAACCTATCCCTATTACTAAGGTAGAAATGAATATTTGAAGCTATAAAACGAATCACAGCACGAGCCGTGAGCCCGTGAAGCAATGCCAGGCAGATCCCCTCCCATCACCATCAGTTGGCTGATGTATGACAACCACAACTTAGAATAAAATACGAGTTATTCCAGTATGCGTTATAATTCAGTTCCTCATTAACAATGTATGCTACTGTTCTTCATATACTGTATATATGGCAAATAAACATAATATATTTAGTCTACCACAATACTCTCTTGTTTAGATATAATAAGGTTATATTATCATTAAACTTTCCTAGCAACTTATCGACCAATCATCTCCGTCGTTATATGTTCAACTCTCTACACCTCCGTCACCTCCTTGTGGGGTAGGGTATAGAGGAGCCCAGGGTGATAAAGAAACTCCCCTCCGCAACTGTACTAACGGCAGGGGCAGGTGCTTCTTGGTCCGGAGCTAATGTGAGAGTGGACGAGCGCTGGCGGTCCGGTCCTTTTATTCTGTTGCTGGCCGGCAGCGCGTGGCGTCATCACGTGATATCGAATGTTCTCGAAGGCAACAAGGGAATGGCCCGGTACCGGCGCTGCTATAGAGGTAACTAAGGAGCAAAGAAAGGAGCGGCCAGGTACTGGCGCTGCTACAATATATTTGCACTTGATTTTAATATGAAAAAAAATATAATGTTCTAAGGATTCATATGGTTTAGTTGAGCTTGAAGGCTACTGATTCCTCCTCGCAAAGTTAGAAAACAGACTGCTTCAATAAACCAGTCCCCATATTGCCTGTAGTGATGTGAGCTGTATCATCAGGATATTACTTTTATTTTGGCTCCAACCAATCCCTTTCAATTCTTCAACTGTCCCCCATTTCCTTCGTTCGTGTTTGTTTCTCCTCCTCTCTTTCTCCTTCTCCTTTGTCCAACAGGGTCTTCCAATCCTAGAGCAGTCTTGTTTTATCCTCAAATCAGTCAATGAACAATTTAGGGATCTGTGTCGTAGCAATGTACAGAGGGCTATCTAATTTATACTCAAATTCAACAAAATACAAACTGTAGTAATACTATCCTCGTTTTCCTCTAGGTCTGGGATGGTAACAGGAGTACCAGAGCAGGGTGTTCCTCCACTTGATCCCCTTGTTCTTGGTACCATACCCTTCAACGTTACGTGGGAAGAAACCAACAAGTAAGTATACATCTCTTGTTAGTTGTTAGACCACATTTAGAATAATCAGATCAACTATGGTCCCCTTGTTATGCTAAAGATGTTAAAAGGTTGGAAAGCGTACAGAGAAGGGCAACCAAAATGATCCCGGACATTCGTAATTTGACATATGAGGAAAAATAAAAGAAGATCAAAATATTTTCTCTTGAAAATCGTAGAATACGTGGCGAGCTCATTGATAGTTTTATAATCCTAAAAAGCTTTGATAAAATCAATTATGAATATTTATTCCAGTTCTATCCACAGTTTAGAACAAGAATTAATTATTATAAATTTCAAGGACAACATTTTAACACTGAACTGAGAAAGAACTTTTTTCAATATCCTAGTGGTAAACAAATGGAATAAACTCACGGCATCTTTAGTAGTAAAACGATAAGGAAGCCCTTATGTTTCTACCTGGGTGAACAGACTCCAGAATACATGGTACAGTTTATCGGTAATACTCAGTAATGAGGTACATGTAGATATAGGGAAGGCCAGCCTGTCGATTAGCGTCGTGGAGAGTCGGTAATTGTAATGGAGATTCTATAGTGGTGCAGAGCAGGAACGCCACGTGTGATCGAAGCGGGAACACGTGAATATGTAGGTGTATGACGACGGCAGGAGTGGGGCTGGTCCTTCTTCTACTGTAGCTAGCAGGATAGTCTGTCGTTTGGGAGAAGCGCGCCCCTTTTATTCAGGTGTCTACGAGCTCCCGGATGTGGCGCAATCACGTGACCCAGCGCATCCACCTTGTATGCTGCACCCATATGAATCATACCTGGGAGAAGGGAAGGAGGCTGGCACCGGAATCCCAAGGGGGGATTAAACTGTGGTAGGGGAAAGGTTTAGCGTACCCGCCAAATTGTGCTGGCTGAGACCGGGGAATGTACAAAGGAATATCGGTAGTAAAAAGGTAAACCTCGTAAAAGGCCACTATGGGCCTCCTGTTGCCTGTTCTTCCTTTGTATAACTTTGTATGTCATCCTTTATGAAGCGCCAAGTGGAGTAACAGGACTTTTTCCACTAACTGTACATACCATTGCACACAAAACTCAGATGATAATTACCAATTATACACAACATTCTTATGTGTCTCAACTCTTGGACTTTAAGCCTTTCGTCTTGACTATTGGTGATTTAGGAGGAAGAAAGATTAATGCATCCGTCCTGGAAGACCCTGTAGAGCACGAGAGAAAAGGAGATAGGTAGAAGGAGCAACAAGCACAAAGAAAATACGACATCGAAATGGGGTTGAGAACAAACTGTGCTCGTACTGTATGTACAGTCGGCTCCACTGCCGCGAGGGCCACTGCAGTGTTGTCAACGCTCTCTCTTCTATGCGTGAATCACAAACTTCGGTCCGAGACACGCATCTGAAGCACTCACTAGCGAGAGAGATAGTAATGATGGTTAGCAGGCTTGTATGCTGAGCGAAACGAATGACAATTAAATAATAATCTGAATGTGAGCAATTTTGTTTTTATGTGGATGCAACAATAGTCACCAAACGATTCCTGATGTATTAATTTGCTATATTTCATGGTGCAGAAAATTACATTATAATACTCGATAAATCTAATTTTGATTTACTATTAAGATGATACATGGAGGAGACCATAAACTATTATGGGGACACAATACATGCATGTGTGGCCAGGAGCAAACTCAGCACTCTGATATTTGTGAGTAACAACCTCTGTCTTACTGAAGTTTGGCCTCCACAGCACAAACCTTAAATGACATGTTCTTAGTTTTCGAATTGTCTGCTGAGCTTCGGCGATCCTTACTATGTACAGTAGAGAGATCCGTCAGTATGAATTAGTCGGGGCAAGGTGATGCATGGTTATGGACCACTGGAGGAAGGGCACTCCGTAATGCAGAGGAAATAGCTACTGAAATATGAGGCACATTCTAAGAGATAACACAACTATCCAAATGCTGTGATCCCATTTCAAGAGACCCTTGATTACTATTGTGGGAAATAAGGTCCGGAGATAACGTGCGATTATCTTAAGGAGCCAATGACCCTTGCCATGTGGCTGTAGAACACGGCAGTGCAGCACAAGTTGGCCTCTCTTGGGTGCATATGGAGGCTATCTCAACTTCAAATCTATAAGTGTCCCCCTCTTCAGAAAAACAGCATGGTCCCCACCTCTATAATTCAAACACGTAGATAGGATATCAATTGAATGATTAATAACTTATTCCTAGCATGGCAGCGCAACAGCTTAGGTCATTTACCACCGAATAAATATAAAATAAAATAATGTTTATTTTGTGTATACAAATTAAAACATTTAATATAACTACTATATTAAATATAATATTATAACCATAATTTGAATAAAAGAAATGTCTAAAAATGTGTCCTCCAATATTGTTCAAAAATACAAATACTACCAATTTTATTCCAAACAGTTTATATACAATAGTGACCCGTACCTTTGCGCAGTGGCAGTAACGTAACCATACAGCCTACTGCTGCCCAGAGCAAACTGTCGGTATTGGGAAGAGCATCACCTCGGCGACCTACCCCTCCTCAGGAAGGGTAGGTAAGCCTTACCCCGCCTCCATGTGGCAACCTCGGGTGACCGCTCTTTTTTTTTTTTTTTTTTTTTTTTTAACGTATTTTATTAAATAGGAGGGGAAGCTAGAGGGAGAGACAGTGTGGGGGGGTTAGATTTATCTTTCCCTACATATAGGTTTTAGAAGTTGTACATATCCATTTAAGTTTGTAACCTCTTTTAACGCCGAATGTAAGCCCTTTTGTTGACAATGCCATGGCAAGTGTCCTCCGGGAATGAGCGCTGCATTGACCTTGCCAAGATGCCAGCCATCAGGGGGAGTGGATACCTATGAGTGCGGGCTGGGAGGGGGGTCAGGGGTTTCCCTGTATAGGGAGGGGGAAAGGTGGGTGTATGAGAGTGGTAACTATGAATGTAAATGGGATGGTAGACAGTACAAAGAGGCGAGAGATAGTTGAATGCTTTAAAAATGGAGGAGTGGATGTGATGGGTGTGACTGAGACCCATGTGAAAGGATGGGGAGTGGAGGATTTTGAGGCTTGAGGAGAGAGTGTGATGTGGTAGGGAATGCAGGGAGGCGTAGTATGGGTAGGAATAGATGAGAAATGTAAAGAAAGAGGGAGGGAGGGGTGTGCAGTGCTGGTATCACCATGGGTGTGGAAGGGAGGAGATGGACATAGGTGGTGTGGGTCAAGAGTAGTATGGATGACAGGAAAGATTGGACTAGTGAAGTATGCATGAGTGTTTGCATATGCACCACTGAATGAGAAGAACAAGGCAGGGAGAAAGAGGATGAAAGAATTCTGGGAGGAGCTGAATGGATGTTTGAGGAAGTTTGAGAGTGGAAGGAGGATTATAATGATGGGCGACATGAATAGGAAAGTAGAACATGAGAGAGTAGGAAGTATTGTTGGTAAATGGGGTGTGGAAGGAGTGAATGAGAATGATGGTGAGTATCTGTTGGACATCTCTGCTGTGAGGGGGTTGTTCTTAACCAACACCTTCTTTGACACAAGATGATACACCGGTATATATGGAGGAGGAGGGATGATAGGAGAACAAAAAAGTTTAATAGATTATGTAGCGGAGGAAGGGTATGATTGATGCAAAAGTGGTGGGAGGAATGGATTAATGCTCTGACTATTTTGCGGTCTTGGTAAGGATTAAGGCCGGGTTAAGTGGGAGTACAGTAGGAGGGATGAATGGGGGAACAAGAGGGAGGTGGCAATTTGAAACTTTATACGATAAAATGTATTCCAGAGATATCTGTCCGGGGCGGTACAGTGGACAATATTTAGAGGGCACAGCAGTACGTGACCAAGTGGCAGGAGCAGTAGACCCAGGACTTAGCGTATAATGAAGCTGAAGTGCGACGTGATCAGAGAATAAAGCTGGCACCGAAGAGTACTGGACCCGAGATGTTTTTAAGCCAGATGTGAGGATGTGTTCAAGAGAACCTTCCCGGGACAGAGTTTCGCAGCCAGTGTCCCAGCACATCAGATGATGCTTGCGGATGTATGAAAGGAGACGAAGACCATTATGATTATTTGAACCAGAACAATCACACAGGTCAGAATGCCGAGCATTGAAATCTTCCATATACACAATGCCACGCACTGTGGGAGATGGAAGAGACTCAAGAGTGAGTCTTGCAAGAGCAGAATAGACATTACATTGTATCCATGGTGTCGTCCACTGCTACGTTGGCTGGACTCTCTCTTACTTAGATGGGGCTGGTGTCAATTACCGCCCACAGTCTGCCTGGGGAACTAACAGGAATTACTCAAGATTTAGAGTAAACACTTGGACTTGTTTCTTTTTACGGAGGTATTTCAGGGTTACAAGATTACAGATTATATAAGACACCTAATTCGTGTCGTGCCAAAAATATGTACACGAGAGGAGACCACTCTCTGTCAAAGCAGGGCTGTAAGTGTGCTGCTCCCCTCTCGCTACTTACTGAGGTCCCATGCCAACCGTACGTGACAGATTGTAATGGTGGCTTGAATAAAGTTAAGACTATATTTGAAATATGCAGGTACAATCAGCAAAAAAAGTATCAACACCACCCTTATGGACAGTGCTATGTAGTGTTAGTATTCCTGACTACACATATACCACTTACCGTCACGTTGATAGTCAGAGGGGAATAACGTGTTGTTTCCCTAAACACTACTTTTGTCTCTAGTGTAAGTTTTCAAAGTTTTCTCTTGTTCTGAAGTACTCAGACACTTACAGTATTTTAAAATAATGAATTCGCAAATAGTAATTGCTCTTGATCACTTATTATTCATTCCCAAATTAGAGAATATTAACATTTTCATGCATAGACGAACATACTGAATGTGTTTTGTAGGGTAAAACATAAAAGAAAGAATTTTGTAATAGCTCCCTTAATGATATAATAATGTCAAGGAAGACCTTGCATTATTACCAAGGGTGAACAGACTCGAGGATACACGATACAGTTTATTGGTAGTACACAAAGGCCACACAGAATATGGTAGTATTCTGGCGTGTCAAGCCGTGCCGTGCTGTGCCATGTCATACAGGAGCCGTAGATGCTGCAGGAGAGTTGGTTGGAGGTAGAAGGTTAACCGTGTGGTCAGAACGGAAACACGGGTAGACGTAGGGCAGCTAGGTGGAGTGGCGGCAAGCAGGACAACGGTGGGCAGGACCCTGGTCTTCCAGTGCTCCAGCTGGAGTGAGTGACCCAGCAGGGCTGGCCGCCCATTATATTTGGTCCAAGCCAGGGAGTGGAGGCAACAGCTGCTGTCCCCAAGGGCTTACGTCAGCTTGGCTGGAGGTAGGCGTGGTCCCGGGGGCAGCTTAGGTCTGCCTGGGTCGAGGATTAATGTACCTGGCCGGCTAAGAATAGACAAGGGATCTAGGAGTGGTATACCTAGTGATACAGGAGTGGCCATATGCGTGTGGTACATAGAGTGGCCACACTTGTGGCTGCTATAATATAATTATATAATTCATATGTTATTGTGAAATAAGTTGTCATTCAGTGTTTTCATGGTGGATATTTAGTCTGGCAAAGAGTGAGAGGGAGTCTGACACAGTCAACAAAGAGACCAGTACCAACATCCTCACTGTGTGTCAGCCAGACGGCTACTGACTGTCACTTGGTAGTCGGTACTAGAGTCAGTAGTCACTACTCAGTGTGCCGCCACACCAGAGTTGCCATTTGGTATTTTTCATTACCAAATCAGGCCCAAATTGGCATTAAAAATCTCTTTAGTAATAAATAATTTTGATTTGGAATTAGAATTTTGATTTGGAATTTCCTACCACGTTGTCGAGTCAGCAAAATGGAGAATATTGTATCTGGTGAGGCCCCGTGAGGTATGAAATTATTTCAAAACCCTAACGGTATTTTCTTCCACCCATGGGCGTGTTGCAGGTGTGATGCAGACGTGGATACACTTTCCCCAAGTAGGATCTCAAAGAGCTGAAAGGACATGTCAGGATCGGTAGAGGTATAGAGAAGGCGATGTGGCAAGGAGCTATGTATTTAAGCCAGGAGACCGTCAAGCACATCCATGCCACACATTAATCTCCAGCTGAAGGCATCGTGGACACTTCCATCGAGAAGCATCCTCAGGAGGAGGAAGCTCAGAAGTAGAGGCAGCAAGACGTGATGGTTCATTCCTGGCAGGACACGTCCTGGAGTCATGGCCGGCCTCAAACCAGGCACACTTTGGTGAGGCTGAACAGTACCGGGATATGACTCCCAACACCTGTAACATCAAGGCTGGTCATTATGAAGTGTCCACACTTCCGTCAAGACTCCATACTACAACAATATGGTTAATGGGAGATCCATCCTGGATAAACCAACGAGCAGAATACACACCAGGGTGTCCTTTGGCAAGATCCAGGTAAACATTAAAAGGAAGAAACTGCTTTGGCAGCAACATTTGTATTAAAAGTAATATAGCATCGATTAGATCCGCAGTCACTGTCATAGGTAATACGGATACAATGAACTACTCCAAAAGGCTTAAAAATGGAGTGGATAGCACCATAGGAAAGAGATGCAAATACATTAGTTAACATTAGTGTCCAAACCGTTAGCAGGGTTCGTCGACACAACATCTGTTCTGCTGGGTCTTCTCTTGTTTGCAGAAATTACATTGGGAGAACAACTCCTGCCTTCAGCATACTTTAACGACCAGAGTGTGGCGTCTCAAGGGCCTGGTCGACTACGGTTTCAGGAAGAGAAAGTAGCTTATCGTTATCCATATGACATATCGTTATCCATATGGTGGAGAGCTACTACCTAGCGCTGGTCACCATGGGCAGGGTTCCTCATTCCCCATGGGGCCACTCGTTTTAAAAAGCAGCCCCAATGGCTCGAGAGTTTGCCCACGATGGTGCTGAGACCCAGTTCCACAACATCTCCCGGCCCAGACACCCAACTATCCAACACAGGACTACCCCTTGAGGGCAATCCCTCTGGCGGGCAGCACTGCTGGCTCGTACTTGCTGCCTATTGCATGGGAACCATTTAGTCTGGTCTCTCATTGACGACCTTTCTAGCATGGAAAACCCTCTCCTCCCGAAATTGGGACAGAGCAGGGGCCGGAACCCCATCTCGTCTAGATCACCAGGTCTCGGAGACAAGCAAGCCTCCCACCACAAGGCGGATCCCGCTGGGAGGAATTCCCAGCTAGATGTCATCTCCTGGAATTTCTGTGGTATCACCAGTAATGCTAAGCTTAATCAACTCAAGGCTTAAAATTTTGTTTTTCATCCCATTATAATATTTCTTTAGGAAGCATTTCCAGGATAGCCTCTGGCTGCTGGACAAGCACCTTCTCTCATATGTTATGCTCCATATGTCTATCTGGTAAATAATGGTCTCCTGACTTGCATACATAGCTCCTTGCCACATCGCCTTCTCCATACCTTCACTGATCCTGACATGACCTTTTTGATGTCCTATTTGGGGATGGTGTACTCCAATTATTATGTTATGTCTTTTCTGCTCCTGCTAGACTTACTCTTGATGCTTTTCCTTCTCCCACAGTGCGTGGCATGGTATATATTGAAGATTTAAATGCTCAGCATTTCTAATAATCGTAATGGTCTTCATTTCCTATCATACATCCGCAAGCATCATCTGATGTGATGGGACACGGGCAGTACCACTAGTTCTCTGGGAAGTATAGTTGGCTCCACTTCAGCGTTTGCCACTTAGCTTTGCCAATGTTGAGCCACACAGAAATTTGAGTCCCGAACACGTGTGATCATGATGCGAACCAATCACTACCTAGTGAGATGGAAAGTGGGGTTGGGTTGGATAGGAAAAGCTTCAACAATGTTCAAGTAGTGTTATTGAGGAGGGTGAGAATTATTACAGTAAGCACCTGAGGTTATAAAAAACACTGCCGACTGTCACCTTTAGTTATCTTCTGGTATCAAAATCCAAGAGTAATGTCACATTCTAAAGAATTTGCTTTAATATGGTATATTTATACAAACTTTATGTAGCAATACAATTCACACATCAGCAATTACTAATTATTTAATTATTGTTATATTAGTGAGTCATGTTGTAATTCTTACCCAAATAGGTACTATATAAGAGAAGAGAAATTATCAGTACAATAACATTCATTACCCTTAAAGGTGGTGTCCATGCACCTCTCATGATTAAAATTCTGTTGTCAATATATTGTTGTCGCTATGATTATAATTTTATCATCAGCTTTGGTTTGTTATGATAGATAACTGTAGTATTGCAAGTGAGAGTAATCTGAAGATGATAAACGTTCCTTTAATAGATTTTGTATTGATTTACATGGGTTCATATGTAATCAATATTGCATTCACACACGACTATACCAGCTGAATACATTCATCCGACTTCCTTCTCTCGCATAGTGAGGTAGATATTAGGAGTCTCCTGATTAGGGAAGATAAAGGAATGAATGTCTCTTTAAGTACAGTATGATATGCATGTGCTGAACATAATGGATGAGTTTGAACTGTGACGGGAGATTAAGAATGTTGTTTAGTGATGTAATAAAATTACTGGTAATTTAGTCTTACCTTACCTGGACTTTTTTGGATCATTGTGTTAGCTTCAACGATCGCCAGCAGAAGTTATTCTATCCCCTTTCATTCCAACTACCGTCAACATAAATTTATTGTAGAGTTCTTTCTTTATATAATTTTGCACTATAATAGTATTAACAGAATTGTCAGGTGTACGAAAACAACCAATTTACATACACTTTACTATATTTATTAATCCCAGTCAAGCACCAAAAATTAATAAATTAATTACCACACGCATACACTTCCACATGAATTGAAAGCTAGCTAGCTAATATCGCACTAAATGGAGTTACGGTACTCGTTTTCTTTCCAACGGTCTCGTATGTCCTCGTACGATTTTTCTACGGACATCCTTCAATAATCCTAGCTTATGTTAGTTCCAATGTTTAAGTAAAACTAACACTGATTAATTATTTATTAGGTGCTATTTCAAGACCTTCCTACTCAATTACTTTAATTAATATTCAATTTTAAACTAGCACTGACGCGAGTTCGGAATCTAAAACTGGAAGATCGTTTCCTAGACTTCAGTTAAAGATTATTTCCTTAAACCTGTGAATTTTCATTGTCAATACACACAGTGTCACACGTAATTCTTACTTTAGGTACGAGGTAGACGCTCAGGCAAGCCTTCTACCGGGCTCAATGAGAGAGAGACCGGTTTCCCTCCTACCTTAGTTATCAACCAATTGTCTGTTGCAATCGATTAATAATATAACCATGAAGCCTTGGGAGTAACTGGTAGTTTACCGAGATATTCGACTTCCGGTTATCTCTTCGACACAAGAGACAAAGGTGAGATAAGAGAGAGCAAGTACGAGCAACACATGTTATAATTATCACCCGCGGTGTAGGCCTAACTAATTCGAAAGTGGCTGGCTGGCTTGGTAACGTTATGTCCCTCCGCCACTCTACAGTTGGTGGCGTCTCTGTCTGCGTAAATGCCTGTTGCCATACCGATTTGTTCGAATGCGCACCAATGCTGACTAACTTGGTATCCTACACATCAGTTATACATGCAACTCTAATTAATGACATAAAAATACTTCTCTATAATTTTCCCACTTCACGATATTAGTGCATTTGTCGCGGCTTCTAGCCGCTTAAATTGTATTTATTGGTTGTGAAACCAGCACAGCTGGATTGCTATAGAATACGCCCCTTCTCAAGCCCAGGCCCCGTAAAGGCATAATCTGGGTTGGAAGGGTCAATTCCGTGACGTTCATCAGAAGTAAATAAAATTCAAATCTGGCGCTGTACTGATAGTGGAGCCACCTGGTGGTGGCGTGGTGAGGTATTAAGCCCCTCCTCCGCTGAATACCGCTCGATCACTCCAATGAGAAAGAAGTGAATGCCTGCCGCATCGGGAGGTGGGTGGGACAGTCAAAGCTGTGCTGGTTTCACAACCAATAAATACAATTTAAGCGGCTAGAAGCCGCGACAAATGCACTATTATTGGTATAGTGAAACCAGCACAGCTGGATTGCTATGCATGCGATGCGGTAGGTGGGAGGTGAGGTGGAGGCAATCACGTGCTAGTTAAGAGTGGTTGAGAGCGGAGGGCAGGAAAGGTAACCGAGCCCGGTGAGGCAGAAGCTAACGCACCTCCCAACACATATACCCGTAGACCATTCTGTTATAGACCAGAATTGTTACACATAAAGTCTTTAAAGGCAGACTCGAGGGTTCGGGTCTTCTTTATAGGCAGACTCGAGGGGTCGGATCTAGGAGAGGAGGGGGAGGGGTGACCCTAGCCGTGACCCAGGCCCCCCCCCCCCATCATAAAAGGTAACCGAGCTAAGGTGAGGCTGAAGCTAAAGCAACTTCCAACGATGGCTAGGGGACTAGCTGTGGTGGAAGTGTTGTAATAGCTTATAATAAAATATATATACCGTAGACTATTCTGTTATAGACCAGAATTGTTAACCAACTAAAGTCTTTATAGGCAGACTCGAGGGGTCAGGTACAGGAGAGGGGGTGCCCCCGGCCCCCCCCCCCCACCCCCACCCCCCCTTTGTTATTAAAGTCCTCTGAGCTAGGGCTATGGCCCCGGCTCAGGTCATGCGATCCCGAGGGGATGAAGGAGGACACAAGGATGCAGTAATCCTGTGTTTAATATATATATCCAGTCACTCATCCGATTGACCTAGGGAGAAGAGGGTTACCGGACCTAGAGTTGTAGAAGAGGTGGTCCGGAGAAGCCCCTCTCGTCGCCTCCACGTATGTAGTAAATGCGTGGACTGGCCAGAGGGGGTGGAAACTTCCAGCCCTCAGGAACGAGGGTACTGCGAGAGGGCCAATCCTGTCGTCAGCCTGCTCGTTCTTAGCCAGGAAAGCGGGAGAGGGGGGGATAGTTAAAGAAGTAAGGTTAGGGCTTACAGCTGAAAAGGCTGTGTGACGGGTAAGGGCTGCCAACTGAGAGGCCCTGTACCCTATAGCTAAGGCGAGCAGGAAGAGAGCTTTCTGGAGGAGGTGACAAACCTCCAGAGGAACCCCCTCGAAGGTCAGGTAGGAAAAGGACGCGGTGAAGGGCCAGGAGGGAGTCTGGGCCCGCCATTCTCCCGGCCCTAGTCCCCGTGTTACGAAAGGAGGCAAGGGCGGGGGAGTTTTGGGGGCGGGCAGAGGCGGGTGTCTCCCGATACAGCTCAGCCCCGGGACGGCACACACCGCGCGCCAAAGGGTCGTACCCCTTGGGCGTGAAGCAGGGTGCGTGAGGCGAACAGTGGAGGTGGCCGACCATCATAAAACGATTTCCCAAAGCTAGGGTGGTAGCTGCTGTGGAAGGGTTGTTACGCATATAATTTATTATCATTATATACGGACAACTTTCTGTTAAAACCAGAAAGTGTTACAAGTCGTAAGTCTTTAAAGACACCCTCGAGGGGATAGGCCAGGGGGTCGAGGACCCCCCCCCCATTTTTGTTGTTAGGGTCCTCCGAACCTAGGCTATGGCCTAGGTTCGGGTAAAATATCCCGAGAGGAGAAAAGAAACACCAAGATTATCTAAACATGAGACTGTACAGAATGGAGATGACGTAAGGGATGACTGGTGACGGAAGGTAAGTCGTCTGACCTTTTCCATTCGGGCGCACCCTCCCCCTTTTCTGTCTCCCACGGGGACCCTGTGGTAAGGTGGGGGGAGTCCCCATTGCAACACAGGGGGTGAGGGAGAGCGAGTGGAACAGATACCTCGTCCTGAAGGATGTGGTGGATGTCCCGCCCCCGCCCAGATCCCGTACCAGCTCCACCGCGGGGACTCGGAGAGAGCAGGTCCAGGAACGGGTCCCGCCGCCTCCACCATGGTAGGTGGGGAAGGGCGCGTGGCCTACGGACAAACCAAAAAGTTCGTCCGCTTCCCGCTTCACTAGCCCGTCGTGCCTCCTCACCCAAACCTCTGGTTGAGAAGGATCGGGAGACTATGCACCCGTCTGACCTTCTCTGAAGAGTGAGTCCAGGACGAAGGAAGAAAGGCCCAAGAGTAGGGAAGGTACCTGTCGTCCACAGGATGAGGCGACGGGAAAGGGGGAGGAGAGGCAGCCAGCTCCTCCGCCAGGGTGCCCCTCGGGGACTCGAGACCCAGAGAGATTGGGGGAACGGGAACGGCTCCAAAATCCCCAGGTGGACTCGAGTCCCCTACCGGCGACGCGGCAGGGAAGGTGAGAAGGGCGGGTTCAGGAACGGGTACCGTTGCAATAGTGGGGCTGTGGGGTGGCACATAATTGGCCGGCTCCCCCACTAGGGAATGAGGTGAACCTTAAATCTCACGAGGCTGTCTGGGACAGTGTCGAGAGTGTAACGCCAGGACCGTCCTGAGCACTAATACAAGGCATCGACCAGGGTAAGCCGAAGCCCCAATATCCCCTCGCCCCCATCCCCTAAGTGGAATGCGTGCGATAAAAGGTTAAGGACGTAGTTAAGAAGCCCCCATTGAGTGAGTATGGTGTACAAGACACAAATCTTGCTGCTCCATGTCTCCCTGTTATGGGGATACAAAACAGGTGATCCGAGGCGAGGACTAGGGTAGCTGTAATATCATCCTTGAGAGCTTGGACATGACACCAAGATTGACATGTGCAGCTTGGTAGGACAGTAAGCAACAACCGGAGCCGTATAGTTTATCAATGGTTTGTTTGAATTTGGTAAGGACCACCGTGAGGTGAGGAAACTACTTTGAAAACTTCCCAGCCAAGCAGAACAGAAGACTGGTGGGTCAAGCAGTTACCTGAAATGTCTGGGGAGGCAAAGCCAAACTATGAATAAACAAACTTTTGTGGGAATTTATGGGGGACCAACAGTTGCCCCACCGCTGGAAGACATACCTCAATTGAAAACCTACGTCAGCACAGGGTAGGGTGTCTCGTTCTTGGTAAAGAATGATTGACGTTTCGGAGAACCCTGGTGACCACCTGCGAATCATTACGGGAAAAGAAGGACGTAAAAACGTCACTGTCAGGGAGGCCAGTGACTGGAAAAACCTCCGAGTTTGAGTGTTGTTACAGCTCTGAGAACGTTTTGAAACGTTATCGCATTCGCTCTCCTATTTCCCTCACGCGGCAAAGAGGCCGTGTGTTATAATCATGAACTAGCTGCTGTAGGCTGAGTCCCAGGTACCCCCTAGGCTGGGACCCCAGGTTCAGGTCCAGCTAGCCACTAGGTTCAGGTCCAGGTAGCTACTAGGTTCAGGTCCAGGTAGCCCCTAGGCTGAGGACCATGTCGCACTAGGTTGAGCCCCGGGTAGCGCCCTAGGTTGTGCATAGGTAGCGCCTTGGCTGAGCCCGAGGTAGCCCCTAGGTTGTGCACAGGTAGAACCTTGGCTGTGGTCGAAGCCTAGCTGGCTAGATCCCAGCAGGCCTCTCAGTCAGTACCCTCCCGGGTTGTTGGTTGAGCGGGTCCTGCTATTGGTGCTAGGTTGTGCATAGGCAGCACCTAGATAGTGGAGGAGACTGGCTGGCCAGGTCCTCACAGGCTTGTCAGTCAGTACCCTACTGGGTCCTTGGCTGAGCGGGTCCTGCTCTTGGCCCTAGGATGTGCATGGGTAAAACCCTAGCTGGCCAGGTCTTAACAGGTTTATCAGTCGGGACCCTACCGGGTCCTTGGCTGAGTGGGTCCTGCTGTTGGCACTAGGTTGTGCATGGGTAGCACCCTAGGCTGTAGTAGGAGCCTAGCTGGTTAGGTCCTAGCAGGCTTGCCCGTTAGTACCCCACCGGGTCCTGGGCTGAAAAGGTCCTGTTCTTGGCACTAGGTTGTGCCTGGGTAGCCCCCTAGCTGGCCAGGTCCTAGCAGGTTTGTCAGTTAGTACCCTTCCGGGTCCTTGGCTGAGAGGGACCTGCTCTTTGGTACTAGGTTGTGCATGGGTAGGTCCCTAGGCTGTGGTCGGAGCCTAGTTGGCAGGGACCTGCAGGTTCGTCAGTCGGTACCCCACCGGGTCCTTAGCTGAGGAGGACCTGCATTTTGTGCTACGCTTGCTCCCTCGGGCGCGGCTCTTTGAGCGCGTCCGCGGGGGAGAAGGAGCCTTTCCTTGCTGGGCCCTGGTACCTGGGAGGTGACCAGGGGTGCAGCCCGACGGTCTGACCCCCTCCTGCTGAGGTGGAAACCTCGGGGGGGTTATCAGAGCCGACTAAAGGAAGGAGAGGAGGCCTCTCGGGGTGCTAGGGACCCGAAACCCTGTGGACCTGAGTGCGAGACCTCCTCCTGGACTCGTGCTTGCACCCCCGAGAGCGGCTCGAGGAGCTCACCCTTGGGGGAGACGAAGCAGCTTCCCTGCTGGGTCCTGGTACCGGTCAGGTAGCCAGGGGGGCCAGCGTGGTGGTCTGGCTCACTTCCGGGAATGGTGGGAAACCATGGAAGGGAGGCACAGAACCATCCAGGGAAGGCGATGGGGACTCGGCGGGGTGCTAGGAGCTAGATCCCCTGTGACCTCGAGAGGCACGTAGCAGGAAAGTACTCCTGGGAGTGCAGAAGCATGTGTGGGGTGAACAGTGGTGAAGCACGTCGAGGAACAACCTCACGGTGCAGCCAGAAGAAGCACACAAGGCACGAGTGGACTGCGGGAGAAAAAAGGGGGTTAACACGTGAACTCACGTGTACACACATGGAAAAACACAAAACACCCCGAGGGAGGAAAACACTAACTCCCAAGGCAAAACACTAACCCACACATACTCACCCCCACACTGCTGGGGAAAAGCCCCGCAAACACGGTCCCCAAAAGCCGAGAGTAGACCCTAGGAAACCCAAGGAGGGAGAGGGTTTTAAAGGAGGAACTTGTTACTCTACCAGAAAGTAATAAGCTTCTCTTACCCCCAATAAGGGCAAGCACAAAGTAAGAGTTATGTAAGAAGAAAGATAGAAAGTCTTACTACCCTACCGCATAAAGTTAAAAATTATAAAAACTGTACTGAATTGTGAGAAAAGAGAAGGTACTGAGTGTTGAAAAAACAGTACTGCACGAAGAAGAATGCTACAACGCAGACTAAGAACAGTACAGTAGTAGCAAGAAGTCAAGCAGGTGTAGTGAGTAAAACGTTGCTTGGTAAGGCAGCTACAGAAGTGCAGGCAACATTATCAGAATAATATCCTAAGACACTAAAAGAGCTGACAAGGAAAAACACCAAAAAGGTGCAGAGGCCCCGAGACACAGGGGAGAAGGGACACATGCAAATAAATAACCTAACTCCCCACAGGGCTAAAAAACCCGAGGAGAAAAAACCCAAACAAGTACTCACCGCACACGGGGGAAGACAGTCACAGCGTGAGCGCACACACCAATCAACACACACACGGGGAAAATCCCCACACAAGGGGCAAACACGCACACGTGTTCGCGCCATGTGCAGAGAAAAACACAACATACAGCCTTCCACACTACACACCAAAGGGTCGCAAGCCTAGGGGGTGAAGCAGGGTGTGTGGGGCGAACGAAGCTGGTGGCCAGACTGCGGGAGAAAAAACTCACAAAAAAGGGGTTAACACGTGAAGCCATGCATACAAAGACACACACAAAAATAATAGGACATGGGCAGAGGGGGATAGCAAGCCCCCTCGGACCCGGGAACGAACCCCAAACAAAAAACCCCCACACGCACCAACCCGGGAAACCCCCCCCCCCCCCCCGCGGGGGCTCGGAAACAACTTCCGGTCTGCAGGCCCCAAAGGAGAGGCACAGACAGCCTGATGGGCAATTCCCAGGGTAACAGACACACTGGGAAGACACCAGGAAGAACCCCAAAAATACGCTGGGAAGGGGAAACGAGAACCTGGCACAATCCTCGCTCCCCGCACCCCACGTAACACTAAACCACACTCGGGGGAAACAACCAAAAAGGGGCTAAGTAGTCCTACACCCGCACCACGTGGGGAGGAAAGAGCCCCACGTGGGGAGGAAAAAACCTCGCTAACACCAAAAAACCCCGAGGAAAAATACACCAAATGACGTGTACTAGTGGCAGGAGGAAGGGAGGCAGGACAGGGAAGGGGAAAAAACCCCGAAAAGTAGCCCCCAACAAGCTAGCCAAAAAACCCAGGAACACCACACTGGGAACAAGCAAAAACACACTTAAAAACACGTAAGGGAGAGGATGGGCACAATTCTCGCTCCCCCCAAACCGCGTGGGCTAACACAATACTCGGGGAGGGCACACGAGGGCTACAAGCCCCCACACACACACCACGTGGGAAGGTAAAGGCCCCACGTGGGGAGGTCAAACCTCGCTAAAAACCTAAAAAAACCCGAGGAAAACACACCAAATAAGTGTACTAGTGGCAGGAGGAAGGGTGAGAGGGGGATAAGAGGAGAAAACCCCGAAACAAAAAGGGAGGCCCAAATGAGCCCCCTCCACTAGGGAAGAAAATGAACTAGCCCTAGGAAAGGAAATATTCCCACAATAACACCCTAAACTCCCAAAACACACACACATCTGCAAAGCAGGCAGGCCACTAGACACAAAAGAAACGATAGCAGGAACACGTGACACAATACCGTAGCGTAGTAGCGAGGAGCGAAGATGTTGACAGCTACGTGTTCCGCGACAGAGTGATCGAGCGGTATTCAGCGGAGGAGGGGCTTAATACCTCACCACGCCACCACCAGGTGGCTCCACTATCAGTACAGCGCCAGATTTGAATTTTATTTACTTCTGATGAACGTCACGGAATTGACCCTTCCAACCCAGATTATGCCTTTACGGGGTCTGGGCTTGAGAAGGGGCGTATTCTATAGCAATCCAGCTGTGCTGGTTTCACTATACCAATAACATATGCTTTTCAAGGAATTAATCTTACTCGGCATGATTAATTCCTTTGGTAATAATACCAGCGAGACTATGGACTAGTCAACAGTTGGGAGGGAACACTGGTCGGTGCAGCGGAAATTTTCCCCCAAGGCAGCTTGTACTAACTTGTACCTCGATACGGTACAACCATGGAGGTATAATATAAAGGAGGCGGCATGACGTCACAAAGGTGAAGCCAACTCGCTATTGGTCGGCTGTCCTCCCTACCCCCCATTGACTCAAAACAAACCTCAGCTGATCACGTCGGACCATCAACTTCACCAACATTCTTTGCCATTTTTTGTAATAATGCCGGCGTGTTCAGCATATGGGTGTACCCAGAGAGACAGGAGTCTTTCTTCTACATTTCATCGGTATGTTAAGAAAGTCATACAGAAAAATATACGACAAAAATGGACAAATCAACGAAGTGAAATTCATCACCTGCCTCACACCGTGACACCCATGTCCTGTAGAATATTGATACTGTACACACAAAAACTGCAAAGCCAAGGCTATTATCTTCTTCTTCTTCTTCATCTGTTGGCGTTTCCCATTTTCATATGGGGTCGCATCTCTTCACTAGTCGTCTCCACTGGTTCCGGTCCCTCACTTGCTCCTCCCTCAACTGTCTCTCCCTGAGATCCCCCTTCAGTCGGTCCTTCCACCGTAGCTTAGGTCTCCCTTGCCTACGTCTGCCCCGCACGTCCATCTCCATCACTCTCACTCCCACGTAGTCTTCCTCTCTCCTCTTCACATGCCCGAACCACTGTAATCTCCTCTCCTGCGCTTTCGCCGACGCCTCCACCACTTTTACTGTACCTCTGATCCAGTCATTTCGTATCCTGTCCGCCCTCGTCACCCTCAACATCCACCTCAGCATCCTCATTTCTGCGACATCCAGCTTCGTTTCTTGTACCTTTTTCAACGGCCATGTTTCTGCTCCATACAGCAACACTGGCCTCACGACTGTCTTGTACACTTTACCTTTCACTCTAGTACTAATTTTCTTGTCACACAGCACCTCTGACATTCTCTTCCAGTTGTTCCAAGCTGCTTGGATCTTATGGTCAATCTCTCTCTCTAGGCCTCCGTCCTTCGCTACGTAGGAGCCAAGATATTTGAAGGCGTCCACCTTCGGCAGCTTGTGGTCCTGCATGAACAGGTTACCTCCCTGTGCCACGTTGCTCTCCAGGTACTCTGTTTTCTGTCTGCTCACCTTCAGTCCGTAATCCACCAGCAATCCCCTCCATAGCTCCAGCCTCTCTTGCAGTCCTTCGCGACTCTCTGAGACCAAGATGATATCGTCTGCAAAGAGCATGCTCCACGGTGCCTCCTTTGTTACCTCCTCCACCAACACATCCATGAGAAGGATAAACAGATATTGGCTGAGAGCTGATCCCTGATGGAGTCCAACTCTCACTAGAAAAGACTCTGTAGTGCCGACTGTACTTTTCACCTTTGTCGTGGCTTCCCTGTACATGTCCTGAACCACCTTGACATACTTCTCCTTCACTCGCTTCGACCTCATACTCCGCCACATCTCGCTTCTCGGGATCCGATCATAGGCTTTTTCCAAGTCAATAAACGTCATGTACAGCCCTCTATAGTTTTCCATCACTTGCCTCAGTGCGAATACTGCATCCATTGTTCCTCGCCCCTTCATGAACCCAAGGCTATTATAGTGTTGTGATATTAACTGTTAATGTATAACCTCACGTATATATGGCATTGACAGGATTATAAAAGATAAACTGGCTCCATGGGGTGACCTACTTGTGCCCAAGTTAGGGTTGGCCTGTAGGATAACTCGAGTGTTGAGAGATTGTATTATGAATGTTTTAGCATATTTCATATTGTTTTAAAGATATCAAATTTATAATTGTGTTTATTACGTAGACTATTTGGTTGTTGAGAATTTAGGTCTAAGTTATAGTGCCGTACTCTAAGTTAAGCCAATGTGCCAAAAGAGTTTTTATAATAGTAAAATTACGGCCTGGGACTGATGATTAAAATAATGTTTTTGTGTGAATCAGAATGAACTGGAACTGAGTAAGTGATGACACACATTGTGCAGTAACATCCAGCCATCATGGTAAGATTTCATATGGCTTATAAGTGGTAAAATGTGTTTGATACAAGACACTACACCTGAGTGTGAACTCTATTACATGACAGTGATCTGGGTGTTACACTACACATCTCTTCACCATAATATACAAATCTTCACTACACATCACATATCTGCAGTACCATATACACATCTCCACTACCCTATACACATCTTCAGTACACTATACACATCTTCTCTACACACCACACCTACACTACACATCACACATCTTCACTACACTATACACATCACAACACACCACATCTTCACTTCACTATGTAAATCTTCAGTACCCTATACATATCTTCACTACATTATACACATCTTCACTACACTATGTAGGCTACATTTTCACTGCACATCACACATTTCACAGCACACCACACATCTTCACTACACTATACACATCTTCACTTCACTATACATATCTTACTATATATCATCATATTTATATACTGTACTTATAGAGTGACATAAGGCCTTCCAAAGTCTCATACTAGAACTCTTTATATAATTAATTTTATTTGCATTTGTACAGTTGCCCACACATGAAACTGGTATGGCTCGTTACATGTGAGGTGGCTACAACGAAAGGAAATTCAAGTAAAAAAAGATGTAGTTTGTTGACAGGCAGATAGTAAAATATTATTACCATCTGTATATCAACAAACTATAACTTTTGCTCACTTTCCTTCCTGTTGTAGGTATCTCGTAAGTAGCGAGGCATACTAGATTCATGTATGGGCAACTGTACTTGTTCTTATTTCTCTGTAACCTTATAATACTGTCTGTGGGTTGGTGTGTAAGCTATGACCTTCTCTTTTACTATACTTTTTTGCATAAAATAAACTATTCATTCATTAATTAATTCATTCTTTCATTCATACTCCTCCTAGGAAAAGTTTGCGAGAAGAGGTAATGCTCTAGGAAACAGCGGTATTTAATGGGTTTAAGTACTTTTGATAATATACAGAATTGGATAATTTTATGCAGTTATCATATATGGAACAAATTCAAGTCTCTTTCTGTCTCTAATTATAGTTAATATGAGAAAATAAGAGCATAATTATAGTGGGTTTATAGCGGCCGGGGCAATGTTTTGAGTCAATGGGGGGTAGGGTGATAGGCTCCGCCCCTGGCTTCACTTTGGGTGTACAGGACGAGCGGCTCATGCCGTCTCCTCTATATTATACCTCCATGGGTACAACGACTAGCTAAACATATGGCTCAGTATATAATACTCTAACTGGCTCATTTAAGCCCTATTCTTTGTGCTACGATATTATTATTATTATTATGTCACGAACATCGACTCGTGACATTCGCACACACAAGGAGACATTGCTCCATGCGATGTCTAATAGAATCGTGAAGTAGTACGACACATTGCATGTATAACTTTACACTAATAAATTCATCCACACTTCACTCACTCACTCTTGTATGTGTCATTTACTCTCACTAGGTGTGTATTCACACTTGCCGAACAGTGAAAAACTTCAACATTTACGATAACTTTCAATTCTCAGGAGAAACTCCGTTGTAAGATGAAGAGCCTAGTGATTTTTCTCAGTGCAATTTGCACACATTTTAAGCAAGATATTAGTGTGGTGTATGTAATACATTGTGTACACTGATTGGTCAAAGTCTGATGCTGGACTTGGTTTTGGGGCAATCTTACCTGACTTTTATCGTGGCGGCAGGCTCCCTTCTGTCGTGTCCATTTTTACTGCCGAGCTCTCGGCCATTTTATATGCCGCCCTCTAAGTGATTTTTACTCTCCCGTAGCCTTCTTTTACAATTTGTAGCGATTCCTGTAGTACCTTGCAGTCCTTGGGCAATTTTAATTGTTCCCATCCCCTGTGTTGGCCATTCTTGAGTGGCTTGTCCTCCTGGGTCGTCGTGGCCGCAGACTCACATCTTGTTGGGTCCCGGCTCATGTGGGTGTTGATGGGAATGAGCGGGCTGATGCCCTGGCTAAGATTGCGGACTCCAGTTCTAGGCCTCCTGCCAGGTGTCATCCCGTACCTGCAGAGGACCTTCAACCCTACATAGATGTTATACATAGATGCTGTCGTTCGTTCCTGCTGGCAGGACAGATGGGACACTGTCGGGGCTAACAAGCTCTACTGCGTCCACCAGTGCCTGGGTTTGTGGAGCTACAGCGGCCTGTGCCGCTGGTGGGAGACGGCTCTTGCCCGTCTCCGCATTGGCCACACACTATTGACTCATGGATTTTTAATGGAGATGGCACCCCTCCTTACTGTGATGATTGTCTGGTCCCTCTGACAGTGCAGCATCTTCTTATTGAGTGTCCCAGCATTGGGGACCGAGTGGGTGATGGTTCTTACAGTCTCTGCCAGGTGCTCGGGAAGGAGGCTTGTATTGTGGAAGGGAACACCCTCTCTTATGTGGAGGAGGCTGGCCTCTTCCACAAATTGTGAATTTTATGGGATTGATGGTTTTTTAAATATTTTTAATATTTTAATATATATATATATATATATATATATATATATATATATATATATATATATATATATATATATATATATATATATATATATATATATATATATATATATATATATATATATATATATATAATATATATATATATATCGTACATTGTTATAACACATGGTGGATAAATTATAATTTTCTCTGCTATTTCTTTCTCCCAGAATTCGTCATCATATTCATCTTCATAATCGTCATCAGCTCTATCATCATCACTTTCTTCTTCGACTTCATCGTTTTCTTCTTCAACTTCATTTTCTTCTTCAACTTCGTTTTCTTCTCCAACTTCATTTCCTTCTTCAAATTCATTTTCTTCTTCAACTTAATTTTCTTCTTCAACTTCCTTTTCTTCAACTTTATTTTCTTCTTCTACTTCATAATTTTCTTCTTCTTCATCGTCATATTTCTCCTCATAATCTTCCTCACTTTCTTCATCACAATCCTCTTTCTCTTCTTCATCATAATCTTCTTTCTCTTCTTCATCATAATCTTCTTTCTCTTCTTCATCAGCACATTCTTCACAGTATTCATAGTGCTCGAATTCTCCATAGTCAATGTCACAACTAAAAATGTCTCTGATAGCCTCAAGTTCCTCATCCTCATCACCAGATCCCTCGAAGATTTCATTGTGGATCTTTTCTTGTACTTCCTCTTTTCCTCCATCAGAGTCTTCATCTTCCTTCTGTGCAGGTATCAAATCCTACTTCTCTACTACAAAATCAGCCAACACTTCTGCCTCGCAATCAGCCCCACTTATCTTTGTAGGCCTTACCTCAATGTCAGACTCCACTTCCTCAAATAATGTATTTAGACCCATCACATATTCTTCAATTTTCTCCCTATTTTTCTTCTCCTCGCCGTCGTCATTCCCTTCACTGTCCTGGTGGCCTTCTTCTTCCTTTTCATTGTTCTTCTCCTCATCCTTAACAATACTTTCTTCACTTTCCATGGAGTTGTCTTCCAAATAGCTTTCTTCCTCATTATCGCTGTCTTCCTCACACTCTTCCTCCACATCGTATTCTTCTGATTCTTCTTCACTTATTTCTTCCACATCGTTTTCAGTGGTTTCTTCCTCAGCGTTGTTTTCAGCAGTTTCTTCATCAATGTTTCCAGCAGTTTCTTCCTCAGCATTGTTTTCAGCAGCTTCTTCTTCAGTGTTTTCAGCAATTACTTTCTCTGCTTCTTTTTCCTCTGACATAAGGAAGTTCCTTTTATTTTCAGCTGGGCCTCTATTTCTGGCCTCCAGCTTTTTTAACTCAAGCTCGAATTGAGCTGTCTCCTCCTTTTCTTTCTTCAGGAGGAGCCGCAAGAGCTTCATCTCCTGCTCGTACTCCATACCTTTCGTTAGTACACATTTCTGGTGCAACTCTTCCATTAGTTCACTATGGATTTTCTGCGCTACTTTTCTTGCAGAATCCATGATTCATTCTCGATAAATTTTCAAATCGAGAATCCCTTTAACTCCTCTCAAAATCTTCTCAAGAAATCTTCGATATTTTCCCCAAAATCCTCTCAACTCCTCTCAAAATCTTCTCAAGAAATCTTCAATATTTTCTCAAGGATCCCGGACGGGCCACCAATTCTGTTACATTCCCAGTCCCGGGCCGATTGAAGCACGCAATCAGATTAATCACAAAAGGAAGAGCAACTTAAACACTTTTAAAGCTTCTAAGCTTTATTTTATCTTTCTTTTCTCTACAGCCTATATCTCTATCTCACCCCCACACACCCTTGATCTTACCCAACCTTTTTACATTGTCTTTCTAAACTCTATATAACATTTTATAGGCATCCTAGAACTACTCTTGGAATATAACAAAATAAAGTAATGACATCTTCTACCTAGTAGTGAAGATGTCAACACACTCTTCTGTACCAAATTACAATGACGATGTGACATAATCCGGGTAGTGAAGATATGTCACATCATACTCTTCTTCCACTCAATAGTGAAGATGTTAATATACATTTCTCTACCAAAACATAAAGGGCGATGCAACATAATCCTTCCCTGTATGGGTAGTGAAGATGTCACACCGTAACAATATATATATATATATATATATATATATATATATATATATATATATATATATATATATATATATATATATATATATATATATATATATATATATATATTGTTATGACCAGTGAATTATTTCAGTTCATGCCCGAGAATAGGCATAACATTAAGTGTAAGAACGGATAACTTAAGTGGTTCACAAAGGATAATAGGGCATGAAGAGAGGTGATATAAATTATGCTTAAACAATTTAATAGGGAGGAGTATATGGTTACAATCCAATGCCTTAAAACAATTAATCATAGAAACCAGCAAATAATTACACATAACCTAATAACAGAATACACGTAACCCAATGACAAAAATACACTTACACACCTAATATTAATAAATCCAATTACCCAAAACACAAACAACCTATGGCTACAACAGATACATAGAGGAGAGGGGCAAGTGCTAATAACCATAATTACGTATGCAATGACAAGCGTGGCAGAGGTCAGCAGACACACAGGCGAATGATGATTGGTAGACAGGGCTACCCCACACCAAGCAGGTATGAGGCAGGAAAACACACTGAGACTGAGACTGGTGAGGAAGACTGTCGACTGTGGCCGATTCCCCGAGCTTTATATCAACCGTTTCCCGCCAAAACTGGCTTGTCCTCTCCTGATTGGTGGATGAGAGAAGAGAGGAAACTTCCTGATTGGTCAACACCTGAAGTAGTGTTATGGTCGTTTAGTCATTTCCCCAGGCGTTGTCATGGGTCGAATGGAGGGGCCGTAACAGTCCCCCACCCCGAAACCACTGCAGGGGGATCCCGGAAGAGGTTAAGTACGGCGGCCCCTCGGATGTATAAACCAAGAGATTATTCCGAGAATCCTCTGGACAGTGTATCAGCGAGCAGGTTTTCTGTTCCTTTTATGTGTGTCACCTGAAGATTGTATGGCTGAAGTAGTAAGGCCCACCTCAGGATCCGCTGGTTTGTTGACTTCATAGAGTTTATGAAAGTTAGGGGGTTGTGGTCGCTGAACACCTTGACTAAATGAGGAGTAGTTTGTAGATAACACTCAAATTTCCTGACCGTTAGGACTAAAGCCAAACTTTCTTTCTCCACGGTGCTGTAGTTCTGTTGGAAGGGTTTTAGTTTGGTCGAGAAATAGGCGACAGGGTGTAGAATGTGTCTCCATTCCTGCAGCAGGACCCCTCCTACTCCTACTCCACTGGCATCGATGTGTAGGTGGAATGGCTTCTGGAAGTCTGGAGTGCGCAGGACAGGTTGGGAAGAGAGAAATAGTTTGAGGTTCTTGAAAGCAGTCTCGCAGGCGGGTGTCCAGCAAAACCTTACTTTCTTGCTGGTGAGTTCAGTCAGGGGGGTTGCGACATCCGTGAAGTTAGCGCAAAACTTTCTGTAGTAGCCAGCCATTCCAAGAAAGCGCATGACTTCTTTTCTGGTATTGGGTGTAGGGAAGGACAGGACGGCAGCCACGTTTGCATCTTTAGGTCGCACTAACCCCCCTCCAACTGTGTGACCCAGGTACTCGACCGTTCCTTTCCCAAAGGCACATTTACGTAGGTTGATGGAGAGTCCTGCAGCTTGGAGACGTTCCATGAGAAGTTTGAGGCGACCCAGGTGTTCCTCCCAGGTATCTGCTACAATGACCACGTCATCCAGATACGCTGCAGTCCCCTCAAGGTCTGACGTCACCCAGTCGATAACTCTTTGGAAAGAAGCAGGAGCGTTACACATGCCAAAGGGTAATACTGTATACTGAAATAGTCCTGAAGGGGTGATGAATGCAGATATTTCCTTTGCCTTTTCTGTTAAGGGGATCTGATAATAACCTTTCAGTAGATCTATGGTGGTAATGTATTTTGATGTTCCAATGCTGTCAATTAGGTCTTCAATTAGGGGCAAGGGATAAGAGTCACGGATGGTAACTTGGTTCACCTTTCGGTAATCTGTACATAATCTATAGGACCCATCGGACTTTGAAACAAGGAGACAAGGGGAGGCCCAAGGTGAAATACTGGGTTCTGCCAAGTTATTATTAAGCAGGTAGGCAACTTCCTGTTCCATGATCTCTCTCTTCATTGGATTCAGTCTATAGGGAGATTGTCGTATGGGAGATCGACAAGAGTTTACCAACTTTACATCATGAAAAAGATAGGTACAATAACCAGGAGTGTCTGAGGTAACTGAAGAGTATTGGCTAAACAGGTCAGCTAGTTCCGACAGTTTTCGAGAACCTAGGTTAATATATTGAGGCAAGTTGTTAAGAATGACATTGTTTGAGAGGGAGTCATGATGTGAAGGGAAACTGGCGCCCTCATCTGCCTCGTCAACGTCCGATTTGGTCATAGGATCAACGTTGGTTGTACATAGGGTGATGGCGTCAACCGACTCATCTTGTGCTAAACCACCATCCATCTTTACATCAACAGGTTCCTCACAAACTTCCTCTGGCTTTCTGGAATAGTAGGGCTTAATTAAATTGACATGTACAAGCTGGCTCTTTTTACGTCTATCAGGTGTAGTTACAATATAGTTGACTGGGTTGAGTCTCCTTTCCACCGTATAAGGTCCAGAATACTTCTTGGACAAGGGGGAACCAGGAATAGGCAAATAAACTAAAACATTTTGACCAGGAGAAAATATCCGAAATTTGGCTTTCCTGTCATAATTTTCCTTAGATTTGGATTGACTGATTAGTAGATTCTGTTTTGCATATTTCCTAACCCGATTAAGTTTCTCCACAAGATCAGAGACATACTCTTGGACGGTTACTGGGGTAGTTTGAGTAGTAAACCATTTGTCTTTTAAAACTTTTAAAGGTCCTCTGATGTTGCGTCCATAGAGCATTTCGAAGGGGGAGAACCCTAAAGATTCTTGAAAAGACTCTCTGTAGGCAAACAACAGCCAGTCCAGAGACTCATCCCAGGTAGTTTCATGTTCAATGCAATATTTGGTTAACAACTGTTTCAGGGTCTGATGAAAACGTTCAAGACATCCCTGTGATTGAGGGTGATAAGCCGAAGAGGTTACGTGATCCACTCCCAATTCCGTGAACACCTGTTTAAACACCTGGCTGGTAAAGTTAGTCCCCTGGTCTGTCTGTATTTGTTTGGGAATTCCTTTTGATGTAAACATATGCAACAAGGGTTTAATTATGGATTTAGCAGTGATATTTTTTAGAGGGAATGCCTCCGGGTACCGCGTTGTGGAATCCATTACCGTCAGTAAATATTGGTGTCCCTTCCTTGTCTTGGGAAGGGGCCCTACACAATCCAAAATGATTCGTTCAAAGGGTTCCTCAAGCACGGGAATGGAATATAAGGGGGCAGGGGGTATAGGCTGATTAACCTTACCAACCAGTTGGCAAACATGACAGGTCCTCACGAAATCCCTAACATCTTTCTTAACACCTGGCCAGAAAAAATTATCCAAGACCTTATAGTAGGTTTTACGGAACCCAAGATGTCCACTGCAACCGTCATGAGCTAGTTTTAATACATCTGGGCGTACCGAAACAGGCAACACGATCTGATGTGTTTCTGACCAAGAATCATCAACTGACAGAGTGGGAGGACGGTATGCACGCATGAGTACTCCTTGATCATAATAGAAGGCAGGTAGGGTATTTATATCCTTTTTGTCCAGAGCAGCATGGCGCCCTGCAGCTAAAGAAGGGTCAGCTTCCTGTGCCTGTATTAAATTTTCTTTAGAGATAATATCATAAGAGGGTATGTTAAATGACTGAGGTAAACATTGCTTTTGAGTAGCTCGTTGGGCCTGAGAACGAGTCACTACACAGGAGGGGAAAACATCGGTAGGTTCAGAAGGAAGTTCAAGTAAGGGCTTTTCTACTGTTAAAACATTGGGTACCACTAGATTACCTGCTAGGTCATTACCAAGTAATAAATGAACTCCTTCAACAGGCAAGTTTCCTTCCTGTACTGCCACTTTGACACACGAGGTGACAAGGGGGCACTCAAGATAAATTTGGGCCACAGGGTATGAAGTCCGAGAGGTGAGGTCTGAAATTAGGATCCTATCTTTAGTAAAGTTACCTTCTAGATGGGGAAGAACATTACTTAGTAGTATGGACTGTGACGCCCCTGTGTCTCTTAAGATCTTAACAGGGTATGTTTGACCCTCCTTTGTTAGAGCCACTTCACCATCAAATATAAAGTCATCAAACAACTGTTTTGACTGAACACTATTGTTAGAAGCTACTGGGTTTAACGAGGTAGGGGGACCTGTTGCAACAGAATTTAAGCCTTTCCTACTACTTG
Source organism: Petrolisthes cinctipes (assembly GCA_033782935.1). Lineage (NCBI taxonomy): Eukaryota > Metazoa > Arthropoda > Malacostraca > Decapoda > Porcellanidae > Petrolisthes > Petrolisthes cinctipes. Next base: position 2,256,547 of record JAWQEG010000831.1, read on the forward strand.
TACACTTGGGGTGTTTACAAAACGCAATGGTATGGCCTGACTTTTTACAGTATGCACATGTTAACTGACTAGTAATGGACCCGCTACTCCTCGGCTTATCCCCAGATTCCCTGTATTCGAAATCACCAGAGGAAGCTTTTACAGAAAGGCTGGAGTCTCCCTCACGCCTCGACCAGGTCTCCAGCCTCAAAGCCTGTGCATCTGCTAACTCCGCCACCCTAAACAGCTCCATCTCGCCCCTCTCCTCTATGTATTTCACAATAGGAAAGGGCGCCTTGTTCTTAAATTCCTCTAGGACAACGAGATTAACAAGTTCCGAATAGGTAGTGACAGAGAGTGCATTTAGCCATTTCTTAAAAAATTTAAGCTTTTCACTCGCAAATTCCCCGTACGTTTGATTCTTATTTTTGACAAGTTTCCTGAATTTATCTCTGTAAGTCTCTGGAGTTAATGCATGAGCATACAGAATCTGTTGCTTAACAAACTCGTAGTCATCAGGTCTGTCTAGGTTAATGTAGGTACGAAATGATTTACCCGATAATTTAGGAGCAACCAGTGACATCCATTCCCTAACAGGCCACTCATATCTAGTTGCTAACCGTTCGAAAATGCCAAATGAACTCTCTATATCACTTTCATCAAAAGCAGGTATTATTGCAATTACATTAGACAGGTTAAAGGAAAGTTCCTTTTCCTTCACCCTAGATTCTTCTCTGCCTTGTTCTCTAGCCACAGCCAACTTTTCCCTTTCGAATTCTAGTTTCTCCCTTTCAAGCTGAATTTTCTCCCATTCTAGCTGGTATTGCAACGATATCGGGGGCTTTTCAGCTTCTACTGCGGGGGGAAGCTGAAAAACATCAGGGTTCGTTTGACTCTTACCACCCAGGGTCTTAACAGTGTGAGTTGGAGGGTGAGTTGGAAGATTAAGAGGAACCTGTTCCTCATCTTCCGTGTCGGGGAGAGCAGGGGTATCCATAATACCTTTCTTAATCAAATATTTTATAACAAGATCTTTAATTTCTGGCTTTGTGAGTTTACTTGGGTGACCAGGTAAAGAGATCTGAAAATGGTGTACTACTTTAATCCATTCACTCTTTTTAAGTATATTTATATATTCAGGGGTGGGGTTAGCAAGGAAAGATTCAATATTGTAGCCCTCACCCTCCATCATTTGAAATAAACCAGACTAAATAGAATAAAGAGAATGAGTTTGGCGTGGACAAGGCAGCTTGATCGAAACACGACCCGACGTCTATGTTTTACGATTACCAAACTAGTGTTAATGACTGTCCCAGAGGAAAGTGAAAGAAAGCGCCCTTAAGTGTAGCCGCAACACTTAAAACATATAAAGGGCACTTTGAGTGTGCTTAATCTACCAGTTTTGTGCACTGCACAACATACATCTAGATCACTTCAACTATGGAGGGAAGGTTTGCTTACAATTATATAGGTAGTTTTAAAACTATAGGATCCTGGCGAGGTCGCCATTTAATGTTATGACCAGTGAATTATTTCAGTTCATGCCCGAGAATAGGCATAACATTAAGTGTAAGAACGGATAACTTAAGTGGTTCACAAAGGATAATAGGGCATGAAGAGAGGTGATATAAATTATGCTTAAACAATTTAATAGGGAGGAGTATATGGTTACAATCCAATGCCTTAAAACAATTAATCATAGAAACCAGCAAATAATTACACATAACCTAATAACAGAATACACGTAACCCAATGACAAAAATACACTTACACACCTAATATTAATAAATCCAATTACCCAAAACACAAACAACCTATGGCTACAACAGATACATAGAGGAGAGGGGCAAGTGCTAATAACCATAATTACGTATGCAATGACAAGCGTGGCAGAGGTCAGCAGACACACAGGCGAATGATGATTGGTAGACAGGGCTACCCCACACCAAGCAGGTATGAGGCAGGAAAACACACTGAGACTGAGACTGGTGAGGAAGACTGTCGACTGTGGCCGATTCCCCGAGCTTTATATCAACCGTTTCCCGCCAAAACTGGCTTGTCCTCTCCTGATTGGTGGATGAGAGAAGAGAGGAAACTTCCTGATTGGTCAACACCTGAAGTAGTGTTATGGTCGTTTAGTCATTTCCCCAGGCGTTGTCATGGGTCGAATGGAGGGGCCGTAACAATATATATATATATATATATATATATATATATATATATATATATATATATATATATATATATATATATATTTATTTATTTATTTACTTAGTTTTCTTTTCCAGTGTTTATGGCCAATTAGTCAACACTGAGCTGAGCAACCTCTCCCGTTTTATTACAACACAGGTAGGCAATGTTCAATTGTATAGTATTATTCAGAGATGCATGGTGGCTGGACTAGCATTTCATCCCATTCATGCATAAATCTTCTGTGCCAAGCCAATTTGTTGCAGTGTTAAAATACTTGCCTGTTGTGGCGCCTAGTATTTAATAATTTATTCATTCCACCCTACCCATGGAACTGTCTTAATTAAAGAATGCCAGTTCCCTTCAATATGGTTCAGCTGAGTAGGCGTCTTTAGAGCTGAGCACCTGTCTTGGTTAAAACTGTAGATGAAGTGTAACTCTGTGGATTAGATGTTGATGAACAGAGCTCTCAACTCTTGCACCAGATATCTCTTTCCGGGAATTATTCAGTAATACCCGAGGATAATAAACATTCCCCTTTTTAATACACAAAAAAAGTTATCAAAACACAAGACAACATATAAGATATTATTGGAGCACAAGAGATGATAAGGTATCCTTAGATTGTCAAGGTGGTGTTAGCTGGTTTATCTGACTGGAAGCAGAAATATACAGATTATCCCCGTCTATCATACTATAAAGAAGATGATCGGTGTTACACTCATATGACTCTGAGTCCGTGACAATCAGGCACATGGGAATGACAGTCCCTCCAATGGTGAACACTGGCAGAGCTTGAGGAAGGCGGCAGGTGAATATTCTGCTCTTATCTGGGGAGACAGTAATGCCACAGTGAGAGGAGGTGAGCTGATCTAAAATGACATCTGTATTAGCTACATCGAAGGCCCTTCGAAGGTCAATGAAGGCCACCACGCTGTCCCTGGAAAGGCGAGAGTACAGGTCGACTAGGCAGTGATGTGTGCTCCACTGGGGAAGGAAACCAAACAGCCATGGAGAAAGGCGATCCTGCAGTCGGTACATGAGACGATTGAGTAAGATTCTCTCCATAACCTTACAATAACAGGAAGTAAGGGAAATTGGCCTGAACTTCGCAGTGCGGGGCTTAGGGATGGGTATTATTGTGCTGCTAGTCCAGGCTCGTGGTACACAACCGTCATGAAGACAAAGATTGCACCGTCGAAGTAGAGGGTTCCCAGGAACTTGTTGAAGTAGGCGCAACACAACATAAGTAATACCCCTAGAGAGAGCACGGCGCAACTCCTCCTCAGTTATTTGCTCTGCATCATCGTCATCATCTTGCAACTGAGCAGACATTAGGCTTAGCCAATGTACAGGAGCACGGGAAGCACGTGCATCTTGCATGTGGATGGGCAGACTGGCTAGGGTAGATTGTTCTGACCAGGCATCGAGTAGCAGATACAAGATCAGAGTACAACTTCTCAGGTAAAGATATGTCAAATGTAGGGAATACATGGGCCATAAATAAGATGTAAGTCGGGCCATATTTAGGGGGCACAGCAATATGCAAACGAGTAGCTGATGTACTTGACCCATCAGGTAGAGAATAATGAAACTGAAGAGCGACGTGATCAAAGAATAAGTCTGGCATGGAGGAGCACTGGACCTGAGATGCTATCAGGCCAGACGAGAGGATGTAATCCAGAGTACCTCCCCGGCAATGAGTGGCACAGCCAGTGTTCCAGCGTGTCAGATGATGCTTGCGGATGTATGAAAGGAGACGAACACCATTACGATTAATAGAGCCAGAACCATCACCCAAGTCAGAATGTCAAGCATTAAAATGTCCCATATACACCATACCACGCACTGTTGGAGAAGGAAGAGCCTCAAGAATGAATCTAGCTGGGGCAAAATAGACAGTACATAATTGGAGTACTTCATCCCCAGGTAGAACCTCAAATAGCTGAAAGGTCATGTCAGGATCAGAGGAGGTACGGAGAAGGCGATGTGGCAAGGAGCTATGTATGTAAGTCATGAGACCATTCCTTAACAGATGAAAATATGTCACATAACCTGAGAGGGGAGGAGCTTGCCCAGCAGCGAGCGGCCGTCCAGAAAATGCTTCCTGGAGAAATATAACACCGGGATGATGACGAAAAATATAGGCCTTGAGTTGAGTGAGCTTATCATAACTGGTGATACCACATACATTACAGGAGATGACATCCAGCTGGCAATCAAAAGCGAACTTTGTATTTGGAGGTAGAGTGGTGGCAGATGAGCGACTTGAAGATGAAGGACCAGGAGAAGGGACGGACTAAAAAAATTTTCTAGTTTAAAAGCAACAGTATCCATCCTTTCGGTAGGGCAGTGACAGTTGAGATGATGGCCTGCTGAGCCTCGACCAAGGTTTAGAGTTAGTCATTAGCAGCCTGAGCGGCAACCAGCCCATCAATTTTGGCTTCAAGGGTAGTAAATCGGTTCTCGAGGGCCTTACATCGTGCCATGAGGGTAGCAACAGATTTGCGGAGGGCCAGGTTCGGAGACAAGGCAGAGCTAGTGGGAGGGCCAGACTGGGGAGGTGATGGAGGTTGAGGCGCAATAGTAGAGGCACGAGCCTGGACCTGACGTCGAGTATTTCCATGCCACACGTTAACCCCTGGCTGAAGGCATTGTGGACACTTCCATTGAAACGTATCCTCAGGAAGTGAAGGCTCAGAGGTGGAGGCAGCAGGACGTGATGGTTCACCCCTGACAGGACACGTCTTGGAATCATGGTCGGCGGCACACCATGCACACTTCAGCTAGGCAGAACAGTACCGGGAGATATGCCCAACTCCCCAGCACCTCATGCGGTGGAAGACAGAGAAGGAAATCAAAGGAAACCTTAATTGGAGGTGGATTGGTAGACAACAACAATACTGCCAATGGTTAAAGTTAAAGTTGCAGGGTTTTAGTTCAGGTATCTATCTCTGATGAGATACTCTCCTGAACGTCAGCCAGGCAAGCCCAACTCCCCACCATGGTGCCCAGCCATGGCAGTAACCCCCCAGTAAACAGTTTTAAACTCTCGGGCCTGGGCGAGGCTCGATCTGCCGACCTCACGGATGCGAGGCAGGCGCGTTACCACTGTACTAGCCAGGGGCTAGTGGAACCATCTTGGAAAAAACGACAGGCAGAGTACACACCAGGGTATCCCTTGGCAAGTTTCGGCCACACCTCGAGCATCGCCATACTGCACACTCCTGGACGCTGGATGCACGTATACAGGAGGCAAAGAAGGAGGCTGAACGTTATGGCCTACTGTTTCAAGCCAACCCAAACCCTGTCCTGCTCCATCATTACCAGATGTTTAGGGACGCTTTAGTTGCCTTGCAGGAGTGTGCTCACACTGAGTCTTGGCAGCGGTTCATAGACAGGATCAACCAGCAAACAAGTGTGGCTTCTATGTGGCACCTCATCCACTGGGTTGTAAAAAGACACCGGCCCCTGCTCGTCATCAAACTCCCGCCAACTATGCCCAACAACTTGTCGATGCCTGGTCAGAACAATCTACCCCAGCCAGTCTACCCATCCACAAACAAGATGCACTCGCTTCCCGTTCTGCTGTCCATCGGCTTCGTCTAATGTCTGCTTTGTTACAAGATGATGACGATGATGCAGAGGAGATAACTGAGGAGGAGTTGAGCCGTGCTCTCTCTAGGGGTAGAGCTTCTTCCCCTGGTGATGATGGTATTACTTATGCTGTGCTGTGCCTACTTCAACAAGTTCCTGGGAACCTTCTACTTCGACTGTACAATCTTTGTCTTTGTGACGGTTGTGTACCACGAGCCTGGACCAGCAGCACAATAATACCCATCCCTAAGCCCGTCACTGCGAAGTTCAGGCCTATTTCCCTTACTTCCTGTTTTTGTATGGTTATGGAGAGAATCTTACTCAATCGTCCCATGTACAAACTGCAGGATCACCTTTCTCCATGGCTGTTTGGTTTCCTTCCTCAGAGGAGCACACACCACTGCCTAGTCGACCTGTACTCTCGCCTTTCCAGGGACAGTGTGGTGGCCTTCATTGACCTTCGAAGTGCCTTCGATGTTGCTAATAGAGATGTCATTTTGGATCAACTGATTGACTTTGGGATAAAGGGTAATCTACTACGGTGGATTCGGGGCTACCTGAGTAACAGGACCTCCCGTGTGTTTTTCAGTGGTGCACTCAGTCCTATACGCAGTTTTAATCTTGGTACGCCTCAAGGGAGTGTTCTCAGCCCATTGTTATTTAATATTCTAATGCATCGGTTCCTAACTTCTCTCCCTGATATTCCTGGAACAACAATTACGTGCTATGCTGATGATATCTGTGTTCATTCTACCTCACCAAGGGATCTCCAGCAGTTTCTTGACTCCTTCTCTGTGGCCTCCTCACTGTGGCATTATTGTCTCCCCAGATATGAGCACAATATTTTTTTTTTTTTTTTTTCTATACCTCAACCTCGGGGCTGTAGACTGTCAGTAGCCCGTGACTCTTGCGAGGCCCCGTGATTATTGGGTGTCGCACCAGATGAGACAGTGGAGCTTCGTGGTGATGTTGGTACCGTAGCTTCTCTTCTGTCCCACTAGAATCACTAGATGATGACACCTTATTTATACACGCCTTCGTCAAGACTGTCATTTCCATGTGTTCCCAGTACCGCTACCTGGGCGCGCCAGTCAATATTTGGCCGATTGTCCCTGCCAGACCTCAAGACCATCCCATTGTCCAGGACTTATTGGGTCGTCTCCAGCGCCGATTTACACCACTTCAATGGATCTCTAACAACTCCTCGGGCATCTCCATCCCAGTAGGCAAGACCATCTATATTGCTTTTATCCGTTCAGTTGTTGATTACCTCTCCCTTGCTTTGATTCAACTTCCTAGGGCTACTCTGGAAACCTTAGAAAAATTTCAGAATAGAGCAATGAGAATAATTCTCGGCTGTCCAATGTCGACCAGGATAGTGAACATGCAGCATGAGTTGCGTCTTCCCCCATTCATCGAGAGAATTTATTGTAATGTTACTTGCTTCACTGTCAAGTGCCTCCATTTCCCACATCTTTTACCCCATTACTCTCAGTTATACAAGACTTCTCTTAGACCAAACTCCACTGTCCCTCCCATACTGCCTGCTGGACGTACTCTTATAAGGTCTGTTTCCTCTATGCTCCATAGTCTTAATATAGATATAATGGTTGCAGACATCCCCCCAGGGCCCCCTCCGTGGATGCTACCAACACCTGATGTGAGCTTCACACCTACTTCCGAGTCGGAAGTGCCTTCTCTACAACGGCGGTTGGCTCTGGAACACATAGAAACAGTGACGTCCTCCATCACAATTCTGTACTGCCTCTACACTGATGGCTCATTGCAAGTGGATGGTACAGCAGGTTGTGCCATTTTCTCACCTGACATGGAGTCACCTCCAGAGGACTGGGTTGGCTGTCGTCTCTGTAACCACTCTAGCTCAACATTGTGTGAACTGTATGCCATTCTGGATGCTGTTAGTCTTGTTTGTCAACGTGGAGTGAATGCTGCCATTTTTTGTGACTCCAAACCTGCCCTTCATTTCCTCTCTAGTGTTCAGCCCACGCACTCTACTGTTATTCAGCAGATTTTATCGTTTTTGGCCTTATTGCGTCATTGTAACTTGACTGTCAAATTTTTATGGGTGCTATCCCATGTAGGTTTACGTCACAATGGTGCAGTTGACAGACTCGCAAAGGAAGCGTACCATCTGCCTCCTCGTGGTGTTGGACGTCCTCTCTCCCTGACATGTTACCTCTCTAGAGTTCGCTGCGCCGCTCTCCTCCCTGTACGGCGACGCAAGGATGCAAAGCTTCTCCATCACCCATTACGAGAGTGTCTGTTGTCACAAATATTCCTACCGTCGTCGAGGCCTCATGGTTCGGAGGCACAATGTAGTGTCTGCTCTTTTGAGGTTTAGTCACCGACCACCGTGGCAGGTTGCTGGGATGGAGGGTGAGCCTCCCTTCACTGAGTGTCGCTTGTGTTGAGCGCCTTGTGCTAACACTATAGAGCACTATTGCCTGGCCTGCCTCACTGTCTGACACTTGCTGCCCCGGGGCCTGCCACTTGATGTGGCTTGTCCACACCTGCTGAACCACCAGGTTCTGGAGGAACTTCTTGTACGCCACCCTCGTTTTCGTGGATTTAAGATGTATGGCCCAGGACCCACAACAGGTTAAGAGCCTTAAGGCAAGAGACCTTAAGTGTACGTAAGTGGGGAACCCAAGTCAAACGTTTGTCAAAAAGGAGACCCAAAAAGCGAGTCTCCTCAACACAACGTATCCGATGACCATACATGAATAGGTCTGGATCGGGGTGGACGCCTCGGATGCGGCAGAAGTGCATAGCAACTGTCTTGGAAGGAGAAAATCGAAACCCATGAGAACCAGTCCAACGTGACACCCTGTCAAGGGCAAGCTGCATGCGCCGCTCTGCCACTGACATATGGGAAGCAGCAAACCAGACTGCTAGGTCGTCAACGTACATCGAGTTAGCTATACCGTCTGGAAGGGATGAGGCAATGGCATTAATTGCTACTGCAAACAATGTGACACTGAGGACGCTTCCCTGGGGGACGCCCTCCTCCTGTGCAACAGATGCTGAGTGGGTTGTACCAACCCTTACAGAAAAACTGCGATTACTGAGAAACTCCTTAACTCCCGCAGGCCATATAAATGGAGTTGCTGCAGGATGCCATATTGCCATGTAGTGTCATAGGCTTTCTCTAAATCAAACAATACACAGACAAGGTGTTGATGTCGTGCAAAGGCCTCACATGCAGCAGCTTCCAACCTGACCAGAGCATCTGTAGTGGAACGGTGTTTACGAAAGCCAGACTGGGACACAGACAGAAAATCACCCCGTTCCAAGAAGTATACCAGTCTGACATTCACCATCTTTTCAAATTGGTCGATAATTGAGGGCAACAATAGAGTCCTTGCCCGGCTTGAGAAAAGGAAGGATGGTAGCAACCCTCCACACCCAGAAGGGAAGACACCCTCCAGCCAGATTCTGTTATATAAAGCTAAAAGTAAATGAGATCGCCTCCTCACCCAAGTGTCGTAACTTTGCATATGGGATGTTGTCTAGCCCAGGAGAAGTGTCGCCGCAGAGAGAGAGAGTAGAATGCAGGTCCCTCAGGGTAAATATATGGTTATAACTTTCATTCTCATTCCCTGAGAAATCCAGGACAGTACACTCCTTGGCTCTTAACTTATGCCTGACAGCCAGAGGTCGAGAGTCACGGCTGGAAACTTTTGCAAAAGCCTCCACCATGGTATTGGCCACCGTCAAACTATCCATGATCTTAATTCCATTGACCTTAAGTACAGGTGGAGTACTAGGAGAAAACTTCCCCGCCATCTTACGTACTCTCCTGAACACTTGGGTGAGTGGAGTTTTAGTATTAATTGAAGACACATAGGCCTTCCAAGATGCACATCGGGCCTCTTTTAAGACTCGTCTAGCCCGGGCCCTTTCCCGTCGGAAATCCTCTGAAAGAGTTGGGTCACCACGATTGCGACGAAGGCGAGAGAAAGCAGCACGCTTCTCCCGCACAGCAGTGGTGCAGACTGGTGACCACCAAGGGACAAGACGTTTGGGAAAGTAGCCAGAAGTTCTAGGGATAGAGTTAAGAGCAGCAGAGTGGAGAATATCAGTGAAATATGTTACAGCCTCGTCAGAGCTACCGAAATCGGCTACCGAAGAGACCGAAGAAGTTAGCTCTCTAAAAAACTGCCAGTCAGCCTTCTCTAATTTCCACCTAGGAAGACGAGATTGTGGTTCATACCTGTTACCTTCTAAAAGTATAGGGAAATGGTCACTGTCATATAAATCAGGCAACACTCTTTAAGTAAAATCCAACAGAGCACTGGGTGAGCAGAGGGAAATGTCAATAGCGGTAAAAGTCCCAGTAGGGCTATTAAAATGTGTCACATCTCCCGTATTTAAAACCCCTAATCCCTCATCCTCAATAAAAGAAGCCAGTAAAACACCACTGGGGTCGACCGAACTGTCACCCCAAAGAGGATGACGACCATTAAAATCACCCAATAAAATAAAGGGAGAGGGAAGGTCCCGTACAAGATGGTTGAGATCACCCCTTTTTAACTGTAACACTGGGAGGAAGGTATAGACTGCACATAGTGTACGGGCGGTCCATAAAAACCTTAACTGCAACAGCCTGGAGCGGAGTGTCAAGCTCCAGGCTCGTGCATGGAATATCTCGGCGAACTAGGATGGCAGAGCCACCATGATGACCCTGCCCTTCAAATAAATTGGAATAAAACGCTGAGTATGCTGGAGGACTGGCAGGAATGTAGTCCCCAAGCATTGTCTCTTGGAGAGAAACACATGCAGGAGAGAAGCTAGAGAGAAGAACGCGCAGTTCCTCCCAAGAAGCACACAACCACAGCAATTTCACTGAAGGACCTTGAACTGTGTTACTTTAGTACTGATTTTTGGGAAGTCTCACGGAGGTACTTCCCACTACCACCTCGACCTAAGGGTTTACTCAAACAATAAGATTTGTCTAATCCTGGGCCACTAGAAGATGAGCGAACCCGAGGAGTAGTACTTGGGGCAGTAATTGTGACCCGTTGACGAGTCCCTGAAGCATCTGATATGTTAGAAGAAGATGAAGGTATATGAGCTGGGATATTCTTTGAAACAATTACATTGGTTTTGTCCTGTACAGCAGTGGTATCACTGACACAGGCAGATACATCAACATCCATAATACAGGTGGTAGAATCACTCCGCTGCTCAAGCGGAAGAGAAACTGAATCTTTTGAAGTCACAACATCCATGGCATCCACATTAACTTCACGCCCTTCTGGTGATCCCGAAGGAAGCTTGCGAGGAGGAACTTCTGTTGAATCAAGAGATTCATCAGAGCCACGAGAACGCTTCTGGTGAAATTGAGAGGAAACTATGGATGAGTCCACATAGATGGTTGCCTTACAAGGTGGAACATCTATAGAGTCAAGTGCCTCAGAGGAACCACGAAGGCGTCTCTGTGGCAGTTTAGGTGACTTAAGTTTCCTTTTGGGAGAGCGTGTGGCAGCGTGAACCTCTACCACATGGACACCTTTAGCTAAAGTCTGAGAATTGTCATCAGTTGGAGGGTCACCAGAATGAGTGTCTGATAAAGTTTCGAAGACAGAAAAATTATTATGTAGAGTAACCTTAGAAACGTTCTCACTAGAGCAAAATGCAGCTGCCTCTTGAGAGGGTTGAAAGGGTGCTGCAACCAATTTAGGGCGATGAATTTGGTATTAGCCAAGTGGAGGATATCCTGCTCAAGTAGGTACATCTTACATTGACGAGAACGTAAGAGGTGAGCATCCTTGCAGTAACAGCAGTAACTCTCTGACTGACACTCAGAAGTATGATGTGAGTCAAGAGCAGAACAATTACCACACCGGGAACGGTTGTTGCAGTTGCTCCTCCCATGACCAAACTCATAACAACAGAAACACTGCAGGGGACGCTCAACAAAAGGCTTCACCTCAAATAAGGTGGGGTTAATGTTAATGCGATCTGGGATATGCGAGCCATAGAAAGTTAGGATGATCATATTTTTACTGCCTTTCATCTTCGTTACTCGTTGGACACTGTCTGGGCACATAGCGAGAATGTCCTCTTCTGAGAATTCATACAGGTCCTCATTATATATACGCCCCTTGCTATAATTAAATGTTCGATGTGGTTTAATAGATTCAAATATGCTATCAGAAGGACAGGGGAGATTGAGGAGCATCATGGCCTGTGTAAGATCTTTGACTCTGATTAAAATGCCCTTACCATATTTCTTTCTGTGGCCCATTGGTAATAATCCAATTTCTTTCTCGAGATACCGGGAAGCATGAATAACGTTACCACGTCCCTCCCTGTAGTAACCAACAAACCAAAAGGGTGTAGGAACCCGACGTTCCTTTGGGACATGCTCTACACAGTCATCAAATATATTAGGGCAGTAGTCATTGTCACTGTCAGCTACATTGATGGACCTCGAGGGGGACCGAGCACTGGTCGCCGTGGGCGGGTTACCTCTTCCCCCACGGGGCCACTCGTTTTAAAAAGCAGCCCCAATGGCTCGAAAGTTTGCCCACGACGGTGCTGAGACCCCCTTCCCCAACATCTCCCGGCCCAGACACCCAACCATCCAACATAGGACAGCCCCTAGAGGGCAGTCTCTCTGGAGGGCAGCGCTGTTGGCCCGTACTGGCAGCCTAATGCATGGGAACCATTTAGTCTAGTCTCTCACTGGCGACCTTACTAGCATGGGAAGCCCTCTCTCCCCGAAATCGGGGCAGAGCAGGGGCCAGAGCCCCCTCTAGTCCAGCTCGCCAGGTCTCAGAGACACGCAAGCCCCCCCACCACGTCAATGCGGTTCCCGTTGGGGGGGCGAAGGTCAATGAAGGCCACCACACTGTCCTTGGAAAGGCGAGAGTACAGGTCGACTAGCCAGTGGTGTGTGCTCCTCTGAGGAAGGAAACCAAACAGCCATGGAGAAAGGTGATCCTGCAGTTTGTACATGAGACAATTGAGTAAGATTCTCTCCATAACCTTACAAAAACAGGAAGTAAGGGAAATAGGCCTGAACTTCGCAGTGACGGGCTTAGGGATGGGTATTATTGTGCTGCTGGTCCAGGCTCGTGGTACACAACCGTCACAAGGACAAAGATTGTACAGTCGAAGTAGAAGGTTCCCAGGAACTTGTTGAAGTAGGCACAGCACAGCATAAGTAATACCATCATCACCAGGGGAAGAAGCTCTATCCCTAGAGAGAGCACGGATCAACTCCTCCTCAGTTATCTCCTCTGCATCATCGTCATCATCTTGTAACAAAGCAGACATTAGACGTAGCTGATAAATAGCAGCACGGGAAGTGAGTGCATCTTGTTTGTGGATGGGTAGACTGGCTGGGGTAGATTGTTCTGACCAGGCATCGACAAGTTGTTGGGCATAGTCGGCGGGAGTGTGATGACGAGCAGTGGCCGGTGTCTTTCTAACAACCCGGCGGATGAAGTGCCAAATAGAAGCCACACTTGTTTGCTGGTTGATCCTTTCTGTGAACCGCTGCCATAACTCAGTGTGAGCACACTCCTGCAAGGCAACTAAAGCGTCCCTAGACATCTGGTAACGATGGAGCAGGACAGGGTTTGGGTTGGCTTGAAACAGTAGGCTATCACGTTCAGCTTCCTTCTTTGCCTCCTGTATACATGCATCCAGCGTCCAGGAGTGGGCAGTATGGCGATGCTCGAGGTGTGGCCGGGAGACGTATAGCCTATAAAATTCATGAGTAGCAGATACAAGATCAGAGTACAACTGTTCAGCTGATGATATTTCAAATGTAGGGAATACATGGGCCATAAATAAGATGTAAGATATTTAGTGGGCACAGCAATACGGAAATGAGTGGCTGAAGCACTTGAACCAGCAGGTAGAGAATAATGAAACCGAAGAGCGATGTGATCAGAGAACAAGTCTGGCCCGGAGAAGCACTGGACCTGAGATGCTATCAGGTCAGACGAGAGGATGTAATCCAGAGTACCTCCCCGGCAAAGAGTGGCACCGCCAGTGTCCCAGCGTGTCAGATCATGCTTGCGGATGTATGAAAGGAGACGAACACCATTACGATTAATAGAGCCAGAACCGTCACCCAAATCAGAATGCCGAGCATTAAAATCTCTCATATACACCATACCACGTACTGTTGGAGAAGGAAGAGCCTCAAGAATGAATCTAGCTGGGGCAGAATAGACATTACATAATTGGAGTACTCCATTCCCAGGTAGAACCTCAAATAGCTGAAAGGTCATGTCAGGATTAGTGGAGGTACGGAGAAGGCGATGTGGCAAGGAGCTATGTATGTAAGTCAGGAGACCATTCCTTACCAGATGAACATATGGCACATAACCTGAGAGGGGAGGAGCTTGCCTAGCAGTGAGCGGCAATCCTGGAAATGCTTCCTGGAGAAAAATAACACTGGGATGATGACGGAAAACATAGGCCTTGAGTTGAGTGAGCTTAGCATAACTGGTGATACCACATACTTTCCAGGAGATGACATCCAGCTGGCAATCACTAGCGAACTGCGTATCTAGAGGTAGAAGTCCGGTGAGTGGGGGCAGATGAGCGACATGGAGAAGATGATGGACCAGAAGGGACTGACTCGAAAAGCTTTTCAAGGCGAGATGCAACAGTATCCATCTTTTCAGTAAAGGTAGTGACAGTTGAGATGATGGCCTGCTGAGCCTCGACCAAGGTAGAGAGCTTGGAGTCATTAGCAACCTGAGCAGCACCCAGCCCATCAATCCTGGCTTGAAGGGTAGAAAAGCAGTTCTCGAGACCCGTACATCGTGCCATGAGGGTAGCAACAGACTTGCGGAGGGTTAGGTCTGGAGGCGAGGCAGGGCTGGTAGGAGGAGCAGTCTGGGGAGGTGGTGGTGGCAGTGGTGGAGGCGGAGCAATAGTAGAGACACGAGCCTGGACCTGACGTTGAGTACATCCATGCCACACATTAACCCCTGGCTGAAGGCATCGTTGACACTTCCATCGAGATGTATCCTCAGTAGGTGAAGTCTCAGTGGTGGAGGCAGCAGGACGTGATGGTTCACCCCTGACAGGGCACGTCTTGGAATCATGGTCGGCGGCACACCATGCACACTTCAGCCTGGCAGAACAGTACCGGGAGATATGCCCAACTCCCCAGCACCTCACGCGGTGGAAAACAGGGAAGGAAATCAAAGAAAACCTTAATTGGAGGTGGATTGGTAGACTCCAGACAACAACAATACTGCCAATAGAGGAACCATCTTGGAAAAAAAAACGGGCAGAGTACACACCAGGGTATCCCTTGGCAAGTTTCGGGTCAACATCAATAGGAAACGGGTGAGGATGTAGCGGGGGAACTTACAAGGCCTCTCCGGTGAGTCTTGAAGAATGAGAAGCAGAGACAAAAATTCACCAGACTTGACTCTATCAATGATGTCCTGACGCTTCCTAGAGATGTAGACAAACCGGGAGGTGACAGCAGCCATCTTGACTTCAGCCAGTTCACGATGCAACTGGAAAGCCCTGTTGACATCAGACAACCAACGCAGCTTGGTGTCCGTAGATGGGTTCTCAGAGAAGCAGAGCTTGACATAGGTATCTCTCGGGGCAAAAGCAGGAAGGTTGGACGAGGGCAAGGAGTTTGTATACAAGGAAAAAACACCAGGGTGAGGCAGAGAAGGTACGCCGTGCACAGCTGAAGCACCCTTCTCCGTCTTGGCAGCTGGAGGCAAACAGTCCACACCATCGGAATTTTGCGAGAAGTCGGACGAGGCATCAATGGGTCGCTTGGTTAAGGTTGAGGAGGTGGACGGCTGCAACCTGAGCTGTGGAGTGACCGAGGAGAGGGGGGGAGGGTTACGAGAGGGCAGTTCAGGCCAGTGATCCTCAATTGGAGATTCTCCAACATTTGCCTTTTCAAGCTTGGTACACCCTTTATGTTCCACGATATTATCTTTACTTTCCTTACTCGCTGTGATGCACCTAGAAAAACTGAGCATTCTAAATATCTATGACCACCCAATCCCTGTACAACTTTCGTTCCTTAATGTCAAGTCGAATTGTGCACCAGGCATTTACTGGCCGTTCCTTTTCCGCCATTTCGGCACTCTGCGCCACTCTGTTCGAACACTCGGGTGAACATCCTTCCTTATATAAATCCTAGTGTAGGCTTCTCCTGATGTCTTGAGACGGCTTGCATGATCCAGTATTCATTGTAGCTGGTTCTTGTTACGGTATGTAGAGTGAAAAGTATGTCTTCCCCGTCACTCTCCTTGTTCGTTACTCCTGCCAAGTCTCCTCCACGTCCCTATAGTGTGTCCAGCCTAAGGTGGCGGAGAAGCCCTGCCTCTCTGGGGCATTCTTGGATGCTTCTGGTTGGCAGATGATGGGATTGGGACGTTTCGAGTCCATTTGTTGACACACACACAAACATACGCACGCAAGCACGTCGCATAGCGGTCTGTTAATCTCAGTGACCTGTAGCTAACACCTCCCTCCTTCTCCCCTCCACCTCTCTCTCTCTCTCTCTCTCTCTCTCTCTCTCTCTCTCTCTTGTTCACAATTCATCCACAACCCATTCTTTTCCATGTTCTATAATCTAATAACATTATATCCCTCATAAAAGTAAATGGAAGCGAGACCTGTAATTCCGGGATGTAAACTTGAAAAGTAGGAGAAACAAATGGAATCAAATTTACACATTTTATTTTCTACTCTATTGACTTATTACATAAATTTATCACCACAGGTAACAATATAAGGCATAAAATTACGAGTACACTCTTTACATACACTACCGTACTAATTCATCCTCTTCACTCTCCGAGTCAGCGAGAGAAGTTACGAAATTCTCGTACAGATGATTCACAGCAGCGTCTTTACGGAAATATTCATTTTAATTTTTTCCCGTATGACTTATACACCTCCGCCAGTTTTCGGCAGTTATGCATTCAAATGCTTGTTTTCTTAGCTCTTCCACCCTACTCATTGTTTGACCTGCGGTTGAATTGTGCTGTCTCACATATTGCTTTACTTGTGCCCAGATAAGTTCAATGGGGTTGAGATGACAATGGTAAGGGGGGAGTCTCAAAGCTTTGTGTCCATGGTTGTGTGCTAATTCATCAATTTGATACATTTGCTTATTTTTATTGGCTTTCACAATGAGGAGCAGTTCAGGTTTTGTGAGAGATGAATCTTGGGTAATGTTGGTTCTTCTAGCCACTTTAATATATCATGTTTTTTCGAATTCCTATTTGGTGCCTTATTCAGTACTTTCGAGTGATGATTATTAGCGATCCGGGTGGGATACCAGGAAGTAACTCTCAGTAAGTAACACTCAGAGTTCATCGAGTCATGATAATCCCCCTTATTTCGATTCTTTGATTTAAAGAGTAACAAACCACCAGCGTGAACTTTGATGAAACGTGCTCCTTTGCTACTCTTTAACTTTGGACCAACTTTTCCTTCGCTTGTAGTCCAACACTTCTTCACTGAATCGTTTTGGTTTACCCACGTTTCGTCTAAATACACTTCATATGGTGGGTTGGTGGAGTTCCTGGTTTCATTTAAAATTCTTAAATATTTGTTGCGGGCAGCAACAATGTCATCCCTTTCCATGAGAATATGCCTGCCGCTATCAGTTACCTTAAAAGTGAACCCAGTTTTGTGGAGCAATTTTTGAAGAGATGATTTGCCTCCACAAAAGTTCACTGGGGGTTCTTTCACTTTCTCCAATATTTTGCAGTGTTGGAATTTCCCCTCTCTCATAGAAAGCTGTAATTTCATTTCTTATACAGTTTTCGTCAAAAGAATCTATACAGTCCATAACAGGTGCACTTTTTTTTTTCGCTTAGCAGATGGCGATCTCACTCTGCCTTCTTTCACTTCCTTTTTAATTCGTTGCAAAGTGCGGACCGATATACCAGTAGCCACTACTCTATCTGCCTCAAAGTCAGCTTCAGACATCAGTGGAGTGCGCATCCGGAGATACTGGTATACTTGCAACACCATGCCTCGTGTCTAGCTGTTGTATGGCGACCTTGCTTCTTCACCTCGAAGTTCACGTAGCCTAATTGGAGACTGATGATTTTCCTCCTCCTGCAATGATAATGATAACGATGATGAGAATAATTATTTAAATACTGAGATTATCAAGTCTGATTCCAATGAATTAGAAGTATGAAATTTGTTAACAAGATTAGTAATAATGATAATTATGATAATGACATAAAATGAAGTTATTGGTAGTAATGGAAATAATAATAAAATTTGAATGAAAATAATAGTTCAAATATTTACGATGATGCTGCTGCTGATGACAATAGCATCAACAATAACATCGAGCAGTGTACAATAGATAGATTCAATTCTTATCATAACTTATGCTGGCGTCGGATACCAAACTCAGTACTCTTGATACGATAGGACATTTGGTGGTGTTTTCTCTGTCAAATCTTTGAAGAATCTGTGTGAGACTCATGAAAAGAAGCCAATTTATATCAAGTCGGAGGACGCAACTGTAGCACTGAAACGTATGTGTAAGTTCAACTCCAAATCTCATTAGTCAAATGTGCATATACAGTACCTGACTTACCGTGTTGCTCATTACCACTCCCAGTTGCATTTGTCAAACGTATAATATTTTTAATTTTTTTTTAATCCATTTATTCATTCTCTCATTAACAGTACCATGCATCACAAGCTATTTCACCTTCTTAATATTTTGTTACCTTTATCTGAGTTTCTCTATCCTTCTCCCTCTTTTTTTCTCTCACTGCCTTAGGCCATTTCTATTATAATCTGTGGTCCCTAAGGCGCCTCTCTCTCTCTCTCTCTCTCTCTCTCTCTCTCTCTCTCTCTCTCTCTCTCTCTCTCTCTCGTTCACGATTCATCCACAATCTTTCCTTTTATATATTCTATAGAATATAGAAATTTATAGATTAACGGCATTATATTATATATGTATATTTTTTTTATTCCATTTATTCATTATCTCATTAAGAGGCAAAGAAAAAGTAGGATTTATCGGGCAGAGACGAAGACAAAGTGGCAGCAAAAGCAGCCAAGAAGGAAGCAAAGAAGGCAGTGGCGCAGGCAAAAGCGAGGGCAGTCAATGAAATATATGAAGACTTAGAAACAACAGAGGGACAGAAAAAGATCTACAGAATGGCGAAAATGAGAAATAAAGCGACTAAGGATCTTACGCAAATAAAACAAATTAAGCATGAAGACGGTAGGGTACTGAGCAATGAGAGGGAAATACAAAACAGATGGAAGGTTTATTTTGAAAAACTGCTTAACGAAGAGAATGAGAGAAGGGTTTTTGGGGAAGGAACAGTAAATGTGAGGGATACACCCGAAATCAGTAGAGAGGAGGTGAAGATAGCCCTGAGGAAAATGAAAAATGGAAAGGCGCCAGAACAGGATGAAATACCAGCAGAGGTTTGGAAGAGCTTGGGGGAGGAATGAATAGATGTGCTCTGGGATTTATTGAGTAAGATCCACGATCAGGAGAAGATGCCAGACGCTTGGAGGGATAGCGTCATTGTACCAATCTATAAAGAAAAGGGTGACATCCAAGAGTGCGGGAACTATCGGGGTATTAAGTTGATGTCACACACAATGAAAATATGGGAAAGGGTAATAGAACGGAAAATAAGAGAAGAAACAGAGATTGGCGAACAGCAGTTTGGGTTTATGCCTGGTAGAGGGACAACCGATGCAATTTTTATTGTCCGTCAATTGCTGGAGAAATACGGGGAAAAACAATGAAAGCTTCATCTAATTTTCATAGATCTAGAAAAGGCATATGACAGAATACCTCGAGGAGAAGTGTGGAGATGTCTGAGAGAGAGAGGAGTGTCGGAAAAGTATGTTAGACTAGTGATGGACATGTATGAGGGAGTGAGAACGCAAGTACGAACATGTGTTGGAGTGACCGAGAAGTTCCCGGTAACAGTGGGACTTCACCAAGGCTCCTCCTTAAGCCCATACATCTTTGATTTAATAATGGATGTGCTAGGAGATGGTATCATTGCACCAGCGCCATGGGACATGCTATTTGCAGACGACATAGTCCTCATAGATACCACCAAGGAGAGAGTGCAGCAGAAGTTAGAAAGATGGAGAAGGGCGATGGAAGACAGAGGGTTTAAGATTAGCAGGGCAAAGACAGAGTATATGGTTTTTAATGGAGAGGAAGAAATCGGAGATGTGATGCTGGGGGTTGAGAGGCTTAAGCGGGTCAATACTTTTAAGTATCTTGGCTCAAGTGTGGCATCGGAAGGAACACTCGACTATGAAATAAATCATAGATTTCAATCAGGGTGGAGAAATTGGAAAAACACCTCGGGAGTATTGTGTGACAAAAAGATCAGCGCACGAGTGAAAGGAAAGGTATATAAAACTGTGGTGAGACCTGCATTTATGTACGGAGCAGAAACCTGGCCCATCAAAAAGGCTCAGGAGAAGAAATTGGAGGTGGCAGAAATGAGGATGCTAAGATGGATGTGCGGGTGACGAGATATGATAGAATTAGAAACAAAAGGAAAAGAGGAACAACCAAAGTGATTGAAATATCAAAAAAAGTGCAAGAGCGAAGGTTACAATGGTATGGTCATGTGATGAGGAGGGAGGATAATAACATAGCTAAGAAGGTCATGAATATAGAAGTAGAAGGCAGAAGGAAAAGAGGGAGGCCAAGAAGAAGATGGAAGGATTGTGTGGATGAAGACCTTAAAGAGAAGAATCTGACTGGAGAAGAATATGGCGACAGAGGACAGTGGAAGCGACTTACCAAAAACAGCGACCCCGTATTAAGACGGGAAAAGCTGGGGGAGAAGAAGATTCATTATCTCATTAACAGTAGCAAGCATCATAAGCTATTTCACTTTTTTCCTCTTTTGTTACCTTCAACTGAGTTTCTCTCTCCCTCTTTCTCTCTTTCTCAATGCCTGGTCCCAATAGGTGTCTGTGGTCCCTTTAGGCGCCTGTCAACTTCCTCTGTGTCGGTTCATTAATGCATTCACACACACACACCACTCCCTGCCCAGTCCTGCTGCTTTGTTTGGCCATGGTTTAGAAATATATTAACGTTTTTGTGTAAGTTGTGAATTTGTGTGTGTTTTTTCTATTTTTTCGTTGAATAAAAACACACTCTCTTGTGCTTCCGAAAGATCGGTGAAATTAAATGTATAAAAAATGGTAGTATGCTTTCAAACACGGGAATTCACAAGGGTTACCCAGAGGTCTTCCAGTTGACCTGTTTTTCTCTCACTGTCGCTCACTTTTTCCTACACACTATATGTTCTAATCAAGATATTGCGAGCTCCTAGTATATTGTCACTGTGAATTTTGACTGTAAGGCTCACACATATCATTTAAGATAATGAGTGAGTAAAAACAGACATGAATAATGCTTAATTAGCAGAAATATTCATGAAAAAAGGAAGCACTCCTATTTTTCTCGGTGTGCTGAACACCTCTAGCCAATCAGGGAAGCGAAAGAGTACTTGACCTGCCTACCGCACCTGTAGGGCAGGGCTTCTCCGCCACCTTAGGCTGGACAGAGTATACATATATATATCTTTAGCTCTTTAACACATATAATACTGTATGTACACATACACATCTACACAAGTGGAAATGTGTCAGAGACAAGCCAAGCATACAAGGGGATATGAGTTAACATCTAGTCAGCAGAGTGCTGGCCCATTGCTTCTTCAGCTATTAGGTGCCCTGGGAAACACACATAGTTTTGGGCAACAAGAGCATACAGGAAGATGCTTACTTTAGGCTGACTTATTTCCTTAGCAAGCACACGTGCTGCTAGGTCAGAGAGTCACGCCGGAAGCTGTTCACTTCCGGTAAGCCGACCACTACTTGGTATGTCAATAGATTTTCATTCTCAAAGGGTTAACACCAAACATTCTCTATATTATCGTCCCGTTGTACAGAGACTTCTCTTTCAATAAACTCTGACAATACTGAGAAGCTTATCACTTCAAAACACCTTGTAGCTTTAAAGAATACCACCGACCAACGGTACACTACCGTACTCAACAATCATCAAAACCACCTAAGCACTCTATTTACATATCTAAATACATTTTCACACTCTAATTTCGTTATAAAACATGTCAGAATCACATTTTTCAACACAACAATATGAAATATAATGTCACTGTCGTTTTTACATACATATATGGTAAATACAGGAATAGAGGAGTGATGAAAATATGTCCTTCCACCATCACTGTTCGAGTGTGACTGACTGGTGGTAGCTGTGTGGGCTGGGTTGTCCCTTGGCTCTCACTATCACTGTTGCCAGCCGAAACTAGCTTGTTCGAGACTGTATAAATTTAAAAACTATGCTGTCGAAAAATTCCTACACCTGCGGTGCATACTTATTGCTCATGTCGAAATTTCTCTACACCCGCGATTTCAAGGTTAAGGAGTTTCTCAGTGGTCAAAGTTTTTGTGTAAGTGTTGGTACAGCCCTCTCTGCACCCATATCACAGAAAGAGGGAGTCCCTCAGGGAATCGTCCTCAGTGTTATGTTATTAGCAGTGGCAATTAACACCATTGCCTCATTCCTTCCTGATGGTGTAGCTAACTCAATATACAATGATGACCTGGTGGGATTAGGCATTGCTGACTTTCAGATATATCCTGTGTGGGTCCCCGAAGTGGCTCCATGGCATCTCACAGAAGTTCACTCCTGCACTTGCTCTTCAGAGAGGATGGAACCTCTTCATCCTCCAAGGGTTCATTCCCTCTTCTTAGAACATGCTTCCTCTCACAGGGGGCCCTCCCTGCGTACACTGAAGGGTCAAAGTCTGATGCTGGAATTGGTTTGGGGGCTGTCTCTCCTGAGTTTTGTTGTGGCGGCAGGCTCCCTTCTGTCATGTCAATTTTTACTGCCGAACTCTCAGCCAATTTATATGCCCTCCAAGAAATTTTTGCACTCCTACAGCCTTCTTTTACTAGTATTTTTTATTCCTGTAGTACCTTGCAGGCTTTGGGCAATTTTAACTCTTCCCATCCCCTGGTGTTGGCCATTCTTGTGTGACTTGTCTTCATGGAATGTCGTGGCCGCAGAGTCACATTTTGTTGGGTCTCAACCCATGTGGATGTCAATGGGAATGAGTGGACTGACGCCCTAGCTAAGGCTGTGGCCTCCAGTGCTCGACCTCCTACCCAGCATCATCCGGTACCTGCTGTCGACCTTCGATCCTCTATAGATGCTGCCGTTCATTCTTGCTGGCAGGACAGATGGGACGCCATCGGGGCTAAGAAGCTCCGTGGCATCCGCCAGCACCTGGGTTTGTGGAGCTATAGCGGTCTGTCTGTGGGAGACAGCTTTTATTCATCTCAGCATTGGCCACTCAGGTTTGACTCATGGATTTTTAATTGAGAGAGCTCCTCCTTTTTACTGTGATGATTGTCTGGTCACCTTGACTGTGCGGCACCATTTGGGGACCTTCATCATAGATACTTCTCTGAGTACCAAGTGGGGGATGGTTCTTACGGTCTCTCCCAAGTGCTGGGGGAAGAGGCTTGTAGTGTGGGAGGTCACACCCTTTCCTTTGTGGAACAAGTTGTGAATTTTATGATTCTGATATCTTCTCACTTTTTAGATATTTCAGTCTTTCGTTTTATATATCTTTTGATTAATCAGGCTATTTTATTAAAATGTGGGTTTCAGATGATATATCCTTTTATTCATGTTGCTGCTCCCTTTTTGGGGAGTGAAACCTGGTATATATATATGCATATATCTTATAAATTATATAGATAACCATAATTTGAAATCCATGAAATCTAATATTATATTGGTCGGTTGTTGTTGTTGTTGATGTTGATGTTCTCCCAGGGCAGAATGGCCTCCTGCCCCACAGACCCCTGGTACACTCTGGTCGCAGTGAAAAAACAAATTAAAATAAAGGAGGGGCTGGCCCTATATGCCTGGGCTACCGAAGCACATCCCAAGGAAATGGAACCAGAGCTTATTGGACCAGGGAGTCTGGGGGAAGGCTTTGATCCCACAGCCAGTGCTGTGGGCCCAAGTCCACGTTACCACAAGAGCTACAAGTGGGGCCGTACCTTCCATGAGACCAGCCCTGAAGGGACCATAAGGGGGAGGGAGTTTAAACTGCTGCATGCAAAGGGATAATGCACCCCCGTGTGCTGGCGGTCCACACAACAGTGGAAAAAAAAAAAAAAAAAAAAAGTAGGCCTCCGGTTGCAGTACACCTCACGTGGATTTTTAATCCATGTGGGCAGATCTCGTCAAATCCACTAGAAAGTGACCAGATCCTACAACAATCTTTATTCTAGCCCTGTGGGGGATAACTAATATTCACAGAGAATAAAGTCAGCCCCACTGGGCCCATATTGGTCGGTAAATGACCCTGGCTGTTGCCTAGTGGCCAGATGCCTAGTGGCGCCATTTATAAATCGCCTCGTCCTGTCTGGTGGCCTATAGTGGTTGCACAGGATGTAAGAGTTGAGCACTGTGATGTCAAGGTGAAGGAAGGCCTTCCTGTACTACTTGCAGGTTTTCTCAGGTAATCGATGGAGATGACCATCATGTCTGATTTATCGACGAGTCTCATGTTGATGTTATTGTCAAGCACAGCATCAGGCTTGAGGATGCTGTGTTCAAATTTGCCAGAATCCTGCATCCTGCCACTGTTGACTGTTGTGTTGTGAGTATATTGACAGGTCTCTTGTCATGCCATTTGATGGCCAGCATGTCCCTACATTTCTTCTTCAGACAGTCACTCCTATGGGTGAAAGTTGGCCATCCTCTCCTATTGGCACGAACGGTGCCACAGGATCCCGTTTAGTGCTGCAGAATATACTGGATGAGTGCTGGAAAGGTGTAGCAATTATCAGTGTACAGGATGTGGTTACGACCGAAGTAGTGATCCATCAGGGTTTTCACAACACTCCCTGAAAACCGGTGGGGGTCGTTGCCGGCGATGTCCTCATCCGTACTCGTATAAACTACGAAGTCCAGCACATATCCAGTCTTACAGTTGCAGACGACATAGAATTTGATGCCAAATCTATGCCTCTTTGATGAGGCATAGAAAGAAAGGGTATGAGAGAATGTTTTTTCCTGAGCAACATGAGAGACTCGTCGATAACCACCTTCTCGAATGGTATTTAGGAGCAGGGTCAGGACGGGATGTATTTTCCACAGCCTATTGTTGGGGTGTGGACTCCTGTTGGGAGCAGAGTGAAGGAATGTTAGGATATCCCTGTAGTGATCCCTGGACATATACCTCCTGAAGATAGGCATGGTAAGTAGGTCGAGTTTGGTCCAGTAGTCCTTTAGGCGATGTTTCCTGCAATGCGGCATCAACATTATCAACGCTAACCACACATACATCTCGGCAATGGTCATGTTACTCCAGGACAACATCTTAAATTATTATTTATTGGACACATTGCCAAGATTGAACAACAGTTCTTTACAGTTGTTCGTTTCCTACGTCATATACGTCATCAAAGCTACATCGATAAAGGCCGTGATGTAGCTCAGTATAGATGACTCAGGACGACAGGGAAATTCAGCCTAAATATCCACTTTCTGTCGCCGAATTTTGGAACATTCTGCTAAAATCATCGCAATCCTTCCACAAAAACGCATCCAATTAATCTTGACGTGACAGTGGTGATGGCGGCGGCGGGAAGGCAGAGGAAAAAGCTCTCCCAGGCAATAAGACACGAGCCGGGCCAGCCGAAAGAGGAGGAGGTAAAGAGGGTGGTGGTGTTGGTGGCGGCTGATCAGGGTCAGACCCAACTGAGAGGGGTGGGGGTAGAGAAGGTGGTGGTGGTGAAGTGGCGGCGTCAGGTCACGCGATGGAGGGCTATCGGGATCAAAAGAAGAGATAACCCTTTTCCTCTTCTCTTGTTAACCCTTCCCTCTTCCTTTACCCTTTCCTTTTCCTCTTCCACTACATCCTCCTGGCGGCGAGCTGCTTGATGAAGAGGAGAAGAGAAATCTAACCACTTCCTCCTACTTCTAAATGATGGTGGGGTGGCAAAGCGGTGGGGAGGCCGTCGGGTAGAGGCGGAGGTGGACAGTCTCCTTAAGGGACAAAAGAATGTCCCCCAAACCACCCCTTACACCATTCATAGACGGAATTGCATCATCAGGGGATGCAAGATTCGACACGTCAGTGTCAGGCAACAATCAAGTTGCAGGAAGTGCTGTGTGGGAGGCGGCAGATACAGCAGCATCCACATCTTCCTCTGTCGACACTTTCTCATGCCACTCCATGTCGGATTATCATATGGTAACAAAGTTATATCTATTTCCCGTTCAATTGCAGAGTCAGATAGCCTTGCAGGAATGCGACGGGAACGTGGAGGTTAAACTCGTGGAGTGGAAATAACAGGAGTTACGATGGGGGGCACAGAATTGGACCTGGAGAAGAAATTGACTCGAGTCTCAGCCATCATAGGAACTGAGTGACCCACGTTGTAGTACTATGAGAGTCTAGGCTACAGGAAAAAAAGAAACAAATTCCAACCAACTCGGCGGCATTGGAGAAATGCCATTAATGGTATAGTCTCTACCATATTTCATACCATACGTGTATCCTTAGTCTCACCTTCGATTCCATTTGATGTGCTCCCCACATTCAGACTTCCTGATAATATTCATGTCCCAACACCTCTGGCTGCTACTGTCATGTCTCATATTGATCTATAGCTCTCAGGTGTATGTGTCTGCCAGGTAAATTAGTCTTCTTCAGCATTTTCCCACTTGTGTTTCGGCCACACTCGTCATCCAAGGATTCTTTTTGGATGAGGGTGTTACCCCCCACTCTATCACTGACTGTGGGGTCAGGGCACGGGTCCAGCATCTTCTAATTTACTGCCTATGGTTCCAAACAGCTCTTTGTTTGGTCTTACTGTCACCGTGTTCTACGTACATTTCTGCCCTTTTCCCTCTATATAGTTCCAATTTGTAGTCTGATTTCCCCTTTTCACCTTCTGGTATTCTTACTGCAACTCCATCCCAATGGGGTTAGGGACTGCTTGTCGTAAAAGGCGACTATAAGGAGCTTTACTTCTTTTAACTTTTTTTCTAATTTGTTTCATTTTGTGCTTATTATTGTCCCACCTCTCAATCACCTCCTTCCTCGGGAGCCATGTGACTTGCCTGTTGCGGCACCTATTTCAATCAATAATTTAATCTGAAACTCCCATGCTAAAAAATCCCCTCGGGCTTGATACCAGTTCTCATTTAAATAATAATAGGCCTAATAGAGAAGTGGGACAGAAAACATGAAGGGCGAAGAAGAAACATAGGGAATGTTGAAAAATTGAAAGTGCTACCCTCATCACCAGAGACAATGCTACCTAAGAGAGAGAGAGAGAGAGAGAGAGAGAGAGAGAGAGAGAGAGAGAGAGTCGGTCCCTAATACTGCTGCTGTCACAGTACCAGCGAGAGTGCTCAGAACATTAGGAATCTATTATTGTCTTTCTACTATTGCAGAAATTATGACCTAACATTACAGTAACATTCAGCTATAGTTTCGCAATAATCGTAATATTTCATTCGAAGGCATAGCAGAACTATTGAACAAGATTGTCTTCAGCCTTTAGAGGGTTATATATGAATACATATATTGGACAACTACTGATTCCTCTAATCTGTCCCAGTAAAAAATAACCTCAGTATACGAGTAGGGAATCTGTTTTATAACACAATTTGACGGAATCAATAGCTGTTTAATTCCCCAAAATAAAACTACCCTCCCCTCTGTCAACTGAGTATTTTATTTCTCTCCAGCTGTACGTCAACTTCCAGTTCCTACTCTTTATCAACATGACAATCGAGCAGGCTGTTCTGGAGCTCAATGGGACCTACACTATGGAAGGCAGTGCTTTGGAAATTCCCGTCACAGGAGACGGCAACTTTCGGTGAGAGATTGTTAATTAAGGAACAACACCGTAGAAGGAGGAGCCTTTATTGACGACGTGTCTCTACTGCTTTGTGTGGTCATAGGCACATCCTCACACTAGTCTGTGCCTTAACCATTTTGTCAATATATTTTAGTTCTTTTCGTGAGAGACTCTGTATTGTATAAACCTGACCTCTCATTCGAATTCCAGATACCAACAGGTCAGGACACTCGTATTAAAGTCCAGATAACAACGCGTTGGGACACACTCATACGAAAATTAGAGTATCAAATTGCCTCCTGCACTGACTTGAACTGACCCTGATATCTTGATTCTTGACATACTCTCGAACTAATATTTTTCTTATTCTTTTTATGATGGACTCCCGGTGGGAACCCATAGATGTGGCATCTGCACAGTACTGCAACATTCTACTCATATGTGCATAAAATTACGGAATAGATTCGATATAAGATATGTCTTTACATAGTTATTCAAAAAGAACAATCACAGCTTCCACACTAAGTCTCCCAAAACAAACATTTAAAGCACGGCTTCAACATCATATTTCATTGATCAATTATACAAAGCAAAGTTACAAAATTTGTTGTACATTTCCATTATCTGCCCTTAGCCAGAAAGAGATTGAGAGTAGTGATTGCAGACTGGTAAAATTCAGAACACAATCATACTCAATTGCTTTTCTATATTCTGTACTGAGAAAAGTGAGGACCAATGGCAAACAACCTACTCACTGCCTGAAATAAAGGAGTGCAAGAGGTGTAATACCTAATTTTGTTCGAGATAGATTGATTGATTAATTGATTGATGATGCCAAGGCAGCTGGCGGCGCAACACACTGGGTCATGTACCGCCAAACGAAATATTAAATTTCTAAGATTTTTATAATATGGTCATTTATATAATTTATTAGATATATACATATATAAACAGGCTTCACTCCCCCAAAAAAAGCAGCAGTAGGATTAAAAGGATATATCTTTAATCCTCATATTTTACTCAAATAGCCTGATGCCTGTAAAAATGCCAGAGTTCCACCAATCCCCGAACACGGCGGATAAGAACCATCTACCTCCCAAAACTCATAGAGGAACCGGCGGCGAACGTCCCTGAGGCTGGAACACTCAACCAGCACATGCTGGACAAGTCAGCGTGACCAAACAATCATCAAATGGAGGAGATAGAGGGTGGGTAGACTTGTCCATTACAAAACCGTGGCAGAACTTGGTGTGGCCAGTACGAAAACGGTATACCGTCACCCACCTGCATCTCAGCCCGGTGTAGGAAAACGGGCATCCCATCGTTCTTGCCCACACCGTTGGGCACAAGCCAAGGACCTACCCTTGGATTTTTGTGGGAATACACAGAGAGGGAAGGTGCAGAGTAAACAGACAATCGGAACGAACCCTATAGCCAAAGGGCTTTGACAATAATAGACGAGATTCATATCTTATCGTCCTGAATACCTGCACAGTGAACTTACTCCTATTTGTCGCAGGTGAATAAACTTCACAACCATAATCTATTTTGGGGAGGATTAGAGACATATAGAAAAGCAGGAGGATGTTTTGGTCAGTGCCCCAAGATCAATGTAATAGAACGCTCAACAGCAACAACCCCTTTATGCAAGCAGTTTTTATTATAACGAAAATGTGATACCCAGGACAGACGGCTGTAAAATAAGGCCCAGGTACCGAACTTCCTCCTCAAGATATTCCTCTATCGTCGAGAGGCAAGTATGGGTCTGGATGGACCCCACGAAGACAGCAAAAATGTATCGCAACAGTCTTTGTAGCCGAAAAGCGAAATCCGCGGGTGTCCGTCCACCGGAAAATCCTATTGATTGCCAGCTGTATATTTCTTTCTATTAATTAATGACATACAGTATGCGGAGAACGAGATGGATAAGTCGTCTACATACATCGATCCGTGGACTACATCAGGGTGGAACACTATTCATGGCAACTGCGAATACTGTCACAGTAAGTATCCTCCCTTGTGGCACACCTTCTTCAAGTTCACATTCCTCAGACATGGCCCCTCCACCTTGAACACGTAAAAATCGTCGAGATATAACTGTGGAATAAAAGTAAGGAGTCTTCCACGCAGATCAAACTCATATAGACTAATTAAAATTCCATGACGCCAAGTTGTATCATAAGTCTTCTGTAGATAAAAAAACACAGTGACAAGATGGTGGTTGTTAGCAAAGGCTTTACAAATGGATAATTAATAATGCATCTGTAGTGGAGTGCATTTTACGGAAGCCATACTCTACTGACGACAGGTGATCACCCCTCTCCAAATACCACATGAGTAGATCTAGCATTTACTATCTTCTCCATTAATTTACAAATGCAAGAGGTGAGAGAAATTGGTCAATAGTTATTAGCTATTAGGTGATCCTTATAGGAACTGACTCAAAGACGGAAATGGAATAAAGGCGGTGCTGTAGAAAAAGAAAGACGGAACAGTAGTGATGGAGGCAGAGGAAGTTGGAAAGAGATGGAGCGAATATATAAGATAGCTGTTTGATGATGAGAGACCAGAGATGGATGACGCAGCCGATGAAAGAGAAGGCCTAGACATTTTGGAGAGCGAGGTAAGGTGGGCAATTAAAGATATGAAGATAGGAAAGGCAGCTGGAAGTGACGGTGTTTCGATTGAAATGTTGAGAACGGTTGGAGATATGGCAGTAAAGAGTAAAACTGAGATAGCAAACAAGGTGTATCAATCAGGCCAGATAACAGAACAAATAT
The DNA here is from genome assembly GCA_033782935.1 of Petrolisthes cinctipes. Lineage (NCBI taxonomy): Eukaryota > Metazoa > Arthropoda > Malacostraca > Decapoda > Porcellanidae > Petrolisthes > Petrolisthes cinctipes. The sequence goes on from JAWQEG010000831.1 coordinate 2,287,023, forward strand.
GTGCATCTGTATTCATAGCAATACCAAAAGTAAGTGGAACACTTGACTGTGACAAGCACCGGACCATCAGCATTATGAGCCAGATAACAAAGATCATACTGAAATTTATACTTAGAAGAATAAGAGAAATAATAACACGTGAAGTTTCTGAGGAACAGTGTGGGTTTATAAAAGGAAAAGGTAGAAGCAATGCTATATTTATGCTACGAACCATGGCCGAAAGAGTTATAGAGAAGCAGAGAGACCTGTATGTGTGTTTTATTGACTATGAGAAAGACTTCGACAGACATGCAGATTTAATGGAAATATTGAAAAACGTTGGAATACCTGAAAACGAATATAGAGTGATAACAAAATATATACTGGGCACAGAAAGCTTGTGTAAGAGTTGATGGAGAAGAAATGGAGTGGCAGGTAATTAGAAGAGGTGTCAGGCAGGGTTGTGTACTGTCACCAGATCTGTTTTCATTATATGGAGAAATGATAATGAGAAACGTCAGAGAATGTGAGGGAATAAGTATCGGAGGAAGAAATATGAATAACCTGAGATATGCAGATGATACGGTGTTATTAGCAGATACTAATAAAAGATTGCAAACGATCTTTAATAGAGTAAAAGAGGAAAGTAAATTTTTGACAATAAATGTAAGAAAAACAAAATGTATGGTAATGTCAAAGAAGACATCAACACCAAGAATGGAATTACGTTATAATGATCAGACGGTGGAAAGGGTGGCGAGCTTCAACTATTTAGGAAGTGTTGTGACAGAAAATGTGAGATGCGGTAATGAAATTAAAAGGAGAATAAGAATAGCAAAGAATGCATTTGGTATTATGAGGAGCATGTTGAGGCACAAGAAAAAGTTTGATCAAAACCCATGTGTGGTCAACATTATTATATATACGGTGTGGAGAGTTGGACGTTGCCAGAGGAGATGGTAAGGAGATTAGAAGCGACGGAAATGTGGTTGTGGAGGAGAATGATGAAGATACCATGGGCGGCGAGATTGACGAATGAAGCGGTACTGGAGATGGTGGGGGAGAGGAGAGAGTTGATAATGGTGGTGAGGGGAAGACAGCTGAAGTTTTTTGGTCATGTAATGAGGAGACGGGGCTGGAGGATCTGATTACGACTGGAGTGGTGGAGGGAGGCAGAGGAAGAGGAAGACCAAGAGTAAAATACATGGAGGGATTAGTGAAGCGAGCACGAGGAGGAATGACAAGCGGGCAGTTCATAAGAGCTGCAAGAGACAAAGAAAGATGGAAATCCATGGTTGCCGACGTCCTGGAGGATATGGCACAGCGTTAAGTTAAGGTGATCCTTCCCAGGTTCTATCACGAACATCACTGTGAGTTCCTTGTACACGCATAGGGTTACTAACCCATAATATAGCAGGTACAGTAGCTCTTGAGCGTGACAACACTTACTTTGCTACACAAGTGTACGGAGCCTCACTCACTCTCTCACTCACATTTTCTCCCACTCGGCATCACTTTTACTTCTCACCCTCTATATACTATCACTATCAGATATATTATAAAATAAGAGTTACTTTCGCTACTCATATACTCATTACTGATGTGGTGAGGCTAAGTGGCGGGTATCCTTTCAAGGTTAGCGACTGGGCTAGTCTGAGCGAGAGGGGATATAGGAGGGTAGATGACTGCAGGCACTATCACAAACACATGCTAGCTTGCTAGAGAGCATAATCAGACAAAGTGGGCAGCGCACAAATTTGAATCGGGATCTGACCTGAAATGCAACTGCAATCATCAGCGCTTTATGGGTTAAAATTAATGCCTCAAGACTTCAATTGCTGATGGTAATGATCTACTAATGAGGCAGGGTCTTTCCAGGACACATTTGTAAAATTGCTCGCAAATGTTTTTTTTTATGTTCCCATACTGGACATAGGCTTAATCAAGCCCGTTACCGTGGCACAGTCAACTGCTGCTCATACACACACGTCACGACTTCCGAACTGGTACCCAACCACAGAGGGAGGGAAGTGAGGGTTAATCCCAAATACTGCAGCTGTTATGGTACCAGCGAGGGTGTTTTACGACGTTTGGTGGCCTTATAGTTAGTGCCTGAAACTCAAATCGGAAGTGTAAATATTCTCAGGCCCTCACCTGAGAGGATCGATCTCCCGACCTCTAGGTTATGAGTCCAGAACACTAACCACTCGGCCACCTTCCTTCGAATCAGCCATAGTTGTTCCTAGATTAGATAAGACTGGAGGAGACGGGACCGAGAACTTCTCCATAAGGAGAGGGGTTTTAGTTGTAATCAGAGACACATAGGCCTTTCAAGCTGTCCGACGTACAGTTCCGAGCAAATGAAACGGAGACATGCGAGCCACCAACGAGGTGGTGTAGTGCTCTCTTCATCTGGTAACACAGATAGGTTTGGAGCTTCAGGAATTCGTAAGCACGATTCGAACATTGTGTTCCTTTCTACCTGTTCTTGATGAGTATTATCCATTTAAAAGCAAGAGCCAAAATAAACTATCAGAGTGTTGTGAGTTTTTTCCCAAAACATATTTCGCATACTTAATGAGCTAAACGATTACCTGTATCATAAATAGCTGAATATATTGTGTGATATAGCAGATTTATGAAACTCTGATCATATAAGCCTTCCACACAGTATATGATATGACAGTGTATCATATCAGGTTTCCCATACCTATCAAGAGACGAATATTTACTGATATATATATATATATATATATATATATATATATATATATATATATATATATATATATATATATATATATATATATATATATATATATATATATATATATATATATATATATATATATATATATAGAGAGAGAGAGAGAGAGAGAGAGAGAGAGAGAGAGAGAGCGTAATATTTTATAAACTGCATATATTCAACTGCGATTTTGTGTTATTCTGTCTCATCATATACTAGGAAAAAACCTTGCCTCCTTTCTGACTGAGAGCGAAGAGAGGAGAAAAGAAAAGACTGTATTGGATTTCGTGGTAGATGACTTAAAAGTTTGACTTGTGAGAGAAACAAGTGATAGGGAGTGAAGCGGAGGTGAAATGTTGGGGGTAGGAGAGATAAGGAAGATGACAGAATATCACTACTTTATTTCGTTCAAGATCGGTTCCCCGTCCACAAAGCTCGAATCGTGCAGGAATGGTTTGTTCAACATCCTCAGTTCCAATTACTGCCGTGGCCTAGTAAGGGAGCAGATTGTAATCCCATTGAAAATATCTGGGCGACGATGGTAAATTAATGGGAATACCGAGTAATGAACGAACAGAACAGGAACTCCTTGCTCACACTCGTCGAGTGTGGGAAACTTCAGAGACCGCCCTGACCTTGTAAGATGTCACATTATCAACATGCCAGATAGACTTCAGGCAGTCGTTGAAATGGAAGGAGGATGGACAGGGTATTAACCTACTCCTCATGTTTCTTTAAATAAATTTACTAGTTAATCAGCAATGTTTTTATGAGCCTTAGAATAGATAATTAGTGTGACGACAATAATAGAAATAATAATAATAATGATAATGAAAAATAATGATAATATATAATACTAATAATGAATATTAATATATAATAATAATAATAATGAATAATGATATATAATAATAATAATGAATAATAATATATAATAATAATAATGAATAATAATATATAATAATAATAATAATAAGTAATAATAGTATATAATAATAATAATAATAAGTAATAATAGTATATAATAATAATAATATATAATGAATATTAATAACAATAATAATGTATGATAATAATTATGAAAAATAATAGTAATAATAATAATTTTAAATACTACTACTGTTTCTTCTACTATTATTATTACTATTACTACAACTACAGTATTACTAATGATAACATTTACAAATTTTAGTATGCTGTTACTCTTATATAAAGAACATACAAAAGTTTATAACAAGATACATCCCAATTCGTTATAATAAACACAGTAATCTACACGATGTATTACACAGAATATGTATACTTAGCAAATTTCTGTTGTCTATTATCGTTTTCGGTATTGAATGGATATTATACATCAACAACAGGTAGAAAGGAACACCATATTCGAATCGTGCTAGCGATAAACCTATACCTGACTGCTGTTGAAGCCCCGACCCTATCAGTGTTACCAGATGAGGGAAGCACTACACTACCTCATTGGTGGCTGGCATGTCTCCGTTTCATTTGCTAGGAACTGTACCTCTTGTAAAACTTGTCTAGCCCGAGCCCGTGCCCGTCATAAGTCATCTAAAGGCATTGGGTTCCCATGATTGCAATTAGGACGAGAGAAAGCATCACGCTTCTTCCGCCCAGCAGTGGTGCAAACTGGTGACCAACAAGGGAAAGGACATTTGGGAAAGTGGCCAGAAGTTTCAGGGACAGAGTTGAGAGCAGTAGAGTAAAGCATATCGGTAAAAATGGTCCCAGCTTCATCAGAGCTACTAAAATCTGCAACAGAAGAGACAGAAGAAGTAAGCTCTTTAAAAAGCCGCCAGTCAGCTTTCTCTAACCCCTTTGACCTCATGTAGCTAGGTAGACCAGGGTCTGACAGACCCAAAATTTAAAAAATCCATTAGAATGCTTTACAAAATTTTATTAGATTGGGATTGTTTGTGTATTAAATACTATCCTTCTTCTACACAACTGCCACAATGAAAAAAAAAAAATCTTTATTTATAATAAATTTTTGAAAAAAAAACACGTGCAAAAAAGCACATCTCATATAAAAATAATAACAGAATGGAAGTTTGCATGGTAGAATCGGTTGATAAGGAGTGCTGCTGCATTCCGGAACACTGGGGACAGCCCTCTGAGCATAAAGAACTGCACACCAAGACAAGAAAATGTTAGTTCGATTTATATATATATATATATATATATATATATATATATATATATATATATATATATATATATATATATATATATATATATATATATATATATATATATATATATATATATATATATATATATATATATATATATATGTATGTATTTCACGAGAGGAAGCAGAGGTTTTATGAGGCTATTTCTTACCTACATACACTCCATGCAGAGTGCAGAAGAGTGCTCAAGACATACTGGCTTCTTGCAAGTGATGCAGAGGGCTCTTGTCTTCCTATCCTTCTTGGAAGGACAGAGCCAGCATCTCTTTCTTCGTGGCAGGTTTTTGAGGATATTAGCTGGGGAATTCACCTCAGGGAAGACACTCTTGTTTACTTGCTGAGTCTTTGTGTGTTGGCCAGGAAAAGTAATCCTCTCTTCAGCCCATGGTTCCATGAGATTTTTCGCCAGACGAAGAAAAAACACACTTGCACAGTTAGTAGACATTGGTCTATGAGACCCGAATACCCTTATGGTGCCCAAATGGATAAAGGCCTTGAAATGACTCCCCTACCGAATGCATGCACACACCAAAGTAGAAGGTACTGAGGAGACCAGAGCTCCTAGGTATCTATAAATTACCGAACTAGAAAAACTCATAGTAGGGGTGGGTCTGTGAGACCCACTTCTGCCTAAGAAGGGCTAATCTCCACCGAGGAAGACGAGACTGCTGTTCATTCCTGTTATAATCTAGGTGTATAAGGAAGTGGTCAATAACATATAAATCGGGCAACACATTCCAAGTAAAATCTAACAGTGCACTGGGTGAGCAGAGGGTAATGTCAATGGCTGTAAAAGTCTCAGTAGGGCTATGGAAATGGGTCACATCTCCTGTGTCTAAAACCACTAATCTCTCATCCTCAATAAAAGAAGCCAATAAAACACCCCTGGGATTGACGGTACTGTCACCCCACAGAGAATGATGACCATTATAATTACCCAATAAAATAAAGGGAGACGGAAACTCTCGTACGAGACAGAAGATATCTTCCCTCTCATCAGTAACACTGGGAGGAAGGTATAGGCTGCAGACCGTGTAGGGCCAGTCCATAAAATCCTTAAAGGCAACAGCCTGGATCAGAATGTAAAGCTCCAGCTTCTTGCACTGAATATCGCGTGGTACTAGGATGACAAAGTTAGCATGATGACCCAGGCCTTCAATTGGTATTGGTATAAAATGCAGAGTATATAGAAGAACTGGCTGGAATGGAGTCTCCAATATTTTCTCTTGGAGACAAACACACGCAGGGAAGAAGCGAGAGAGAAGAACAAGCACTTCCTCACAAGAGATAAGCAACCCACAGCAATTCCACTAAAGCACTGAACAGTGAAACTTTTAAAACATATATTAGGGAAGCCTCACGGAGGGACTTCCCACTACCACCTTGACCAGAGGTCTTATTCAATCGACAAGTTTTCTCTAATCCTGGGCTACTAGCAGAAGAGCAAACCCGAGGGGTAATACTCACGGCAGCAATTGGCACCCATACACGAGTCCTTCAAGTACCTGATATGTTAGAAGGTAAAGGTAGAGGATCAGGGACATTCCTTGTAACAACCACATTGGAATTGTCATGCAGTAGTTGCATTATTGACACGGGCAGAGACATCATCATCCATAACGCAGGTGGAAGGATCACTCTGCTGCTCGAGCGAAAGAGAAACCATTATATTGTGAAGTCACAACGACCGAGGGATCCACATTCATTTCACGCCCCTCTGATGTTCCCAAATGATGCTTGCGAGGGGGAACATCAGTTGAATAAAGAGACTCACCAGACCCACGAGAACGCTTCTGGTGGGATTGAGAGGATAATATGGATAAGTCTACAGAGACGGTTGTAGTGCTTGGATGAACGTCCATGTTAAGTGACTCAGAAGAACAACGAAGACGCCTCTGTTTCAATTAAATGACTTTGGTTTCCTTTTTGGAGTGTGTCTGGTAGCGTGAACCTTTACTACATTAACATCATTTGTTAAAGCCATAAAATTGTCATCAGGGGAAGGGTTACCGGACTGCGTATCTGATAAAGTTTCCAAATAGAGAAACTACTGCGAAGAGAAACCGGAGAAACGTTCTCACTAAAGTAAGAAGCAACTGTTGCTTGGGAGAGGTGAGAGGGTATCACAACCAAATTAAATGTTCTCAACTTGAATGATGAGGGCGATAGGAGGAGACTTATGTCATCACTCCAACATCGTTCTCTCGCCTAAAGTTGAGTTGCCGTCTGGCACATCCAATGCTGATGAATTGGGAGTTAGCCAAGTGGAGGATATCCTGTTCGAGAAGGTACATCTTACATTGACGAGAACTTAGGGATGAGCATGCCTGCAGACAAAAGCAGTAACTCTGTCTGACATTCAGAAGTAGGATATAAGTCAAGAGCAGAACAATTGCCAAACCGGGAACGGTTTGCACAGTTCCTCCTCAGCAGCAAAAACACAGCAGAAGATGCTCAACAAAAGGCTTCACCTCAAAAGGGTTGATATTAATACGATCTGGGATATGCGAGCCATTAATTAAAAGGGAAGATGATCATGTTCCTCCTCCCTTTCATCATTGTTACTCGTTGAACATTATCAGGGCACACTGCAGGAATGTCCTCTTTTAAAAATTCATACAGGCCCTTATTGTGCCATCAGAAGGGCAGGGGAGATTGAGGATCATCATGGCCTGTGTAAGATCTTTGGCTCTGATTAAAGCTCCCTTACCATATTATTTTTTTTGTGCCTATAGGTAATATCCAATTTCTTTTTTCAGATATCTAGAAGCGTGGATGAGGATATTACGCCCCTCCCTGTAGTAAGCCACAAACCAAAAAGATGTAGGAAAGCAGCTCCTTAGAGACATGCACTACAGAGTTACCAAAGATGTTGGGGCAGTAGTCATTGTCACTGTCAACAACCTTTTTTGGATGTATAACATGAACAGTACAATGAGCATCCTCCACAAACAGAGAATATTTCGCCTCAAAAGCTTCTTTGGCAGCAGCATTCATATTAAAAGTAGTGTAGCACAAATTGGATCGGCAGTCACTGCCATAACTTAGATGAATATTGAGAACTACTTCAATGGCACTAATAGAGAGAGATGCAAATACATTAGTCAATATTAAAGTATCCAGTCCGCTAGCAGGCTCTGACGACAGAGCACCTGACCTGACTGGTCTTCTTGTGTTCGTAACAATTACATGAGGTGAACGAGGACCAGCCTTCAGGGAACCATCAGCACCACGACCAGCGAGTGGCGTCTCGAGGGCCTGGTCGACCACCGCTCGAAGAAAAGAAGAAGGATTAATGATATCCATATAACATTTGTTTTTGATGGAAGGGCACCAGAAGGCAAGAGCTACTACTTACCGGGCAGATGAGAGCACCGAGCTCTGCTCGCCGTGGGCGGGGTACCTCGTCCCCCATGGGGCAACTCGTTTCAAAAAGCAGCCCCAATGGCTCGAAGGTTTGCCCATGACGGTTATGAGACCCCCTTCACCAACATCTCCAAGCCCAGACACTCAACCATCCAATACAAAACAGGCGTTAGAGGGCGGTTCGTCTGGCGAGCAGCACTGTTGGCTCGTACTGGCAGTCTATTGCATGGGAATCGTTTAGTCTGGTCTCTCACTGGCGACCTTTCTAGCATGAGAAGCCCTCTCTCCCCGAAATCGGGGCAGTGCAGGGGCCGGAGCCCCTTCTAGTCTTCTCTCTGTGTGGGCACAACTAGCGAGGCATACCATCTTCATGTGTGGGCAACTGTACATGCATCCCTGTATGTTAATGATAATGCAATATATGCGGCTGAACCTAATATTTTCTCCCTGCATAAATTATTCAGTTCATTGTTACAACCGCTGAGGGGTTGGCCATAGACCGTGGCTTAGTATTTTGCGCATCTAAGTCTTACAATATCAATTTTACATTCCCATTTTATGTGGTCTCCAAATAGACGCTCCCCGAAGATATCCGCGTTCTAGGAACTCCGATTGTTGCAGACACTCATTCACATGTCGTGAGGCGCACCACATGACCATTCCCTGCCTATTTACGGTTGTAGTTTTATTGAAAAGTGACTTTAGCCTCCAGGTGTATGAATTTGCCACCGAGCGTCTACCACTAAGGCTTAAGACTGGTATTGGTGTATTTTAGTTCTACTGCAGTCGCCAGTGTCAATGCCAAATCTATTACAACTGCAATATACTCCAGATGGGAAAAGCCGACCCTTCATTAACACCTATGCCTTCCTAAGCACCGATCTGCTGTGTACTTCTCTACTGCCTCAAGCACATGCATTATTTCCCCTTTTTTTCTTTCCACAAGTGCTTCAATATCCCTGTAGAGTCTCCACAATGCTGAATTCTATTTCCCTTCCTGCCTCTTATGTCCTTCCCCATCGATGATTTTGGTTTCCACTTTGTTTCCTACTACGACTTATGGTTTGCAATGTTTTTTCCCTACGTCCGATATCCTCTTCACAAAATACTCATTCTATGAGTAATTTCCACTGTCATTCCTAAGGGGAGGCGGTGGCAGAGTGGATAAAGAGACGGACTGCGAATGTTAAGGGCCCGGGTTCGAGTCCACGAGAAAACGTCTGGGATTTTTCAGAGGTGAACTGGGTCCAGCTGTTCGTCAATTATCCTGGCTACGCCGACACGTCAAGAAAATACCCCCTACATCGTCGTCAACTCACAACATAGAAGATGCCCGACCATATTCCAAGATGCTGTGAGTGACGGTGTAGCTGCTCTCCCATAATAGTGACGTGTATAAATAAGGAGTCGTCATCTAGTGGGACAGAAGAGAAGCTACGGTACCAACATCACCACGAAGCTCCACTGTCTCATCTGGTGCGACACCCAATAATCTCGGGGCCTCGCAAGAGTCACGGGCTACCGATAGCCTACAGCCCCGAGGTTGAGGTATAGAAAAAAAAAAAAAAAAAAAAAAAAAAGTGTATGCATACGGCTCTAAGGCCTCTCTCTGGTCGTGCTGGCCTTGCCGTTGTGTTGCCTGACCCGCCTCCTATTATTTGCAAGTGTGCAGGTTCTTCCACTTCCATGTTCATCATTCCAGTGTTGTCTGTGTCTGTACCCCACAAGGTATCAACCTTCCGTTTCGACTCTTGTACCCGAAACACATATTGGTGATAGTCAAGGGAAGGATGGGAGATTGGGAGTGGTGTGGTGTTGTACTATTGCCCACAAGAATTTCTGGACACTTCAGGTTCGCCTCAACAATATTCGATCTGGTATCACTGAACCCATGTCCAGATGTACGATAGCTTCTGTTTCCTATCCTCGCTTTTTTCTCAATTACGTGTAACTCTGTACTTGCCTTGATGCGATATTCTTTGAATAGTGTGATTTATCCCTCCATTCAGGTAAGTTTTATTGACTATATTACTTCTATGTGTGAACTGTTATTTAAGAGAGGTCTTCCTTTCCCATCACACTCTTGCACTCCCTCCCTCTCTCTCCCCACCCCTGCTCCTTCCATCTCTCTCCCCCCTTGCTCCTTCCCTCCCTCCTTTTTTCTCTCTCCTCCCTGCTCCTTCCCTACCAACTTTTCTCTCTCACCCCCCCTGCCCCTTCCCTCGCTCCTTCTCTCTCTCTCCCCCTGCTGCTTCCCTCCTTCCTCTCTCTCTCCCTAGACTCCCTCCCTTCCACTGTTTCTTTCCTAAGATTTCTACGTGCTTGCTGTCCCACCTCTCAATCCCGTTCTGTATTTATTATCGGCGTGGCTGTGTGATCTTAGTTACCTAACTTGACGCAAAACCAAAGCATACTTAATCTTAATCTCAGACCCCAAGACCATCCCATTGTCCGGGACTTATTGTGTCGTCTCCAGCGCCGACTTACACCACCTCAATGGCTCACTAACAACTCCTCGGGCATCTCCATCCCAGTAGCCAGGACTATCTATATTGCTTTTATCTGTTCAGTTGTTGATTACCTCTCCCCTGCTTTGATTCAACTTCCTAGGGCTACTCTTGAAACTTTAGAAAAATTTCAGAATAGAGCAATGAGAATAATTCTCGGTTGTCCAATGTCGACCAGGATACTGAACATGCAGCGTGAGTTGCGTCTTCCCCCATTAATCGAGAGAATTTATTGTAATGTTACTTGCTTCACTGTCAAGTGCCTCCATTTTCCAAATCTTTCACCCCATTACTCTCAGTTAGTCAGGACTTCTCTTAGACCAAATTCCCCTGTCCCTCCCATACTGCCTGCTGGACGTACTCTTATATGGTCTGTTTCCTCTATGCTCCGTAGTCTTAATATAGATATAATGGTTGCAGACGTCCTACCAGGGCCCCCTCCATTGATGCTACCAACACCTGATGTGAGCTTCACACCTACTTCCAAGTCGGAACTGCCTTCTCTACAGCGGCAGTTGGGTTTGGAACACATAGAAACACCGACGTCCTCCATCACAGATCCATACTGCCTCTACACTGATGGCTCATTGCAAGCGGATAGTACAGCAGGTTGTGCCGTTTTCTCACCTCCAGGGGGCTGGGTTGACCGTCGTCTCTGTAACCACGCTAGCTCAACATTGTATGAACTGTATGCCATTCTGGATGCTGTTATTCTTATTTGTCAAAGTTGAGTGAATGCTGCCATTTTTTGTGACTCCAAACCTGCCCTTCATTCCCTCTCTATTGTTCAGCCCATACACTCTACTGTTATTCAGCAGATTTTATCGTTTTTGGCCTTATTGCGTCATCGTAACTTGACTGTCAAATTTTTATGGGTGCCATCCCATGTAGGTTTACGTCACAATGGTACAGTTGACAGACTCGCAAAGGAAGCCTGCCATCTGTCTCCTCGTGGTGTTGGACGTCCTCTCTCCCTGACATGTTACCTCTCTAGAGTTCGCTCCTCCCTGTACGGCGACGCAGGGATGCAGAGAGGCCCTTTAGCATCTCCATCACCCATTACGAGTCTGCCTGCCATCACAAATATTCCTACCGTCGTCGATGTCTCATGGTTCAGAGGCACAATGTTGTCTGTGCCCTTTTGAGGCTTGGCTACCAGCCACCGTGGCAGGTTGCTGGGATGCAGGGTGAGCCTCCCTTTACTGAGCATTGCTTGTGTCGAGTGCCTCGTGCTAACACTATAGAGCACTATTGCCAGGCCTGCCCCACTGTCCAACACTTGCTGCCGTGGGGCCTGCCACTTGATGTGGTTTGTCGACACCTGCTGAACCATCAGGTTCTGGAGGAACTTCGTTGGATTTAAGTAGGTCATAATGAAAATATTTGTCTGTGTGCTTGTGCTTCATTCTGTTATGTTTTCGTGATGTGATGTGTGTGTGTGGTTGTAGTCATTGGATTCTCATGAGCCCCGCCTACCCTTGGGAATTGTTGTTTGCCTGTTGACTGACGCTACGGCGCAATGAATAAAACAAAAATAATAATAATCTCAATCACTCTCCTCCCCCTACCCCTCTTTCCGTACTCACTCTCCGTATCCCCCCCTCTCTCTCTCTCTCCTAGTGTGTGGGTGTGTGTCTGATCCTACAAATGCGTATATATATATATATATATATATATATATATATATATATATATATATATATATATATATATATATATATATATATATATATGAATGATTCATATTGACAAGTATGTTGTGTGGGTGGGAGGTAAACACAGGATAGAGCTTTGAGTTATTTTATTACTCTTACGTTTCGGACTACACAGAGTCCATCTTCAGAGAGAAATGACATAGAGAAGAGGGTACCCCGAGATATATATACCGGTGGTGGCCTACATTGCACCTGCCACTCCTTAATCTCACCTGACCTGACCTCACCTCACCCCCTCCTTTCTTTTATACTCCAGGGCTATACCGGCTGAGTATCTACACCACTTCATAAACCCTTCTCTATGATTATGAGCATTTTTTGTACAAATGTATGCTGCTTCCAATGCTTTCCTCATTTTCTTATCCAAACCACTATGAATGATTGATGAATCCTCCCATCTGGGTAAATTATCACATTCTTCAATATGCAGTACCAATGAATTAGCTGTGTTGTGCTTCCTTACTTCAGCTTTATGTTCATATAACCTTTTCTTTATACTTCTTCCTGTTTCTCCTATATACATCTTGTCACACCCATTACATCAGATCCGGAAACTAGCAAAGGACAGTGAGAAACAGAAGGAGAAACTACACAGAAAGCTCCGATCCCTGTGTGAGAATAGTGCTTGGAGTAGTATGGGTAACTCTGACTTAGTGTTAAACTTATCCAGCAGAATCCTAACCAAATACGAAAAGGAAGCTCTTTCTCTTGGTCTTAAGTTCGACACGGGAAGATAGAAAAAGCTATGCCGAATATGTGTCTAAGAATTATAAGTGGTCAGACAATGATGTAGAAAAAGGGTTCATTCAAGGTGTTTTAGCGTGTTACAAAGCCCTATCTGATGAGCAACCAAGTGCACTACCGAGGAGATACAACGAGGTCCTAAAGTCCCTAAAAAGTGACCCGGACATAATGATAACCAGTGCAGATAAAGGTGGAGGAGTGATAATACTAAATAAATGTGATTACATAGACAAGATGATGAACCTCCTTAATGATGAATCCACGTACGAGAAGAAATATATAGGATATGCTGAAAGTGAATCAAAAAAATTCAATAAGAAAGCCAGAAAAATAATGAGAAGATCGGAGAAAGGCAAGCGACTCATCAGATTACTAGAAGAAAATCCACAACCACCGAGGATGAGAGGACTTCCAAAAGTACATAAACCGAATATTCCAATGAGACCAATAACATCTGGCATAGGTAGTGCACCACATAAGGTGGCTAAACAGCTTGCGATGCCACTGTCCCGTGCTCTAGGATCCATCAGTGGTGCACACTTGAAAAACTCATCGGATTTGATATCACGACTCAATGAAATCGATTTCATAAACAAGAAACTCGCCAGCTTCGACGTAAAATCACTATTCACCAATGTACCAGTCGAGGGAGCCATAGAAGCAGTGAGGAAGGCACTGGACCACATCAGGGAGGACCTACCACTACCCAGGACAGATTTCATCAAGATGGTCTCATTGTGTGTACGATTCGGCTTGTTCATATTTAATAATGAAGAATATGTGCAACACAGGGGTCTAGCCATGGGGAGCCCACTAAGTGCTGTCTTATCTAGTTTATATATGGAGACACTAGAGGCTGATAAATATACTAGAATAATAGGTAGGAACAGTGTATGGTATAGATATGTCGATGATGTCCTTGTAGTAGTACCGAATAATACCAATATAGACAATAAATTGAGGATGTTAAATAACGTACAGAGGGATATCCAGTTTACTGTTGAGGAAGAAAAAGAGAACATGCTACCGTTTCTAGACACTATAATAAGAAAAACGGAACAAGGTGTAAAATTCTCGGTGTACCGGAAACCCACTAACAAAGATGACTTTATTCACTATCTATCTGCTCACAATGCTAGGATTAAGTCTGGAGTGGTGATAGGATTTTTTCTAAGAGCTTACAGGATATGTAGTAATGACAGCTTGGACGATGAAATTAAGTATATAATAGAGGCATTTAAGAAATTGAAATACCCTGCAGGTTTGCTGACTAAGCTTAAAAACAAAACACTTAAAATCATCGAACGAAAGAAAGATGAAACTAATAACAGCGAGAAAAATGAGAAAAGATTTGTATGTGTACCTAATTCTAATGTTGGCTCGATATTAGATAGACATATGAACAAGGTCGGCTTAAAAATTGCAACATCATCTGGAAAGAGAATCGGTGAACTAACCCAGGCAAACAAGAACAAGCGTGTCAATAATAATAGCGTGATATATAGTATTCCATGTAATGGGTGTGACAAGATGTATATAGGAGAAACAGGAAGAGGTATAAAGAAAAGGTTATATGAACATAAAGCTGACGTAAGGAAGCACAACACAGCTATTTCATTGGTACTGCATATTGAAGAATGTAATAATTTACCCAGATGGGAGGATTTATCAATCATTCATAGTGGTTTGGATAAGAAAATGAGGAAAGCATTGGAAGCAGCATACATTTGTACAAAAAATGCTCATAATCATAGAGAAGGGTTTATGAAGTGGTGTAGATACTCAGCCGGTATAGCCCTGGAGTATAAAAGAAAGGAGGGGGTGAGGTGAGGTCAGGTGAGATTAAGGAGTGGCAGGTGCAATGTAGGCCACCACCGGTATATATATCTCGGGGTACCCTCTTCTCTATGTCATTTCTCTCCGAAGATGGACTCTGTGTAGTCCGAAACGTAAGAGTAATAAAATAACTCAAAGCTCTATCCTGTGTTTACCTCCCACCCACACAATATATGTATATATGTTGTGTGGGTGGGAGGTAAACACAGGATAGAGCTTTGAGATATTTTATTACTCTTACGTTTCGGGCTATTGGTGGTAAGCCATTTCTCCTGAAGATGTCCAGGAGGAGGTCAGAGAGACGACCCAGCCCTTCTGCAGCTAAAGCAACAGCAGTCTTGGTGCAGACGGTGACGATGTCTGCCTGCTGCTGCGCTGGTTGGGCGTCCGCCGTCTTCCTCCCACGGGCATGGAGTGAGCCTAGGACCTACCCACCATCAGGTCCCGCTACGTTGGTAGCCTCCAAGCCCTTCCTCCCCAGTGAAGGACACCTCCTCTCCGTCCCCCAGTGATGGTGATGAGGTGGTGGCAGCAGAGAGAAGGATGCTTCTCCTGTGGACGAAGTAATCTCGCTCGTCAGAGGTTATGAAGCCATAGCCCTTCAAATGGTTAAACCACTTCACCCTGCCAACAAGACGGTCGGCAGTATGTGTTGTCTGGGCCATGGCTGGATGTACACTACCCCCGAAGAATGGTTGCCGAGAGACACTTTATATACCGATACAATTAATAACTAACTGGCAACCTGAAGGTGTTGCCACTACGAATTCAAAGTAATACACACCCATATGGTGCATACAAGGATATACTACCTGACCCAACTCTCATCAAACCTGACATGACCTCTAAACCTAAGATTATCCTCAGTCATTAAGGAATAGCAGTTGGAATTATCTTATTAACAATCTTGTCTATGATGAAACTATCCAACTTGTACATACCATTGTTTAAGTTCATATTAATATTTTCTGTGTGTTTAATCAAACTTGACTTTATGATGTTTCTTTTTACGGATGAATTACAAGACATGATTGACGAAGCATTATCCCAGTCAATACAATGATTATTGTCTCTCATATGAATAAATAAAGCATTAGATTCTTGTCCGGTCCTGACACTATATTTATGCTGTTTGACCCTGGTTGAAAGGTCTTTTCCAGTTTGTCCTATGTAGAACATATTACATTCTTTACAAGGTACTTTGTAGATACACCCACATGAGGAATTGGGTGAATTTTTGATCAACATTTTCTTGACTGTGTTATCATTGCAGAAGGCAACATTAACATTCCATGTTTGTAGAAGATGCCGGATTTGGGCAAATTTATCACTGTATGAGTGTAGGGTAATATCAGTAAGTTTTTATTGTCACTGGGTAGGGGAGGTTCAACCTCGTAAAACTTAAAATTGACTGCAAATTTGTTCTTCAAGATGAATATTTTGAGCAAAAATTTGGTATGGCAATGGGCAATCCACTCCCCCCAGTTTTGAGCAATTTGTACATGGAGTTTTTTGAGAAGAAACTGCTTAATAACATTTTACCCAGTAATGCTGTATGGTACAGGTACGTAGATGACGTACTTTGCCTCTGGCCATGTATTGAAAATCTAGATAACACTCTGCTATTGCTTAAAAACTTAGGCCCTTCCATTAATTTTACCACTGAAATTTAGGAGGATGGAAAATTGCCATTTTTGGATTACCTGATTCACAGGGTAGGCAACATCTTTTAGTTTAGCATATACAGGAAACCAACCAATGTTTGTCATATATTCATTTTTACTCTGCACACCACGATAAAGTCAAACTGTCTGTTTTCTCTTCCATGTACTTACGTGCTCTACGTGTATGTAGTCCTGAATTCATGGATGGGAAATTTGGATTTATCTCTGACATTGGAACAAAATTAAAATACCCCAAACCATTTTTGGATAAAGCCTTAAAATTGGCAAGAACATCATTTAATAGGGTTGAACCTCCCCTACCCCGTGACAATAAAAACTTACTGATATTACCCTACAGTGATAAATTTGCCCAAATCCCGCATCTTCTACAAACATGGAATGTTAATGTTGCCTTCTGCAATGATAACACAGTCAAGAAAATGTTGATCAAAAATTCACCCAATTCCTCGTGTGGGTGTATCTACAAAGTACCTTGTAAAGAATGCAATATGTTCTGTATAGGACAAACTGGAAAAGACCTTTCAACCAGGGTCAAACAGCATAAATATAGTGTCAGGATCGGACAAGAATCTAATGCTTTATTTATTCATATGAGAGACAATAATCATTGTATTGACTGGGATAATGCTTCGTCAATCATGTCTTGTAATTCATCCGTAAAAAGAAACATCATAAAGTCAAGTTTGATTAAACACACAGAAAATATTAATATGAACTTAAACAATGGTATGTACAAGTTGGATAGTTTCATCATAGACGAGATTGCTAATAAGATAAGTCCAACTGCTATTCCTTAATGACTGAGGATAATCTTAGGTTTAGAGGTCATGTCAGGTTTGATGAGAGTTGGGTCAGGTAGTATATCCTTGTATGCACCATATAATAGGTTCTTAGGATCGGGAAAAATATAATCAATGTAGTTATGTATATTCTTTAATTCTTTTTAAACTTTTGTGCCCCTTGCCTACAAGAATACACAAACACCTAACCTCCATTACATTCCTCCTGACTTGTAGAAATGGGAGGTTCGTACTTTTGTGGGTCCACACATTGACAATACTCGAGTTATGAACGTGGAGGAGGCTTTACACAATGCGGAGCATTTTGTTCTTTTTCTTGCACCCAGCTTCATAATATATTTATCCTCACCATTTATCCTTGTCATATTCACTGACCGACTCAGTGCCGTTATTAGCATTCAGGGCTTCCTAGCTTTTTATCCGCTGATAATTAAATTTCAGGAATGGAAGTTCTGGATCGCCACTAGGTTCAAATCGGTCTCATTCTCTTTGGTCCCAAACCATTTTGGAATTTCCGACTTCCCGGCAATGAGCGTGTTGATTATTTGTCACATTCAACTGCCTCCTCAGGATATATCGTGAAACATCTCTTTTCTGCTACTGACTATATGACCCGCCTCCTTACCCAATAGTGCCAGGCGGAGAAGTCGTTGGTCCTATCCAACTGACTATGAGTTCTTAAATCTTCTGTCATTCCTTGGCAGGTCTAGCATCTCTTATTTACCTCCCCACGGTTCCAATCATGCTGGCCTTTCTATCCCCTTTTCCTTTTGGTCGGCACCCCTCTCCAATTAACTTTTCTTAGAACATTAATTATATTCTTCTTTCCTCACCATATGCATTTATTCCCTCGACATGCATTTTGCCTCATATAGCTCCAATATGTAGCCTGGTCTTCCCCGTCTCTTAACTTTTTTCTGTCAGCCTCATGCTTGCCTAAGTGCCAAGCAATCCTTCAGGGCTTGGTACACATTTCCAGAGTAATTATCATAATTATTACTCATACCCAGTACATTACTCACGAATTTCTCATACCTTACTCTTTGCTTTACTTATACTTAACTCATGCTATATTCATGTTGTACACCTTTGCAGTATTGACCTCAACGACCTACGCTTCCTGTTCTACACTTACTTTGGATTATCTAACTTTGGCAAATATATCCAGTGCAAATTGATGACAGCTGACTTCCTCCTTGGAGATGCTGATGTGAGTAACATTATTCACACCCCCGTCCGATCACTCATAAAAGTAAAGGCCCCATGGCACAACACCTTACAAGAGGAGAGTATACATTGGGTTCAGTTGAGCAAGTAGAAAGTGCAAGAAATGTATGGCTCAAAGTTCAGCCAATCACATTCCACCTTAAATTGGCTCTGGGTTCACAGTGATTCATTCATAAAGATACGGGGGCTTACTACAAAGAACTGTCAGATGTTGCCATATACGTCCATAATTTTCTTGCACTCTCTACTTGCTCAACTGTACATTTAAGCACCTTGCTTCTTCTTCTTCTTCTTCTTTAAAAAAAAATAAATAAAAAAAATAAAAAAACAGGACCAGGTGAAACAAAATATAATTGTGGCCTGTTGCTTGGAGGAGGTTGGGGGAATCACTTGCTCCAGATATACCAACACTATACTACCCCTTTAACTCGTGTGGATATTGGTGCTTGTAATATTGTACAGTTACTCATATTAGTAATGTGGTAATCCACATTTTAAAGGGAAATATACATTTTTTTCCCATGGAAAACCTTGCTTCTTCCAAAGTATTCAAGGAAACAGGACCAGATTGTAGCATTGTAACTGACTTTAATGATGGAAAGGTCCTAAAAGCAGTTGTTCCTGAGTACGCCTGATATTTCTGATTGGTCCAGCCAGCACGTCCAGTAAGTGAGTCTATGATTGGTTAGGTTAGACTAGTGGTTCTTAACCTGGGGGGTGCGATTTCCAGGGGAGGGGGGGGGGGCGAGCCCCAGGAGAAAAGTAGACATTTATCCAGTTACCAGTACGTGTTATTTTTTAACAAGAGCGTGGGCCAGTACTGTAAAGATAAGTTTATGAAATAATGCAGAAGTATCGTAGTAACTAAATCTTGTTTTCGAAAGTCTCCTAGGCATAGTAGGGGGTGGTGTGGAGGATGTTAACCCATCCTGGACCTATATACTTTTCGTTGCTCACTGGCGAGTCGTGAGGCCCTGTCTCTCCCAGTCTCCCAGTCCACCACACATGTCCGTGCCTCCTTGGCTATTACATCTCTTCCTTCACATTTCTTCAGACGAGGCTGTCGAGGTATTTTCATCTCAGTTGTTATATTTATGAATTTACCTAAATATGTTGAGACGTCTTAATTAAGTTGATGTTGAATTGTGAACATACATATGTTGCTTTATTTGTTTTTTGAAAATTACGAATTAATTTTGTAACAAATCAGAAGTTGGTGGTGCTTAAGATATGTACTGTTTACGGTAATGTTGCATTAATGGTCATGTTAATTTGTTTCTTGAACACGTGTTTATGATCCTGATGTGGTGCTTATGATCATGATGTGATGTTTGATAATCATGTGGTGTTTATGTGTATGCGATGTTTATCATTGAATATTAATAATTGTAGAGGTGATTATGATCATACTATTATTGTAGTGATGTAGTCACTTAAAGTGTTTACGATCATGTGTGTGACTGATCATGTGATTGTGATTATCAAAATGTTGTAGTGTTTATTATTATGTGGTGACGTTTACCTTACCTTACACGTGCGTTTTGTGTTGTTCACAAATACGTATTGCCCACTGCACATCATATAATTTGCAATGAGTGCCAAGAAGCGGAAGTATATTGAAGATTATATTCGCTTTGGATTCGTGTCCCTCCAAAAAGGTGACCCAGAGGTCCCACAGTGTGTGAACTGTTAAAAGAATCTGAGCAATGATGGAATGGGGCCCTCACGTTTGGAACGCCACTTGAGGACAACACACCCTTCTCGAATTGACAAGCCCAGGTCATTCTTTGAAACACATAAACACACCTTAAAGCAAGCTAAGTTAGACGACAGTGGGTAATTTCGGAAAAAAAAACTTCAAAGGTTGTTGAGGCTTCCTATGAGACCGCCATGTTGATTGCAAAGAGTAAGAAGAGCCATAGCATTGGAGAGTCTCTCATAAAACCAAGTATACTCTGTGCAGCAAAACTCGTTCTGGGGAAATATAGTGTAAACAAGCTTTCCTAAATTTTTTTCTCAAACGATACTGTCAAGGGAAAGATCGATTAATTGTCTCAAGATATCAAAGATCAAACTTTCTACCAATTAAGATCCTTCCCTGTATTTGCCATCTACTAACGCTTTCAGGGCCCGTGTGGCACTGTTTTTCGGGAATAACTCTGTAACTAAAGGTTGGATCAGTATGATGTTTTGCCAAGGGTTATTTCACACCTTCCGCTAATTTTTGGCACTATAATGGATTACCAAAAGTGAATAATTAAGGCTCTTGTCCCCGAGAAATGCGTCATTTTTATGAAATTTAACTCTGGGATACGAACGATCATAGTGTGACGTATATACCACGTCAGTCCACAGGCTCCACCCATCCCCTTCTTTCTCTCCCCCACCCTACTCTCTCTCTCTCTCTGGTCTCGAAACTTTGTTCGAAAATATAACACGGTCACAAGCTTTGTCATATATATATATATATATATATATATATATATATATATATATATATATATATATATATATCAATAGATGCAAGGGGGGCGTGGAGGGAAAGAACAGGTCCTAGAGGGGGCGTGGTTGTAAAAAAAGTTAAGAACCAATGGGTTAGACGATCTTACTGGACGTATTGGCTGGACCAGTCAGAGACGTCAGGTGTAGTGACTCAGCGCAATGCAGGCCCTTCCACTCTGGGGGTGTATTGTGATGTTAGGTAGGAAAACAGCTCTGCTCGAAACATGACCTTAACATAAGCTTCGTCTATTCTACAATATAGTCAAAGTGTGTAGAACAGACGAAGTTTCTACCGCAAACATCATGCAATTGTTCTGCAACACTAAGAAAAACAACTGATCTCGAAATATTATGAAAACCATATAGCTGTTTGCCTCTGTAATATTGTTTCCTAGAATTTCATCAACAAAATTTGTTTCACTTATCTGATGCTGGACTTACTGGAACAGATATGTATCGAGAAACAAGTTGCATTACCTGTGGTGTCTTGAATTATACGAGTGACTGTACAGGTATAAAGTTTTTCGAAAAGGACAAGGTAAAGAGGCTAACACTTGTTGCAAAAAAATATGTTTCACAATAGTGTTGGGGTCTACATCAGTCATATATCAAGCAGTACATACCCGCTAGGAAATAACAAACATTCCTGGACAATGAGGGAATGGTCAGACTTTCAGGATTTTTAATATAATTTAACATTGACTCATATTTCTGTGAACTCAATGCTCATTCCAGTCATCATGTAAATAATTAAGTCCATTTTAATAACTGAATCATGCAGAAAACCAAAAATAGTGAAGTAAAACATAAGGGTAAGATAATAGAACGAT
Organism: Petrolisthes cinctipes; assembly: GCA_033782935.1. Classification (NCBI taxonomy): domain Eukaryota; kingdom Metazoa; phylum Arthropoda; class Malacostraca; order Decapoda; family Porcellanidae; genus Petrolisthes; species Petrolisthes cinctipes. The sequence continues at coordinate 2,309,170 of JAWQEG010000831.1, forward strand.
GCAACAGGGAAATTGGTTTGCTAACAGGGATAACTGTTTTACCCGAGTCAGTCCCTAACAATTCTTCAACTATTCCTCCATTCCTTCCCCCAAACGCTTCCGTTTCATTCTTCAAATACTTATCTTTTCATTTATTTCCTTCGTAAATTTTGTCCACCCCTCCATCACCTTTTCTCTTTTTCTGCACGGTACTCCAGGCATAGGACGGTCTTCTTTCATCCACATATCGATCCTTTCAATTTCCATTGTCCTTGCTCTCCTTTCTCTCTATTTGATTCTCTCTTGTCTTACAGGGTCTTCAAAGCCTAGCGCGGTCTTCTTTCATATTCAGTTTTATTCTGCACAAATGGGAGTCAGGGAGGGTGATGGGGTATGATATAGGTGTTAGAGTCTGTACCTCAAAAATTCTGTAAATGTTGTATTTTTATATAACTCTAGAGGCCAACTTACTATTTAGGTGCACTGCTTAAGACTAATCTTAACCTGTCAAGACTAATTTTAACCTTTTCGTAATTATTCAGGTTCACTTCAACAACTTAATGGGTGGGGGAGTTACAGGAGGGCTAATCAATGAAGCTCTAAGTGCAGAGCTGCCAATTCTGCTGAGCATTGTAGAGGCGAAGGTACTGCCCACCTTCCTCACTACACTCACTGACGCCATCAATGAAGTTCTTTTGAATTATCCTCTCTTGCCCATACCTTCAAAATGAGGCTGTCCGCATATCTACTTTGTCCATAGGAAGGTACAATAAAATGGTAGTTAATTATATGTGCCTTGTACTAATTACCCTTTTATAAAGCTAAGACACTTTTAGTACACATTCTGTAAGTTTGGGGAATGAGAACTTAAATGTTACATGTCAATTTATCAGTCTGGGATTCAATCCTTGAGTAACTGGGGTAGTTACGGGAGTGGTTTAACACTTATCTACCTTGGCAGATCTATCTTGCGAGCCTTTCTCCCGCACTAGCGGTCCCTATGTAAACAACTCATTTGATGTCTAATAGCTTGTAAACCACTCACGCTACTGTAAAAAATTATACAGGATATTGAGGTACAAACCCTTAGCTGTCTCCTGATGTACTTGTGAAGGTTAAATGGACATATGTAGGATGGGTAGCCAGCTCTAATGACCGCAACTCAAAATTCACTTTTACACTCTATTTACATATCTAAGTACGTTTTTTCACTTTGATATCATTATAAAACATGTCAGAATCAAATTTTTTAACACAACAATATGAAATATAATGGCACTATCGTATTTACAGTACGTACATATTTGGTAATTACCGGAAAAATGAAGCTCTGGAATTACGTCCTTCCACCTTCACTGCTAGTTTAACACTGGTAGGAGGTGGGTGGCTGGACTATAGCCACTCCCTACAAGCCCAAAATCTACGTTGCAATCCGAGACAAACATGTTTTGGGGCGCGCAATAAAAAAACAAAAAATGCGTTATCGAGAATTTTCGTCACCTGCGGTTCTCCACACATGTTGCTGGTGATGAGAATCCTCGTTACCCTTGAATTAAGGGTTAATGGACACCGCCTAAGGGAGGGGAGGTGCATTTATTGATAATGCTTAGGTACTGCTTCCTCAAGTCTAATAAGGCCTTTAACCGGAAGAAGCAGTTACAAAAAGGTATCAGTAAAGGCTCCCTCCCATACGATTTTGTTCCATAACTTTTATGTCAAGTTAATTCATATTTCATTCTGTTGTGAGAGTGTTAGCATGTCAACGAAGGCTACAGGAAGCACTGTTTCTTCCCCATAAAGTTTGTGTCAAGTGATAAGTATAAAACCATATCCATATTCAAGCAACTAACAAACAAGCAAGTTGTTCATTTTTCGGCATCAGAAATGCTAAGTTACAACACTTTATAGCACAGAAAACTTTATTTATGGTTCCCCCTGTACTACGACTTAGTCTCCTTCTAACACAATCTCTATAGGCATCTCGAACCAAGTTGCGACACGTGGGTCGTTTACAACGTAGAAACAAACAGAGATATAAACAAGTCAATTATAATCCTCCTTGGTGGATGTAACAACTATTTTATCCTGCAGGTTTGTTAGGTCTTTTTTAGGCAGAAAAAGTTACATTTATGCCTATATAAATTAATAAACACACATGTCCAGCCTTCTACACTGTCTTAGATTAATATAAACTTGCACTACCAACCAAGGGTAGCAGTATGGTACTGTATGGTATTTTTTCCTCTAAAAGTACGGAACGAAATTACAGTACGATATTTCTTGTTAAGAATGGTACGGTACGAAATATTTGTTATATTTTCCATACCTTTTCCGTACCCTTTCCCTACTTTATTCAAACATGACCATACATTCTACTGTCCAGAATAATATCCAGATGATAAGGCACATGATGAATGTCCTATTTTAACCCTTAACACTATTCTGTGTAACTCCCTTGGCAAATCTTGCTTTATGACCCTAGGGCTGTGGACAGGATACTGAACAATAGTTTTACAACACGTATGTTATCATGTGTATGAACACAGTACAATGCAACATATAGATAGAATTATAATACTGTATGAACAACACAAATAACTAGATTTCAGTGTGATAGTCCCTAAACAGTCCCTACATATCAGTCAGGAGATTGTTCTTTCGATTCCAGATATTGTAGTCATTCTTTACTAATTAAGTAGGTAGTCAAGGTAAGACAAGGAAAAAGTATATTGGTGGCAAATAATTTACAGAAAAGTTCTAACCAATTACCCTTACTTGGTAGATCAACCCTAAACATTCTATTTGACACAGTCTAAGGATAAGTTGTGATTGTATGTAGAACTAGAAGAGGCAGTCAGGATCAATGAAACAGATATGAAGATGCAGTAATAAAACAATAGATAAATCAGGCATGTGAAGTTAGAACAGGCAAGATGTAGGACTTGAAGAATATAATTATGAAGGATATAACTATCACTAAAATAAAGGTGATATACATAAATAAACAGCTGACTTCATAAATACTCTTCGAATTTGAAAATGATTTTGCTATTAGGCTTCCTTTATATAAATTGTCAGTAGAGAAAAATCTATACCGGTACCATACTGTGCTACAGTTTAATAATTATATAAACCTTGTATGCTTACTGTCATTGTCAGTAAAGACTTTTTTTTATTATAATGTAGTGCAATTATACAGATTGTACATAATTCTTGTAGGATTCTGTCATTGGTTGTAAAGAAATTATATGATTATTATACATTATAGTAATAACGAACTGTACCATATTTAATAAACTATACAGGGTTACTGTCATTGTCACTAAAGAATAATGTATATGATTATTATACACTATGATAATTATAATAATTAGTATTAAATTTAATAAACTGTAATAAACTATACAGACTCACAAAAGAATTATATACAGTATATGATTAGTTGCTTATAGTAGGCTAATATAGTATTTACATAATAGCCTACTACCATAATCATCACCACAACTACAACTACCACTACCATCAGTGCCATCATCACCACTACCACCACCACGACTACCACTACCAGCACCACCATCACTATTACCACAATCACCACTACTACCACCATCACCACAACTACCATCACCACCATCACCATCACTACAACTACCAACATCACCACTACTACCACAAACACTGAGTTTGGTCTGCTACTATATACAGTGTCTGTAGGAAAAAATGTAAATAAATATTGTAATATAGTATTTAGTAAACTAGGCAAGAAATGAGAGACTGGTTGGTGAGTAAGATCTGAATTATTTGGCTGTAGTAGTACCGGGTAGTTGTTGTGTTTTTGCCTATCACCCTTTATGAGGGTATTAAGACAGCCTTTTCTCTCTTTGTTCTGTCTTATTTCTTCTCTCTGATGACTTTGTCACGAGTCAGACATAGACTCGTGACGTAATGTAAGCATAAGTAATAGAATGTTCTAGAGTAGTGGAATATTCCATACAGATGAGACAAAGGAGACAGGAGTGGGTTAAGATGTAGGTGCAGCCTAGTTAACCTGCAGGTTTAATCCGCAGGTACTGGATTAGTAGCCAAAATTAGAAAAGGGTCAGGAAGGCCGGGTTTCAACTGAATTGCCACATCCAGTCTTATAAGGTGTTCGTATGTTAATTACAGCTTGTATTAATAAATTATGCTACCAGTGTAACTTATGGTATTGCAAATGATCGTGAAGTGGAGGGAGATTATCGGGAATTATTAGTACGCCATAGGTAAATTGAAATTGCATGTATAACTAAAGTATGAGTGGGTACCATGTAAATCGTAGCCAGTTAGGAAAAACGAACAAAGATAGGAGGAGGAGTCAGTAGAAATTTTGAACTTACAGCCTCCAGTTAAGGATGAAGAATAGGGGTCAGTTTGGGACAAGACACACTTGAAGAAGGGAACACACTCGTATCGTCAGCTTCCCTTGCCTAAATAATTCTCCACGTGTAGAGTGGGGAGTGAACATCGTAACGTCGAATCGTTGGATAATTACCACGATTCACAAGGCATTACAGTTGTATACTGACCAGTTGCATTGACACTGGTTCGGTAAGTAAATTAAGGTGAGGGAGAGCTGGATCTTTGAAGAAAATTACGAGTGTGTTGAGAGACTCTGAGTTATTCCCGAGTGTGAGATATTAGAAAAATATTCCAAACTTACGTGTTAGCATTGATAGAATTACTACAGTGTAACGTAACCTAGACTATCGTCACGTATACGAAGCGACGTAGCGAGAGCGAGTAGCTAGTTAGCGTAGCGTGAGTTTGTGTGTGTGTGTGTGTGTGTGAAATTAATTTATTCATGTTGGTTACTGGAGTTGAATAAATATAGAAATTTGCAATTGGTTGTTTGAATGCACCAGTAGATTTGTTATCTATATAAATACATATATATCGGGAAGAACCCTTAACATAAAAAAAATTCTATGTGCGTGGTGGATGAGGTCTAACGGGGAATTAATCCCCGACTTTTTGTTCTTCGCTGCAGCCAACCAACGAGATCATAAATTTAACCGGGCAAGGTAAGTTGTAATTGTCATATTATAAATTACATTATCGATCATTCTCACATCACCGTCACAGACTTTTTCCTTCTGGACCTTACTGTTGCTTATGACCGTGTTTGTAGATTTAGTGAATCTGGTCCCTGGTATCATCCCACTCGTCCAGACTTCACTGATCTGGAAGATGTCGGGGTCTTGGCAACGGGAGATGTATTGCCGGAATAGGTCGAGGCAAGGAGAGACGGACATCCAACAATACACGGTGACAGTGGGTGGTGGGTTGGTAAGTATTTAGGGGAGGTGGCCGAGTGGTTAGTGTTCTGGACTCATAACCTAGAGGTCGGGAGATCGATCCTCTCAGGTGAGGGCCTGAGAATATTTACTATTCCGATTTGAGTTTCAGGCACTAACAATAAGGCCACCAAACGTCGGAAAACACCCTCGCTGGTACCATAACAGCTGCAGTATTTGGGAATAACCCTCAATTCCCTCCCTCTGTGGCTGGGTACCAGTTCGGAAGTCGTGACGTGTGTGTGTGAGCAGAAGTTGACCTGGGCCACGGTAACGGGCTTGATTAAGCCTATGTCCAGTGTCGGAACATATAAAAAAACAAAAGTGGACTGTCCGTCCTCTTCCTCCTCTTCTTCTGCCATTCCCCTTCATCCTCCAGGTCTATAATATTGTCAGTGGTGTCATCTCTGATGGTGGTGGAGGTAGCCTATATCAGGAACTGGTGTTGGTGTCCCGAGTGTCCTCCTCAGTCTCAAGGTCTTGTTTGGGATGGCTCAGGTGGTGGTGGTGGTGCATTCCCGTTGTTCGCCATGTTGAGTGGACGAGACAGCATTAACTGGCGTCGGGGGTGGACCGAAGGTGGGGTTGGTGGCTCGTCCGCTGTGCTCCTCCCCCGTCGTGCCGCCTTGCTGCCTTGTTTCTTGGTGGTGGTGGGGTTGGTGGCTCGTCCGCTGTGCTCCTCCCCTGTCGTGCCGCCTTGCTGCCTTGTTTCTTGGTGGTGGTGGTGTTGGTTGGTTGTAGATCAGGAAAAATGGCTACTGATGGCAAGTAATTTCTCCTGAAGATGTCCAGGAAGAGGTCAGAGAGATGACCTAGCCCTTCTGCAGCTAAGGCAATAGCATTCTTGGTGCAGACAGTGAAGATATCTGCCTGCTGCTGCGGTCGTTACAGTGGTTGGGCCTCTGGCGTCGTCCTCTTTCCACGGGTGTGGAGTGAGCCTAGGACCTGCCAACCATCAGTGAAGGACACCTCCTCTCCGTTCCCCAGTGATGGTGGTGAGGTGGTGGCGGCAGAGAGAAGGATGCCCTACCTGTGGACGAAGTAGTTTCGCTCGTCGCAGGTAATAAAAGCCAAAAGGTCAACCTTCAAATGGTTAATCCACTTCACCCTGCCAACAAGATGGTCGGCAGGGGAAGTGGTGGTGTTAGGTGTAGATGTTGACTGGACCATGGCTGGTTGTTGAATCCTACCAATATTTTGGAAAACGAAGATTTAGGGCTTTATGCCTATCGACTCTTGGTGTTAGTCATTAAGGCAGTCAGTCTTGTTACATCAACACATCTTCCCCCAGCCTACAAGGTTGCTATCCTTGCGCTTATAGCCAGGTACCTACTTACTGCTAGGTGAACAGGAACAAAGAGGGCTATGAAAATTGTCCAACAATTCCACTGACTCGAGAATCGAACCCGGGATCTCTCGCTTGCGAGGCAAGTGTGCTAACCATCAGCACCCCGAACATTTTTTAGAATTGTTGTTTTTTAATGCAGGGGAAATTACCTCTGCTTGGGCCTTGTGCCTTTGCTGGTGGGCCCAACAGTTTGGTTTCAACACCAACACCCGACCCTGTTCAGGGGCGGATGCCAGCTTGGTTAACCACATTGTGTTGTTTATAGTCATGCCACTTTAAGACGTCCAGAATGAACCGCTGTGAAGGGGAAGCACATTACAACCACCGATCCACCGCCAATCCCCCCTCCAAATCAGTAGTGAAGAATGTTGAATCCTGGTGGAAATGCAGGATATCAAAAAGTCTTGGAGAGTAGGGGATAGTCTGAGTGGTTTAATAAAAGTTGGAGTAAGGTCTGGAACAGAGTCTAGTTGAAGAGGTTAGAGACTGAACTCTGATGGAAAAGCAGAGTTTCTATAGATTGATATAATGAGTGATTGGATGAGAGTATGTAGTAAAGATTTAAGGTAAAGACTTTGAGCTTTTATGTCAAAGTTGGAACGGAGTGTAGTTGGAGAAAGAGTTATTGGATGTTCACCTTGCTGAAGTAATCCAGTGCCAGATCATCAGCGTAGCTGATCAGTTTGACACCAGCTGGCAACTGGAGTTGCACTAGCTCATCCATAAGAATATTGAAGAGGGTTGGGCTTAAGACCCCTCCCGGTGGAGTTCCGTTTTCTAGGGACTGGTAAGTCGATACTCGACGTTGGTACTTAACACTGGCAGTGCGGTCCGAGAGGTAGTCCTTTACCCATGCGAGCATTTGGCCTTTAACTCCCCTTTCTGCCAGTGCCTCTAGTATGGCATGAAAGTTTGCTAGTTAGAAGACTTTTTCTAGGTCGAGAAACACGACAATGGACTTTCGGTCCTTTATCATGCTCAGTAGAGATGCAATGGCAGTTGTGGTCCCAGTTCTCTTGACAAAGCCAAAGAGATGTGGATGCCATGGACCAAGCTTACACAAGAGTCGGTTGAGTACCATCCTCTCTATGGTTTTACAGAGACTGCTCATCAGAGCTATTGATCTGTACTTGCCCTTCTCTTTGGGCTTTGGAATGAGTAGAATATCTGCCTTTTTCTAAACCAGGGGCAATCTTCCTACACCCCATGACTCGTTCATGATGGTTAGGAGGGCTGCGTGACCCCCAGTACCCAGTCTGAAAATAATTGAGTACGTTATGCCATCATCTCCGGGGGCCATGTCTCTGCTCTTCCTGGCTCTTAAGAATTCTTCCAGTGTGAATGGTCCGTCAGTCTCGTCTTGCTCGAGGACTGCTTCATCTATTTTCTCTTGTCTCGTGTCACGGAGCTACTGTAGGTGGTCCTGTATTTCCATCGGGAGATTAGTTGTTGCTGCCCTTGCTGCAAAGTTGCTATTAAACCTTTCAGTGTGTGGGGACGCCAGAGTTGAGGAGACAGATGTTGTCTGTTTCCTCCATCACCATGGCCAGGTGTCGCTCCACTTCAATGTTATGTTGTGAGCCAAGAAAGCTGTGGTGGGTGTTGAAATCACTCCCAATCAGCAGAAAGTGTGGTATGCTGAAGAGCTCAGAGAGATCCAGCTCCCACCTTTGGCTTCTGTATATATTGTATACTTGGAGGTCTGTGGATCCTGTACGGATCTTGATGGCCAGGACTTCCATTCATTCCCCGCAAGGTGTTGGCTGTTTGAGGAGTTCCTGAGGGATGCCTCTCTTAATGTATATGGTCAGACCTCTTCGCTCATCACTATGTGGTAGTGTGTAGTGTTCAAATCCTGGGAGTTTGGGTGTTGTCTCGTCGGTAGTGAGTGTCTCCTGAAAGAGGACCACATCGATCTCTTCCTTGACAACAGCTTATTTTAGGGAGTTGATGTTGCCACGGAGTCCGCGGATGTTCCACTGTAGGATCCTCAGCATACTGTGACATCTGACTCAGAATCTGTTTCCTCATCCGTGTCTGGTCTTTGATTGGGACGAGGTGAGAGGGCCAGTGCCCTTCTAGGTGCCTCCTTCTTTCCTGGTTTGGCAGGCGTGCAGTGTTCTTAGGGGGTGTGGGCGTTTGCCAGTTGGGTATTCCAGTCGGGCTGTTCCTGTTGTGGTACCAGCACGTTCTGAATGGTAGTAAATACCTCTTCTGCCGTTCTGGAAAGGATAGAAATTTGTGACACTCAGTACCAACCTCTCGCCAAAAAAAAAAAAAAAAAAAAAATCTCGCGATCGCAGACCACTCAACAAACGCCATATTGGGTTATTACTTTCATTCTCCTTCCCTGAGAAATCCAGGACAGTGCGTTCCTTGGCTCGTAACTCATGGCTGACAGCCAGAGGTCGAGAGTCACGGCTGTAGACTCTAGCAAAAGACTCTGCCATGGTATTTGCCACTGTCAAACCATCCATAATCTTAATTCCATTGACCTTAAGAACAGGTGGGGAACTAGGAGAAAACTCCCCCCCCCCCCATCTTACGGACTCTCCTGAACACTTGGGTGAGTGGAGTTTTAGTATTAATTGAAGACACATAGGCCTTCCAAGATGCACTTCAGGCCTCTTTTAAAACTCGTCTTGTCCGAGCCCTTGCCCATCGGAAGTCCTCTAAAAGAGTTGGGTCCCCACGACTGTGACGAAGGCGAGAGAAAGTAGCGCACTTCTCCCGCACAGCAGTGGTGCAGACTGGTGACCACCAAGGGACAGGACGTTTGGGAAAGTGGCCAGAAGTTTTAGGGATAGAGTTGAGAGCAGCAGAGTGGAGCATATCAGTGAAATATGTTTCAGCCTCGTCAGAACTACCAAAATCGGCTGCAGAAGAGACCGAAGAAGTTAGCTCTCTAAAAAACTGCCTATCAGCCTTCTCTAATTTCCACATAGGAAATGAGACTGTGGTTCATACCTGTCACCTTCAAAAAGTATAGGGAAATGATCACTGCCATATTAATCAGGCAACACTCTCCAAGTAAAACCCAACAGAGCACTGGGTGAGCAAAGGGAAATGTCAATGGCGGTAAAAGTCCCAGTTGGGCTATTAAAATGTGTCACATCACCCATATTTAAAACCCCTAATCCCTCATCCTCAATAAAAGAAGCAAATAAAACACCCCTGGGGTTGACCGAACTGTCGCCTCACAGAGGATGACGACCATTAAAATCACTCAATAAAATAAAGGGAGAGGGAAGATCCCGTACAAGATGGTTGAGATCACCCCTCTCAACTGTAACACTGGGAGGAAGGTATAGACTGCACACAGTGTACGGGTGGTCCATAAAAACCTTAACTGCAACAGCCTGGAGCGGAGAGTCAAGCTCCAGGCTCGTGCATGGAATATCTTGGTGAACTAGGATGGCAGAGCCACCATGGTGACCCTGCTCTTCAAATGAATTGGAATAAAATGCAGAGTATTCTGGAGGACTGACAGGAATGTAGTCCCCAAGCATTGTCTCTTGGAGAGAAGCACATGCAGGAGAGAAGCTAGTGAGAAGAACGTGTAGTTCCTTCCAAGAAGCATGCAAGCCACGGAAATTCCACTGAAGGACCTTGAACATTGTTACTTTAGTATTGATTATTGGGAAGCCTCACTGAGGTACTTCCCACTACCACCTTGACCTGAGGGTTTACTCAAACGATAAGTTTTATCTAATCCTGGGCCACTAGAAGAAGAGCGAACCCAAGGAGTATTACTTGGGGTAGTAATTGGGACCCGTAGACGAGTCCCTGAAGCATCTGATATGTTAGAAGAAGGTGAAGGTATATGAGCAGAGATATTCTTAGAAACAATTACATTGATATTGACCTGTACAGCAGTGGTATCACTGACACAGGCAGATACATCATCATCCATAATATAGGTGGTAGAATCACTCCACTGCTCAAGCGGAGGAGAAACTGAATCTTTTGAAGTTACAACATCCGAAGCATCCACATTCACTTCACGCCACTCTGATGATCCCGAAGGAAGCTTGTGAGGGGGGACATCTGTTAAATCAAGAGATTCATCAAAGCCACGAGAACTCTTCTGGTGAAATTGAGAAGAAACTATGGAAGAGTCCACAGAGACGGTTGCCTTGCCAGGAGGAGCATGTATGGAGTCAAGTGCCTCAAAGAAACCACGAAGACGTCACTGTGGCAGTTTAGGTAATTTAAGTTTCCTTTTGGGAGAGCGTGTGGCAGCGTGAACCTCTACCACATGGACACCTTTAGCTAAAGTCTGAGAATTATCATCAGTTGAAGGGTCACCAGAATGAGTGTCTGATAAAGATTCCAAGACAGAGAAACAATTAAGTAGTGTAACCTTAGAAACGCTCTCATGAGAGCAAGAAGCAGCTGCTTCTTGAGAGAGTTGAGAGGGTGCTGCAACCGATATAGGGCGAAGGGAGGAGGCGTATGTCTTCACACCACCATCCTTCTGTCGCCTGAAGTTGAGTTGCCATCTGGCACTACCAATGCTGATGAATTTGGTATTAGCCAAGTGGAGGATATCCTGCTCAAGTAGGTACATCTTACATTGACGAGAACGTAAGAGGTGAGCATCCTGGCAGTAACAGCAGTAACTCTCTGACTGACACTCAGAAGTAAGATGTGAGTCAAGACCAGAACAATTACCACACCGGGAACGGTTGTTGAAGTTCCTCCTCCAATGACCAAACTCATAACAACAGAAACACTGTAAGGGTGGCTCCATGGCTTCTTCCAGAAGTTTTCCCCTGCACCTGCTTTATAAACAAGAAGGAATCTCTTCCTCCTCCAGTAGCCAGTTCCCTCTTATTAGAACATGCCTTCACTCACAGGGAGTCCCTCCCTGTGTACACTGATGGGTCAAAGTCTGATGCTGGAGTTGGCTTTGGAGTTGTCTTTCCTGACTTTTGCCGTGGTGTCAATTTTTACTGCTGAGCTATCGGCCATCTTATATGCCCTCCAAGTGATTTTTACTCTCCCTCAGCCTTTGTTTACTATTTTTAGCGATTCCTGTAGTGCCTTGCAGGCCTTGTGCAATTTTAACTCTTCTCATCCCCTGGTGTTGGTCATTCTTGAGTGGCTTGTCCTCCTGGGTCGTCGGTGCCGCAAAGTCACTTTTTGTTGGGTCCCGGCCGATGTAGGTGTCGATGGGAATGAGCGAGCTGACGCCCTGGCTACGGCTTCGGTCTCCAATTGTCGACCTCCTGCCAGGCGTCATCCTGGTCCTGCAGTGGACCTTCGACCCTACATAGATGCTACCGTTATATATATATATATATTCTCGTCGTTATTTGTCATTAACCCCAAGTGAAGATAACATCTTCACTACATCGTAACTACGCGTTACAATTGGTGACCCCGGTGTGACTATGGCAAATAACGACGAGAATGTAGCCTCAGTGGCCTTTAAAGCCCCTACATTCTGCACTCACGACCCTGCAATGTGGTTCTCAATACCAGAAGTGCAAGTTCAATGCAAACCTAGTCTCACAAAATCTAGCCACACAACTGCCCTCCTGCCACCATAGATGAATTAAGCGTGCTACCAGCGCAGGCATGCTCCAAGTCATTGCCAAAGAATCATCGGTACCCTCTCTTCTATCAACTGCATAACCTCTCTCACCCTGGAATATGAGCTTCACAAGAAATGATACGTTCAAGATTCATTTGGTTGGACATCAACAAAGATGTCAGGAGTTGGACTCGCACCTGTGTCAAGTGCCAGACTTCATAAACACACCTGCGGACACACGCGCACACACACGGGCACACACGCACGCACGCGCACGCACAAGCCATTTTGGGCACTGATTTTTTGACAAACTTCGACCTTGCTGTCGACATCAAAAATCGTAAGCTCAGGGACTCATTGAGTTCCATTGGCACTGCAGCAACACGTGCACACACACGCACTTTCACACGCACCAGCTTTCATGCTACACCCACTCTACGACCTCGACCACTACAACAACAACAACTACGCTTACAACTCCAAGCTACTGATACGTTCTACAACTTCTCCACAACACAAGCGGACGCCGTATGAAGACTGTATCATTCCTCCTTCCTCGTCACTAAGGAGGGGAGTATTGTAGCAGGCAACCCTGATGTATATGATTGAACATATTCCAGGTTGACTATAAAATATTGTTACATGATCATATTCCAGGTTAGCTATAAAACTTTATATGCAATGTAAAACCTGAAGAAATAAATAGACTAGACTAGACTAGACCAACACAAAACTTATTTGTCATTAACCCCAAGTGAAGATAACATCTTCACTACATCGTAACTTCACGTTACAATATATATATATATATATATATATATATATATATATATATATATATATGAAGTGGATAGCAATTGGGCCTTGTAATGAGAGTATCCGGGTTTGGACTCCATATTGAACTCGTATTCCTGTTTCATCTTACTTTGATTAAAAAGTTATATGAAATAAAATCATATTCAGAAATTATTTAACTGCGACATCCCCAATGACTAACAATATATCACTCTAATGTATCACTATATATATCTCAATATATGACTCTAACTTAGTTCTTCGAACATCATCTCGAACATCATTTTTATTCTATATTACTCTGCAGCTTACAACGTATTTATTTAATCTCATAACATCATAATTAACTTCACCTGATAATAATCCTCCAGTCATCGTGAGTATCCATGTGATGGCAAAATAATGAAGACTCAGCACATGTCTACTCCATTCTTTTCCCAGCGTTCCCCCCTGTGAAATGAAATATTAATTTCCTGCCAGTTAAGAGACAAAATGAAGTTTTTTCATCTCAAAGTAGTAAATGTCACACTATTCATGCTGATGGTTAGCTGAATTTCCTGTACGGTAATTTTCAGCTATGTCAATCCTCCTGAATGTCACAAGTTCTCGAGCTTACCTAATACCTAATTTTAAAAGCAAGTGAAAAATTTCCAAATTATTTTACTAGATAATATTTTAACAACACTACGCTCGCTCCACAGTGCCGGATTTACTCTTGTTGAGGCCCATGGGCAGTTGGTATGTGCAGGCTCGAATCGTTATAATTTTTAGTAAATAATTGGGTGGTGGGGGTAGCGAAGCGATCCTGATCAGCTTCTATTTTATTATTATTATTATTATTATTAATATTATTATCGTTATTGTTATTGTTGTTGTTGTTGTTTTTGTTGTTGTTGTTGTTGTTGTTGTTGAAGTTCCTCAAGCTGTCTGGCCGAACAGCCCCGAGCTCTAGAGGAAGGCTATGGCTTGAACCGGGCTTTCCCACAGTGCCCTCAGTGAGTGTATCTTGTGTTGTTGGCGAGTGTCGTTGTGTTCGTTGCAGTCTTCCATAATGTGTTTAATAGAATGGGGTGCTGTGTTGCATCCTGGGCATGTTGTTGTTGTTATTATTATTATTATTATTATTATTATTATTATTATTATTATTAATGTAGCACCTTTTAGGTACATTTTTCAGTCATTTCAAAAGCAAAATTGTGAACTGTACAGAATTGAAAATTTAAATATAATGTATATTTACTTCAAAACTTCTCATAACACACACACACACACACACACACACACACACACACACTTAAATTTATGTTAATAAAAGAAGGGAAACGCAAAGTACTTGAAATTAGTTTAAGTAGATTATCTTATAATTATTACTGTATGCTATTATATGATGAATTATGTTAGAGGCCGAGTAGCAGCTTAGGTAAAAAGAAAATTGTTTATAACGTGGATGTGTTCTATGACAATTATGGAATCATATATGAATGTCGGTGTGACTGTGGAGCAGCTGGTATAGATCCAGGACCTCTCACTGCAAACATGTTTCTGTGGATATATATGCCTAAATTGAGTTTTCTGAAAATGGCACAATAACTGTTTAAATAACCTGTACAGACTGTCTGCAAACTAAATAAATATAACGGATCCCCAGTTAAATCTCAGATGCTGAATTTAACAACAAAACCTACAACACCTACACCTACAATAGCAACCATTGCTTCGTGTGACCCATGCCCTGTTGAATTTCGTAACATCAAGAACTATCAACATTTAGTATGTATCTGACTTTGAATTATCAGTTTGCAAGGAATGGCATGCTAATTTGTATGTTGTAACCTATGATCTTGATTTCTTGAAATATTCTCCTGAAGATATGTTTTTTTTTTTTTTTTTTTTTTCAGAAGTTGAATATTTCATTAATCACAGAAGATACCATCAAAGAAGTTGAAACTTACACACGGGGTCGGTCTTAGAATTGATGTGTTTTTGAAAAACTATAAAGAATTACTAGCAATAATTTTGGACGTATTTGCATAACAACTTCACAGAATTTACACAAATTAGCAAGGGAAAAGATAAAAAACCATAATGCAAACTGTAAGGCAACTGATCACGGTAGAATGTATGAACAAACTGCAATGAAGAAATATGAAGAAATTTGAGGTAATAAAGTCACAAAATATAGGTGAGTTATACTGTATGTAAAGACAAGCCATTCCTTGCCTCGTCTCCTGATGGCCTACAACTTCTCCACAACACAAGCGGACGCCGTAAGAAGACTGTATCATTCCTCCTTCCTCGTCACTAAGGAGGGGAGTATTGTAGCAGGCAACCCTGATGTATATGATTGAACATATTCCAGGTTGACTATAAAATATTGTTACATGATCATATTCCAGGTTAGCTATAAAACTTTATATGCAATGTAAAACCTGAAGAAATAAATAGAATAGACTAGACCAACACAAAACTTATTTGTCATTAACCCCAAGTGAAGATAACATCTTCACTACATCGTAACTACACGTTACAATATATATATATATTTTATAGTTGATAAAGTAGTTGAGGTGAAGTGCCCCGATGCTGCCAGAAATTCCCAAATAATTTTTTCAACTATATCATATATGCATGACACTGCTACTGGATTGCAGCTTGATAATAATCATAATTAATATTTCCAGGTTCCAGGGCAGAAGATGTGCACAGGTAGAAATGTGATTTTGTGATATTCATATTTGAGGATATAAGGGTTTCGAGAATTGGAAGAAATTATGACTTCATTATCACAATGACCATACATCTAGAATCATTTTGCAAAGATCATTTCGAAAGGGCACTTTTTAGGAAAGTCCTTCTACCATAATAAATATAGATGATAAAAAAATTTAAGTGGTGTTTTGGCCAAGTGCAATCTCCTTCAAAAGTCATATCCTTTGAGGGAGCATTGTTAACCCAAGAGCAGTGAATCTGGACTCTTGCGCATGATCTGGATGTCTATTATGTAGAACAATATTGTTTCTAATCAACGAAATATAATTATTATTATATTGTGATGAAATGCAGTTCATGATGTCTTTCAACTACAGTATTCCCCATAACTATGATCCTAACTGTGTAACGATTTTTAAGTTCTTGTGGATGTCTATCTTGTTCAACAATCTTGCTTTAATCAGAGAAATACATCATTGTCATAAAATTGCAGTTAATGATGTCTTTCAGCTACAGTATTCCCCATAGTTGCGATCCTTGCTCTGCAACTATTTTTAAGTTCTTGTGGATGTCTATCTAGTTTAACAAACTTGCTTCTTATCAGAGAAATATATTGTTATATTATTTTCATAAACATGCAGTTAAAGATGTCTTTTAGCTACAGTGTTCCCCATAACTGTGATCCTCCCGGCTGTAAGAGCGAAGATTGCAACCTTGTCGGCTTGGGGAAGATATGTTGATGTAACAAGACTGACTGCCTTATTATAATGACCAACACCATGAGTCGATAGCCATAAAGCCCTAATTCTCCTTCTTCTGTGATCCTTGCTGTGCAACTATTGTCAAATTCTAGTGGATGTCCGACATGTACAGTCGGCAAAAAAAGTTTTGTTACCATCCTTTTAACAGGGTGATTTAATGTTGGTACGCTTGACTGGTGAGTCAGGCGTGAGACGAGTGTCATATATACCTCTGTTACCCTCCGTGCCCCTCAGTGTCTAATGGGCAGGGAAGTAGGAATGACGTTCTTTCAGCCAGTGCTTTTTTTTCTGAGCATTTCACAGTTATTCTTGTTCTAAAATACTCAAACGTATTTCCTTATGTTTAATAATGAATAGTTAAATAGTAATAGTTCTTGAACACTCAAAATTTAATTTAAAATCAACTAGACTTTTAATATAAAAAAGTTGTCACTGCCGCGGCTCGCATATTATCAGTGAAGACGATAGCCATCCCGGATGTCTCGGATGACACGAGGCTGCCGCACGTACAGATGTTAAAATTTACGTATGGGTGGTAACGAAACTTTTCTTGCTGCCAGATACAGCCAGATTTTTCTTTCTACTTGCTGAACAGTACATATATCCTGTGATACCTGAAGAATTAGTATACTGTATATTATTTATCTAATTATTTATCTGATTATTTATGTCATGGAAGTTATAGTACGTAATACACATGTTCAGTTTGTTGTAGTAATATTTATCTCTAGATGCTTTTATGGCTCTTCAACTTTGCTACTGGTTCCTGGTTGCAGAACAACAAATACAATAAAAAAAAAGTATATTTGTGAAAGGAGATTAAGATTTTTATTATTTAATTATTTAGTGATGTAAAATTTACTTACTGTAAATTCTTACCTTACCCGGACTTATCTTGAACCTTCGTTGTGTTGGTTTCAACGATCGTCAACAGAGGTTAATTATCCCCTTTTATCTCAACTTCCGTCAACATAAATTTATTTTTCGTGGTTTCTTTCGATATATATGCAATTATAATAGTATTCACAGAATGGTAAAGGTGTACGAAACAACCAATTTACAATTACTTTGCTATATTTATTAATCTCAGTCCTGCACCAACAATTAAATTATTTAAACAATTAATAAATTATTACCACACGCATACACTTCCACACGAACAAAATAGCTAACTAGCTAATATCATAATAATCAATAAATACGGCACTCGTCTTCTTCACGGTCTCGTAATGTTCGTGTGTTCTCTCACTGTTTTACTCACAATTTTTCTCACGATAAAGCTATCTTACGTTACTCACTGATTAGAGAAGTCTAACACTGTGATTAATTATTTATTCGGTGCTATTTCAAGACCTTCCTACTCAATTACTTTAAGTAATATTTAAATGCAAACTAACACTGTCGAGTTTGGAATCTAAAATCTAAAGATAACTTCCTAGACTTCAGTTAAAGATATGTCCTACATCTGTTTAAATTTAAAATGTCAATAGACACAATATCACTCGTACTCACGTACCTTCTCGATGAAAACCAAGGCAGCCTCGACTGGCCTCGTAGGGAAAACCTCTCTCTTACCTTATTTACCAATCAATTGTCTGTTGCAGTCGATTAATAATATAATTAAACATAAAGCTTTGGAATACTGAATTATTCAACCTTGGTTATCTCTTCGTCACGAGAGACAAAGGGCGAGGTAAGAGAGCAGGGACGAGGAATACGTATGTTAACTCGAGTGTGGTGTAGGCCAAACAAAATTCAAACTGGCTGCCTCGCCGGCAACGCGTCCACAGAGCAACGGCGCGTCTGCGATCGATATCACTGGTGCCACATTGTTTCAACGCATCTACACTACCTAACTTACATCTTATACTACCATACACATCAGTTATACATGCAATTTTAATATACGACGTATAAATAATTCCCTATGATTCTCCCACTTCACGAATCATATGCAATTTAAGGAAATTAATCTGTCTGGGCATGATCAATTCCTTCAATAATGATACGAGCGAAAGGCTACGGACGAGACCGACAGCAAGGGGACGCTGTGATCGGTATACCTTCAAATCTTGTACCAACTTGTACAACGAATAGCTAACTACACCAGTGGAAACTCCCGCCCGGTTTCAATAAGCCCTATTCCCTATGCTACGATATTATTATAATTATTATTATGCCACAAGTCAATCATCGACTCGTGACATTATTGAACCAAAAGAATTATTTCAATTAACACTACTTGAAGGTTTTAATTTGTGGAGTGACTACATGAGACAGTGTGAGATAATATAGAGGAGAAGAGCCTGCTGCAACGACTAAAGTTAAGAAAGACAACTCCAAAGCCAACTCCAGCATCAGACTTTGACCCATCAGTGTACACAGGGAGGGACTCCCTGTGAGTGAAGGCATGTTCTAAAAAGAGGGAACGAGCCACTGGAGGAGGAAGAGATTCCTTCTTGTCTGTAAAGCAGGTGCAGGGGAAAACTTCTGGAAGAAGCCATGGAGCCACCCTGGGGACCCTCACAGGACAAATCTGGAAGTCATCTATGCCCATCTCCTCCATAGCCTTCCTGACCCGGAAGCCAAAGGGCCATGGTGCACGAGAATGTAAAAGGTAGTACTGAGACATGATATCAGATGAAACCGCCAAGCAAGGTAGGGAGTCAGGAAGTCGATGTAATCGATGCCAACAACTAACCATCAAGGACTGGCGACGGAGATCAAGAGGTGGCTCATTAGCGTCCACCAGGAGACTGGGGATTGGGGACGACCTGAAGGCTCCGGTCGCGAGACGTACTCCAGCATGATGAACAGGGTCTAAAACTCTGAGACGGGCATCGGTGGCAGAAGAGTACACCTCACACCCATAGTCGAGTTTTGACCTAATAAGAACATGGTATAGGCGGAGGAGGGTGGCCCGATCAGCCCCCCAGGATGTATGACTCAGGACCCTCAACAGGTTAAGAGCCTTGAGGCAAGAGATCTTAAGTGTACGTAAGTGGGGAACCCAAGTCAAACGTTTGTCAAAAAGGAGACCCAAAAAGCGAGTCTCCTCGACACATCGTATCCTATGACCATACATGAATAAGTCCGGATCCGGGTGGACACCTCGGATGCGGCAGAAGTGCATAGCAACTGTCTTGGAAGGAGAAAATCGAAACCCATGAGAACCAGTCCAACGTGACACCCTGTCAAGTGCAAGCTGCATGCGCCGCTCCGCCACTGACATATGGGAAGCAGCAAACCAGACTGCTAGGTCATCAACGTACATCGAGTTAGCTATACCGTCTGAAAGGGATGAGGTAATGGCATTAATTGCTACTGCAAACAATTTGACACTGAGGACTCAACAGATGTTGAGTGGGTTGTACCAATCCTCACAGAAAAACTGCGACCACTGAGAAACTCCTTAAGAAAGCGTGGAAGGCGACCCCGCAGGCCATATAAATGGAGTTGCTGCAGGATGCCATATTGCCATGTAGTGTCATAGGCTTTCTCTAAATCAAAGAATACACAGACAAGGTGTTGATATCGTGCAAAGGCCTCACATGCAGCAGCTTCCAACCTGACCAGATCATCTGTAGTGGAACGGTGTTTACGAAAGCCAGACTGGGACGGAGACAGAAAATCACCCAGTTCCAAGAAGTATACCAGTCTGACATTCACCATCTTTTCAAATAGTTTACAGAGACAGGAGGTCAAAGCAATTGGTCGATAATTGAGGGCAACACCAGAGTCCTTGCCCGACTTGAGGAAAGGAAGGATGGTATCAATCCTCCACCCAGAAGGGAAGACACCCTCCAGCCAGATTCTGTTATATAAAGCTAAAAGAAATGAGATCGCCTCCTCACCCAAGTGTCATAACATTGCATGTGGGATGTTGTCTGGTCCAGGAGAAGTGTCGTCGCAGAGAGAGAGAGCAGAATGCAGGTCTCTCAGGGTGAATATATGGTTATAACTTTCATTCTCGTTCCCTGAGAAATCAAGGACAGTACGCTCCTTGGCTCTTAACTCATACATGACAGCCAGAGGTCGAAAGTCACGGCTGGAGACCTTTGCAAAAGACTCCGCCATGGTATTGGCCACTGTCAAACCATCCATGATCTTAATTCCATTGACCTTAAGTACAGGTGGAGAACTAGGAGAAAACTTCCCCGCCATCTTACAGACTCTCCTGAACACTTGGGTGAGTGGGGTTTTAGTATTAATTGAAGACACATAGGCCTTCCAAGATGCACTTCAGGCCTCTTTTAAAACTCGTCTAGCCCGAGCCCTTGCCCGTCGGAAGTCCTCTAAAAGAGTTGGGTCCCCACGATTGCGACGAAGGCGAGAGAAAGCAGCGCGCTTCTCCCGCACGGCAGTGGTGCAGACTGGTGACCACCAAGGGACAGGACGTTTGGGAAAGTAGCCAGAAGTTCTAGGGATAGAGTTAAGAGCAGCAGAGTGGAGAATATTAGTGAAATATGTTTCAGCCTCGTCAGAGCTACCGAAATCGGCTGCAGAAGAGACCGAAGAAGTTAGCTCTCTAAAAAACTGCTAGTCAGCCTTCTCTAATTTCCACCCAGGAAGACGAGACTGTGGTTCGTACCTGTTACCTTCTAAAAGTATAGGGAAATGGTCACTGCCATATAAGTCAGGCAACACTCTCCAAGTAAAATCCAACAGAGCACTGGGTGAGCAAAGGGAAATGTCAATAGCGGTAAAAGTCCCAGTAGGGCTATTAAAATGTGTCACATCTCCCGTATTTAAAACCCCTAATCCCTTATCCTCTATAAAAGAAGCCAATAAAACACCCCTGGGGTTGACCGAACTGTCACCCTACAGAGGATGACGACCATTAAAACCACCCAATAAAATAAAGGCAGATGGAAGGTCCCGTACAAGACGGTTGAGATCACCCCTCTCAACTGTAACACTGGGAGGAAGGTATAGACTGCACACAGTGTATGGGCGGTCCATAAAAACCTTAACTGCAACAGCCTGGAGCAGAGTGTCAAGCTCCAGGCTCGTGCATGGAATATCTCGGCGAACTAGGATGGCAGAGCCACCATGATGACCCTGCCCTTCAAATGAATTGGAATAAAATGCTAAGTATGCTGGAGGACTGGCAGGAATGTAGTACCCAAGCATTGTCTCTTGGAGAGAAACACATGCAGGAGAGAAGCTAGTGAGAAGAAAGCGCAGTTCCTCCCAGGAAGCACGCAAGCCACGGCAATTCCACTAAAGGACCTTGAACGGTGTTACTTTAGTACTGATTTTTGGGAAGCCTCACTGAGGTACTTCCCACTACCACTTCGACCTGAGGGTTTACTCAAACAATAAGATTTGTCTAATCCTGGGCCACTAGAAGAAGAGCGAACCCGAGGAGTAGTACTTGGGGCAGTAATTGGGACCCGTAGACGAGTCCCTGAAGCATCTGATATGTTAGAAGAAGATGAAGGTATATGAGATGGGATATTATTTGAAACAATTACATTGGTTCTGTCCTGTACAGGAGCAGTGGTATCACTGACACAGGCAGATCGTCAACATCCATAATACAGGTGGTAGAATCACTCCGCTGCTCAAGCGGAAGAGAAACTGAATCTTTTGAAGTCACAACATCCGTGGCATCCACATTATCTTCACGCCCCTCTGATGATCCCGAAGGAAGCTTGCGAGGAGGAACTTCTGTTGAATCAAGAGATTCATCAGAGCCACGAGAACGCTTCTGGTGAAATTGTGAGGAAACTATGGATGAGTCCACAGAGATGGTTGCTTCACAAGGTGGAACATCTATAGAGTCAAGGGCCTCAGAGGAACCACGAAGGCGCCTCTGTGACAGTTTAGGTGACTTAAGTTTCCTTTTGGGAGAGCTTGTGGCAGCGTGAACCTCTACCACATGGACACCTTTAGCTAAAGTCTGAGAATTGTCATCAGTTGAGAGTCACCAGAATGAGTGTCTGATAAAGTTTCCAAGACAGAGAAACTATTATGTAGAGTAACCTTAGAAACGTTCTCACTAGAGCAAAAAGCAGCTGCCTCTTGAGAGGGTTGAGAGGGTGCTGCAACCAATTTAGGGCGAAGGGAGGAGGCGTATGTCTTCACACCACCATCCATCTGTCGCCTGAAGTTGAGTTGCCATCTGGCACTACCTATGGAAATGAATTGAGAATTAGCCAAGTGGAGGATATCCTTCTCAAGTAGGTACATCCTACATTGGCGAGAACGCAAGGGGTAAACATCTCTACAGTAAAAGCAGTAACTCTCTGACCGACACTCAGAAGTAAGATGTGAGTCAAGAGCAGAACAATTACCACACCGGGAACGGTTGTTGCAGTTCCTCCTCCCATGACCAAACTCATAACAACAGAAACACTGTAGGGGACGCTCAACAAAAGGCTTCACCTCAAATGAGGTGGGGTTAATGTTAATGCGATCTGGGATATGCGAGCCATAGAAAGTGAGGATGATCATATTTTTACTGCCTTTCATCTTCGTTACTCGTTGGACACTGTCTGGGCACATAGCGAGAATGTCCTCTTCTGAGAATTCATACAGGTCCTCATTATATATACGCCCCTTGCTATAATTAAATGTTCGATGTGGTTTAATAGATTCAAACATGCCATCAGAAGGACAGGGGAGATTGAGGAGCATCATGGCCTGTGTAAGATCCTTGGTTCTGATTAAAATACCCTTACCATATTTCTTTATGTGGCCCATTGGTAATAATCCAACTTCTTTCTCCAGATACCGGGAAGCATGGATAAGGTTGTAGCAGGCAACCTTTATGTATATGATTGAGCATATTCCAGGTTGACTATAAAATATATCACATGATCATATTCCAGGTTAGCTTCCAGGTTAGCTATAAAACCTTATATGCAATGTAAAACCTGAAGAAATAAACAGACTAGACTAGGCCAACACACATACTTGTTTGCCATTCACCCTAAGTGAAGATAACAAACATCTTCACTACTCAGTAACAACCGTTACATTGGTGACCCCTGGTGACAATGGCAAATAACGACGAGAATGTAGCCTCAGTGGCCTTCAAAGCCCCTACATTCTGCACTCACGACCCTGCCATGTGGTTCTCATTACTAGAGTGCAACTTCGAAACAAGTGGCATCAAACCTAGTCTCACAAACCCTAGCCACACAACTGCCCTCCTGCCACTGGAGCTGAATTAAAGCATGGTACCAGCACAGGCATGCCACAAGTCATTGCCAAAGAATCCTCGGTACCCTCTCTTCCATTAACTGCATAACCTCTCTCACCCTGGAATACGAGCTTCACAAGAAATGACACATTCAAGATTCATTTGGTCGGATATCAACAAAAAAACATCAGGAGTTGGACTCACACCTGTGTCAAGTGCCAGGCTGCGCAAGCACGCGCAAGCCAATTTGGGCGCCGATTTTTTGACAAACTTCGACCCTGTTGTCGACATCAAAAATCGTAAGCCCAGGGGTCATTGACTTCCATTGGCACAGCAGCCACATGCGCACACACTCGCGCACACACACCTGCGGACACACACGCACGCACGCGCACACACGCCTGCGGACACACACACACGCGCACACTCGCGCACGCATTCGCGTACACTCGCGTACACACGCGCACACTCTCGCACACAAGCCATACTGGGCACCGATTTTTGACAAGCTTCGACCTTGTTGTCGACATTAAAAATCGTAAGCCCAGGGACTCATTGAGTTCGATTTAATTGGCACTGCAGCAACACGCTCACGCACGCACGCGCACATGCACCAACTTTCCTACTACACTTTACTCTACGACCTCGACCACTACAACAACAACAACTACGCCTACAACTCCACGCTACTGATACGTTCTACAACTTCTCCACAATGCAAGCGGACGCCATAAGAAGACTGTATCGTTCCTCCTTCCTCGTCACTAAGGGGGGGAGTATTGTAGCAGGCAACCTTTATGTATATGATTGAGCATATTCCAGGTTGACTATAAAATATATCACATGATCATATTCCAGGTTAGCTTCCAGGTTAGCTATAAAACCTTATATGCAATGTAAAACCTGAAGAAATAAACAGACTAGACTAGGCCAACACACACACTTGTTTGCCATTCACCCTAAGTGAAGATAACAAACATCTTCACTACTCAGTAACAACCGTTACAAGGTTACCACGTCCCTCCCTGTAGTAAGCCACAATCCAAAAGGGTGTAGGAACCCAACGTTCCTTTGGGACATGCTCCACAGTGTCATCAAATATATTAGGGCAGTAGTCATTGTCACTGTCAACTACATTGATGGACTGCATCATCTGAGCTTTACAATGAGTATCCCCCACCGTCAGAGAATCTTTTGCCTCAAATGCTGCTTTGGCAGCAGCATTTGTATTGAAAGTAATATAGCACCGATTAGACCTACAATCACTGTCATATTTGATTCGGATTCGAAGGACTACTCCAAAGCACTTAAAAATGGAGTGGATAGCGTCATAGGAAAAGGATGCAAGTACATTCGTTAACATTAACGTGTCCAGATCGCTAACAGGGTTCTTCGACACAACACCTGACCTGCTAGGTCTAGTCTTATTTGCAGCTTTCTGGATATTACTACGACCAGAGAGTGACGTCTCGAGGGCCTGGTCGACCACCGCTCGAGGAAGAGATTGGGGTTTTTCTGTATCCATATATCATTGATTTGTTGTTTTTGGCCCCAGGAGCCAAGAGCTACTACCTACCAGGCAGATGAGTGGACCGAGCGCGGGTCGCCGCGGGCGGGGTACCTCTTCCCCCACGGGGCCACTCGTTTTAAAAAGCAGCCCCAATGGCTCGAAAGTTTGCCCACGATGGTGCTGAGACCCCCTTCCCCAACATCTCCCGGCCCAGACACCCAACCATCTAACATAGGACGGCCCCTAGAGGGCAGTCCCTCTGGAGGGCAGCGCTGTTGGCCCGTACTGGCAGCCTAATGCATGGGAACCATTTAGTCTGGTCTCTCACTGGCGAATTTACTAGCATGGGAAGCCCTCTCTCCCCGAAATCGGGGCAGAGCAGGAGCCGGAGCCCCCTCTAGTCTAGCTCGCCAGGTCTCAGAGACATGCAAGCCACCCCACCACGTCAAGGTGGTTCCCGTTGGGGGGGCTGAACACTTGGGTGAGTTGAGTTTTAGTATTAATTGATGACAAAAAGGCCTGCCAAGATGCACGTTGTGCCTCTTTTAAAGCTAGTCTAGTCCGAACCCTTGCCCATCAGAGGTCCTCTAAAAGAGTTGGTTCCCCACGATTGCAACGAAGGTGAGAGAAAGCCACTCACTTTTCCCAACAGCAGTAGTGCAGACTGATGACCACCAAGGGACAGGGCGTTTGGGAAAGTGGCCTGAAGTTTTAGGGATAGAGTTGAGAGCAGCAGAGTGGAGCATATCAATGAAATATGTTACAGCGTCGACAGAGCTACCAAATCGGCTACAGAAGAGACCGAAAAAGTTTGCTCTCTAAAAAACTGCCAGTCAGCCTTCTCTAATTTCCACCTAGGAAGACGAGACTGTGGTTCGTACCTGTTACCTTTTTAAAGTATAGGGAAGTGGTCACTGCCATATAAATCGGGCAACACACTCCAAGTAAAATCCAACAGAGCACTGGGTGAGCAGAGGGAAATTACAATGGCGGTAAAAGTCCCAGTAGGGCTATTAAAATGTGTCACAACTCCCGTATTTAAAACCCCTAATCCCTCATCCTCAATAAAGGAAGCCAATAAAACACCCCTGGGGTTGACCGACAGTCACCCCACAGAGGATGACGACCATTGTAACACCCCTATTTTTATTTTATATTGTTATTTAGAGTATTTACGGGTAATAGGGTATGCTTTTAGTATAAGATTGTACGGAGTAGCCAGGCCGAGATTATCAATGACGATGATAATCTCGGTGGTGGGCTTCTTCTGAAAATGTTACATATGATGAACTGTACAAATAATGTTTATAGTTAGAGGTTATAGATGAACAATAAAAATTGTGATTATAGTTAAGTAAATAAGTTAAATGAAGAAATAATTAAAACCTAGGTAGATTGATAGGGATAGAAAAATACATGTTGATTAAGAGGTGAATGAAGAATATTAATTGGAGTACAGGGAATAACCTGCATTTATAATTGTAGTTTATAGTTTATAATTACGATCCTAACGCTCCTCTGATGGTACCTGCATTTTAACAGTAACTTACTTAGAAAATCATTTGAATGAGTTATGATGGAAAAGAATATATATATATATATATATATATATATATATATATATATATATATATATATATATATATATATATATATATATATATATATATATATATATATATATATATATATATATATATATATATATATATATATATATATTGTATTGTGAATCTTGTGAGTGGTTAATTAATTAGTCCAGTGATTGAATTTAAATAACTGAAGAATATTGTGTGTTCACGTAAAGACATAGTAACTAATGTATGTTTTTTTGTTTTGTTCTCATTCTGCGTCCGGCCTTTGGTTTGACAGCTGGGAGAAGCAGCCATTTAGTAACAAACCCTTGAGCAACTTGACACACATGTGGTGAATAATACTAATAATAATTACTGGCAATTCACAATTCGAATACTATTATTAGGATATTGATGTTAGGATGTATTAAGATATTGATGTTTAGGATGTGATTTTATTTTTAATATTGTGGTCATTGATTTTGGTATGTGGATTTAAGAGTATTTAGATCTCTGTCAACTGGCGAGACATGGAATTCTTCCTGCCCTTATTGACAGAACTGGGAGTAGGAACTATTAATAAGGGAGGAGGAAAAATATTCTTGTATTATTATTATATAAATATAAATGTACTCGTGTGTTAATATTATAAATAAACGGGTTTATAATAAGTTGAGTATTTCCGTCACCGATATTAACAAATAGACTGTGATCCTATATAGATATTAGTTCTCAATTCACAACACTGATCGTACCCCCGCTTGATTCCGCTTGTCAACTTGGTCTGGTGGTGGCAGAGTATACCTAGTACTGAGGAGGGGCTGGACTTGTCCTGTTCCTCATCAGTCTCTTGTTTTTTTTCCCAGACCAGGTTGATCCAGCTATAGGATAGAGTAGTTGCATACACTGGTGGCATTTTGTTTTGTTTTGGGCAGTGGGTTTTTGTTTTCCTCCCAGAAAAAGTAAAAAAGTAATATTAATAAGGTTAACAAAAATCTCGCCTTTACACCATTAAAATCACCCAATAAAATAAAGGAGAGGGAAGGTCCCGTACCAGACGGTTGGGATCACCCCTCTCAACTGTAACACTAGGAGGAAGGTATAGACTGCACACGTACGGGCGGCCCATAAAAACCTAAACTACGACAGCCTGGAGCTGAGTGTCAAGTTCCAGGCTCGTGCATGGAACATCTCGGCGAAATAGGATGTCAGAGCCACCATGGTGACCTTGCCCTTCAAATTAATTGGAATAAAATGCAGAGTATTCTGGAGGACTGGCAGGAATGAAGTCCCCAAGCATTGTCTTTTGGAGAGAAACACATGCAGGAGAGAAGTAAGAGAGAAGAACGTGCAGTACCTCCCAAGAAGCACGCAAGCCTCCGCAATTCCACTGAAGGACCTTGAACAGTGTTACTTTAGTACTGATTTTTGGGAAGCCTCACGGAGGTACTTCCCACTACCACCATGACCTGAGGGTTTACTCAAACGATAAGTTTTGTCCAATCCTGGGCCACTAGAAGAAGAGTGAACCCGAGGAGTAGTACTTGGGGCAGTAATTGGAACCCGTAGACGAGTACCTGAAGCATCTGATATTTTAGAAGAAACAATTACATTGGTATTGTGCTGTACAGCAGTGGTATCACTGACACAGGCAGATACATCAACATCCTTAATACAGGTGGAAGAATCATTCCACTGCTCAAGCAGAAGAGAAACTGACTCTTTTGAAGTCACAACATCCGAGGCATCCACATTCATTTCACGCCCCTCTGATGATCCCGAAGGAAGCTTGGGAGGGGTAACATAAGTTGAATCAAGAGATTCATCAGAGCCACGAGAACGCTTCTGGTGAAATTGAGAAGAAACTATGGATGAGTCCACAGAGACGGTTCCCTTGCAAGGAGGAACATCTAGGGAGTCAAGAGCCTCAAAGAAACCACGAAGACGTCTCTGTAGGTTTAGGTGACTTAAGTTTCCTTTTTAGAGAGCGTGTGGCAGCGTGAACGTCTACCACATGGACACCTTTAGCTAAAGTCTGAGATTTGTCATCAGCTGAAGGGTCACCAGAATGAGTGTCTGATACAGTTTCCATGACAGAGAAACTATTATGTAGTGAAACCTTAGAAACGCTCTCACTAGAGTAAGAACCAGCCGCTTCTTGAGAGAGTTGAGAGGGTGCTGCAACCGATTTCGGGCGAATGGAGGAGGCGTATGTCTTCTCACCACCAATCTTCTGTCGTCTGATGTTGAGCGACCGTCTGGCACTACCAATACTGATGAATTGGGTATTAGCCAAGTGGAGGATATCTTGCTCAAGGAGGTACATCTTACATTCGCGGGAACGTAAGGGGTGAGCTTCCCTGCTGTAAAAGCAGTATCTCTTTGACTGACTCTCAGAAGTAAGATGCTAGTCAAGAGCAGGTGCTTGGGGAGGGAATACATTCTCCTATGTGGTGGAGGCTGGCCTCCTTCACATTTTGTGATTTTATGATATTTATGGTTTTTAGATGGTTTGATGTTTTTTAGTTTTAATTCTTTTATATATTTTACTCAAATCGATGGGTTCTTTTAGTAAAAATTTGTTTGTTTAGTTTGTATGTCTTTTTAATCATGCTGCCTATCCTATTCGGGGCAATGAAGCCTATTTAATGTATGTTCATGATGTTCATAATGTATGTTAATGATGTAGATGACCATTTTATGTTGGGCGGTATATGACTCTAGCTGTTGCACCGCCAGATGCCCAGTTGCATCAAAGAATCGATCAATCAAATCGACCTCTGGCTGTCAGGCATGAGTTGGGAGCCCAGGAGTGCACTGTCCTGGATTTCTCGAGGAATGATAATGAAAGTTATAACCATATATATATTCACCCTGAGAGACCTGCACTCTGCTCTCTCTCTTTCTTCAGCGACACTTCTCCTGGGACAAACAACATCCCATCTGCAATGTTACGACACTTAAGTGAGGAGGTAATCTCATTTCTTCTAGCTTTATTTAACAGAATCTGGCTGGAGGGTGTCTTCCCTTCTGGGTGGAGGGTTGCTACCATCGTTCCTTTCCCCACGCCGGGCAAGGACTCTAGTGTTGCCCTGAATTACTGACCTATTGCCTTGACTTGTCTCTGTAAACTATTTGAGAAGATGGTGAATGTCAGACTGGTATACTTCTTGGAACGGGGTGATTTTCTGTGTCCGACCCAGTCTGGCTTTGGTAAACACCGTTCCACTACAGATGCTCTGGTCAGGTTGGAAACTGCTGTATGTTAGGCTTTTGCACGACATCAACACCTTGTCTGTGTATTCTTTGATTTGGAGAAAGCCTATGACACTACATGGCAATATGGCATCCTGCAGCAACTCTATGCATATGGCCTGCGGGGTCGCTTTCCATGCTTTCTTAAGGGGTTTCTCAGTGGTCGCAGCTTTTACATGAGGGTTGGTACAGCCAGCCCTCTCAACATCCATTGCAAAGGAGGAGGGCGTTCCTCAGGGAAGCGTCCTACATTGTTTACTGTAGCAATTAATGCCATTGCCTCGTCCATTCCGGATTGTATAGCAAACTTGATGTACGTTGACGACATGGCGGTTTGGTTTGCTACTTCCAGTATGTCAGTGGCGGAGCGGCGCATGCAGCATGATCTTGACAGGGTGTCACGTTGGGCTGGTTCTCATGGGTTTTGCTTCTCTCCTGCCAAGACAGTTGCTATGCACTTCTGTCGTATCTGAGGTGTCCACCTCGATCCAGACTTATTCATGTATGGTCATCGGATACGTTGTGTCGAGGAGACTTGCTTTTTGGGTCTTATTTTTTACAAACGTTTGACTACAGTTCTCCATTTACGTTCACTTAAGGTTTTTTGCCTCCAGGCTCTTAACCTGTTGAGGGTCCTGAGCCATACGTTATTGGGGGCTGATCGGGCCACCCTCCTCCGCCTTTACCATGCTCTTATTAGGTCAAAACTCGACTATTGGTGTGAGGTGTATTCCTCTGCCACGGATGCCCGTCTCAGAGTCTTACGGCCGTATTGTTAAACTCCACCTTCGTGCGAGAGGGTTGCTCGTGGTGGGAGAGGGCCGTTTGTGTAGGAAAGCGTACCGTTAAAAATTTGCCACCCGAGAGAGCGTCGCTCATGAGAGGAGCACACGCTGAAATTCTCGCCAATTCGCGGGGCCACTCATACCAACTCTTCGCTGTTCCCTTCATGAAAGTACCTGCCACCTCGCCGTTTTCCACGACTGTTATTAAAGGTAATGACCTTTTATGTTCATTTTATATTACTTTTTAAGTGTTTTGGGGTTGACCTAACCTCTATGTATTATTAAATATGCCGATAGTCATCCTAATTATCCAAAATAGTGTCTTACCAAAACAACGCTTTTGAGGCATGTGCCCCACAATGTATTCACGAATATTTTATCCTGTATTTACTATAGTGGACCAATAATGATGAGATTTTGATATGTTTTTTTTCGTTATTTAGTAACGAAGCTCCAATCTTTGTAATAAATTAGCTAAACAGTATGTAGTTGCCATATGGGGAGCTCTGATGTGATGAGTAGTCTTGAGTATACAATGGGCCAAGGCATGGTGTAGTAAAATTAGGCTATATCTATTCTCTCAATACTTTATAGAGAATTGTCAGAATATTAGGTCTAAGGTGATCAAATTCTACTATTGCTGGCTTTCCAGTAGCCCCAAGAATAAAATAGTAAATGT
Organism: Petrolisthes cinctipes; assembly: GCA_033782935.1. Lineage (NCBI taxonomy): Eukaryota > Metazoa > Arthropoda > Malacostraca > Decapoda > Porcellanidae > Petrolisthes > Petrolisthes cinctipes. The sequence goes on from JAWQEG010000831.1 coordinate 2,340,587, forward strand.
GCAGCTTTCAACACACATAAATTTAAAACTAAACACTGGTTAATTTTTACTTTACCAAACAAAATTTATGACTAGCCCATCTGACCTTACCTATACTTCATAACTCAAATTTGAAATCTTTAACAAAAGAATACTAGTTTGGTATAAGAAATGTGTGAATTTGCAACCAATTTGACATGGAAAATGATTAGTGTAAGGCACTGGTTGTTCCATATTGTTTTAAGTATATAATAAAGTTTAATCCAGATGGTAAACTAGGATATTGCTAATATTTATTGATATTTTCCTCAGTTTTCGCTGTTCCCTTCGTACAAGTCCCTCCCTGCCACCTCACCGATTTCCACCACTGTTATTGAAGGTAATGAATGACCTTTTATGTTCATTTTATATTAGCCTACTTTTAAAGTGTTTGGGGGTTTAACCTAACCTCTATGTATCATTGAATATGTCGATAGTCACCCGATCTCAGTATTTAATAAAGTATTCATTTGGTATTTAATATTTAGTATACAATAAAGTTTAATCCAGATGGTAATCTAGGATTTTGCTAATATTATTTATTTTTTCCTCAGTTTTCGCTGTTCCCTTCGTACAAGTCCCTGCCACCTCACTGTTATTTAATATTATTTTATATTTATATTACTTGTTATTTATATTGTCCATATTCCAGTTATCTGATTTATATTGTCCATATTCCAGTTATCTGAAATAATGGATTGGCAACATCAGTTACTGGTTGATTGGGATGACCAAGAACATTTGGATGCGGTTATTGATGCCCTCGCCGTGCAAGACGTCGTCCTCGCGGAATTGTTAGAAATAAGATGGTAGTACTTATAATGTACTTCCAATTCATTAACTATATCTTTTTCCTATAAGTTGCTCTCAAACCAGGGAAGATTGCAATGTAATGACAAAGAATTAATTGATCTTGGCTGGATGTCCAGTAAATTGCAGCTTGCTCAAAAATTTCTTTATATTTCAATGTAAAAGCTGAATTTTAAGAGAAATTCATTTATTGTTATATTTCGTAACTGAAATACTGTCATGAACTTAACCACACCTTACCATGAAAAAAAATATTTTGCAGATCGAATGAATCCCTTCACGTCAATGAGCGACGATGAATTCGTGGATCGCTTTCGGCTGCGAAAAGTTTCTGTACTTACTCTTCTTGAAGAAGTAAGAAATGAGCTACCTGCTCCAGCTGATTTGAGAGGTAAATTTTCATATTCAGTACACCAAATTGTAACTCTTATTAGCATACACTATGGCATTTAGTAACGTAAATGCTAAACACACCTTGTTCTGTCTAAAGTACCTATTTTTAATCCTTATTCAATGGTTAAAAACATTTAATTCAACCATAATGTCTGTGTTACAACGAGCATATGCTAGTGGAGTACCAATGCTGTATAGTGCACTGTATTGTTTCTCAACAGGATGTCCAGTGCCACCTCACCTCCAGATACTGATTGCCTTAAGATGTATGGCCACGGGTAGTCATCAGGTGACCATAGGTGTTTGCCATGATGTATCACAAAACTACTGTTAGCCAGTGCCTGAAGACTGTCTCCAGGGCAATTGCCAGTAGGAGTAGACAATATATATCGCCTCCTGCTGGCAATGACCTGCGACAAACAATTCAGCAATTTTATAATATTGCTAGGATGCCTGGTGTAGTAGGGGCAATAGATTGCACACACATTGAAATTTTACGACCCTCAGTTGAAAATTCAGAATTATTTAGATGTAGGAAGGGATTTTTTTCATTATATGTACAGGCGGTGTGTGGACCAGATCTCAGTTTCCACAGTGTTGTAGCACGCTGGCCTGGGAGTGTCCACGACAGCAGAATTTTTAACAATAGTAGGTTGTGTGCTGATATAGAAGCTGGACTGAATCCCAATTATCATTTACTTGGTGACCGTGGATATGCCCTTAAGACATACCTCCTTACTCCCGTGTCATCCCCTATTAATGCTCATGAGGAAGCATATAATATTTATCATGCAGCAACCAGGAACACTGTGGAACGGGCATTTGGTGTACTGAAAAGAAGGTTCAGTTACTTGGGAAAAAAAATTAGAACAGGGTTAGAGACCACACAAGCAATTATTGTTGCTTGTTTTGTACTGCACAATATAGCAGTGCAAACAAGACTTGTGTATGCAGTAGAGGAGGAAGTGCTGGAAAACCTTGACAACCATGCCTTGCAAAATGTTGAAATGCTGGTACAGGGTAATAGAAACATGGCAGGGAGGTTGAAGCGACAGAATATAATTAGGGACAACTTTTAATATTGTGGCTGAGGTTGAATGGAGTAAGCTTGGTGGCAAGCTTATTTGAGGATGACATTGTGTTGATGGCTGAGAGTGAGAGAGAGTTACAAAAGGTGGTGGATGAGTTTTAGTCTGTATGCAAGCGTAGGAAACTGAAAGTGAATGTTGGTAAAAGTAAGGTGATGGTGTTTGAGTAGGCAGTAACTGAAGTGATTGATTTTGCTACACCATATAGAGTTGGAGTACCAACTGGGACTAAGTGTGAGATAACTCTGAGGGGTGAGAGGTTGGAGGAAGTGAAAGAGTTTAAGTACTTGGGTACAGTTTTATGTAAACATGGAAGGAGAAATTAGGGAGAGAGTAGTGAAAGGTAGACAGGCCATAGGATCACTGGGGAGGATCATGAAGGGTAGACGTGTGAGTATGGAAGTAAAAAGGGGACTGAGAAATAGTATAATCCTGCCAACACTGACATATGCATCAGAGACATGGATGTGGAAGCCCATCAGTCAAAAATAGGTTGTGTGGAAATGAGTTATCTGAGAGCAGCGTGTGGACTTACTAGATGGGATGGGGAGAGTAATGAGAGTGTGTATGAGTGAGAAGGCAATTGGTATAGAATGTGGGGTGGTTGAGATTGTATTCTATATTTCAATTGGTATAGAATGTAGGGTGGTTGAGATTGTATTATATATTTGTAACATCCTGGTGGATCAAAGAGCGGAAACCCTGTTACACAAGTAAGAAGGGATTACTGTAGACAGTTAGATAGATAGATAAAATACATCATTTTGAAATTTATTTTGTTTGAAAATGGAAAAAATATTATGATAAAAATAAGCAAAGTTATAATCAACTGTATTATGTTGCACCTCTTTATTGTTGGTTACTGATGTTTATTAATGAGAGTTATTGTATTATACTACCCTTTCAATCTCCTGTTGTATTTTCTCAATGTTGACATGCTTCTCCCATTCCTGTCCATTATTAGGAGAAATAACCAGTGTCATGTACTGTACAAATATTTATTTATGATTTCAGGTTCAAAGGAAATGTGTGGGGCGTGTGAAGAGGTGTGTGGGGTGAGGAGAAAGAGGAGAGGAGTGAAAGGAATAGCATGGTGGAATGAGTTCTTTAATAGTTCTGTAAAAAGTAATTAGTGTAATAAAACATAAACAACAATTTACACTCATGTTCACACCAACTACAGAAAAATATATAAATAAATAACATGTATCCGTGGTCCACAGGCCTTGCTGCAATTAGTTACCTGTGAAATCACCTGCCGGTCTCATCAACTCACACAGAATATGCTGTAGTCAATACCTTCAATAATCTGTGGGGAATATAAGAGATTACTCATTAAAGGTTTAGAGTAAACTCGAGGACTTGTCTGATTTTACTGAGATAGAGTTGGAGGGTACAATTAACAAGTATACAGACATGGTAATCAGCTGTAAAGCAACATCCCTTTCTACTGTACAACAATTACTTAGTTGACCAATAATGATATAAGTGGTTAATTCAGAATAGGAACAGTATAAATTGTAAATGAAAATGGAGTAACTGGCAACCAGCAGCCACCCTGCCATCATCCCTCCCTCACTCACTCACTCACTGTATACCTCATCCACATATTTTTAAAAATTATTTCCCCCATAAACAGGGCCTTAAGAAACATATCTTATAGAGTATATTTTTTTCATTGATAAATTCCTGTACTGTATGTAAAGTTATGGCCAAAACATCTGAGACACCCTGTATGTGGGTTTGGGTATGAATAACATGGGTATGGGTTTGATTTAATTTGGTATTGATGTGGCTTATTAGGATATGGATAAAGGTTATTTGGATGTGGTTTACTTGGGGTTACAAAACTAACTTAAATTTTTCAAAACTCGAAGTTACCACTGTACTGTACTGTACTGAATATTTTATCCTGTATCACACACGGGGGGGGGTGTAGTTTAAAGCCAAATTGGCAGGCTCATCTCTGCTGCCTTTGCCTCAGCAATCTGCCTATTTATTTGGCTTTCAATCAATTTTTTTTTTTTTTTTTTTGTCATTCATTTCTCTATTTTCTTCATATTCTTCTAATTTCTCTAAGGCTACCTGCCTCTGATATTCAGCTTCTTCTAATTTCTCTAAGGCTAACTGCCTCTGATATTCAGCCTCTTCCAGCCTAACCTCTGCCTGTCTTTTTTGTATATCAAGCAGCGTTTGCCTATGAGTTATTAAATTTTGCCGCATGTTTATCTCTTTCTGTGTAGTATTAATTACTTCCTCTGGACCTGCATATATGTCCTCGTCATACAAAGACCTCCTGATTCTCCGTCTTTTTCTGGTTGTCGATGATTTTCCATGGACGCTCAAAGGAATACAGCCACTCGCACCAGTTGTATCCCTTGAAGGCCAAGGAGTTTCAGCGGAAGTCACGACAGTAGCTGTTGGCATGTTGACAGGCTCAGGGTCATCTGGGTTGACCTCCAAGATTACGGCCTCTTGGGTCATTGTGCCAAAGCAGTAGGAGTTGGCTGTAAATATATAGCAAAAATTAGTAAATATATAGTAAAAATTAGTTGCAGTTGAAACACCAAAGTAGTAAAGCACTGAAAAGCCGGAAGTATATGAAGAAAAATGAATTAGACATGTATGATAAAGCAAGACACCCTACCAAATTACTAGTCACAAAAACTTTAATTAAACACTAAATAAAAAAAATCTATCAAAAATGCAAAGCATCACTCATGCTTATGGGTATGTAATTCCTTACCTCCCACAATGAAAGTCTTGGTAAAGTGGAGGAGTCGACCTTGTAGGTGCAACTTTGCTGAGAATAAGGTTACGTTAATTCACACAAGGGATTATTATTGGAACACTTACACGTATAGGCCTATACCTAAAAAGGCCTGTATCTAAAAAACTGACATTAGATGAGGGGTCCCCTAAGGGAGCTTAAAAAAACCCTGGGTCTTTATATTTCTGCATAAACTCTAATTATAGCAATGATTATTCACTTCCAGCATTTAATACAGAGTAGATATAGTTCAGCAAAGTCCATGACATGCAACATATAAAAGTAAAATGTACAGTTAACCAAATGTGAAGGATTTTTATTTTTCAATAATACAATCTCAGCAATACTACAAATGACAATGGTCAGACTGATAACTTACTTAGAGCAGGTAATTGATTTATTTATTTTTTGATGCCAATAGGCATCTGGCGGCACAACAACAATGGTCATATACCGCCCAACATAAAAAGGTCATCTACATCATTAATAAAATATGTACAAAGATTAAATAATTTTCACTACCTCGAAAGGGAGAAGCAGCATGAATAAAATCCACGTCTTCCAAAAAAACATATATTAATGAAATAACCTACTTAAGTTAGATATATAAAAGAATTGAAATATTAACGAAAGAAACATTAAACTTTAACTACCTAAAAATTAATAGCCATTAACACAATAAAATTCACAATTTGTGGAGAAGGCCAGCCACCTCCACATAGGAAGGGTGCTCCCTCCCACACTACAACCCTCCTCCCCGAGCACCTGGGAGAGACTGTAAGAACCGTCACCCTTCCGGTACTCAGATTGGTGCCTACGACGAAGGTCCCGAAGGCTGGGACACTCGACAATAAGATGCCGTACTCTCAAAGGGACCAGACAATCGTCACAGTAGGGAGGGTGAGCCCTCTCCATTAAAACGCCATGAGTCAATAATGTGTGACCAATGCGGAGACGGACAAGAGCCGTCTCCCACCAGCGGGACAGGCCACTGTAGCTCCACAAACCGAGGCGCTGGCGGAGGTCGCGGAGCTTGTTAGCCCCGACGGCGTCCCATCTGTTCTGCCAGCAGGAACGAACGGTAGCATCTATGTAGGGTCGAAGGTCCACTGCAGGAACAGGATGACACCTGGCAGGAGGCCGGGAATTGGACACCACAGCCTTAGCCAGGGCGTCAGCCCGCTCATTCCAATCAACACCCACATGGGCCGGGACCCAACAAAAAGTGACTTTGCGGCCACGACGACCCAGGAGGACAAGCCACACAAGAATGGCCAACACCAGGGGATGGGTAGAGTTAAAATTGCACAAGGCCTGCAAGGCACTACACGAATCGCTAAAAATAGTTAACGAAGGCTGAGGGAGAGTAAAAATCACTTGGATGGCATATAAAATGGCCGAGAGCTCAGCAGTAAAAATGGACATGACAAAAGGGAGCCTGCCTCCACGGCATAAGTCAGGAAAGACAACTCCAAAGCCAACTCCAGCATCAGACTTTGACCCATCTGTGTACACAGGGAGGGACTCCCTGTGAGTGAAGGCATGTTCTAAAAAGAGGGAACGAGCCACTGGAGGAGGAAGAGATTCCTTCTTGTCTGTAAAGCAGGTGCAGGGGAAAACTTCTGGAAGAAGCCATGGAGCCACCCTGGGGACCCTCACAGGAGAAATCTGAAAGTCATCTATGCCCATCTCCTCCATAGCCTTCCTGACCCGGAAGTCAAAGGGCCATGGTGCACGAGAATGTAAAAGGTAGTACTGAGACATGATATCAGATGACACCGCCAAGCAAGGTAGGGAGTCAGGAAGTCGATGTAATCGATGCCAACAACGAACCATCAAGGACTGGCGACGGAGATCAAGAGGTGGCTCATTAGCATCCACCAGGAGACTGGGGATTGGGGACAACCTGAAGGGTCCGTTCGCCAGACGTACTCCAGCATGATGAACAGGGTCTAAAACTCTGAGACGGGCATCGGTGGCAGAAGAGTACACCTCACACCCATAGTCGAGTTTTTAACCTAATAAAAACATGGTATAGGCGGAGGAGGGTGGCCCGATCAGCCCCCCAGGATGTATGGCTCAGGACCCTCAAGAGGATAAGAGCCTTGAGGCAAGAGACCTTAAGTGTATGTAAGTAGGGAACCCAAGTCAAACGTTTGTCAAAAAGGAGACCCAAAAAGCGAGTCTCTTCGACACATCGTATCCGATGACCATACATGAATAAGTCCGGATCCGGGTGGACGCCTCGGATGCGGCAGAAGTGCATACCAACTGTCTTGGAAGAAGAAAATCAAAACCCATGAGAACCAGTCCACCGTGACACCCTGCCAAGGGCAAGCTGCATGCGCCGCTCCGCCACTGACATACGGGAAGCAGCAAACCAGACTGCTAGGTCGTCAACGTACATCGAGTTAGCTATACCGTCTGGAAGGGATGAGGCAATGGCATTAATTGCTACTGCAAACAATGTGACACTGAGGACGCTTCCCTGGGGGACACCCTCCTCCTGTGCAACACATGCTGAGTGGGTTGTACCAACCCTCACAGAAAAGCTGCGACCACTGAGAAACTCCTTAAGAAAGCGTGGAAGGCGACCCCGCAGGCCATATAAATGGAGTTGCTGCAGGATGCCATATTGCCATGTAGTGTCATAGCCTTTCTCTAAATCAAAGAATACACAGACAAGGTGTTGATGTCGTGCAAAGGCCTCACATGCAGCAGCTTCCAACCTGACCAGAGCATCTGTAGTGGAACGGTGTTTACGAAAGCCAGACTGGGACGGAGACAGAAATTCACCCTGTTCCAAGAAGTATACCAGTCTGACATTCACCATCTTTTCAAATAGTTTACAGAGACAGGAGGTCAAAGCAATTGGTCGATAATTGAGGGCAACACCAGAGTCCTTGCCCGGCTTGAGGAAAGAAAGGATGGTAGAAACCCTCCACCCAGAAGGGAAGACACCCTCCAGCCAGATTCTGTTATATAAAGCTAAAAGAAATGAGATCACCTCCTCACCCAAGTGTCGTAACATTGCATATGGGATGTTGTCTGGCCCAGGAGAAGTGTCGCCGCAGAGAGAAAGAGAGGAATGCAGGTCTCTCAGGGTGAATATATGGTTATAACTTTCATTCCCGTTCCCTGAGAAATCCAGGACAGTACGCTCCTTGGCTCTTAACTCATGCCTGACAGCCAGAGGTCGAGAGTCACGGCTGGAGACCTTTGTAAAAACCTCCGCCATGGTATTGGCCACTGTCAAACCATCCATGATCTTAATTCCATTGACCTTAAGTACAGGTGGAGAACTAGGAGAAAACTTCCCCGCCATCTTACGGACTCTCCTGAACACTTGGGTGAGTGGAGTTTTAGCATTAATTGAAGACACATAGGCCTTCCAAGATGCACGTTGGGCCTCTTTTAAATCTCGTCTAGCCCGATCCCTTGCCCGTCGGAAGTCCTTTAAAAGAGTTGGGTCCCCACGATTGCGACGAAGGCGAGAGAAAGCAGCGCGCTTCTCCCGCACAGCAGTGGTGCAGACTGGTGACCACCAAGGGACAGGACGTTTGGGAAAGTAGCCAGAAGTTCTAGGGATAGAGTTGAGAGCAGCAGAGTGGAACATATCAGTGAAATATGTTACAGCCTCGTCAGAGCTACCGAAATCGGCTACAGAAGAGACCGAAGAAGTTAGCTCTCTAAAAAACTGCCAGTCAGCCTTCTCTAATATCCACCTAGGAAGACGAGACTGTGGTTCGTACCTGTTACCTTCTAAAAGTATAGGGAAATGGTCACTGCCATATAAGTCAGGCAACACTCTCCAAGTAAAATCCAACAAAGCACTGGGTGAGCAAAGGGAAATGTCAATAGCGGTAAAAGTCCCAGTAGGGCTATTAAAATGTGTCACATCTCCCGTATTTAAAACCCCTAATCCCTCATCCTCAATAAAAGAAGCCAATAAAACACCCCTGGGGTTGACTGAACTGTCACCCCACAGAGGATGACGACCATTAAAATCACCCAATAAAATAAAGGGAGATGGAAGGTCCCATACAAGATGGTTGAGATCACCCCTCTCAACGGTAACACTGGGAGGAAGGTATAGACTGCACACAGTGTGCGGGCGGTCCATAAAAACCTTAACTGCAACAGCCTGGAGCGGAGTGTCAAGCTCCAGGCTCGTGCATGGAATATCTCGACGAACTAGGATGGCAGAGCCACCATGATGACCCTGCCCTTCAAATGAATTAGAATAAAATGCTGAGTATGCTGGAGGACTGGCAGGAATGTAGTCCCCAAGCATTGTCTCTTGGAGAGAAACACATGCAGGAGAGAAGCTAGAGAGAAGAACGCGCAGTTCCTCCCAAGAAGCACGCAAGCCACGTCAATTCCACTGAAGGACCTTGAACGGTGTTACTTTAGTACTGATTTTTGGGAAGCCTCACGGAGGTACTTCCAACTACCACCTCGACCTGAGGGTTTACTCAAACAATAAGATTTGTTTAATCCTGGGCCACTAGAAGAAGAGCGAACCCGAGGAGTAGTACTTGGGGCAGTAATTGGGACCCGTAGACGAGTCCCTGAAGCATCTGATATGTTAGAAGAAGATGAAGGTATATGAGATGGGATATTCTTTGAAACAATTATGGTGGTGAAATCACACTGGCGTGATGATCATAAACGGTGAATAAAACCCACTCTTGTTGAGGTCTATTAAATCAAAGTTAGTAAAAAACAAATTTAGAACCCCGACAGAAGCAGGGATATATAAAATTCCATGCAAAGATTGTGAACTAGTTTACATAGGAGAGACTGGCCGAAACCTAGAAACTAGAATTAAGGAACATAAATATGCCACTAAGACGTGTAATTTAAACAATGCTATTTTTAACCATGTTTGTAATGCCAATCATAGAATTGATTGGCAAGGTAGCCATCTGATGTATAAAAGCAACGACTTTAGAAAACGTAAGATAATCGAATCAATGTGCATTGAAAAATACTGCAATTTCAACCTTAGTTATGGTATGTATAAATTAGACCCAATAATGAGATCCTTGGTAGAAATGTCCCTTCCCTCACCACACACACCTTACCTCACCTCACCTCACCTTACCCACACCTAGGTGACGCCCAAGGGGATTAACACGTGACCTGCCCTCACCGACACCTCCTTCTACCCCATCCCACTGACACCTCCTTCCCTCCCCCCTCCACAAACTGTATATGAGTTCATACCTATGTACTATCTATGTCATTCCTTACTTCTCGCTAGACCACTGAAGATGGTGGCAGTGTCCACCGAAACTGTTTGGATTAATATATTATTTCCGTCAACAAGAGTGGGTTTTATTCACCGTTTGAAACAATTACATTGGTTCTGTCCTGTACAGCAGCAGTGGTATCACTGACACAGGCAGATACATCAACATCCATAATACAGGTGGTAGAATCACTCCGCTGCTCAAGCGGAAGAGAAACTGAATCTTTTTAAGTCACAACATCCGTGGCATCCACATTAACTTCACGCCCCTCTGATGATCCCGAAGGAAGCTTGCAAGGAGGAACTTCTGTTGAATCAAGAGATTCATCAGAGCCACGAGAACGCTTCTGGTGAAATTGTGAGGAAACTATGGATGAGTCCACAGAGATGGTTGCCTCACAAGGTGGAACATAGAGTCAAGTGCCTCAGAGGAACCACGAAGGCGTCTCTGTGGCAGTTTAGGTGACTTAAGTTTCCCTTTGGGAGAGCGTGTGGGAGCGTGAACCTCTACCACATGGACACCTTTAGCTAAAGTCTGAGAATTGTCATCAGTTGAAGGGTCACCAGAATGAGTGTCTGATAAAGTTTCCAAGACAGAGAAACTATTATGTAGAGTAACCTTAGAAACGTTCTCACTAGAGCAAAAAGCAGCTGCCTCTTGAGAGGGTTGAGAGGGTGCTGCAACCAATTTAGGGCGAAGGGAGGAGGCGTATGTCTTCACACCACCATCCTTCTGTCGCCTGAAGTTGAGTTGCCATCTGGCACTACCTATGCTAATGAATTGAGAATTAGCCAAGTGGAAGATATCCTGCTCAAGTAGGTACATCTTACATTGGCGAGAACGCAAGGGGTGATCATCTCTACAGTAAAAGCAGTAACTCTCTGACCGACACTCAGAAGTAAGATGTGAGTCAAGAGCAGAACAATTACTACACTGGGAACGATTGTTGCAGTTCCTCTTCCCATGACCAAACTCATAACAACAGAAACACTGTAGGGGACGCTCAACAAAAGGCTTCACCTCAAATGAGGTGGGGTTAATGTTAATGCGATCTGGGATATGCGAGCCATAGAAAGTGAGGATGATCATATTTTTACTGCCTTTCATCTTCGTTACTCGTTGGACACTGTCTGGGCACATAGCAAAAATGTCCTCTTCTGGGAATTCATACAGGTCCTCATTATATATACGCCCCTTAAATGTTCGATGTGGTTTAATAGATTCAAACATGCCATCAGAAGGACAGGGGAGATTGAGGAGCATCATTGCCTGTGTAAGATCTTTGGCTCTGATTAAAACGCCCTTACCATATTTCTTTATGTGGCCCATTGGTAATAAACCAACTTCTTTCTCCAGATACCGGGAAGCATGGATAAGGTTACCACGTCCCTCCCTGTAGTAAGCCACAAACCAAAAGGGTGTAGGAACCCAACGTTCCTTTGGGACATGCTCCACAGTGTCATCAAATATATTAGGGCAGTAGTCATTGTCACTGTCAACTACATTGATGGACTGCATCATCTGAGCTTTACAATGAGTATCCCCCACCGTCAGAGAATCTTTTGCCTCAAATGCTGCTTTTGGCAGCAGCATTTGTATTGAAAGTAATATAGCACCGATTAGACCTACAATCACTGTCATATATGATTCGGATTCGAAGGACTACTCCAAAGCACTTAAAAATGGAGTGGATAGTGCCATAGGAAAAGGATGCAAGTACATTCGTTAACATTAACGTGTCCAGATCGCTAACAAGGTTCTTCGACACAACACCCGACCTGCTAGGACTACTCTTATTTGCAGCTTTCTGCATATTACCACGACCAGAGAGTGACGTCTCGAGGGCCTGGTCGACCACCGCTCGAGGAAGAGATTGGGGCTTTTCTGTATCCATATATCATTGATTTGTTGTTTTTGGCCCCAGGAGCCAAGAGCTACTACCTACTGGGCAGTTGAGGGGACCGAGCGCTGGTCGCCGCGGGCGGGTTACCTCTTCCCCCACGGGGCCACTTGTTTTAAATAGCAGCCCCAATGGCTCGAAAGTTTGCCCACGACGGTGCTGAGACCCCCTTCCCCAACATCTCCCGGCCCAGACACCCAACCATCCAACATAGGACGGCCCCTAGAGGGCAGTCCCTCTGGAGGGCAGCGCTGTTGACCCGTACTGGCAGCCTAATGCATGGGAACCATTTAGTCTGGTCTCTCACTGGCGACCTTACTAGCATGGGAAGCTCTCTCTCCCCGAAATCGGGGCAGAGCAGGAGCCGGAGCCCCCTCTAGTCTAGCTCGCCAGGTCTCAGAGACACACAAGCCCCCCCTCCACGTCAAGGCGGTTCCCGTTGGGGGGGTAGAACAGGTAAGGCATCATCGTCAAAGTCACACCTCAGGTGCAATAAGAGAGAGAACCTTCTCTACATCCTTCGGGACCTCTGGAGGGGGTGCCCCGCTGCCAGTTTTCTTCTTCTTTCTCCTGTGTTGCCCGTGTTGTTGTTTGGACCTAGACATGAATAAACCAACAATTAGCACAATACAATAGCTCATTGTTTTGAGAGAAAAACTTTTGCTGGGTACTAAATGACATGCGAGGGAGAAGTTAGGAAAGGAAAAGGGTCAGATTGCATTGATTAATTAAAATGTCTATGGTGAAATGTCATTAATAGTAATTTGTTTTTTTTAGATAAATAAAAATGGAAGTAAATTTGTTTAAAATGTTAATATGTACCATATAATGTACTGTAAATAGGGCTTTCATAATATATAGCAACTTACAAGCTTGGGTTGGGACCCTCCTCAATAAGGGCTATCAGCATACTTCTTTCTGCTTGCGACATAGGACTAACCCTAGCCGCTGCTTCTACGCTGGTACCTTCCATGCTGAAGAAAAATTAAATAAATATTAGCAATATTCCTATTTATACTCTGGATTAAACTTTATTAAATACCTAATAAATACTATCGGCATATTTAATGATACATAGAGGTTAGGTACACTCTATCAAAAAAGTATCGCGCTTTTCCCTCGTGAAACATTCTGACACCTAAGACGATGGCTACTAAAAACGAGCTTGTTTATCATGAGCTGTAGCGATCATTTACAGAACCATCGGACCCCACCTGCGCGATACTTTTTTGAGCCAGTGTACATAGAGGTTTAAAAGTAGGCTAATATAAAATGAACATAAAAGGTAATTCATTACCTTCACTAACAGTGGTGGAAATCGGTGAGGTGGCAGGGAGGGACTTGTACGAAGGGAACAGCGAAAACTGAGGAAAATATCAATAAATATTAGCAATATCCTAGTTTACCATCTGGATTAAACTTTATTATATACTTAAAACAATATGGAACAACCAGTGCCTTACACTAATCATTTTCCAAGTCAAATTGGTTGCAAATTCACACATTTCTTATACCAAACTGGTATTCTATTGTTAAAGATTTCAAATTTGAATTATGAAGTATAGGTAAGGTCAGATGGGCTAGTCATAAATTTTGTTTGGTAAAGTAAAAATTAACCAGTGTTTAGTTTTAAATTTATGTGTGTTGAAAGCTGCACATTTACTATTTTATTCTTGGGGCTACTGGAAAGCCAGCAATAGTAGAATTTGATCACCTTAGACCTAATATTCTGACAATTCTCTATAAAGTATTGAGAGAATAGATATAGCCTAATTTTACTACACCATGCCTTGGCCCATTGTATACTCAAGACTACTCATCACATCAGAGCTCCCCATATGGCAACTACATACTGTTTAGCTAATTTATTACAAAGATTGGAGCTTCGTTACTAAATAACGAAAAAAACATATCAAAATCTCATCATTATTGGTCCACTATTGTAAATACAGGATAAAATATTCGTGAATACATTGTGGGGCATATGCCTCAAAAGCGTTGTTTTGGTAAGATACTATTTTGGATAATTAGGATGACTATCGGCATATTTAATAATACATAGAGGTTAGGTCAACCCCAAAACACTTAAAAAGTAATATAAAATGAACATAAAAGGTCATTACCTTCAATGACAGTGGTGGAAAACGGCGAGGTGGTGAACTCAGTGCCTCTTGTTGTTGGTGAAATGTAAACAAAACAAAACAACTGACGATCGGATGCTCACTGACAACTGCTTATGAAATACCAACCCTACCGCGAACGGCCCAAACGAAGGGAAAGAATAGGAGGAGTTTAGAAAAGTTTAACGTTACGGGAAGGACCCTCTTCCAGAAGAGAACCCTTCGAGAGGTTCGTTCCCAGTGCGGGGAAGGTGGAGTTTAACAATACGGCCGTTAGACCCTGTTCATCATGCTGGGGTACATCTGGCGACTGGAGGTCGTCATCAATACCCAGTCTTCTGAGGAGCCACCTCTTGATCTCCATCTCCAATCTTTGATGGTTTGTTGTTGGTATCGAATATACATCGACTGTCTAACTCCTTTCCCTGCTTGGCTGTGTCATCGGATAAATGCCTCAGTACTACCTTACACATCCTCGCATATATATATATATATATATATATATATATATATATATATATATATATATATATATATATATATATATATATATATATATATATATATATATATATATATATATATATATATATATATATATATATATATATATATAACGTATATCTGGGAAAAACATCCTCTTTCCTGTTTCAAGTTTTTGAATTTTCCTAAAATGTCATTTCTTTTTTCCTCTTGTTCCACCGTAATACACTATGTGATACAGTTGAGAGGGGTGATCTCAACCGTCTTGTATGAGACCTTCTCTCTCGCTTTATTTTATTGGGTGATTTTATATATATATATATATATATATATATATATATATATATATATATATATATATATATATATATATATATATATATATATATATATATATATATATATATATATATATATATATATATAAAATCACCCAATAAAATAAAGCGAGAGAGAAGGTCTCATACAAGACGGTTGAGATCACCCCTCTCAACTGTATCACATAGTGTATTACGGTGGAACAAGAGGAAAAAAGAAATGACATTTTAGGAAAATTCAAAAACTTGAAACAGGAAAGAGGATGTTTTTCCCAGATATACGTTAGGAAAGATGTTCAGCCGGCGGTTAGGAAGGAGATGGCCCGACTCCGACATGGAGAGAGAGAAGAAAAAGAAAAGCTGGAAATTGCAGGTGTGAGTATACATTATGACTGGAAAGACCGTGTGCTATACAGGGATGATGGTATCATTGATAGGTATTCTACAAATTTTTTCAAGTAGGTGAAAGACAGACCAACCCTAAACAGATAAAACTGGGCTCTTGGAAAATTGGTGGTGGAAAAGACAAGTAATTGAACCCAGATATACTGAAATGGTTGTTATCATGTGATATACTGTGGATACCGAAAGCAAACAGAGTTGGAAAGTATGGAGTTCCTAATTTTAATATGTATCACAATCAATCCAATAGAAGTGGAGTTATAATGTTGGTGAAGTATATCATTAATTAAATACATACCTAAGGCTGACATGACTACTGAAGATCAAATTTTGATAGAACTATCCTGTTTTACTGATTTTATATTTGGTGGTGTATATATCCTGCCAGAGGATTCTCCCTTTTATGACCCGTGTGCATTTGGTAACATAGTGGGTCATGTGCAGGGTTTTGAGAATGTATTTGTGATGGGTGACTATAATGCTAGAGTTGGTACCCCAGTTATTGTGTTTTGTAGATAAGGAAGAGAACTCTTATGAATATAGTGGTGTATTAGATGCAACGGTAAATAGCCATGGTCGAAACCTCGTAAATTTATGTAACAATGAGTCATTGGTTATTGTAAATCACCTGTGTGTTAATTTATTTGAGTGCAAGTAGGAGGAGGTTTATCATACAGAAAGTATGGTAAAAAGTAGATCAATGAGTATGATCAAGAAATTACAAATGCATACTGAAGTGAGAGGATCAGATCATGCGCCTGTTTCGGTATTAGTAGATTTAAGCAAGCATGAACCATATCTACTTCCTTAATGTTAGAAAGAGCAAAATGGTTAGGTCAATCATACACTTCCTCACCAAGTAAACACACTTTAATGAAAGTGTATCATATAAGGAAGTTGATAAAGATAAGTTTTGTACCATAATAAATAATATTACTCCCCCAGACATGGACAATGTGAATATTGATAATGTGTCAGAGATAATAAAGACGAGCTATGAGACAATAAACAGAGTAGCGAAAATGTGTACGAATCCAGAATCGGTGTAAAGAAACGAGTGGGATGTGAATGAACCACGGTGGAAGCGGATAGTGGATTCGGACGATCCAAAGCTAATCTGGAAGTCAATAAATATGAAGTGTGGTATTACGCAGGAGAACGAAAGGAAACCAGAAGACGATCAGTTTATATATCACTTTGAGTCACTTTTGAACCCGAATGAATGTAGAGGGGAACAAATAGATGCAATAGGCAATGATGTAGGGCTGAATATCCTGATTTTAGATGACCCCTTTACCCCATATGAAATGATGCAGGCCGTTCATGGAATGCATAAGAATAAGAGTTACTCAGGATTATGCCCGGGATTAGTGTCTCAGTTGTCAGAGTCATGGCTGATGTTTATATTGTGTGTGTTTATCATAGTATTCCTCAGAGTATGTTATCCTATGTTATGGTGTTATAGTAAGTTGATTATATTATTTAATTAAGTCAGGAGATCGTATGGCTTGTGGAAATTATAGAGGTATCAGTGTAATGGATACATTAGGAAAGTTGCATGACACATTAATAAAAAATAGATTTTATATATGGTGTAACATTGATAAATGACAAGCGGGAGCACAAAAAGATAGAGACTGTGTAGAGCAAATTATGACACTAAGGTTATTATGTGATTTTGCCAAGTTTAAATAAAGAAAAATTTATATGCTTTACATCGACTTTAGTAAGGCGTATGACATAGTCCCCCGTGACAAGCTGATCGAACATCTAAAGGCGATTGGTTGTGGTAGACGTAGGACATGTCCCTAAGGAGCGTCGGGTTCCTACACCCTTTTGGTTTGTGGCTTACTACAGGGAGGGGCGTGGTAACCTTATCCATGCTTCTTGGTATCTGGAGAAAGAAACTGGATTACTACCGATGGGCCACATAAAACAATACGGAAAGGGTGTATTAATTAGAGCCAAAGATCTTACACAGGCCATGATGCACTTCAATCTCCCCTGTCCTTCTGATATCATGTTTGAATCCATCAAACCACATCGAACATATAATTATAGCAAGAGGCGTATATATAATGAGAACCTGTATGAATTCTCAGAAGAAGACATTCTTGCTATGTGCCCAGGTAGTGTCCAACGAGTAACAAAGATGAAGGGCAGTAAAAATATGATCATCTTCACTTTCTATGGCTCGCATAGCCCAGATCGTATTAACATTATCTCCACCTCTTTTGAGGTGAAGCCTTTTGTTGAGTGTCCTTTACAGTGTTTCTGTTGTTATGAGTTTGGTCATGGAAGGCGGAACTGCAACAACCATTCCCGGTGGGACCAGATTCCAAGCCCCAACCAACTGAACGGAGTTCGAACAAGTAGATTTTCCAAACAATTCTCAACGTTGAGAGAGGTTAAGAAGACTCACTTATGAGAACTCTGTTCAGTTGCTCTCCAACACTCTTTGGACCCTGGTCCAGCACTAACAGCCATGGCTGTACCTCCTTGAGCAGGATATACTCCACTTGGCTAACACCCAATTCATCAGCATTGGTAGTGCCAGACGGCAACTCAACTTCAGGCGACAGAAGGATGGTGGTGTGAAGACATACGTCTCTTACCTTCGCCCTAAATCGATTGCAGCACCCTCTCAACCCTCTCAAGAAGCAACTGCTTTTTACTCTAGCGAGAGCGTTTCTAAGGTTACACTAATTGATTGATTGATTTATTGATGCCATTAGGCATCTGGCGGCGCAACAACAATGGTCATATACCGCCCAACATAAAATGGTCATCTACATCATTAATAAAATATGTACAAAGATTAAATAATTTTCACTACCTCGAAAGGGAGAAGCAGTATGAATAAAACCCACGTCTTCCAAAAAAAAATCATATATTAATGAAATAACCTATTTAAGTTAGATATATAAAATAATTGAAATATTAACGATAGAAACATTAAACTTTAACTACCTAAAAATTAATAGCGATAAATACAATAAAATTCACAATTTGTGGAGAAGGCCAGCCTCCTCCACATAGGAGAGGGTGTTTCCTCCCACACTACAAGCCTCCTCCCCGAGCACCTGGGAGAGACTGTAAGAACCGTCACCCTTCCGGTACTCGGAGAGGTGCATACGACGAAGGTCCCGAAGGCTGGGACACTCGACAATAAGATGCCGTACTGTCAAAGGGACCAGACAATCATCACATTAGGGAGGGTGAGCCCTCTCCATTAAAAAGCCATGAGTCAATAATGTGTGACCAATGCGGAGACGGACAAGAGCCGTCTCCCACCAGCGGGACAGGCCACTGTAGCTCCACAAACCAAGGCGCTTGGCCGAGCAATGTATCCGCGTCTGTGTTCACGTTCGCGATACATGATACACCCATGGTTGGTGGAATATACCGTAACGGCTGAAAGCAGTTCAAACCAGTTTCACCAGACACAACATCCTGTGAAATGTGCTGATCTGACAGCATGATGGGAAGTTTCCATGCTGAGCTACTGATTGCTAGATTCACTCTGTAATTATCTGTATGTTAATCTCTATGCTATAATCAACTGCATATTGTCATCTTGTATGAAGAGAAAGGGACAATATATATTTACTCACATTATTCTTATATAAACTTGTATCTAACACATCTATATTTCATGTATAAGCTAGGCATTATCAACACCATCGTTGCAATCTGTCACGCACGAAGGGTGTGGTACGTGAAGAAGGATCGAGAGAAGAGAAGCGCACTTGGAGCCCGGATATGGGCTAGACCGCTAGGGAGGATGGAGTCCTGCCCTAAGCGAGAAGATTCACCTCCTACATAATCTTAGAGAGACACAAGATGTCTGTTATAACCTGTAATCTGATGTACTTCAGTAAATTGAGACAAGTCCACGAGTTTATTCTAGACCTTGAGTAACTAACTTAGTTCCCCAGGAAGACTAGAGTGGTATTTCAGAGCAACGGTGGTAAGTTGGCTGAAACCAGAGGTCTACATCAGGGTAGTAAGTAATACTAGCCCAAGAGTAAGTGAGAGTTTCTAGCAGGTATTTTCGAGAGAAGCTGAGGCTGAGTTTAGACGACCCCACGAGTAAAAAATAGGCCTGAACTTCGCAGTGCCAGGCTTAGGGATAGGTATTATTGTGCTGCTGGTCCAGGCTCGTGGTACACAACCATCAAGAAGACAAAGATTGTACAGTCGAAGTAGAGGGTTCCCAGGAACTTGTTGAAGTAGGCGCAGCACAGCATAAGTAATACCATCATCATCATGGGAAGAAGCTCTACCCCGAGAGAAAGCACGACGCAACTTCTCCTCAGTTAATCTCCTCTGCATCATCGTCATCATCTTGCAACAGAGCAGACATTAGACGTAGCCGATGGACAGCGAGTGCATCTTGTATGTGGATGGGTAGACTGGCTGGGGTAGATTGTTCTGACCAAGCATCGGCAAGTTGTTGCGCATAGTCGGCGGGAGTGTGATGACGAGCAGTGGCCAACGTCTTTTTAACAACCCGAAGGATGAGGTGCCACATAGAAGCCACACTTGTTTGCTTGTTGATGCTGTCCGTGAACTGCTGCCAAGACTCAGTGTGAGCACACTCCTGCAGGGCAACTAAAGCGTCCCTAGACATCTGGTAACGATGGAGCAGGTCAGGGGTTGGGTTGGCTTGAAACAATAGGCCATCACGTTCATCCTCCTCCTTTGCCTCCTGTATACGTGCATACAGCGTCCAGAAGTGGGCATTATGGCGATTCTGGAGGTGTGGCTAGGAGACGTATAGCCTATAAAAGTCATGAGTAGCAGATACAAGATCAGAGTACAACTGTTCAGCTGATGACATGTCAAATGTAGGGAATACATGGGCCATAAATAAGATGTAAGTTAGACAATATTTAGGGGGCACAGCAATACGCAAACGAGTGGCTGAAGCACTTGACCCAGCAGGTAGAGAATAATGAAACCGAAGAGCGATGTGATCAGAGAAAAAGTCTGGCACGGAGGAGCACAGGACCTGAGATGCTATCAGGCCAGACGAGAGGATGTAATCCAGAGTACCTCCCCGGCAATGAGTGGCAACGCCAGTGTCCCAGCACGTCAGATGATGCTTGCGGATGTATGAAAGGAGACGAACACCATTACGATTAATAGAGCCAGAACCATCACCCAAATCAGAATGCCAAGCATTAAAATCTTCCATATACACCATACCATGCACTGTTGGAGAAGGAAGAGCCTCAAGAGTGAGTCTAGCTGGGGCAGAATAGACATTACATAATTGGAGTACTCCATTCCCAGGTAGGACCTCAAATCGCTGAAAGGTCATGTCAGGATCAGTGGAGGTTCAAAGAAGGCGATGTGGCAAGGAGCAATGTATGTAAGTCAGGAGACCATTCCTTACCAGATGAACATATGGCACATAACCTGAGAGGGGAGGAGCTTGCCCAGCAACGAGCGGCCGTCCTGGAAATGCTTCCTGGAGAAAAATAACACTGCGATGATGACGAAAAACATAGGCCTTGAGTTGAGTGAGCTTAGCATAACTGGTGATAGCACATACATTCCAGGAGATGACATCCAGCCGGCAATCACTATCGAACTCTGTATTTGGAGGTAGAAGTCCGGTGAGTGGGGTCAGATGAGCGACCTGGAGACGAAGATGGACCAGGAGAACGGACTGACTCGAAAAGCTTTTCATTGCGAGATGCAATAGTATCCATCTTTTCGGTAAGGGTAGTGATAGTTGAGATGATGGCCTGCTGAGCCTCGACCAAGGTGGAGAGTTTGGAGTCATTGGCAGCCTGAGCGGCAACCAGCCCATCAATCCTGGTTTCAAGGGCAGAAAAGCGTTTCTCGAGGGCCGTACGTCGTGCCATGAGGGTAGCAACAGACTTGCGGAGGGCCAGGTCTGTAGGCGAGCCAGGGCTGGTAGGAGGAGCAGACTTTTGAGGTGGTGGTGGCAGTGGTGGAGGTGGAGCAATAGTAAAGACACGTGCCTGGTCCTGACGTCTAGTACATCCATGCCACACGTTAACCTCTGGCTGACACTTCCATCGAGATGTATCCTCAGGAGGTGAAGGCTAAGAGGTGGAAGCAGCAGGACGTGATGGTTCACCCCTGACAGGACACGTCTTGGAATCATGGTCGGCAGCACACCATGCACACTTTGGCCTGGCAGAACAGTACCGGGAGATATGCCCAACTCCCCAGCACCTGTAGCACCAAGGCTGGTCATTATGAAGTTTCCTCACCTCACACGGTGGTAGACAGGGGAGGAAATCAAAGGAAATTTCATTTGGAGGTGGATCGGGTTGACTCCAGACAACAACAACACAGCTAATGGGGGAGCTATCTTGGAAAAAAGACGGGCAGAGTACACACCAGGGTATCCCTTGGCAAGTTTCGGGTCAACATCAATAAGAAAACGGGTAAGGATGTAGCTGGGGAACTTACGAGGCTTCTTGGGTGAGTCTTCAAGAATGAGAGGCAGAGACAAAAATTCACCAGCCTTGACTCTATCAATGATGTCCTGACGTTTCCTAGAGATGTAGACAAACCGGGAGGTAACAGCAGCCATCTTAACTTCAGCCATTTCACGCTGCAGCTGGAAGGCCCTGTTGACATCAGACAACCAACGCAGCTTTGTGTCCGTAGATGGGTTTCCAGAGAAGGAGAGCTTGACATAGGCATTTCTTGGGGCAAAAGCAGTCTTGGCAGCTGGAGGCAAAAGGTCCACACTATCGGAATGCTGCACGGAGTCGGACGAGGCATCAACGGGTCGCTTGGTAGAGGTTGAGGAGGTGGAAGGCTGCTGCAACCTGAGCTGCGGAGTGACCGAGGAGAGGGGGGGAGGGTTGCGAGAAGGCAGGTCAGGCCAGTGATCCTCGATAGGAGACTCATCCTCCTCCGACATGGCCAAGTCGGCCTCCAGGCAGGAAGCCACATCCGAATCCGCGCTCTCCATCAGGCCAGGCAAGGCCTAGATGGAAAGCGAACAACTGAACACACACGAACACACGAATATACACACACAGAACCACAATAAAACAAACAAACCACAAACAACAATACCACAAATAGCAAAACCACAAAAAAACAAGATAGAAAATATAAACAACCCATATAACACCACAGAAACAACAACACACAAACAAGAACGTAGAAACAAGACAAACGACAACACAGGCAGAGCACCAGGAACACGTCTTCACTCCAGGAAGGTTGGGGTGAGACTGCTATATATCATTTACAGTCGTGAGCTGATGGGATGGAGACACGAGCACACTCATCATGGGGTCGCTTCTACCTGACGAGTTATGGAGGAGTATGGAGGGGCTGGTGGAGGTAGAAAGAGCAAGAGAGGCGCCAATAACCGTGGCTGTTGGTCTTTCTTTATCTTATTGATTTTTGGTTGACTTTGGGCGAAGGGACTAATGGAGATGGAGTTCACAATAACAAACCCATGTATTGAATTCTAGCATGGTCATCATAATTACAAGAGTACTCTCATATATAAGTATTGTTCGATATCAGAACTGTAATGACATCAGATGGGATGGGTGTCTGTAAAACTTGACCTATTTAATGAAAATGCAATAATCAATGATAAATGTGTTTCAACAATAATTAATATTACACAAAATTATGAGAACCACAAGTATCCATATTTTTCATGGGAAAAGAATATTCTGTGGAACGGAATGAGACAGAATATCTCCTGCAGAATATAGGCACATTTCTGGTGAAGTGAGGGTTCGAGTCATGTGAACCGCAGTTCCCTTTACACACACACACACACACACACGCACTAAACGAGCTTGATCCCACACCTTGTAGCCTTTGCAGGCTTACCAATTTAACACACGGGAATAAAATAACTTGTTCTACGTTACATATAGTGTATTATTGAATTACAAGTATATTTCTGCCCATAATAAAGAAATAATCAACACGTATAGTAGAATAAAGATAGTTACTGCTTGTGAAGTATATGATAATCAGTGCTGACAACCTTTGAGGTGTCAGCCTTCATGGCAAAGTTAGTGACACTCAAAAAGTTATTATGCATCCAATAAAATGTTCTAGATACAGTGTGTGTTTATCCTTGAAAATAATGGCTACCGTCAAGTAACTACAGTGATAACATTAAATTATTATATTGTTGTTGATTGCAGAGTGTTACTCACTGCTGTGTGTGTGTGTGTGTGTGTTTTTTTTTTTTTTTTTTTTTTTTGCTGTTGAAGCGAGCCCTACAAATTTATAATGACGAGTATTTAAGTGCAAACAATAATACAAAGGATTAATTCAATAGAGGACTACCATCTTACTATTACTTTTAACACTTACTTTATGATAATATTACTGCACCTTGTAAGCCACAATATTTATAATATAAAACTCTTAATAGTGACAACATTATAGTAAAAGACAATATACATAAATACAAATTTCAGTTCCATTTCTATAAAACATTACATATTTGTCTTCCATTATTCTTAGGGTTTATAATTGTGAATTTAGGTGTGGCCTATATATATGTCTAGCTTTCACCCACACGACTTAATTATTAAGGTTGGCAATCTAGCAAACCAGTGCATTTTGAGAGCCAAAACTCTAACATATTATTCTCCCGACAAAGAGAATATATGTTTTTTTTTTTTTTTTTTTTTTTAATTAATTGCGCCGTAGCGTCAATCAACAGGCAGAGAACAATACATACTGGTAGGCGGGACCCATGAGAATACAATGACTACAACCACACATACACACGCACACACACAAACACCACACACACACATCACGAAAACATAACAGAATGGAGCACAAGCATACAGACAAATAATTACATTATGACCTACTTAAATCCACCAAGACGAGGGTGGCGTACCAGAAGTTCCTCCAGAACCTGGTGGTTCAGCAGGTGTTGACAAACCACATCAAGTGGCAGGCCCTGGGGCAGCAAGTGTCGGACAGTGGGGCAGGCCAGGCAATAGTGCTCTACAGTGTTAGCACGAGGCGCTTGACACAAGCGACACTCAGTGAAGGGAGGCTCACCCTGCATCCCAGCAACCTGCCACGGTGGCCGGTAGCCAAGCCTCAAACGAGCAGAGACTACATTGTGTCTCCGAACCATGAGGCCTCGACGACGGTAGGAATATTTGTGACGACAGACAGACTCATAATGTGTGATGGAGATGCTGAAGGGCCTCTCTGCATCCCTGCGTCGCCGTACAGGGAGGAGAGCGGCGGAGCGGACTTTAGAGAGGTAACATGTCAGGGAGAGAGGACGTCCAACACCACGAGGAGGCAGATGGCAGGCTTCCTTTGCGAGTCTGTCAACTGTACCATTGTGACGTAAACCTACATGGGATGGCACCCATAAAAATTTGACAGTCAAGTTACGATGACGCAATAAGGACAAAAACGATAAAATCTGCTGAACAACAGTAGAGTGTGTGGGCTGAACACTAGAGAGAGAATGAAGGGCAGGTCTGGAGTCACAAAAAATGGCAGCATTCACTCCACGTTGACAAACAAGACTGACAGCATCCAGAATGGCAAACAGTTCACACAATGTTGAGCTTGAGTGGTTACAGAGACGACGGCCAACCCAGCCCCCTGGAGGTGACTCCATGTCAGGTGAGAAAACGGCACAACCTGCTGCATCATCCACTGGCAATGAGCCATCAGTGTAGAGGCAGTATGGATCTGTGATGGAGGACGTCACTGTTTCTATGTGTCCCAGAACCAACTGCTGCTGTAAAGAAGGCAGTTCCGACTTGGAAGTAGGTGTGAAGCTCACATCAGGTGTTGGTAGCATCCACGGAGGGGGTCCTGGGGGGACGTCGGCCACCATTATATCTATATCAAGACTACGGAGCATAGAGGAAACAGACCTTATATGAGTACGTCCAGCAGGCAGTATGGGAGGGACCGGATAGTTTGGTCTAAGAGAAGTCCTGACTAACTGAGAGTAATGGGGTGAAAGATGTGGGAAATGGAGGCACTTGACAGTGAAGCAAGTAACATTAGAATAAATTCTCTCCACTAACGGGAGAAGACGCAACTCACGCTGCATGTTCACTATCCTGGTCGACATTGGACAACCGAGAATTATTCTCATTGCTCTATTCTGAAATTTTTCTAAAGTTTCAGGAGTAGTCCTGGGAAGTTGAATCAGAGCAGGGGAGAGGTAATCAACAACTGAACGGATAAAAGCAATATAGATAGTCCTGGCTAATGGGATGGAGATGCCCGAGGAGTTGTTAGTGAGCCATTGAAGTGGCGTAAGTCGGCGCTGGAGACGACCCAATAAGTCCTGGACAATGGGATGGTCTTGAGGTCTGGCAGGGACAATTGGCCAAATATTGACTGGTGCGCCCAGGTAGCGATACTGGGAACACATGGGAATGACAGTCCCTCCAATGGTGAACACTCGCCGAGCTTGAGGAAGGCGGCAGGTGAATATTCTGCTCTTATCTGGGGAGACAATAATGCCACAGTGAGAGGAGGACACAGAGAAGGAGTCAAGAAACCGCTGGAGATCCCTTGGTGAGGTAGAATGAACACAGATATCATCAGCATAGCACGTAATTGTAGTTCCAGGTATATCAGGGAGAGAAGTGAGAAGCCGATGCATCAGAATATTAAATAACAATGGGCTGAGAACACCCCCTTGAAGTGTACCAAGATGAAAACTGCGCAAAGGACTGTGCGCACCACTGAAAAACACACGGGATGTCCTGTTACTCAGGTAGTCCCGAATCCACCGTAATAGATTACCCTTTATCCCAAAGTGAACCAGTTGATCCAAAATGACGCCTCTATTAGCAACATCGAAGGCACTTCGAAGGTCAATGAAGGCCACCACACTGTCCCTGTTAAGGCGAGTGTACAGGTCGACTAGGCAGTGGTGTGTGCTCCGCTGGGGGAGGAAACCAAACAGCCATGGAGAAAGGCGATCTTGCAGTCTGTACATGAGACGATTGAGTAAGATTCTCTCCATAACTTTACAAAAACAGGAAGTCAGGGAAATAGGCCTGAATATTGCAGTGCTGGGCTTAGGGATGGGTATTACTGTGCTGCTGGTCCAGGCTCTTGGTACACAACCATCACGAAGACAAAGATTGTACAGTCGAAGTAGAGGGTTCCCAGGAACTTGTTGAAGTAGGCGCAGCACAGCATAAGTAATACCATCATCACCAGGGGAAGAAGCTCTACCCCGAGAGAGAGCACATCGCAACTCCTCCTCAGTTATCTCCTCTGCATCATCGACATCATCTTGCAACAGAGCAGACATTAGACGTAGCCGATGGACAGCATCACGGGAAGTGAGTGCATCTTGTATGTGGATGGGTAGACTGGCTGAGGTAGATTGTTCTGACCAGGCATCGACAAGTTGTTGGGCATAGTCGGCGGGAGTGTGATGACGAGCAGTGGCCGGTGTCTTTTTAACAACCCGACAGTTGAGGTGCCACATAGAAGCCACACTTGTTTGCTGGTTGATGCTGTCCGTGAACTGCTGCCAAGACTCAGTGTGAGCACACTCCTGCAGGGCAACTAAAGCGTCCCTAGACATCTGGTAACGATGGAGCAGGTCAGGGGTTGGGTTGGCTTGAAACAATAGGCCATCATGTTCAGCCTCCTCCTTTGCCTCCTGTATACGTGCATCCAGCGTCCAGAAGTGGGCAGTATGGCAATTCTGGAGGTGTGGCCGGGAGACGTATAGCCTATAAAAGTCATGAGTAGCAGATACAATGCCGAGCATTAAAATCTCCCATATAAACCATACCATGCACTGTTGGAGAAGGAAGAGCCTCAAGAGTGAGTTTAGCTGGGGCAGAATAGACATTACATAGTTGTAGTACTCCATTCCCAGGTAGAACCTCAAATAGCTGAAAGGTCATGTCAGGATCAGTGGAGGTACGGAGAAGGCGATGTGGCAAGGAGCTATGTATGTAAGTCTGGAGACCATTCCTTACCAGATGAACATATGGCACATAACCTGAGAGAGGAGGAGCTTGCCCAGCAGCGTGCGGCCGTCCTGGAAATGCCTCCTGGAGAAAAATAACACTGGGATGATGACGAAAAACATAGACCTTGAGTTGAGTGATCTTAGCATAACTGGTGATACCACATACATTCCAGGAGATGACCTCCAGCTGGCAATCACTAGCGAACTCTGTATTTGGAGGTAGAAGTCCGGTGAGTGGGGGCAGATGAGCGACCTGGAGAAGAAGATGGACCAGGAGAAGGGACTGACTCGAAAAGCTTTTCAAGGCGAGATGCAACAGTATCCATCTTTTCGGTAAGGGTAGTGACAGTTGAGATGATGGCCTGCTGAGCCTCGACCAAGGTGGAGAGTTTGGAGTCATTGGCAGCCTGCGTGGCAACTAGCCCATCAATCCTGGCTTCAAGGGCAGAAAAGCGGTTCTCGAGAGCCGTACATCGTGCCATGAGGGTAGCAACAGACTTGCGGAGGGCTAGGTCTGGAGGTGAGGCAGGGCTGGTAGGAGGAGCAGACTGGGGAGGTGGTGGTGGTGGCGGTGGTGGAGGCGGAGCAATAGTAGTGACACGAGCCTGGACCTGACGTCGAGTACATCCATGCCACACGTTAACCCCTGGCTGAAGGCATCGTGGACACTTCCATCGAGACGTATCCTCAGGAGGTGAAGGCTCAGAGGTGGAGGCAGCAGGACGTGATGGTTCGCCCCTGACACGACACGTCTTGGAATCATGGTCGGCAGCACACCATGCACACTTCGGCCTGGCAGAACAGTACCGGGAGATATGCCCCACACTCCAGCACCTGTAGCACCAAGGCTGGTCATTATGAAGTTTCCTCACCTCACACGGTGGAAGATAAGGAAGGAAATCAAAGGAAATCTCATTTGGAGGTGGATCAGGTTGACTCCAGACAACAACAATACGGCTAATGGGGGAACCATCTTGGAAAAAATGACGGGCAAAGTACACACCAGGCTATCCCTTAGCAAGTTTTGGGTCAACATCAATAGGAAAACGGGTAAGGATGTAGCTGGGAAACTTACGAGGCCTCTCGGGTGAGTCTTCAAGAATGAGAGGCAGAGACAAAAATTCACCAGCCTTCACTCTATCAATGATATCCTGACGCTTCCTAGAGATGTAGACAAACCGGGAGGTGACAGCAGCCATCTTGACTTCAGCCAGTTCACGCTGCAGCTGGAAGGCCATGTTGACATCAGACAACCAACGCAACTTTGTGTCCATAGATGGGTTCCCAGAGAAGGAGAGTTTGACATAGGCATTTCTTGGGGCAAAAGCAGGAAGGTTGGACGAGGGCAAGGAGTTGTTATACAAGGAAGAAATACCACGTTGAGTCAGAGAAGGTACGTCATGCACAGCTGAAGCACCCTTGGCAGTCTTGGCAGCCGGAGGCAAACAGTCCACACCATCGGAATCCTGCAAGGAGTCGGACGAGGCATCAAAGGGTCACTTGGTAGAGGTTGAGGAGGTGGAAGGCTGCAACCTGAGCTGCGGAGTGACCGAGGAGAGGGGGGGAGGGTTGCGAGAAGGCAGCTCAGGCCAGTGATCCTCGATAGGAGACTCATCCTCCTCCGACATGGCCAAGTCGGCCTCCAGACAGGAAGCCACATCCGAATCCGCGCTCTCCATCAGGCCAGGCAAGGCCTAGATGGGAAGCGAACAACTGAACATACACGAACACACGAACATACACACACAGAACCACAATAAAACAAATAAACCACAAACAATACCACAAACTGCAAAACCACAAAAAAAAACGAGATAGAAAATATAAACAACCCCTATAACCACACAGACACAACAACACACAAACAAGAACGTTGAAACAAGACAAACAACAACACAAACAACAACACAGGCAGAGCGCCAGGAACACGTCTTCACTCCAGGAAGGTTGGGGTGTGACCGAATATATGTTTGTCACCTTTGATTCGTCCAGGTTTAATAGAAACAGTGGGTTTGCGGTAAACTTTAACTTAATCATTTGGTTATGTAATTATTGATGAATGTTATGTTACGATGGATAACAATGTTTTTATTACTTGAAACTTTTAAGCTAACACTCACACAGTTCACAATGGTGAGTTTAGTGTGGCGAAATAATATCAGTTATATATCCAACTCGAAAACATTAATCAGTTATTACATATCCCTATGTCCGTCTAACTCGTATACACAACTAATTCAATTCATCCTGCAATATCTTCACTCACGTCGCTCATACATTCATCCCCAACCACCTTCATTCCTCCTTCTCGTCTCTCCCTCTCACCAGTGAATGCTTCGAATGAAACTTTCAGTGGATGGTGAGATAGTTCTATATCAGTCAGAAGTGGCAACACTCCACCAGCCCCTCCATAACCTCCCCCTATCTGTTCCTCTCTCTCTCTCTCCCTTCCTCCCTCCCTCCATAACTCGTCAGGTAGAAATGACCCTATGATGAGTGAGCTCGTGTCTCCATCCCATCAGCTCGCGACTGTACATACAGCTGGTCACACTCCCGTGAGGCTCACCCAGCGTTGTCAACGTTGGCCGAGATAACCCCGAAACACTAGTTGTGAGCCTATACAAGAGAGGTGAGAAATTATTCTTGGGGAGGTGAAAAATGTGTGGAAGCCCAGTTATCAATTATTTATATACCGACATTGGTGTCAATTATTAACATCATTAAATGTAAGATTAAGTTTTTAATATTATGATGTAACACAAAAACAACCGAGGTAATATTATTGTATACAGTATTTTTTCGTATAATATTCAATGGTTATCATCAAGCACTAAACGCTGAAAAATACTTACACAATAACTGAAAAAGAATCATGAACCAGAATGCTCTTTATTAAATGAAGAAAATGTGAATACCTTTATATTACATGACTTTGTGTCAAGTGTTGATACCACTAACACACACTTCCATTTCCCCCGTATCTACCTAACAGTTTATTATCAAGGCTCTCATTATCTCTCACGTGATAGCAGCCTTGTAATCTTCTGAATACTTTTAATAATAGCCTGTTGTATTGAATTATTGGAACTGACTATGAAACCCTTGTTTTGTAATTTGTCTCTTGGTAGCAAAAATTATTATTTGCTCTGTATCTCTCTTCTCCGTGTGTATCTCTTTTCTGTGTGCATGTAATATACTTGTATAATTATACAATCCAGTACACACACACATAACATATAATAATGTTGGTGACAGAGGTTCTATTGGTTTTATCTGTCATGAGTTGCCAGAGATCTATATTCATAATTATTTAAACATTATAATAGTTCCATCAAGTAATACATGGGATGCACAATTGAGGTTTCATCAGACATGTTAATAAAGAAGCTGGCAACCATTTTCAACATTTCTTAAAATTAAACTTTATTGAAAGCGTGTTAAGGTCTGAAAACCTGTGTTTCCCATCATATAACACCTTCCTATTTTTTTTTTCTATATTAAAAAAGATGGGGACTAAAGGCCACGGGCCCGCTCACTGTCCCCATCTGCGTATGTTTAGTCAGAGTGTCCAAAATCATGTCCAATTTCGTTCGAGATGCCTAGACATTAACTCTTGCATTAGGGAGTTGGACAGAAAAGGGGTGAGAACGAGAGGTGAGAGAGAGAGGTTGCAGTGAATCAGTAAGAGGAGGAGAGTTGATGAAACGAAAAGCCTTTGATTCCACCTTGTCCAGGAGTGTTGTGAATGTTGAGCCACCCAACACATGAGAGCCGTACTCCATACAGGGGCGGATGAGACCCCTGTACAGAGACAGCAACTGCGAGGGAGTGAAATAATCACGGAATCTGCGCAGCACACCTAACTTCTTTGAGGCGGTTTTAGCAAGAGAAGTAATGTGATCTCTCCAAGAGAGATTATGAGAGAAAGAGACTCCAAGAATATTAAGAGAGGACGATAGGTTAAGTTGTGTGTCATTGAAGGAGAGGGGATATTCATCAGGAAGATTAGTACGAGTCGAAAGATGAAGGAACTGTGTTTTAGAGGCATTAAAAACAACAAGGTTCTCTCCGCCTCAGTTAGAGATGAGGGAAAGATCAGAAGTCAGGCGTGCTATTGCATCATCACGTGATGTGGAGAGGAGCTGCTGGGATGGACGGTTGTCATAGTGAGTGGAGTAGTGTAGGGTGGAATCATCAGCATTGGAGTGGATAGGGGAAGAGGTACAGGTAAGAAGGTCATTAATGAACAGGAGAAAGAGGGTGGGTGATAGAACGGAACCCTGAAGAACACCACTATTAATAGACTTGGAAGAAGAACAGTGACCGTCTACAACAGCAGCTATAGAACAGCCAGAAAGGAAATCAGAGATAAAGGTGCAGAGAGAGGGATAGAAACCGAATGAGGGCAGTTTGGAAATTAAAGCTTTGTGCCAGACTCTATCAAAAGCTTTGGATATGTCGAGGGCAAGAGTAAAAGTTTCACCAAAGTTCCGAAAAGAGGATGACCATGAATCAGAAAGGAGGGATAGAAGATCGCCAGTAGAGCGTCCCTGACGGAAACCATACGGACGATCTGAAAGAAGGTCGTGACAAGTAATGTGCTTATGAATTTTGGAGTTAAGAACAGATTCGAAGACTTTAGATAGACATGAGGTCAAAGCAATGGGGCGATAGTTGGAGGGTTGGGAGCGGTCACCTTTCTTCGGAACAGGTTGGATCAGAGCAAACTTCCAGCTAGAAGGAAAAGTGTTAGATGATAGACATAGACGGAACAGTTTGCCTAGGCAGAGTGTCAGTACGGAAGCACAGTTCTTGAGAACAACAGGAGGAATCCCATCAGACCCGTACGCCTTCCGAGTGTTAAGGCCAGAGAGGGCAGAAAATACTTCCTTTGAAGAGATTCTGATGACAGACACAAGTAAGTCGGAGGGGGGCGGAGTTGGAGGAATAGAGCCGGAAGCGTCCAGTGTAGAGTTAAAGGCAAAGGTTTGAGAGAAGAGATCAGCTTTATCAGGTGAAGAGATGGCAATATTTCCATCAGGAAGGATGAGAGGAGGGAAAGAGGAAGAAGTAAAGTTACTGGAGAGATTTTTGGCTAGATGCCAGAAAGAACGAGAGGTGGAAGAGTTGGACAGATCATTGCACTTGGCACGGATGAAGGATATTTTGGCTAGTCGGAGAACAGATTTGGCACGATTCCGGGCAGAAATATACAGAGCACGAGATTCATCAGTTTGAAGGCGTCGATACCGTCTGAAAGCTTCCTCCTTGTTGTGGACAACAGTAGAAAAAGAGTGATTAAACCAAGAGTTTTGTGAATTAGTAAGAGGGAAAGAATATGGAATGTATGCCTCCATGCCCGAGAGGATCACCTCTGTGATGCGTGCAGCACACTCAGAGGAACCCCGGCCACGAAAGCAAAAGTCACTCCATGGGAAATCATGAAAGTATTGCCTCAGATCAACCCAGTTGGCAGCGCTGTAATGCCACAGACGCCGCTTCCTGGGAGGGTCTAAAGGTTTTATTGGAGCGATAGGACAGGATACTGAAATAAGATTGTGATCGGAGGAGCCCAAAGGAGAGAAAAGTTCAAAAGTATAAGCAGAAGGATGAGAGGTTAGGAATAAATCAAGAATATTGGGCTGATCTCCAAGGCGGTCTGGAATACGGATAGGGTACTGAATTAACTGCTCTAGGTCGTTGAGAATAGAAAAGATGAAGGCTTGTTCACCAGGTGGATCAGTGAAGGGAGAGGAGAACCAAAGGCGGTGGTGAACGTTGAATTCTCCTAAAATGGAGATTTCTGAGAAAGGAGAATGGGATAGAATGTGTTCCACTTTTGAGAGAAGATAGTCAAAGAATTTTGGTTAGTCAGTAGAGTTAGGAGAGAGATATACAGCACAGATGTATTTAGTTTGAGAGTAACAGGTTAGCCGAAGCCAGATGGTTGAGAATTCAGAAGAGTCTAGTTTGGGAACACGAGAACAAGTGAGGTCGTTGCGTACGCATAGGCAACAGCCGCCTTTGGCACGAAACTGAGGATAGAGAAGGTAAGAGACAGAGTAGGGGTTGCTGTCAGTTGATGCTGAGATCTGGGTCTCGGTGAGGAAGAGAAGATGAGGTTTAGCAGAGAAGAGGTGGTGTTCAACAGAAGAGAAGTTAGAGGAAAGACCACGAATGTTGCAAAAGTTGATAAAGAGTGAGTCAGTCAATGGTCCAGGGCATCTCAGGGGGTCGTCAACAAAGGGTCCAGGCTGAGGGGAGTTTATTGACCAATCCACAGGGGCCTCCGAGGCTTGATTTTTAATACAACTCACACCGTTGTATTTGATGCCGTATTGGCCTTTACTGTCTTCTGCTACAAGGTTGATATTAGTGTGACTTTCCATATACACTCTACTACTACTCAAACCGTTGTATTTGATGCCGTATTGGTCTTTACTCTCTTCTGCTACAAGTTTGATATTAGTGTTAATTTCCATATACACCTGGTCTTGTGAACTGACTGACTGCACCACCTTACACATCTTCAAGTCATCAGGACTGCCAACATGTTGGAGAGGGAATATTTCCACACTCAGTATTCAATACCCATACCAGTTTAGTGGTTTTCAGCGTTTAGTTCTTGATAATAACCATTAAATATTATACGAAAAAAGTATACAATAATGTTACTTCAGTTGTTTTTGTGTTACATCATAATATGAAAAAGTTAATGTTACCTTTAATAATGTTAATATTTGACACGAATATCGGTATATAAATAATTGATAACCGGGTGTATTTTCGGACTTTTATTAAAGCTTCCACTCATTTTTCACCTCCCCAAGAATAATTTCTCACCTCTCTTGTATAGGCACCCCCCTTCCCTCCTCAATACCTTCTTACTTCTCCCTCCCACCAGTGAATGGTTCGAGCGAGCAGAGCTCACAACTAGTGTTTCGGGGTTATCTCGGCCAACGTTGACAACGCTGGGTGGGCCTCACGGGAGTATGACCAGCTGTACAGTCAGAAGAGGATTTAACTCCCTCCTATAAGTAACAAGTTTGGTGGCTGTGTCTGGCTTATTTCTTATAATTTCACGTTTGAGCTGTACCTGATCAATATTCCGATTAAGTTGTGTAGCTTCATTCAGATATCTGACACCTGGAGCATTTACATTAATACACATCCTATACACAGTATGAAAAGGTTCTTCCATGTCCAAATTCCGAAAGTTTCTCTCCATAAATCCTTTCCTCCTTTTGATTATTTCAGACATTAAAGTATTTACTCCAGACTCGACAACACACAAATTCATGCTGGTGTTCTTTCGAACCCCGAGCAAACACTTTACCAACTTATTATACTGACTCAGCCGATGCTTTAGATTATTACTAAACAAAGTTTCGGTGCTGTACAGTAAACCTGAGCATACTGCTGCTTCAAACGCCTTTCGCTTAAGAATAAAAGGCATTTCTGTATTAACGGTACAAAAGACGGCAAACTTATTCACACACGATACGTTTGCTGCCTTATGTAACTTATGTACTGAGCCTGGTTTACCATCATCAGTAAACCATGCACCTAGATAACAATATTTCTCACTGTACCTTATCACATGATCATTAGCTACTAAGGGTTCCTCGTCAAATTTTTCCTTAATTATTACCATAAATTTAGTCTTCTTTTCGTTGATCTTCATCCTATATCGCTCACAATATTTCGATACTATACTTAATATTTTCATACACATTTCACGTAACGTAGCTAAGATAACTGCATCATCCATCAATAATAAGGCATGAAGACTATATATTACAAATAACAAACAGCTCGAAGGTGCTCCTTGACGAACACCTATCGATGCTGATATTATTGCTGATTTTAATACATTCTTAGTGCACCTGTACATGGCTTTAATTGACGATAACATTACTCTACTCTACAGAGTCATCGAAGATGTTAGGGCAGTAGTCATTGTCACTGTCAACTACATTAGTGGACTGCATTATCTGAACCTTACAGTGAGTATCCCCCACAGTCAGAGAATCTATTGCCTCAAAAGCTGCTTTGGCAGCAGCATTTGTATTGAAAGTAATATAGCACCAATTAGATCTGCAGTCACTGTCCTAAGTGATTCGGATATGAAGAACCACTCCAATGCACTTAAAAATGGAGTGGATAGCACCATGGAAAAGGGATGCAAGTAAATTCGGATGCCATGGTCTCTAGCCCCCTGAGTCGAAGCCTGGGATCTGTAGCAGGCGGTTTCTGGACGACAGCCCACCCAAACCATCACGAGGTTACACACATTTCGAACCAGTGGATGCTTTGGGTAGGCTGTAGTCCAGAAACCGCCTGCTTCAGATCTCGGGCTTTGACTCAGGTGGGCTAGAGACTATGGTATCCGAGTGTACATTCGTTAACATTAAGGTGTCCAAACCGCTAACAAGGTTAATTGACACAACACCCGACCTGCTAGGTCTACTCTTATTTGCAGCCTTCTGCTTACCACCACGACCAGAGAGTGACGTCTCGAGGGCATGGTCGACCACCGCTCGAGATTTTTCATTATCCATATGACATTTTTATAATTAAAATGGCCCCAGGAGCCAGGAGCTACTACCTACCGGGCAGATGAGGGGACCGACCGCTGGGCGCTGTTGGCGGGTACCTCGTCCCCCACAGGGCCACTCGTTTTAAAAAGCAGCCCCAATGGCTCGAATGTTTTCCCACGACGGTGCTGAGACCCCCTTCCCCAACAACTCCCGGTCCAGACAGCCAACCATCCAACACAGGACAGCCCCTAGAGGGCGGTCCCTCTGGAGGGCAGCACTGTTGGCTCGTACTGGCAGCCTATTGCATGGGAACCATTTAGTCTGGTCTCTCACTGGCGACCTTACATGCATGGGAAGCCCTCTCTCCCCGAAATCAGGTTAGAGCAGTGGCCGGAGCCCCCTCTAGTCTAGCTCGCCAGGTCTCAGAGACACGCAAGCCCCCCAACCACGTCAAGGCGATTTCCGTTGGATGGATAGAACACAGGTGACATTAGAATGATTATCACCCTTTCTCATGAGAACAACATCCTTGCCTGAGAGAGAGAGAGAGAGAGAGAGAGAGAGAGAGAGAGAGAGAGAGAGAGAGAGAGAGAGAGAGAGAGAGAGAGAGAGAGAGAGAGAGAGAGAGAGAGAGAGAGAGAGACAGCGACAGCGACGGCGACAGGGCTGGACACTATCTCCACCAAAGGCACAGGAAACTCAGAGACAGGTATACTGGGCTAGGAAAGACGGCACTGGAAACTCAGGGACAGGGTTTTTATCTTAACCCTCTTGTGGTCCTGGTAACTGGTATACACTCCACAGCAACAAGGAAGATAACTGTTCCCAGTCCAAGCTGTCAAGTAGGCAAGCGCTGACACATATCATTCCTATTCGTCCGCCAATGCTATTTTAACCCTTATGTACCCAGGGAGCATTGTTACGTGACATGAGGAGAACTACGAGTCTTATACACAGCTCATCCCCTTCAGGGTCTTCCAGGCAAGGATAGTGTTGTATCCCTCTGCTTCAACATCAGCATTTTCTTCCAGTCAATTGATCTTCATCAGCAAACATTTCGACATCCTTGATCATGCGGTCAATGTCCAAGGTAGTTGAAGAGATCTGGCTCTTTTTGTAGGGATGACACTATTGGCATCAAGGGGAACACAAAGAACGAAGAGAGAGGACAATAAAACTACAAAGAACAAAGAGAGAGACAACAAACTACTGACTGCACAATACCCCGACATCTTGACTACCATCCTGGCAGGGTCGCCATTTTGTTACGTCGTGATGTAACAACGCTGTGAAACAGGGGTAGTCAAGATGTTAGTGAAGATGTTCTATTCACTTGGGGTAATGGCAAGGCAAGTAGTCTCTCTCCTTTATTACATTACAGGTTACATGACTAAACAAATAATAAAAATAAAGTCATTGCTTCCTTCAGGTTGTATATTGCATATGAAGCTTTATAGCTAACCTGGAAAGCCAAACTAACATACAATCATGTAACAATATATATATATATATATATATATATATATATATATATATATATATATATATATATATATATATATATATATAGAGAGAGAGAGAGAGAGAGAGAGAGACGAGAGAGAGAGAGAGAGAGAGAGAGAGAGAGAGAGAGAGGGAGTGAGTGAGTGAGTGAGTGAGTGCGAGTGAGGTGAGAGAGAGATGCAGGATTTACTGAGGTGGTGTCCTTACTGTGATATCGTTATACCATGTTCTTTGTCATCATAGTGGCATTATTACTATCATCATTTCACCGTCACATGGACCAATATTCACTCGTCAATGTGTGTGATAGGATACCGGTATATATAAATCGGCCTTACATAGTTTTTATATTTTGTGTCGTTTTTGTTTAAAACATAGGTTTTAAATGATTCGTAGTTAATACATAATACATAATTTTTAAATAATATCAGTTGTTAAACATCACATTATATACGTTCTCTCTCTCTCTCTCTCTCTCTCTCTCTCTCTCTCTCCTCTCTCTCTCTCTCTCTCTCTCTCTCTCTCTCTCTCTCTCTCTCTCTCTCTCTCTCTCTCTCTCTCTCTCTCTCTCTCTCAGACAAGGAAGGAGAAGGGAGGGGCTGAAAAATTATTGGGTCAGGTTACATTAATCCCTATGTACTATGTACTGTACAGTCGGCGGCAGAAGTACTGTCGCCTCACCTGCTTCACTGAGACATGTAGTGTTCATGGA